>CM042956.1:24983869-26233869 GCA_023678885.1 Pogostemon cablin
ATGTTACGAGGGATTACTATATATTATGATCCTTCGACTAACAGTACATAATAATACAAACATAAATCCATTAAAAATAGCTATATTGAATTCCAAACTAGTCAAGCACGTACTACAAAATTAGTCATGCATATAATTTTATTTATTTATTTATTAATATTTGGGAATTAGCTACGAGAGAAGAAAAAAATGTTGTAAGCATTAAGTGTTAACGAAGACGAGTAGAAATAGGATAATATATGATAGATATGTGCAATTAATAAAAAATGAAAAAAGGGAATATGAAATATTGGTAAAGAGGTTGACAAGCTGGAGGAGCATCTTTGAATTTGGTAGGAAAAGTGGAAATGGTAAGTCGTTTTCGTATTTATTTAGTGGGATCCGATCAGGTGTGTCACTCCTCCCCTTTCTATTTTATTAATACCTGTAACTATACCCATGTATCATGTACATCGGGTATATTGTACTCCCTCCTCAAAGATTGTACCATCGTCCGACAAGGGTATTAAAAAAGTAATAATATTTAGAATTGTTCTCTTATATTTTATTAAAAAAAGTGATAACTTCTAAGAGTTGATATCTTGTGTCTCCAATTACAGAAGGTGTATAAGGGTATATTTACCTCTGTCCCACTTAACGTTTATGTTTGCATTTTGCACGTAGATTAAGAGATATAATGAGGTGAGAGAAATAATATTTAATGTGAAGTGAATAGTTATATTAGTATTATGTATGGACCCTACATAAAATAATTAATTGTTTTGTGTGGGGTCCAACTTGACAAAAAAATAAACGTAAACCTTAACTTAGAACAAAAAAAAAAACATAAATCATAACGTAGGACGGAGGGAGTAATATATTGTTCTAAAGGATATACGCTTTAATTAATAAAGGTATAAATTTTTCATTGAAAAGATCAATTAAAATATGAATAGTATAAATGTTTGATTAAAAAAATTATGGATTTTTTTTTCTAGAAAATAAAGGGTACAAAATTTTATACCAAAAAATATAACATTTAATATTAAAGGGTAATACTTTCAAAAAACACAGGATTTGGGGCACGGTATCCCTGGAGGCGTGCAAGTTTTAGTCAACTTTTAGGGGTTTTATGATATTTTTTTGTAATAAATAAATGATAAAGTATATTATGTGTGTTAGATAGTGGTAATTTTTTTGTGAATAAAATGTATAGAGAAAGATGATTATTTTAATCGTTTGCCTTTTTAAGGGAAATACAAACTTTTATGAGACGACAAAATATATAAAGTGTGAGAGACGGAGGAAGTATATCGATTGATATTTAAATTTATAATTTAGAATTGAAATTCAATAAATTAAAAAATAAATAATACTCATATGAGATACTCTCTTATGAGACGGGTTTATTGTGAGACGGTTGTAAGATGGGTCAACCCATCACTAAAGTATGTTTATTATATAAATAAAGTACGTTTTTGTGTAGTTAAAATATATCAATAATAAATTGTATTATAATACGTTAAAATCATACTTTAATATATAATTCAGTATATTTTAGAAAACATACTTTAACAACCATTAAACATATTTTACTTACTATATAATAGACATACTTTAACACGTCTCACAAACCATCTCACGTAAGTAACGTCTCACAAGAAACGTTATGATATATATATATATATATATATATTAAATATATTAAATTTAAAAAATAACTTAGACAAAATGTTATTCTAAAATAGACAAAAACTTGTATGCCACCGGGGACACCATACGCCCAAATACCCTTTATTATTAAATGGTGTACCCTTTTATATAACGATGTACCCTTTATTTTCTAAAAAAAATAAAAATAAATAAATAAACGTGTATACCCTTTAAAATAAAATTATGTGGCCGTATTAATTAAATTGTATACCATTCGGAGCAAAATATTGTATCTTACACACTTTGTACATCTGTAGACACAAGAGACCAACTCTTTAAAATAAAGAAACGGAGTATTGTTTTATGGTAAAATAATAAGACACAGCTACAACGCCGGTGTAAATAAAGAAAAAAAAACTAATGTGCAATATATCTAAGATAATAGTAGTATCAAGTGCATCACTTATACGAATCATAGTTTCGTATGTATAACACAATTACTTTTCAATTTTTTGTTCAATTTTAGTATGATATTTTTTATAACATTTCGTTGTATGAGTAATATGTAGGAGAGAAAAGAAAAATTATATCATAAGTCACCTAGTAAATTCTAGTGGGAAGGGATTTGATTTCTATACTTCAATGTATCATTCATAAGAAGATATTATAAAAGATATCACACCAAAGTGTCATAAAACATTCCGTGTCATTTTTCAAATCAACAATAAAATTTTAATAGTGAATGTAATTTATAAACTTTAGAGTTAATGGATAATATATATATATATATATATATATATATATATATATATATATATATATATATATATATATATATATGATAAAATATTACCATCACATTTCCACATGAAATATTAACTTAATTTTGAATGGTATGGTAATAAAATTCAGAAAATTATAATTTAATTAATAAAACAAAATATCTTGAACATCCAAATGCACATACTCCCTCCGTCACATCCTTATAGTTACGCTTTCTTTGTAAATTTATAAAGGAATACAAATAAATTGTAACTATAAGGATGGGATGGAGAGAGTAGTCTAGTTATTCATGCACTTATATTTAAAACATATACACAAATTAATAAAAACATTATACACTAATGAATAAAAGTTTATATATTTATTTTTAGCAAATTTCCTATTACTATTCATTCAATAAACAATTAAATATTAATACATTTCTTAAAAAATATATGTACATTATTAATAAAACTAATATAATTTGGATGTATGAGATATTGACTCATATATATATATATATATATATATATATATATATATATATATATATATATAAAAGCAGCAAACAAATCAGCATATATGAAAAGTTTTTTTATTTCCCGCCCAAACAATTCTAGATACCTCTTCAATTTCTCATATTTTCTTCAATTTGTCACATGTCTCCCAAATTTCTCATCTTTTCTTCAATTTATCACATGTTATCACATTTTTTCGCACCATTCTCATCTAACATATTTAATCTAATTAAATATACCAAATTAATGGAAAAATAATTATTGTGTTATAAATTAACAAATTGAATCAATTATTTCATAAATTACAGAGTTGATTTAATTAAGGAATTTGTACTTTTATGTGCATAATAATAATAATACAAGCTTTTAACGTGAAAAAATTACTAAATAATAAAATAAACTAAATACATGGGACAAGAAGTATTAAATTTTATACAATAAGTATATTTTTGTATAATAAACAAAATTAAAAACTTCAGAGTGCTTAATTTAAAATGTGAACTCATTGATGTTAGCTGAAAAATAATAATATTACAAGATTCATAATATCAATTAAATTATAAAACTTATATCTATTGGAATATTGTAACTGTTTTGATAATTTTTATTAATATCCAAATTTCTAACATATGTAATCAAAGGAACTAAGAATTGTTCATATGTAGACTTTATACAAAAAATAATTGTAAAATTTTTAATTATTTTTAATCTATTGTTATTTATGTGTGAGCTGAGTCAATTTATTGCTAAAATATGATTGTTATATTGATAAAATATGATAATTAGTCTCACTACAAAATTAATTGAGGCATAATTATTAATCTACATGCCCATTCAAATTGAAATAAATACTCGATACATAGAATTATTAAATCTTAAAAAATGATGTCCATGTAGGGTAAATTTTTGTGAGGTGTTCAGTCACAAGTTAAATCATAAATACTCGTTGTGTTTAAGAATTGATTGCATGTCTGCAAAAACTAATCAATACATTTATAATTATATAATGAAACTTAAAAAATAATGAGAACTTATAATTTTATTTTTTTAATTTATGGTGCTTATATATAGTGATTATCCTAATATATATATTAAAAAATGTTTATATAAAAAAAATTAATCATTTCAATATGTCCTAAATATTTTAAAATCTATTTCCGTGCAAGGCACGGATAAGCGTTTCTAGTTTTAATAAATTCTATAAACAAAGGATAAGTTTTAAATTATAAGGCCAAAATAATAATATTAAATTAATTACTTGAAACTATATTCTTATAATTGTTGCCCTTTTAACTTTTAACTTTAATGAAAAAGAAGATATGATAATTTGTGTAATATTTAGAACATTTTGGAATATTCAAATATTATTGAGCGTCTAAATTGATAAGACGAGTGTCTTTCAATTAAAGGGGCGGAGGATGCATAAGAAAAACTTATGTAAAATCGTGTTACAAAGTCTATAAAATGCATAAGGAGCAATAATTTTATTAATATAAAGTTATACATAATTAATAAATATGAATAACTATTCAATCAACTTATTTTATTTACAACTTGGCAGATAAATGAAAAGAATAATATTTTTAATAAAAAATATTAATAAATCATATCCCAATAGAGTGTTATATATATATATATATATATATATATATATATATATATATATATATATATATATATATATATATATATATATATATATATATACGAGTATATCATAACCAATTAAAAATATAATTAAAGGTGGTATTTAATTTATAGATTAACATGATTTAAAGATAAACATGAATAATAATAATAATATTAATAAATAAATAAAAGTAGTATTTATAACCAATTAAAAAATATGATTAAAGGTGATATTTAATTTGAAGATATACATAAATAATAATAATAATAAGTTGGATATATTTTATTGATTATCTATTCCTAACCAATAAAAAAATATGATTGAAGGTGGTATTTAATTTATAAATATACATGATTTAATGATATATATATATATATATATATATATATAAATAATAATAATAATCTTAATATATATAAAAGTATAATAAATCCAATCATGGTCATCTATTTCTAAAACAAATCTCAGTCACTCATTAAAATAATTAAATATTTTTAATTATTACATTTTCAAATTAGAAAATAATTTAGTAAAATTCTGACTATCTATTTTTCAAACAAATCTCAGTCACCCATTAAAATAATTAAATAATTATAATTATGAATAAATTTCAGTCACCCATTAAAATAATTAAATAATTATAATATGACCTTTTCAAATTAGAAAATAAGATATTATTTAATAAAAATTTTAATAATATTAAATTAAATATATTATTTTGTAAGCAAATAAAATTAACAGTCCAATTAAATGACAACACGTGGATTTTCATGATTAAAATATCAATATTAATTTATTATATTTTATTTGGGGATTTAATAAATTAATTCTTAAAATAAATTGATAATTAATTTAAGCACAACAAATTAAATGAGGCTTACATTAAATGACGTCTGACCTAAGTCACATAAGTCAAATTCAAATGTAGTCTGACTCAAGTCAAACAAGTCCAAGTCAAACAAAGCCTGTAAAGGTCAAAGCCTACAAAATAGATGTCAAATCAAATATTGACCAATCAAATTTCAGGGATGAAAATGTTCAATCCCGCAGAATTAGGTCAAATCATCAATTAACCAATCAAATTGCGAGTTATATATGAGGCTTCCTCACCCTTCACTTATATAAGGAGCTCTCCTCCATTCATTCTAGACACACCGAGAATGATTATCTACAAAGGTCAAAGACTTTAGAGTTGTCTAAATAGTTCTTTGAATTCTTCAACGAGAATCAACTCAAATATTATTATTACTAGTTTCGAATTAAATAATTAAATATTTATAATTATGACTTTTTCGAATTAGGAAATAAGATATTATTTATTAAAAATTAAATAATATTAAATATATTACTTATTAAAAATTGAAAAATATTAAATAGTATATTATTTGAATATAATAAAAATTTTCAAATAAATCTCAGCCACCCATTAAAATAATTAAATAATTATATGAGTCAATTAATTATAGGTGCAATTTATTAACCTTTATTACTACCAGGTACAATATCTAAATTATATTAATCAAATATCACTTTTAACCCTATTTAAGTTTAACTGTATTCAAAATTAATTAAACATTAATCTCTCCATCAAAATAGGAATATGTTGGGGATTTGTCAATCGTTGGTCAAACATTAAAAATAGGTTTAAATTTATTGTATTCAAAATTAATTAATTAATTAAAGATGATATCTTCAGAAATATTTACGTATATTTTGGTATTCAAATTATATTACGATAAAAAAATCTTCATGACTCCAAATTAAATTATCAATAAAAATATCCTTACAATGTATTCAAAAATATTTACATAAAATATTTATATAAGTATTCAGAATATTTGTATATATTGTTACGATAAGAAATTTGAATGATTTATTCAAAAATATTTATATATATTTTGGTATCAAGATTATATTACGATAAGAAATTGCATAATGTATTCAAAAATATTTAGATTAGTATTCAAAATATTTAAAAATATTTTGTATCAGATTAGATTACGATAAGAAATCTGCAGTATTCATAAATAATTAGATAAGCATTCAAATATTTAAATATATTTGGTATTTAGATGATGTATATTTGGTATCCAAACTAGATTACGATAAGAAATTTGCAATATTCAGAAATAATTAGATAAGTATTCAGAATATTTAAACTTATTTTCGTATTCAAATTATATAACAAATCTGCATGATATATTCAGAAATATTTAGATAAGTATTTAAATTATTTAGATATATTTTTATATCAGATTATATTAAAATAAGAAATCCGCACGATGTACGTAAAATAGTATATTCAACACTGTTGTATTCAGCGACATTCATATAGGGATAGTTGAGACTTTTCATTACCTATTTTTGTATCTGGTAGTAATAAAATATATACTTTGTATCTCCCAGCAATATTAATATATATTTTGTACTAGATAGTAATAATTCCTAATTATAATTATAACTTTTCCATAAAGAAAATAATTTAGTCCAAATCCTGACCAACTATTTCTCAAACAAATTTCAGTCACATATTAAAACAATTAAATAGTTATAAAGGTTTAGGGTTTATGGCATAATGTTTCTAGAAAAGTTTAGGGTTTAGGGTCTATAGAGGGTTTAGGGTTAAAGGTTTAGTGTTTAGGTTTTGAGTTTATGACATAATATATGTTTTCAGTCAGCCACCCATTAAATTAAAATAATTAAATAATTATAATTATAACTTTTTCTAATAAGGAAATAATTTAATCAAAATCTTGACAATCTATTTTTCAAACTAACATCCGCCACCAATTAAAATAATTAAATAATTAAAAGGGTTTAGGTTTTAGGGTTCGTGACATAATATTTCCATGGAGTTTAGGATTTAGGTTCAAATCTTACTCACCCATTAAAATAATTAAATAATTATAGTTATGACTTTTTCAAATCATAAATAAGATATTATTTACTAAAAATTGAATAATATCTTTGAACATATTCAAAAATTTCAAACAGATCTCAGTCACCCATTAAAATAATTAAATAACTGTATACACGAAACTTTAGATAAGTCTTTTAAAATGTTTGCAATGGAAGCTTGGTTGAGTTAATTAATAGTAAAATATTTAATTAATTGATTGATGTTTATAAATTAGTAATATAGAATTTGATCTCATAATTTTGAAAAAAGATGCATTTTAACCTCATTGCAAAAGATATTAGTAAACCTATACGAATTGATCAACTTAACGGTCTCGCAAAGTTTTAGAAGTTCTTTGCCCATAATTACATTAGACTTTAATATTTAAACATTAGGCTAGATATAATTCAAATAAATAATATTCGGTCAAAAATCATAAATTAAGTGAAGTTGTTGCCCTAAAAATATAACATCCTGTGCAACACAGTTACTAGTAATAATAAAAATAAATAAATAAAAATAAAAAGATTATATATGTGATATTAAAAAAAATAAAAAATATATGGAAATTAACCACGTCGCGACACCTCATATTTTTAAAAAATTATTTATAGCAGTATATTCACAATTAGTATATATATATATATATATATATATAACAAATATTTTATCTTTTGAGACAATGATTAAGTTAGATAATTTGTAAGATCCGTTAAACAATAATTGTTACATATATGAAGTTTATTTATTAGTAATTAAAGTATGCTTTTATAAAATATAATGAATGATCATTAAGTATAATTTTATAATGTTATAATATCATTTATTAGTAACGTAATTTAAATACTGTAAACATATTTTACAATATATAATAATCATACCTTAATAAAATTCAATCTTATTTACTCCGTATGTTCCCTTAATAAGTGTCCGTTTACTTTTTGCACGTGGATTAAAGAGTATAATATTTTAATAAAGTGTAATGAGGTGAGAGAAATAATATTTTAGTGTAGTGAGTTGTTGTATTAGTATTGAGTGTGAGCCTCATGTGTAGTGGGTTGAGTATAATAGTATTATTGTGTGTGTCACATCAACCCAAAAAAGATATGAAAACTTTGTATTGGAACGGACAAAAATGACAAAATGAATACTTATCATATGGACGGAGGGAGTATAACCTATCACTTGTGAGAGAGTACTCCTTAATAGGTTACCCATTAAATTGCCCATTTATTTTTGGGGCCCATGCTACAGTACCCTATGCAAAAAATCTATTTACAAAAATGTCAGGTCCATTTCAAAAAATGTAAAAAAGCCCATTTTTGAGACAATTTGACCAAACTACCCCTTGAAAGTGGATAGAGTGTTCGTTGACTGACTTTGGGTCAGTTTGACCCGATATTTGCTCCCCTTTACTTGGTCATTCCGGATATTTGAATATTACATTTTATTTAAAATCTTTTTTACTCCCTCTCTCTCCTGCGTCTTTCTTCTACTCGGTCCCCAAATTCACAGTTATACTATTTTTTTCAACTTTTTTTAAAATTTTCGGCGATAAATTAGTTGCAGATTCAGATCCCAGAAAGATGGAGCAACCGGTGAGTTTTCGTTCTAATACTGCCTCATTTTGATGTAGAATACAGAGTTTTAAATATCTATTGCCGTAAAAAAATTTATAATGGTGAATTATTGAGCATGAGTTGTTTATGATTTTAGTGTTAGGAATTAGTGTTGTAATGATTTTGTATCTCTGTAAATTGGAATGATATTCTGTTGAAATTGAATGCGCATTGTGAAAAATAAGAAAGACCGAGTGGTAAATATTTGAAAAATTAGGGTTTCTGGATTGAGTTCATATAAGACTGAGTGCTATTACAAGACCGAGTGGTCTTGTAATTTTCACAATCCTCAGCAGCCAAAGTCAAAGACCGAGTGGTCTTGAAGTCAAAGACCGAGTGGACTTGAAGTCAAAGACTGAGCATATTTCAAATAAAGACTTGAAAGGGCAAGTGAGATATCTCATTTAATATATTAAATTAAAGACCGAGTGAATTGGTTAATTGAATAAAAACTGAAAGATCGAGTTGATTTCTATTAAAAAATAATGATTTGTATTTGAAAACGACAGACCGAGTAAAATCAATAATAATTGGGTACAGTTTAACTAAATAATGCACAACATTACTAATACAAGAACTCGGTGTTTCAGTTAATATTTTTAACAAATTGTATTAATCATTTTTTTATTTAATTGAATGAAAATTAAATAATGGATAACACTACTAATACAAGCCACACACAAATTATTTTATAAACTATATTTAAATTTTACATAATTTTATATATTTGATAATTATATATATATAACACTACTAACATATTGATTTGTATATTTTTTTATACAAAGTAAAATATATTTATTAATGAAAATTAAATAATTCATCAAAATAATGATTAATTTCAGTAATAATCAATATACATTAAATATTTATAATATTAAAAATTTATAATAATAATTAATATACAGAGGCTTGGAGGGTCACCTCGGTTTTATGTAGCAGAATGCACAAGGATCTAGTTAACAAAATACATGAAGCCAAAAAGTTGGACATGGAAGGCTTAACACAAACCATGTTTAAGGTTTACAAAGGTAAAAATAATTGGGTTGTCGACATTCAAGCAAGAGAATGCTCCTGTGGGGAGTTTCTGTTTGAAAAAATCCCATGTTTGCATGCTTTAAAGGTCATCGAGTGAGTACTCCGCCTTTTCTTATTAGATTACATTACACTTTCATTTCCTCTATTTAATTTTTGTTTTTTTTCCCTTTATTATAGCAAATTAGGTTTGCCTACTAGTTCTTTTGTTTCGCGTTCTTATCATCATGACAGCATTGTCGGTATGTGGTTTGGGGTTGTCATGTCCGTTCCCCATCCAGAAAAGTGAGTCACGCCAGACGAGGTTGCTGCTTTGCGTGTCATTATGCCCCTTCCACATTCACAGGCAGGGCGTCCAAGAATGTCGCGAATGCGTTCAGGAATTAAGCGACGGAGATGACGGCCTAAGAAATTTCTAATTTGTGACGAGGTAGGCCACTCACGTCGTATGTGCCCCCAGATTCGTAATGGTAATCAACCGGGAATAAATTGACAAAGGTTATCTTCAAATTTATGCCACTGTTTATTATAAATTATTATTGTATGCTTGATATTTTGTGAAGCCTCACTTTATAATGTTCATTAAACTAATTTTAAAGATAATAGGCATTATAGTTCGATTTTTCCCAACATTAATACTTAACAAATATAATATCAAAAATACACTCGGTCTACAATAAATCACTCAACAATTAAATCACTCGATCACTTGGTCTCTCCTTATAAAATGTGCATGCACTCGGTCTTATACTTTATATTTACTCGGTCACTCGGTCACTAATAATTTGATTAAATATCACTCGGTCACTCGGTCACTAAAACTTTGATTATTATTTCCCATATATGTGCATGCACTCGGTCTTTTCTTATAAATTCTCCATGTACTCGGTTTTATACTCTTATTATATAGCATTAAAATTCAAATTAAACAAACACTCGGTCACTTGGTCAATAATACTTTGATTTTTATTTCCCATATATGTGCATGTACTCTTCTTTACTTTATATTTAAAAAATATTTAAAGTCTATTGTTTAATTAGAAAATAGATATCACTCGTCATTAAGCCCACTTTTATCTTGTTTTATAGACTGACATTAACTAACATTAAGCCAATAAAGATAACATGGTAAAGTTAGCTTAAAAATTAGCATTTTTATTAAACTTTAGTTAAAGTAAACATTTTTGCAAATTACGTTCTCGGCAACATACTACAATTCTCTTTATTTTTTCATATCTGATTTCTCATTTTCGTAAGATGGCTAAAGGCTGCCTCTTCGTTCAGCCTTACCATTTTTGTCAACCAATAATTAAGCGCCCATTTCAAGCGCCACCAAATTCGTGTGAGATGTGACATTATTTACGCAATGCCTCTAATTTTGTCGACTAATTATATTTTATAGATAAAAAATGTCTGCCCACTTATTGTATGTATTTAGTATTAGTGTGTAGTTGGATCTATTCTACTTAGATTCTATTTGAATTTGAATTTAGGTATAAAGTATTGTATTCCCTTTTTAATAAAATAAGTGCAAAGCTACTTTAAATTCTAAATTTGAGAAAATATGTTTTCACCAAATATTAGGATTAATATGATATTTTTTGATAATTAAATTGTAAGGTTGAGGTGAAATGATAATATTGAAATTAAATTATAACATTATAAAATTGATGAATTTCATTCCAAGAAAATTTAATAGTTTTAGGGAAAAATAAAAGAGAAAAATATAAATTTATTTATGAGAATGAAGGAGTGTTATTCACATGTGAATTTTGTTATAAAGTAGTGTATACTTCATTGAAGTATCAAAATTTAAAAAAAAATAGGATTATTAATCTAGAGTGCACTTGGTGCACCTAGAGTTTATATGTATAAATTAAGGGTTACTGGGTAGTTGTTTAGTTTAATTTATTTTTATTTTTTTATTTAATTGTAGAGATTAAATTAAAACTTAATTTAAAAATTAAGATCGTTTAGATACATTGTGCACAGGTGCACACTAGTTGAACTAAAAATTTTAAACGTTGGTTAAAAATCAATTGCACAGATACTCAACTCGTGTAATTGGAGCATATCCAGCCTTGTGCGCACGGGTTATACAAATCTAATAAGTGTATTTTTTTTTTTCTAATATCAGACTTTAATTACAAACACTTTGTGAATCGAGTTCACGGTGTAAACTTTTTAATCCCTCATTTCAATACTACGTACCCTAGGTATTACTAGGGTGTTTAAATTAAGAAGGAGTACAAGGTTTACAAGTGTTCATGATATAAACCTAGTTTATAATTGACTAACTCAACTTTAATAGCTTTGTATAGTTTTCCCTCCGTCCATTGTTAATGTAACAATTTATTTTGGATTAAAAAATATTATTATTTTATATGTAATATGTAGTAGGTAATTGTATTAATTGAGGGAGTGAGTTACATATTTTATTTATATTAGTGGAGGAAGTGAGTCTCATATATTTTTAAAAAATAGATAAATTCTGGATAGACAATCAAAAATAATAAAATTGATAAATTAAAGATGTACCGGACGAATAATACTTTACTCGAGATTTGCTAATGAAAATATCATGTCGTGAGTCTTATTTTATTTGAGTACTGAAAAAAAAGGTAATGTTTAATTGCGAATAATGATGTACTTTGCATTAAAAAATTTTGAATTTAGGAAAGTATATCATTGTAGGGTGGTTGGCCTAAGTTAAGGGAGTGGGGAAGACTAAGTTATGACTCGTAGTAGTAACAACTATATAAGCATGCATAATCCTTTCAAGTGATTACATCTTTATAGATATTACTTTTCATATATTCTATAAACTATTAATGAAATAGTTTAATTAAATAAATATAATTTTTCATGTATCTTTTTTTAATTAAAAATATTATCACTTCTTATATCTCGCCTCCTAAAATTTTTACATGAGACAGTGTCACACAAATTTTTATATGTGAGGTGCGTAGGTTCAATATTCATTTGTTTGAGAGAGAGAGAGGTGTCCTATGTTCATTTGTTGGTGAAAGTTTGCAGGAGGTATAGTTATAATCGAGGGTGTTATATTTTGGTGTTATATCTATTGTTATAGACGTTAGATGAGCGGCACATACATGATAGGAAAATCTCAATATTTCCATCTTAGTGTCGATATTTTCCTTTTAGAATATAGATTTTGTTTCCAACCTTTAAGTCATTTATCAAATGAGTGTAACAAGAGACGTAATACAAAAATTTAATAGCAAATCAAACTGATAATTAAAAAGTGCATGAGAGGATTAGGTTTTTAAGTGAAGTTAATTAATATCCAAGATAGCGAGTAAATTAAATATAACACATAAATCGCAGAATGAATGTGAAAGAGATTTAGTTAGGTATAGGGGCAGGCGTGGTTTTGGGCAACTGCAAACACAATAAAATCAAAATTGGCCACTTCTTTAACAAATTGGTGCTACCAATGGTCCTACTACTCCCCCATCCATTTATATTCTCTATCTATACCAACAAAATCTTTTTAACCCAACATTTACATTCAAAAAATTCAACACCCAACTTTTGTCTCTACTAATTTGCCTCTTTATTTCATATTTTAGGAAAATCTCATGAGTTTAATGTTAAGTCAATCTTCTTGTGAGAATGTAAGCCTAACCATTTTAAGATTTGCAATCATGTCTTTAAAGCTATCTCTTATCACACACATGTATATATAGACTTTCCAAACCATCTAATGGATGCTAATACTAGAATTACAAAAGTATCATATTATCATAATTATTATTTCCTCAAAACTCATTACACATTTTAAAAAATAGAAAAAGTTTAAATATAAATAATCTCACAATACACTTTATTTTCGGGATAAAAACCAATTTAATCACATAACTTTCCTCATGATCTATTTTAGTCTCAATAAAGATAAGTTTGTCAATTTAGTCCCACCGGTTAAGAAATAGAGTCAAACACGTCCTATTTTCGCCGGAAATGAAGACATCACCGGAAAACGGTCACATCACAATCGAAATCGTCAATTTTCGATCGGGACGATGACGTGGCGTCCTGATGGCAGGTGAGTCAGCGGGATAATAACTTATTTAGTCTCATAACTTTCTTCATGATCTATTTTAGTCCCAATAAAGATAAGTTTGTCAATTTAGTCCCACCGGTAAAAAAATATGGCCAAACACGTCCTATTTTCGTCGGAAAAGGCTGACATCACCGGAAAATGGCATGTGATTGTTACGTGACAATTATAATCGCCGATTTTTGGCCAAGACGATGACATGACGCTCTAATGGTAGGTGAGTCAACAAATTAAATGTTATTTTAATGCCAACAAGGCATTTTTATTTTCTAAAATTTTAAATATATAATTAGAAAACAAAAATTAAACGAAAAAATGTATTGATAATCTATCACATAGTTAAGCTGGTTTGCCTTAACATTTCTAATTCTCCATTCTTGAATTTCAAATCATTTTTCTGTGTGATTTATTTTCTTTCGAATTAGTTTAATTATTAATTTCAGTTTCTAATTAAATTGTTTTTAAAAAACCCCGAATTTGTCTTACACTAAAATTATCATACATAGAATTAATTGGTAGATCTAGAACTATCTCATGTGTTCGACATTTGACTTGGTCACACGCGCTGCAATTGATCTTTTACACTTGAGTGTGAAATAGAATAGTAAACAGTTGGCATATTGAATTAATCTGCCGATTTATTAATTAGGTTTTTTAGTATGTTTTTTTGTTTTAATTTTGTTTTTTAATTATTTAAAATTTTAGGAAATAAAAATGACTTGTCCGCCGGAAAATCGGTGATTCGGTGATGTCAGCTTTTGCCGGCAAAAATAGAACGTGTTTGGCCCTATTTCTTCATCGGTGGGACTAAATTGACAAACTTATCTTTATTGAGACTAAAATAGACTATGAATAAAGTTATGGGACTGAATCGGTTTTTATCCCGCTAACTCACCTGCCATCAAAGCGCCACGTCATCGTCCCGGCCGGAAATCAACGATTCCGTTTGTGACGTGGCCGTTCTCCGGTGATGTCAGTATTTTCCGGTAAAAATAGGATGTGGTTGGCACTATTTCTTAACCGATGTAACTAAATTGACAAACTTATCTTTATTGGGACTAAAATAGATCATGAGGAAAGTTATGAGACTAAAATGATTTTTATCCCCTTTATTTTCTAAAAAATATCTTCACATCACATAACTTATTTTATCATTTATTTAATTATTATAAAAATAAAATACTGCATTATCTACAAAAATTAATTAAAGAAATTTTTTTGGTGAGATTGTGTTACGGATCTTACTTCGTGATATGAGTTATCTATTAACCAAATTAAATAATTTTAAAGGCCAACTTAATTATTTTCAAATTAAAAAATTGAAGAATTAATTATGAAAAAAATTAATTACGGAACTTAAGGTATTTTGGCACTGTTTCGTTCTTCACACTAGACCCGCTGTCAAAGATTAAGAGGGGAACCGCTGGTGAAGTGGGTGGTCAACCATGAACAATAACGCAGCATTTATTTTAAAAAATACTGTAACCGGCAGTTTTCGGTTCGTTTCGGTCTTTCGATTTTACCGATTTGAACCGGTTCGAAGCGGTTTTTCTTGGTTTAACCCTAAAAATGGTTTTATATGTGTATTTGGACCGGTTACCAGGCCAGTTCCCGGTTGAACCGGCCGGTTCGGTCTTGTTTTGACAATATTAGGAAAAGTGATACCCAATTGATGAAAAGTGATAACTGTGTTGTGAACTATTTCATAAACAGTTTATATTATAAATGAAAAACGAGAACATTTTTTTTAATAAAGTGATAACTTATTATGAAAGTGAAGTCCAGGAACAATTTATAAAATTGATAAAACGTGATAATATTTTTAATAAAAGTGATACTTGATTAATAAAAAGTGACAACTAACCAATTGAATTATTTCATAAATAATTAATAGCACGGATAAAAAGTGATAATATTTTTTAAAAAAAAGTGATAATTTATCAATTGAATTATTTCATTAAGAGTTGATAACATGTGCACCTGGGTGCACACATGCATCCATACTAAACTAAGCAATGCCATTAAACGAAATTAAATGAAAAGTATGAGACAAACCGTAAAAGATGCGAGACAAAAGGAACATGCGAGGGATCCTGTTACACAACACACATACATCCATATATATATATATATATATATATATATATATATATATATATATATATATATATATATATATATATATATATATATATACATTTTTATTCAATAATGTATATATGTTTCTTAATAATTGTATGATTTTTTTACCTTCATATTAGTAGGATAGAGGAAATGTGATTAACATTTTTAATAACATACGATCAATAAAAAGTGATAACTGTCCAATTGCACTTTTTATGAACCATTCGTGAAATGAATAAAAAATAATAATTTTAATTAGAAATTATATGATCAATAAAAAATGATAATCACTCGAATAAACTATTTTATGAATTATTTGTGAGATAAATAAAAAGTGATAACATTTATAAAAAATTATACCTGATTATGAATTTTTATAAAATAAAAAATCAAAAAATCTAAATGTTTAATAATTAATAAAAGGGTCAGTAACTACTAAGTATATGATTATCTTCATAATTGCTTTGGAGTACATTGGGTTTATAGGATTACTCACACATACAAAGTTTAATTTCATATTTCCCATATTACCCATGCTAACACTAGTGTTCACAATCATTTTAAAAGAAATGTTTAGATTATCCGTAAATCTCTCCTGAAAATTCTTAACAAATTATATCATTTACTCCTTTATGAATGCACGACACTCCATAAAACAGTATACACCAGAGTTAAATTCATTATTGACTACTCTGTGGTGTACTCTGAATTTATTCCGTGAACATCGATTTATTTTGAACATTAGTGTACATTTATACTCTTACTAATTAATCAAATCGCATAATCTTTTCTTGCGAGTAAGTAAGCATTGGTGTGTATGAAATGGCTCGTGCGTTTTAATTTTTGGTTAAAGTTAATGATTTGGATGTTTCAGATAAAAATTTTAAATTTTGGTAAAAAATATGATTTGGTTTTTTTTTTTTAACATTAGTGAACCTTAAATCAGGAAGCAATCGATTGTGCATTCGTGTATTTGAAATGTTTCGTTCGGCTTTAATGTGTGGAAATTTCTGAAAATTGGTGTATTTTGAACATTAGTGTTCATTTGTACTCTTACCAATCAATCAAATAACATAATCTTTTCTTGCAAGCAAGTAAGCATGGTAAAAGGTTTTTTTTTTAATGTATAAAAATGTATCACTTTTAATTTGTGTTTGTTGCTGCTTTTTTCTTTTGGTAGATTCGACACTATTGTTCTATAGGCTTCATATTTTCGGAAGATTGTAATAATTTTGTTTGCTGTACCAATCAGTGTGGGCTTCACATTGATTTCGTGTTATTGCACATTTAATTGTAGCGTACGTTTCTGCTGGAAGCAGTCCCCTTTACATTGGTGTACTCTGCAAAAACCTTTTTATTCTATTAATGGCAGAAGTTTCTGTTATTCTGATTGAAATTAATCGTAGAAGTTTCTATTATTCTGATTGAGAAATTTATGTATTTTTATTGAAAGTCAATGAGTAATTAAACATGAAAATTATTAAGGGTAAACTTGAAAAAATAAAATATGAGAATGTATCTTTTAGTAATTTAATTTGATTTTGTATCTCATAGTAATTATTATGCTATTAAAATTCGTATTTATTAGTAATAAAACCTTAATGTAGAAAATAATTTATTAAAAAGATGAAGGAAAAAAAAATTCATAGGAGCTACCAGTCGCGTTGCTGCTGCTTATCTCATGATAATTCACAAACTTATTCTTAATTATAATTAATTAATGAGTAGATCTTGCGTGAGAGCGTCTCACGTGAGACCATTTTTTACTTTTTAAAATAGTTACCATTTTCGCTATAAAATATTATCACTTTTGCTATAAAATATTACTCCCTTCGTCCACTATCAATCTATCTATTTTACCATTTTAGGTCGTCCATCCTTAATCTATCCATTTCCCTTTTTGGACTATAGGACCCACACCCTCCACTAATACAAATAAAATATGGGACTCACACCCTCCACTAATAAAACTACCTACTACACATAAAATAATAATATTCCTTAATCCACGTGCAAAAAGCAAATGGATATATTGAGGATGGACGGGGGAGTATCACTATTTATTTATACTATAAATTGTTCATGAAATAGTATTATCACTTTTCAGTAATTTATTATCACTTTCCTTTATAAAAGTTATCACTTTCTGACCGTCTCACCTAAACCCTTACGTGAGACGGTCTCACACAAGTCTTTTCCTTAATTAATATAATCGCCCTTTTTTTTCTTAATTTAATTTATAATATATTTTCTTTGTTCATAGTTATTTTCATACTTTCAATTTTCATTTGTCACAAACTTATCTTTACCATTAAAAAATGAAATTTCACATTAGCAAAGAACCTTGAAAGTTATCTTAATTTTAAAAATATCACCCTCAACTAAAAATACCATAATAATACCTCTAAAAAGTTAATAAAATTATCTTAATTATCTTAATTTTATAATTTATTTATTATCTAAAAATACCATAATAATACCTCTAAAAAGTTAATAAAATTGGTTAAGAAACAATTTATTTTAAATTTCATATCTACAGTATCGGTGCAGATAAATCGAATATAGAAGAAGTATAGTATATCTCTTTGTTGGATAATCCGTTTTATGAATTAAAATCCGTGTGATGATCACATCAAGTCTTCCCAAAAATGCATATTTAGCATAACAAGTATACAAATAATATTACAAGATTTTGAAAATCAAATATTACCCCTGCAGGCGAATAATCATAAAATGAAACCCGTATATGTGTGGAGGAATGTTACGGGATCTGGATCCTCTCCCGTAATTATCTTCTCAATTTCTTAAATTTTTTTAATTTGGGTCATTTAATTAATATCAATAAACGTGAATGTGCCACGTCATTAAACATGTTGTGAGAAAAGAGAAATACACCGAGAAAAAATTATTATTTAAACTTTAATTAAATAAAAATATTTTTATAATGGATGATGTGTCAAGTTACTATTGGTAGAGGTGACCGTTAATTGAAATTGACGTAAATTGAGAGAGTAAGAACTGGAGAGGATCCAAATCCGGAATGTTACAATAATTCTTTTACACATAAGATTAGTAAATACTCCCTCCGTCCCATAATAAACTTCACGGTTACTGTAGATATGTAGTTTATAAAAAGTTATTTTTTGATCAATTTTATTGACTTTTGGAGGGTATTGTAGTATTTTTAAGTTATAAATAAATTATAAAGTATGTTATGTGTGTTAGGTGGGAGTGATAAATTTGTAATTAAGATTAACTTTTAGGGTGAGGATTAATGTGATATTTCCTTTTTTGGGTGGTGAAATTTAATGTGGGACGGACCAAAATGGAAAATATGAAGTTTATTATGGGAGGGAGTGAGTAGTAAAATAACTATTCAACTAAAAGAGTAATTCTCTTTTTTTCAAGCAACTACTTTTCATGATACTCTACAGATACAGATAATTTGAGAATTTCAATATTAAGCTCTATGATGAAAGACATTAAAAATTAAAAGACATAGTTATTTGTTCATGTATGATGTATGTGTGGATGTGTGTACAATGTATATATATGTGTGTTATGTGTGTATACTGTATATATATGTGTGTTATGTGTACATATAAAGTATATAATGAGAGTATGGGCAGAATTAGGGTGACATATTATTAGGTAAGGACTAATGGTGGTCCTGAAGCCAACAGGGTCATACGCAAAAAGGCAGGTTGGGCGAGGGCAAAATTGACAATACGTTATAGTAATGGCAGTTTTCAATTGATTAAGCATTAAATTGCATGTGTATTTATAATCATCAAATGTTATATCTTTTTCATATATTTATTATAATTAATTTTTAATTTATGCATACAAAGGATATTCCTTTTCAGGCCCACGTGGAAAAGATCTATCGGTCATTGCATATTTTTAATTTTATCTTTGAGGGCAATTAAATGATGAATTGGCATTTGGTGCAGTTAATTAATGATTTTACTTTCTTAAATGCAACCTTGAAAACTCACCAGCATGAATTTTTTTTAAAATTTATTAATAATTTAATTCAAAATAAATCAATTTCATGTAATAAGTATCATGACTTTAATTTATTCAGGTCGATCTTAAAAAAAAACACACACTAAACCATGATCATATATAATGGATTAGATGTATATGAAGTTTACGGTTACAGTAGATACGGTGTTTAAGAAAAAATTGATTTTTACTTTATTTTTAGGGATAGTTTGATATTTTTAGACAATAAATAAATTATAAAGTAAGTTACGTGATTCGTAAATGGGTAGCAATTTTGAAATTAAAGTGTGTTGTGAGATTATTAATTTGTGTGTATTTACTTATTTGAAGTGTGAACTTATTTATGTGACGGACATAAATAGAAAGTGTGAATTTATTTATAGAATGGAGGGAGTACTCAATTCTCCATTATAAGTCGTTTTATGTAATACATCAACATATTTCCAAATGAGTCAACCTTATTTATAAATTTAAGGTTACTCATTTTTAAAATTTCAAACATGTATATATATTTAATTTCAATAGCAAATATATATATATATATATATATATATATATATATATATATATATATTAAATATGTTGTGTCTTGTTAAAGTTTAGACTTATTTTTAAAAATTCATAATTTTTAGAGCTGTAGTTTATTTAAATGAATTTTATAATCCTACCCAACAGATTATAAATTGTTCGATCTTCGTTGTTGATTCAAAAATTCAAATTATATAATTATAATTTTCCAAATCTATTAATTTATTATTTTTTTAGATCATTCATGCATGTGAGGATGCTCATTAAAATTTTCACATTTACACTATGCTTAAATATTTTTATGGAGTGTTAATTTTACAAGGCTTAATTTGTTGTATCATGTATGCTTATGATTTGTAAAATCCTATTTAAAAATCTCAAAAGATCTTTATTTTAAAAGGACAACTACCTCATGCATTCGAGTGTAACGTACACACTTTGTTAGTATATATTTATGAATAAAATATATACATTAATAAATAAAAATATATATATTTCGTTAAACAAATTCTTTTTTAATTTTTTAATAAAAAACCGCATATAAAAGATTTATATTATTATTAAAAAATATACATTTCATTATATATTAAAAGAAAATAAGATTCCAAATTTAGAATATCAAAGTGTGAGGTTGCAATCATATATTGAATTAGCATTTATGATTTTATAAAATATGTGAGGTGGCAGCATAGTATTAGTAAGTTGATTATGAGGAGGTTGCGGGTTCAAACCTCAATTTACGCATTTTCCATTTTTCATTTCAAATTTTAAAAGTAAAGAGAGTGTAGCCATTATTCTGCTCATTTTCAATTTTAAAATTAAAGTGTAGCCAATTTTTATCTTAAAAATATTAAAAGATCTTATTACATATTATGTTGGATTAGACCTTCAATGGGTATGAGATTTAAAAGCCCAATTATCAAACATTCAATTTTTTATTTTCAATTTTAAGAGTAGAGTGTAGCCATTATTCTGCTCATTTTCAATTATTATAAGATTAAAGTATAACTTATTTTCATCTTAAAGATATTAAAAGATCTTATTACATATGATGTTGGATTCGACTTTCGACGGGTATAAATTCATTTAATAATATAATTAAACGGTTATCATTTTTTAAATTTTAAAATAATAAATAAATAATAAAACACGATTACACACGTGGCACGCAGGCACTGTACTAATACATTATTAAAAGTTATATTTATATGGGTGCACGCACTTCGGCGTGAGAATATCAACTCATTCTAAAATGTCATATCTTATGATTTTAGTTATGCACTTGAATAGTTTCAAATTATTGGTAGTATGTTTCATTCTAAAATTCTGATTTAAACCTAATTTGAAATTACAAAATAAATATTTAACAAATTCCAAACATTCTATAATATATGTTTTTATTAGGAATTGTTTTTGTATTATAAATTTATGATGATGAACGTGATATTCGTAGTCAAAGAAGGAAAAAATAAAATAAAAATGCAAGTGTATATTATATATATATATATATATATATATATATATATATATATATATATATATATATATATGCGATTACTATAGATTTTAATTATTATTATCATATTAAAATTTTACGTTCATATTGACTGTACATAATTTAGAATAAATTTTAGAATTGGTCTCTTGTGTCCTCAGGTGCACAAAGTGTGTAAGAGTACAACATTTTATTCTAAATGGTATACATTTTAATTAATAAGAGTACAACATTTTGTTTTAAAAGGGTATAGACTTTTATTATTTTTTTATTTTTAAGAAAATAAAAGGTACACGTCTTTTTACTAAAGTGTATATACCATTTAATAATAAAAGGTATCTGGGCGCACGGTGTCCCCTGAGCACACAAGTTTTAGCGAGCACACAAGTTTTAGCCTAAATTTTATATTACTTCAACATTTGTTTTAAGAAATCTTTAAGACCAATCCAAAAAATATCAATTTATATAACTAAATTAATAATACCAACAACAAACAATTTTTATAACAAAACTAACCAATATACACTCTTTGGATTTTAATGCCCCTACTATTCAACTAATAATACTAAATGTGTCTCATGTCGATATAAATATCGGTATAGATGTCGGTGAGTGTCCCATATTGGTATGAATGTCAGTGACAGTGTCGGTGAGTGTCTGTGACAATGTCAGTGAGTGTCCCATGTTGGTATGGATGTCAGTGAGTGTCGGTGAGTGTCAGTGACCATACCAGTGATCGAGGGCGGTGGCCGGACGGCGACGGCGGACAGTGGCGGCAGGAGGAGGTAAGAGGAGTGGAGATTGTTTGAGGTGAGGGTATTTTGGACCTTTTAGGGTGCAATTGGTTAGAAGTGTTATAAAAATTGTTTGATGTTGGTATTATTATTGTTTGGATGTATTTTGGATAGTAATCATTGACACAAATTTTAATGTATATTTGAAAATATAAATTCTTATCTACTAATCTTATAAAATATACATGTTATATATATATATATATATATATATATATATATATATATATATCAAACACATGTGTGAGGACGTGTTATGGGAAGAATTCTGTAAAAAGGAGAAGTAATAGGATTTCAATGAAGTGATATTGGAATTGATAAACGAAAAGAATTGATTAATGAAAATGGATAGTGGTGCTATAAATTATTTCATGAACACGACAAGGTGACACTCTACCGCTAAGTTATATCCCTAGTTTCCCTGGCCCCATTGAGAAATAGAATCGACTATTCCTAAGTTAAAAGGGTTGAGAGAACAATTCGTAGTATAAATAAAATGACAAATTATTCTGTGCAACTGGGTGCACAGTGCACCCGTATTAAAAAATATATACTCTAATGAATAAAACTTATATAATCTTATAGCGAATTTTCTGCTAGTTTTTTTAATAAAATATTGAATGTAAAAAAATTATCCAATTATTAAGAAAAACATACTACACTATTAAATTATGAGTTAGTCTCTAATGTCCCCATGCATAGAAGTGTATAGGGTATAACAATTTGTTTAAAGAATATACACTTTAATTAGTAAGGGTATAATTTTTCATTGAAAAGATCAACAGATATATAAATACAATAAACATTTAATTAAAAAAATTAAGTTTTTTCTCTGAAAATAAAGGGTATAAGTTCTTATACTAAAGGATATACTCCTTGATAAGAGTGAAAATAATCATATTTTAGTGTCCAATTTAACACTTTTTTATGAGAATTATTGTCATATATTAGTACAAGTGTCTTATATTCAATATATTTTAGTAAAAGGTGCGTTTGAGGTGTTTTATTGTGTTTTAGGTGGAATAAGGATCAAAAGTGCAAAGTTAGAGGAATGCTGAAAAACGCACGTCCAACTTGTGTAATTTTTCTGTGTTTGTGTTGAGATCAAAACTGGAAGTGTCATACCTGATTGAAAAGTCACAGAAGAGAGGATCATTTTGGTATAAGAAACACTTCAATCGAAGTCTAAACGAGAAAGTTATGATTAAAATGGTGACGTCGCGCTGTTCCTACTCAGCACGATAGTTCAACTTTTCATGACTTGTTACACCTTCAAATATTAGAATTTTGTGAGTTCTTTATATGGATAGAAATCCTAGGAAGAGAGGATCACGTGGGCGTAAGACCACTTAAATCGGAGTTCGGATGTGAAAGTTATATGCGAAACGGTGAGACTGCATAAGCTCGCTCGACCAAGACAATTTGGTCGAGCAACGGTAGAGCGGCGTGAAAAATTTGGTTCATCGCAGAGATATGCCACTCGACCACAACTCGACCAAGGCCTATCTAGCTCGACCAAGACCATTCTGGTCGAGCTGGGACACGTCAGCTCCGAATCATTGGGATTTCACCTCCAGTGCGTGTATGTTCGTATTTTCCAAGAAAAAACCCAGTAAAGGTCCATAAGGAGAGCTTACAAGTATAAAAAGGGACGCAGATCACATCATTATTCATTGGAGAGAGAAGACAACAATCAATCCTACACCATCCACAAGGGGAGATCACCTCCAACTATCATCCACATCATTTCCTCCATCCATCCATCACTGCGAAGATTCGTCTGTGAAATCAAGAAGAGGATTAAAGACGGAGAAGGACGTGATGACGCCCACATATAGAGTTTTTATCGTTTTCTAATTTATCTTGTATTTTCCAGACATGGGTAAGATCTATCCAACACCTATGATTGTTCTTCGCAACATCATGGGCTAGAACCGTTTTGGTAGATTTAGGGTTTTGAATGTTTTTATAAATTAATTGAACTTTCGTGTGTATACTCCATACAAAACTACTTGTGAAATTATTTTATATATGATTATGCATTTTTAATCCATATTCACGGTCGTTTTGTGCATCTTCAACTGTTATATATAGTCTGAATATATATCTTGGGTGTTGATTGAACGCGTTCACTGCTGAAGCTTCATCAGAACTATCATATATAGATACTTATTAATTGAATTGAATTCGGGTTAGTAAGTAGGAGGATAATTTTATAGTACCTATAATGGGAGATCATATTGGGTTAGAGTACCAATCCTAGGGAGAAATAATTGATACTGATAGTACCTAGAAAGGGGGGTGAAATTATATCTCTTACTCTAAGGTTATTCACACGTGTTACATGCATATTTACTTATGTCAATAGAGTAGATTTGCATGCCTTAGTGATGCGTCCATATTCCACAAGCAGAGTCGGATATTGATTCACGAAAGAAAAATTAATGAGTGAAATCGGAACCCTAGTGCTATCTATTCTCCATTTTTGAGTCACATTCGTATTCTTCTAGTATTTATTTTATTTTATTTGTTATTTTAATTAATTGTTTAGTAGTTAATAATTAAATTCTCAAAATTTAGTACTTCCGTTTTAATTAATTTAGTTAATAATTAAATTGATAATACTCCGTCCTTTGGGTTTGATATTTAACTTGGTCGCTTGCTTGAGCTGCAATTGATATCCTTAATACTTGGGGATTAATTTTGTGTTAAAAGAAAATGCTCATCATGTTTTTGGCACCGTTGCCAGGGACAAAAATTATTATTGATTTTATTATTTGGATTAATTACGCCAAAAGTCCCAACCTTTTCGCGAATTTTAAATTAGTCCAAACTTTCAATATTTACAAATAAGTACTCGACTTTTAATCCATTTTTTAAATCAAGCCACCGGGAAGTTAGAGGCCTGCCTGGTGGCTGACGTGTCATTTTTAATCCATGTCACCCCCTCTACCTGTTAAAATAATAATAATAATTAAAAAAATATCAACACAATACTCTCTCTCCTCTTTATCCAAGGAGGAAGGTTACCGCCCCTTGCGGTAAGAAATCTCTCCTCTCCATCCCGCAACCTGCTCTCTACCACCCGCCGTCAGATAGGATCAGCGCTAGTCATCGGGAGAGTCGCCATCGTCCATCTCTGCTCCACCTCCAAGAAGCCATGGCTGCCACCTATTGCCGGAACATGATCGTTGGAACAAGATTTGCCAAAGGGTTCCGCCGCCTCAATGCTTTACATTCTTCTCATAGCAAATCTCCTCCATCTCTGAGATGTCGCGGCTGGTGCACCATGATCTCATTCAAAAATGTTAAAATCTATGGCTGAAAAATTAACCTTCTTCATGCCAAAATCTGACGAGAAACTGCACGACGAAGACCGGACGGGAATCTCAAACAACCACCTCTGCAAGATCTTCGCCGGTGCACATATTTTAGTAGTTTGTTCAGAAATTAACATCATTTATTTTCGAGGGTTGATCACTTGGGTAATCTCATTGGGCAGGCTTTGTTCGGCGACGACACTGCGGCGGCGATTCTGGGATCCGATCCAGTGGTCGGAGTTGAACCTGATCTTGAAACACCAGTTTTCCCATTATCAGCTAAATCAACCTCATTAGGGGTGGGGATGGGGGTGGGGTGGGGGGTACCCTTTGATTAAGGCTTCTAACAGGCAAGAGAAGGGGCTTTTGGGAAATTGACTCACCATTTTCAAAAGGGGTTTCTTTACACACTACAACTACAGGCTCCCCCCTATAGTACTGTGAATTCATTGCCTCAATCTTATTCTATTCAATCACGCTAGGGTTTTCAGATTCATCGTCAAAAATTGATAAAACTTGAAGGAGCTTAGATACATAAGATTGGGCATTATCAATATTCTTGGAGGAATCAACAAATCACTCCTGCTTTTTCTTGCTGAACAATCCGTAAGAAAGAGCAATACCCAAAAAAATCAGCGGGAGAAGCTCCCAACTTCGTGCATGTAATGTTTGATTGACGAAATCAGGAGCTAAAGAGGGCAAAAGTGGGAGCACAATTAGTAATAGAGTGACGAGAGAAGCATTGTAGATGAAATGGGTGAGTTTTAACTTACTTGGATTTGCATTATCAGGTTGGGATTTGGGGGTCTTGGAAACTGCATCTGCCATGGAATATTGCAGAAAGAAACAAGTGAGTGCGTTAATGGTGGAAGAAATCTTAGGAAGTAAGGAAAAGGTAAAGTGGTGAGAAATCTACCCATGGGCAATTACGGGAGATCGGGTTAATATTTCAGATTTTGAAAGACGTTCCATGAAAAATTTCTAAATAGATCGAGCAGAACTTGAAGGACGTTTTTGATCCGTTGGGTATCTCTGATTGGAACTCCATTTTTTGGATTGCTCATATCGGCGGGCCCGCGATACTCGTGGCGTCGGAGGAGGTGGCGGCAACGACGAGCTGGCGTTGGCGTACGTGAGCTAGCATAGATTTTAGCAAATGATGAGAGAGAGTATTGTTTGCAAAACATGAATTATATATTTTTTTATCATTATTATTTTTTTACAGGTGGAGAGGATGATGTAATAAAAAAAATGCCACATCACCACTGGGCAGATCTCCCGCTGCCCGGTGGCTTGATTTGATAAATGGGTTAAAGGTCGAGTACCTATTTATAAATATTAAAAAGTTTGGACTAATTTGAAATTCGCGAAAAGGTTGAGACTTTTGGCATAATTGACCCTTATTATTTCTAATTTGATTAAGATTTTTATTTATGATTATATAATTCTATCTATCCTTGAATTTTTTTGAGATACTTGTGCACTAGGAAAAGGAGAGGAAGGAAATAAAGAAATAACACACAGTGCTAAACATGGTCGGAATAAGGCAGAATCTGAATAATGTTGCCTTACGTGAAATTTTCACGAACAATGGGATTGACAACATGGGGTTGATAGGAGCAAGGGGGAAGATGATGATTTTAAGATACATCTCACTCTTATCAACATGGTGGATAAGAATCCCTTTTCTGGCAGTTCATTTGAAAATCCATACAAGCATCTTAGAAGATTCCTTTGTTATGCAAACACTCAAAAGGATGCCGGAACTAATGAAATGCTAGGCAGATCGCCCTATTCAAGTCCTCTTTGATTTATATGGCAGAAGATTGGTATGAGACTCTTGATACCATAGATTGCTCTACATGGGTGACAGGCGCTTTCTCAACACACAATAATCCCCAAGTATGAAGGATGTGATTGTAGCTTAGATAAGTGACTAAGTTATATTATCGAATTCAAAGGACGAATGATTATCAATTTATTATTATCTAAATTAAAAGAAACTATTGATTGACAATCTGATTGTAGAATGGTGATTAATATAGTAAGCAAAATAATTAAATAACAATTAAATAGAGACAGTAGAAATAAACGAGAGTTAAACAAGTGAGAAAATATGTAGCTCTTTGGGCCATCCAGTTTCACTAATTAATTTTCCTTCCGTATGTCAATGTCCGACTCTGCCTTGTAGACTATGGATGCATCACTAAGCGATGCAAATCTACTCTATAGAAATAAGTAAATATGCGTATAACACGTGTGAATAGCCTTGGAGCAAGAGAAATAATTTCACTCCCCTTTCTAGATACTATCAGTATCAATTATTTCCCATGCAATAAGTACACTAACCCAATATGATCTCCCTTTATAGGTACTACAAAATTATACTCTTTATCCTACTTACTAACCCAAATTCAATTCAATTAATAAGTATTCATATAAGATGGTTCTAATGAAGTTTCGGAGTCTCCTCACTTAGAATCATAACATAAATTCTGCTTAGCAGTGAGCGCACTCAATCAATAACCAAGATATGTATTTAGACTTTACATAACAGTTAATGATGCACAAAACAACTTTGAGTATGAATTAAAATCGTATAGTCTTATATAAAATAAATCCACAAGAAGTGTTGTATGGAGTATACACATGGAAGTTCAATTAACTAGATAAAACCTTATAAACCCTAGAATTACCAAAATGGTTCTAGCCCATAACGTTTCAGAGAACGTTCATGGTGTTTGGATAGATCTTACCCATAGTCTTGAAAATTACAAGAAAGATTAAGTTGCGAAGTAAACCCTAGATGTGGGCGATGTCGCTTCTTGCTCCGTCTTGAATCTTTACTTGGTTCTCACTTGATTCACTGCACGAATCTCTCTACAGCTCCTGCGGATGGAGTTAGGGTTTGGATATGATGTCGGATGGATGTGGAATCCAACTCTCTTTTTGATGTGATCTGTTTCCCCTTTTATAATTGTAAACCCTTCTTATGGACCTTTACTGGGCTTTTTCTTGGAGAATATGCCAAAACAGGCTCAGGAGAGTCGGAATTACCAAAAATAAGCTCGCATGTCTCCGCTCGAACAGGATGATTCAGGTGAGAGGGAAAGTGTTGAAATCCCCAATTTTTAACTTAAAAAGTTCGAACCTGAAGCCCCAACACGAGTCGAGCTGCAACTCGTGTTGGACTTACGGGGTCGTGTTGGCTATCTGCTCATTTCTAGACATTTTCAGCAACCCTACACGACTCGTGTTGCCCAACTCGAGTACAAGCTTTGCAAGTCGTGTTAACTAACACGACTCGTGCTGAGTAGGTCGAGCTATCGCATGTCAACTCATGTTGACTCCATCAGAAACCTGTTCACCTCGGCTACCCAACACGAGTCGTGTAACAAGTCGAGTTGTGACTTATTAATTTGTGTTGGCCTCTAAATCACCAAACAGTCATCATTTGCTCTTTTTTCCCCTGAACTAACTTAGGAATCATATATCAATCATCAAAACATCCATTTTAGTCAAGAACAAGGGAAGAAAACTCATATGTATACATCAAACGACTCAATCTTCAACCAACAACTCGACATTTTCGACTAAACATCATTTAATGCATCAAATACCAATAATTTAACTCAATCAAGTGCCAAGATCACCAATCAATCATCCTTGAGAATAAAAAATATGACCACACTAATACTAGGATTGACACGAAATAAAAATAAACAAACGACACACACCTGGACAATCACAAAAAATCGACATCTCAATATAATTAAATGAATAAAAAATACTAAAAAATCACAAAAAATTAATCATCTAATCACACAACAAAATGAAGCAACTTTACTTCGATATAGCAAGACACAAGTATATACGTAACCTCCTTCCCAAACTTAGCTTAAACAAAGTGAGAGATCAAGTTTGCAAAGAAGTATATACTATAGTCGATCAACACCTTATAAAATCCCTACATCAACACAGACTCAATAAAGCAAATAAAACGGGAGGGTCGGCCCCCAACAAGTACTCAAGTTTAACGTCGTCGAGTCATGACGGATACCTCTAACTTAAGTACTCAAGAGAAAGCACTTGTTTATCAGGAAGCGACTTGTAGTGTTTCAACCTCTGTCCATTCACCACCATGATATCACCTATCTTTCAATTCAAAACTCCCCCTCCATAGGCTCTATGTATGACATATGGTCCAATCCACTTGGACTTCAGCTTACCTACAAACTATTTGAGACGAGAATTGAAAAGAAGTACATGATCACCAACGTTGAACTCTTTGAAACGGATCTTCGCATCATGCCATCTCTTCATACTTGCCTTGAAGATCCTCGAGTTCTCATACGCTCTCTCTCTAAACTCATTTAACTCATTGATTTGAGTGAGACGAAAATCCTTTGCATCCTCCATGCTCGACTTCAAACGCCTTATCGTCCAAAGAGCTTTATGTTCAATCTTCACCGGAAGGTGGCAAGATTTTTCATAAACTATTTGATATGGAGACATCCCTAAGACCGTCTTGAACGCAGTCCTTAATCCCCACAAAGCATCCTCAAGCTTCGTGGACCAATCCTTCCTTGTGCTTCCCATTGTCTTCTCCAACACTTGCTTAATCTGACGGTTGGACACCTTAACCTGCCCATTTTCTTGTGGATGATAGAGTGTAGTGATCCTATGCTTCACTCCATACTCTCGAAGCACCTTCTCCAACATTTTATTCACAAAATGGCTTCCTCCATCACTAATGAGTGCCTTTGGTACCCCATACCTGTTGAAAATGTTCTTCTTAATGAACTCTTTCACCACTCTCGCCTCATTCGTCCTGGTTGGAATTACTTCCACCCATTTCAACACGTAGTCCACTGCAAGTAGGATGTAGAGGAACCATTAGATGGAGGAAATGACCCCATAAAATCGATCCTCCACACATAAAAAATCTCCACTATGATACTAGGCTGCAAAGGCATCTCATCTCTCTTCGAAATATTCCCCATTCGCTGGCATATATCACATGTATCAACATACTCTTGACAGCTTTTGAACAGAGTTGTCCAGTACAAACCAGATTGAAGCATTTTCTGAGCAGCCTTTTGGGCACCAAAGTGGCCCCCATTCGGCTGAGAGTGACAGAAATCCAGAACACTCTCCCATTCTACCTCAGGAACACACCTCCAGATAATGGAATCAGTTCAGATTTCGTAGACCCATGGCTCCTCCCATAATATAGTTTGTACATCATGCAGAAACTTGACCATCTGGTGTCTACTCAACTGATACGATTTCACCCTCGTGGCAATGTAGTTCACATAATCAGCATACCAGGGGGCTTCTGTACCCTTTTTCTCGGGGTATGTCTTCAAAACAGTGAAGACATGTTTGATGTCTACCATCAGTATCTTTTCATCAGGAAAGTACTCCTTGATCACCTCATTAGAGTTGTCACAATGCTCCTTAGTCTCAAGGCGCGACAGGTGGTCGGCTAAGACATTCTCGCTACCTTTCTTATCCCGAATCTTCATGTCGAACTCCTGTTGCAAGAGGATCCATCTTATTATCATCGGCTTTGCATTTTTATTATCCATCAAGTATCTAATAGCCGAGTGATCAGTGTACACCACAGTCTTCATGCCAACCAAATAAAGTCGAAACTTATCAAAAGCATACACCACCGCCAAGAATTCCTTCTCAGTGATAGTGTAATTCTTTTGAGCAGAATCGAACGTCTTACTTGCATAATTGATCGCATGAAACTTTTTGTCTCTTATCTGTCCCAGCATAACTCCCAAAGTCGTAACACTAGCATCACACTTCAACACAAAGGGTTGCGTCCAATCCAGAGTAATGAGAATCGGTGCAGTTATCAATGCTTCCTTGAGAACCTGAAAAGCATGCAATCCAGTATCATCAAAATCAAAAGTAACATCTTTTTCAAGCAACCTGGAAAACGGTTTTGAATATTTGGAGAAATCTTTTATGAATCTCCGATATAATCCTGCGTGCCCCAAGAATAACCTGACTCACTTTTCATTAGTGGGTGGTGGCAGCTTCTCAATCGCCACTACTTTGGCGCGATCCACTTGTAAACCTGCAGCAGAAACATGATGCCTAAGACTATCCCGTCTCTCACCATGAAATGACATTTTTTCCTGTTCAATACGAGATTAGTCTCTTCACATCTTTCTAAGACCAAAGACAGGTTAGATAAATAAGAGTCAAAAGAATAACCAAATATAGAGAAATCATCCATGAACACTTCCATGACTCTTTCAGTATGACCTTAAAAAATAATCATCATACACCTTTGAAAAGTTGTACGTGCATTACACAAACCAAAGGGAAACTTCCTAAAGGCAAAAGTGTCATAAGGGCAGGTAAATGTTGTCTTTTCATGATCCCCAGGTGCAATCATTATCTAATTGAAACTAGAGTACCCATCCAAGAAATAGTTGAACGATAACCTGCAAGTCTATCTAGCATCTGGTCCATAAAGGGTAAAGGAAAATAATCCTTACGCGTGTTCTCATTCAATTTCTTATAATCTACACAAACACGCTACCCTATAGGTAACCTAGTAGCAAACACTTCACCCTTATCAAATAAAACCACAATTATTCCCCCTTCTTAGCTACCACATGCAAAGGACTCACATAGGTACTATCGCTAATAGGGTAGATAATCCTTGCATCTAACCATGTAAGCACTTGTTTCCTAACAACCTCTTGCATAGCAGGGTTCAACCTCCGCTGATGCTACACAGAACATTTAGTTTCATCATCTAACCTAATCTTATGCATGCAAAAAACAGGATTAATCCCTTTTAAGTCTTTAATTGTCCACCCTATAGCAGACTTATGCTTTCTCAACACAACTAGCAATTTATCAAGCTCACTTTTAAACAAGGTAGAAGACACGATTACCGGAAAAGTCTCATCCTTCCCTAAATAAACGTACATCAGAAGATCTGGAAGTGGCTTGAGCTCAATCTTCCTATCTTCCTTTATACTGTCACCTTCAACATGAAGAGGCAGGTATTCCCTTGTCCACATGACTTCTTCCAATGAAGGGTTCTCTTGCTTGTACCTGTTCTCATCAAAATTTTTAAGGTTTCAAGAAAATCTATAGCAAGTTCATTAGACATTTCGTCAAAATCAGCAGTCGGTAAAATTAGAGATTCGCTTGTGCACGTTTCCACTAGATCCTTAGACAGGATCATAGGCAAGTCCTCCTCTACAATCTCCTCTACTACTTCAACCAACTTGCACTGCTGCTGTTCTGTGGGCCACTGTAACACCTTATTCAAAGAAAAGATATTTTCTTTCTCATTCACCCTAAGCCTCAACTCGCCCTTAAATACATCAATTAGAGCTCTTCCAGTTGCTAGAAAAGGATCCCCCAAGATCAAAGGTGCTTCATCCTTGTCATCTTCCATGTCAAGAACAAGGAAATCTATTTGAAAAACTAAGTGTGACACTTTCACCAATACATCTTCGATAACTCCTTCTGGGTAAGTCAATGATCTGTCTACTAACTGCAAGGCAACAGATGTGGGTTTTAGCTCCCCCAAACCAAGCTTCTTAAAAATTAAAAGGGGCATCAAGTTTATATTGGCTCCCAAATCACACAATGCTCTCCTTGCAGGTCCTTTTCCTATCTCACACGGAATGATGAAGCTACCAGGATCCTTCAACTTTTCGGGTAACTTTCTTTGAATTACAGAACTGCAGTTCTCCATCAGATTAACCGTCTCTACACTATTCAAACTTATTTTTCTCTAGATGAGCTCCTTGATAAACCTTGCATAGTAGGGCCTCTGATTTAAGGCATCTGGAAAAGGAATAGTGATCTGGATGTTCCTCATTATCGCAACAAACTTTCTGAACTTCTTATCGAGGCTCTTCGACAACTGTCTTTGAGGAAACAGAAGTACTACCTTAGTTTTTGGGAGACCCAAACTATCTTTCTCAAACACCTCTTCCATTTCTCTCAACTTCTTCGCTCGCTGCAATTTTTTATCAGCGATGGCTTGATCAGTTTGATTCACTACAGAATTCGGATGTGTAGGGAACCACAGAGGTGAGCTTAAATCTAGCTGGGTTTGAAATGCATCCTCAAGCTCAGTCTAATCCGCTTGAACACCACTTGGCTCGGCTAGGTCACCCCCAATTCTGGATCGGTTTGAATTGGTTCCGAGTTAGTGGACGGGCGACTTTGCTCTTTCTCAATTTTTTCTTGCATCAGTTCTGGACCCTCATACTGTTTCCCGGACCTAAGAGTGATCGCTTTTGCAGTTTCTTTAGGGTTGATTTCTATATCTGACGAAAACTTTCCTTTCTGAAACTGTTGCTGTTGCTGATTTACCGTAGTTGAAATCTGACCCATAGAATATGAGAGACTCTGCAACTGCTTGTTCACTTCCTCATTCTATTTAGTCATATTGGAGTCCATGAGCACTATGCAGTTATTGATCTTGTTTATTTCATCATCATTCTTCTGCATGTATTTTGCTAACACATCATCAATACTTGGCTTCCCTTATTCAGGCTTCGCTCCATGATTAAAGTTTGGAGGGTATGGAACTGCATTGTTAGGATTAGAGTAGGAAAAGTTCTCATGCCTCTTCTGGTCCTGCCAACCTCCTTGACTGCTAGGACCTCCTTGATTGCTAGGTCCCTCCCTTTGGTTATTCCTTTGGTTGGAATTTCCTTGAGGGTACCTGTTCTCTTGCCAATTTTGAGGTGCTCTTGAACCCTGGAGACTCTGTCCCATAGCCCAATTTGCGTCCTCAAGCCCTTGAACATTCATCACCACATCATCATTAGCTGGCCCTTGGTTGCCAGGTGTTTGTTCATTTGTTCTAACTGAGAGACAATTTTATCATTTCTATCTGCCTCGGAGAACTTCTCTTCTACCTTTGCAACTTTACCAAGGATATAAGTCCCACATATCCTTTCAGATGGCCAATCTCTAGAGTTCATAGAGATATCATCAAACAGCTTCTCTACGACATTTGACGTCTTGCCATAAATCGTCCCTCCAGTAGAGGCATCCACTAATACTCTGGATTCATTATCGAGGCCATTGTAGAAAACACTGATTAGCTTGGACTTTTTGAAACCATGCTGTGGACATCGCCTCAATGCATCAGTGAACCTTTCCCAGGCCTCCCCAAATGATTCATCTTTCCTTTTTCTAAACTGATTTATCTCTTGCTTCAGTGCAAGAATCTTGCCATGTTGCATAAAAAGATATACAAACAATTGCTGCAACTCATTCCAATTAGCGCAATTGTCTTCATTCAACTTATCATACCATTCCCTCGCCTTATCAGCTAGAGAAAACTGGAAAAGCCTCATCTTCCAACTGCCATTGGTAGTATCTGCGGCTTTAACTATATCCATGTAGCTGTTGAAGCACTTCAAGTGTCCATAGGGTTCATCGAATACGCCTCCGGTAAAAGGATTTTTCTCCATCATATTTATCAGGTCTGGCCTTATGTCGTTCTCCTTATCAGCCTGAACGGCTCCAACCACGCCTAATCTTCCTAGATTAGTAGACTTGAACGTCTCCCGAATGACAATGTCATCCTCATGTGGATGTCTTTCTCCCATAGCTGTTGTTTCTACTGTTGTTCCTTCTTCAACTTCTGACTCAGCTTCTAACTCAGTCTCTTTTGGGATAACCTGATCTTCAATCTTTTCTTTTTCCTCATCTACAACTGCATTAGGTGTTGATGTGTCTCCTTTCTTATTTGGATTCGGTAGCTTAACAACCTTATGAGGTGATTTGATATTTTTTGCTGCTCCTCTCTTTTTTCTTGCAGATGCTTCAATTTTCGGATCAAATTCGAGATCTTGCGTTCCCTTCTTTGACCTGGTATACATGCAACTTCAAGAAAATTCAATGTAGACAATTAAATTCCAAAGCAAATATTCTAATTAAATAAGTAAACTTGTTAGGCATATTTTGCGCACTCCAACTTACGACCCCCAAGTGTAAGGATGTCAATTGTAATGGCAAGTACCCCAGTTAAATATCGTTCCCACTGAGACAGTCAATTATTTATTATACTATAATTACTATTTAACTAGAATTAATGTAACCAATTTCCAGGATTTGAATGAATTAATAACTAATGAATTTAAATAACAAATAACAAAATAAATAAAAGTAAGGAATCATTCAAGATTGATCAAGAGAAAAGTAACAGCTCTAAGGTACCAGGTTTAGTGCAATTGATTTGGTCTCCTAAACGTCCTATTGTTCATTCATATTATTTTAATGAAAATACATCAAAAGGTGATGCGTGAACAGTTTTGAACCTCCTTCCTAGATACTAATAAGGCAAATTTCATAAACCTCCGGATGAACAATTTGACTAACATATATTCTCTGAAAGTACTACTCAAACTTATGCACTTCCTACTTGAATTCTTAATTGCATTGTTCCACTAAGACATTCAAGTACCTTGTTTACCAGCCCTTAGGATTATCGTGTTCACGGGTAAACTACTATAATCCCTACCAAACAGACAATATTGAACACGTATGCACACAAGCTAACATAACATACCAAGCATCACGGGCAACATCAATAATATGCTATGAAGACGTTACAAACGTATATCAAAATCGAGATAAATCAAATAAAAAAGGCTTATCAACAGTATGAATTCACAATACTGGTCTAGGTTTCCAAATCAATTACATCTAACCTTCAATCCTAAGAACTGTAAAGAGTTTTTAGCCCATGAGGTTACAGACAACCCTCATGGCTGACAAATTTATAACAATATCACAAAAGAAGAAATTAAGAAAAGAAAACAAAACCCTAGTGTCACGTCGTTCGGGTCTTTCCTCCGTCTCTCCGGTTGGATTGGTTCTCAAAATCGCACTTAAATCTTTCTCTGGACCAATGGGATGGATGGATGAATGAATTGGTGTAAGTGGATGGGTGGATCAGTGGATTGATAGTGCGTGAATGAATTTCACGTTCTGTTCCTATTGTGAATGATCGGTACTTCTTCTCCAGGTATTTGATCCCCCTTTTATACCCTGGGCCGTGAAACTGACTCCCCTTGGGCTATTTTACACGTTTTCACGCACTAGGGAGTGAAATCCCTAATTTTTGGCCTAAACTTATGCAACACGAGTTGGGATACCCAACTCAAGTTGCAAACACGACTCGTGTCGCATTGAGATGCAACTCGTGTAAACCTAACACGAGTCATGTTACCGAGTCATGTCTTCGCCTGTCAAGTCGAGTTGCGATGCTCTGAAACTAATTTGGCCACAGCCTCCAATACGAGTCGAGCTGGCAAGTCGAGCTACTGCCTGTCAACTCGTGTTGGCTCACTGATCAAAATCTGACGCTACTCTGCCTCACACGATATGCAACTCGGCTTGCCTCTGATGCAACACGACTCGAGCTGCAAGTCGAGTTGCGCAAGACAAGTCGAGTTAGCTCACTAACCAATTCTGACCTCCTACAGCACCTTACTTGACTCGAGTTACTAAGTTAAGTTAACCCTTGCAACTCGAGTAAGGCCTTCTTGAGCTCTTTTTTTGCTCGTCTTCGGTTTTACTTCATTTTAACCTATTTTAACCTTCAAAACTCAACAAAACACCTTAGTAGCACCATAATCATGCAAAATACATAAACTACGCAATCCCACACAAATATAGAGCCTTATTCTAGTAAAAACAGTGTATTGTGAGATTGAAAAGATGTAATTTTCACTCTCATCAGCGGGCTTGGCCAGGTCGAGCGGCGGTCGAGCGGCCTCCCTGTTTGCTGAAACTCTGTACAGTGCACTACTCGATCATCTTCACTATCGCTCGACCAAATGGTCTTGGTCTAGTGGCCCCTTCTCTGGTCGAGTGGTATCTCAAAATTTATGTTTTCCGATTTTGAGCACTTCTGACCTCTTTTCCATAGAGATATGCTCAAATAGCCTCAGTAGCATCTGATTCACTATTTTTCCATAAACAACCCAATTTACCTTGATTATAGACCAAATCCTACCCAATTTCCACGTAAATCAGAGCTTAAAACACGTGAATTATCACTATCGTCAATGGGACCAACTGCAGAAAAAGTTATTGGAGAGATACATGTCACCCTCAAGGATCTTAAGAATGAATCAAGACATCACTCAGTTTGCTCAGAATCAGGGTAAGAAATTCCATGAGGCATGGGACAGGTCTAAAAATATTCTCAAGAGGTGCCTAGAGCATGGGATGTCTAAGGTTCAGTACATAAGTATCGTCTACTATGGATTGGATTATGAGTCACGTGTTCTTATTGATGCATCCACAGGAGGAGTGCTGTTATCTAAAACAACACTTGAAGTAGAAAATTTATTTGAAGACATCTCTATAAATTCACGTGATTGGCCTACAGAAAGAGTAAGAGGATCTTATGTACTTAGCAAGGTGGCGCTGGTTGAACATCAAGTGGTAAAGCCGAATAGGCAGATTATAGAGTTGACACAAATGGGGCCTAGTCTGCAACAGCAAGAAGTGAAGGCTAGTGTTGAAGATACCCTTAATTGATACATGGCAAGAAATGATACAAGGGTTGACCGCATCGAAGCTAGCTTGAATGCTAGCCATGCAGATTTATCTAAGCAGCTGAAGGAGCTTATTTTGGTGACGGGGAAGATGGCCGGGAATGTGAATCAGCTGACGCAGATGTTGGAGAAAGTAAAGTTCCTGTCTCAAGGCATAATGAACCCAAAAGAGTGCAAAGCCATCATGTTGAAGTCTGGAATGTAGTATGAGGGACCGATGATGCTAGAAACTGATTATGGAGCTTCAGGAGGCCGGTTCGACCATGATTTGACCAAGGCACTTGGTCTAACCACCCCAGTTAAGTCTAACCAGGCACCTAGGCACCCGCCAGAGCTTACTAATGGCTGGTTCGACCATTACAGACTGGTTCAACCAACCCTTTAGGTCGAACCATGGTCGAACCAGCTCTGTACAGTGATGTAGTGCTCTCTGATGTTCGGTTCGACCATTCTGAAGCCAGTTCGATCATGCCTCATGGTCGAACCAGCTCATACAGAGGTTGAACGGAAAGCCACCGAAGAGAGGATTGTTTTGGTGCGAGAATCACCTCAATAGAAGTTTAGATGCGAAAGTTATGCTCGAAACTGTGAGACTGCGCAGTCACGCCCAAGAGGTCCGTTCGACCAGCAGTTCGAGTCGAACAATAAAGCAATGAAGATGCCCATGGAGACTCAATCATGCAAGAGCATAGATTTGGTTTCTAACTTGTTTAATATTGATTTTAATAGGACAGATGATTCTAAAATTGAATGAAAGATTGACAAGGAGGAGTCTAGACAGCCATAGGAGAAAGGAAATTTTATGGATCATATTTTTGTGACCAAGAAAGGTGAGGTGCTGAGTGTAGATAAGACAAGGGAAATGAAGTATTTGAAGGTGAGGATGTGAGAAGATTTTCCTCTGATCAAGTAGTCTACAAAGGCTGCATACCGTCGTGACTCTTTAACATTAAACATGAGCGCTTGTTGGGGGGTTTTCCCTTCTGTTTTATTGCTTTATTTTTTTATGTGAGTGAGGTGTTATTATATTTGAAGTGCTCACATTTCGGTAATTACATCTCTTTTCAAACTTAGTTTCGACTTACTTTTTTACTAAGTTTGGGGGGTGTGACGTACTTACCTCATCTTATGAGTACAAAGGGTATAATTTTTCCTTTCGTTGGTTGTTTGTTTGTTATGGGGTTGATTTTAGGGACCTTTACACAGAAGAAGATGGCGGGCGGCAAGGGGGCGTGAAAGCTCTCGGCCATTCCATACGGTGCCTAGCAGAGGCCTACTTTTCAATAGAGCAGAGGCGAACTGAGATCAACGAGAAGGGCTTTCTAGTCTTAAAGACGATCTCCAACGCAATTTGCGGCATATTAATATTTTAACTGGTGTTAGTATGTCAATTTTTCACAACATACCTAATATTTAGTGTGTTATTTTTGTATGTTTCCTAGTGTTAGTGGTCGAATTTTTTAATTTTTCGTCTTTTTGATTTTTTTAGTGTCTCTTATTTTATTATTGATGAATTATGTGATGATGAGTTGTGTTTGAGTTTTGATAATAGAAAATGATACTAGAGTGGCAAGATGAGTTCTACGCTGAGGCTTTGACCTGACCGAGTTGAACAACTCGAGGAGCTCGTTCATGTTGTGAAGGATAAAAATCTGGTGCCCTCATTTCCTTATTCTAATTTTTATGTGTGCTTTTAATTAGTAGGAGTGGAAGGATTAAGATTTGGTGATCCACATGAGCTTATATTTTTTAATTGTGCTTGAAATTCATATGCTATTGAAATTGATAAAGGAAGTGTACTTGAGTTATATTGTAGTATGAAGTTCTATGTGTACTTAAGGATATTGCTTACCATGAAGAGTGCTCTGTTACTTGTTAAAAACTCATGTGAGATTTTGAGCCTTGTTATTCATGTTACATAATCACATGATATTTCTTTTTTTTTTCTTTTTCTGGTGAGTATCGTTCTTGTGTATGTTCTAGCCTATTGTCTTACTTATAACTACATGTGTGTTAAATGATGGGAGATGATTTAAGGTCATCCTTGAATTTATAAGTCACTTAGCCAAATAATTCCCTACCAAATGATGTTTATCCGTAGTTAGCCCCATTGAGCCTAAAAACCTCATTCATTTGCAGCCTACAAGAAATAACACTTTTGAGCATCTGAATTTTTTTAGCCTTGATTTTTTCATGACGAGAATTAATGGCTTTTCAAAGTGTATTGATGGAGTTTTTTAATAGTTTCGGAAGGAATGAAATTGGTGTTGAAATAGTGATTGAGCTTGAAAAGGCATCTAAAGGAAAATAATGGAGTAGTGTTTAAATCTAGTACTCCGCTGAATCAAACACCCTAGTGTAGTATTTAAATCTAGTACCCTATGGAGGATGCGTGAGGTAGTGTCCGAAACTGGTACCTCAAGAAAAAAAAGAAGAAAAAGAGAAGGAAAAAAAATTATGGTGCTTGAAAGAAAAAGAAAAGTGAAAGAGTTGAGGAGGATGTTGTGCTTAATTGAAGAGAGTAAGAAGAATGAAAGATCATGACGGAATGCGCACTTGATTGATCCGAGTTTTGAGTCACTTATCCATATATTTCCTATATTAACCAAAGAGCTAACATTAGATCCAAAAGAAAAGTCCTTTTTGATCCTATTGTCGAATCATACTTTTAGTGGTGGAGAGTTTGAGACATTTGACAAGCTTATGGTTAAGCATGCACTTGAATTGAATTTTAGCGTAAACAACTTAACCCGTAAATGTACATCTTTTACACTTGAGTGCGAGTGATATACACTTCCCGTGAGAGCATTTCAATGGAACATTTGAATTGGTGGTGATTGTCTTATCTTCTATGCTACGAATTGGTTATTACATGTAATGAGATTTGCATGACCTAACTTGAGGACAATAGTATTTTTAATTGGGTATTTTTCATAGTCCTTTGTTCCCTGCTAATTTTCTTACTCTCTTTCTCTTTATTTTATTTTGTTACCTCAGGACGAGCAACGGGTAAGTTTGAGAGTTTTATGAGATTGAAAAAAAGCGTATTTTAGTGTTCAATTTAACACTTTTTTTATGAGAATTGTTGTCATATATTAGCACAAGTGTCTTATATTCAATATATTTGAGGAAAAGGTGTATTTGTGGTGTTTTATTGTATTTTAGGTGGAATAAGGATCAAAAGTGCAAAGTTAGAGGAATGCTAAAATTTTGTATAATTTTTCTGTATTTGTGTAGAGCTCAAAACTGGAAGTGTCATACCTGGTTTGAAGCCACAGAAGAGAGGATCATTTTGGCATAAGAAACATTTCAATCAAAGTCCAAATAAGAAAGTTATGATCAAAATGGTGACGTCGCGCAAGCTGTTCCTACTCATCACTATAGTTCAAATTTTCATGACTTGTGAGTACTTTATATGGATAGAAAGCCAAGAAAGAGAAAATCGCGTGGGCACAAGAATCACTCAAATCGGAGTTTGAATGTGGAAGTTATGTGCGAAACGGTGAGACTACGCAAGCTCGCTCGACCAAAAGGTATGATGCTCGACCACGATCATTTGATCGAGAACGATCGAGCGGCGTGAAAAATTCAGTTCCACGCACAGGTATGCCGCTCGACCCCAGCTCGACCGAGGCCTATCTAGCTAGACCAAGACCATTCTGGTCGAGCTGTGACACGTCAGCTCCGAATTATCGAGATTTCACCTCCAGTGCATGTATGTTCATATTTTCCAAGAAAAAGCACAGTAAGGTCCATAAGAAGAGCTTACAGATATAAAAAGGGATGCAGATCACATCATTATTCATTGAAAGAGAGAAGACAACAATCATTCCTATACCACCCACAAAGGAGGGTCACCCCCCAACCATCATACACATCCTTTCCTCCATCCATCCATCACTGTGAAGATTTTTCTGTGGAATTAAGAGGAGGATTCAAGAAGGAGAAGGACGCAACGACGCCCACATCTAGAGTTTTTATCGTTTCCTAATTTATCTTGTATTTTTCAGACATATAGGTAAGATCTATCCAACACCCATGATTATTCTTCGCAAAATCATGGGCTAGAACTATTTTGGTAGATTTAGGATTTTGAAGGTTTTTATAAATTAATTGAATTTTCGTGTGTATACTCCGTACAACCCTACTTGTGGAATTATTTATATATGATTATGCGTTTTTAATCTTTAATCACGGTCTTTTTGTGTATCTTCAACTGTTATATAGAGTCAATATATATATTGGTTGTTGATTGAGTGCGTTCACTGCTGAACAGGATTCCATGTTATGATTTAAGTGAGGGGACTTCGAAACTTCATTAGAACTATCATATATAGAAACTTATTAATTGAATTGAATTTGGATTAGTAAATAGGATAAAGACGATAATTTAATAGTACCTCTAAAGGAAGATCATATTGGGTTAGAGTACTAATCCTAGGGGGAAATAATTGATACTGATAGTATCTAGAAAAGGGGAGTGAAATTATATCTTTTGCTCCAAGGTTATTCACACGTGTTACATACATATTTTCTTGTGTCTATAGAGTAGATTTGCATGGCTTAGTGATGCGTCCATATTCCACGAGGTAGAGTCGGACATTGATACACGAAAGAAAAATTAATGAGTGAAACCGGATTACCCTAGGGCTATCTATTCTCCATTCTTAAGTCACATTCGTATTCTTCTAGTGTTTATTTTATTTTATTTGCTATTTTAATTAATTTTTTAGTAGTTAATAATCAAATTCTCAAACTTTATTGCTTCCGTCTTAATTAATTTAGTTAATAATAAAATTGATAATACGCCGTCCTTTGGGTTCGATATTTAACTTGGTTGCTTGCTTAAGCTGCAATTGAAATCCTTAATACTTGGGGATTAATTTTGCGTGCAAAGAAAACACCCATCACTCCCTTCATCTCTTTGATAAGTGTCCGTTTGCTTTTTACACGTGAATTAAGGATATAATATTTTAAAGTGTAATGAGATGAGAGAAATAATATTTAAATGTGTAGTGAGTTGTTGTATTAGTGTTTAGTGTGGACCCCATGTGTAGTGGGTTGAGTATAATAATATTATTGTGTGTGTCACATCAACCCAAAAAAGAAATTGATACTTTGTATTGGGACGGGCCAAAATGACAAAATGGACACTTAACAGAGGGACGGAGGGAGTAATATATAATACTAAATGGTACAAATTTTAAAAAATATGAGATTTGGGGGCACTGTGTCCCCGAGGATACACAAGTTTTAGCCTTAAATCAAAAGTAATGCATATATTGTTGCACATGTTCACCTGGGTGCATATGATTCCAACTCAAACAAAATAGTTTTCTTTTAAAAAATTCACTACCTTATTGAGATTTCAATTATATCAAAACCTTTTATTTTTATCAATTCAATATACAATCTATTTAATATTTTTAATTCTACCAAGATCTAATATTTTGTCAATTAAATACACGATCTATTTAATATTTTCAATTCTATAACAACTTATTTTGCAATGTGATACATCACTTATATTTCATATTTTTAATTAATTAATTAATTAATTCATATATATATATATATATATATATATATATATATAAAGAAACTTGCAATAATAATAATAATAAAATAAATAATATTGTATTTATGAAAATTGTAATATGAAAATTGATAAAAATTAATATCATGTTGATCGTCATTATTTTCACCTAAATTTTATTGTCTTTTTATGTGCATTTTCATATAATTTTATCTATTTTTGTGTAGCTTTTTTGGTGCTGTTTTATGTTCATATAGAGATTTGTACTAGTTCAACGCTCGAGTCGAGTTCGGCCCAATTTTGAAAATTAAATGAGCGCGATTTATAGAAGGTTATAGGTCTATAAATACATAACTAACGTGAATTTGACGAGAGGAACCATTCTGGATAGCAGTTATACACAATTCACACCTTATAGCTCACACACATTCTCTCCATTCCATCCTTTGATCCACCCTTCATCTCCATATATTTCACCCATCCAATCCACTTGATTTCCTCACATTTATCATTATTTCATCCCCTTAACAATCTAAGAAGAGAATATTTACAATTTCTTGAAGAATTGACATGATTAAGGAAGAAGAAGTTCACCTTCAAAGGGGAGTCAATCATCCTTAATTTTGTTATTTTCTTCATTTTATGGCTCAATCGAAGCAAGCTATGATTAGTATTGAATTTGTAATGGATTTCAATGGCTAGTCTTTTGTGAGGCTAGCAATATGATTAATTAAAAATAATGTAGATTTGCACACCACATATTTGATTAATTGATTATTATAAAAGTTTTCTATCATGACTGCTTATTTATCAATGAATGCAATGATTTGTGTGGTTGGTTATTAGTTACATTCATACGAAGTGTGAACATGTGTGTATGTGATAAGTAGTTAATTGAATCAATTTATTGCAAGAGTTGTTCATATTATAGGTGTTGAGTGCGTTTGTGAAGACCTTAATATGTCTAGAGCGTTATGATAGGACATATATGATGAGTGATATGTGAACAATCTTTGAGTATGTGAAAGGACTTTGCTATAGGAATCTAGTACCTTGTAAGGGAATGATGATATTAGTGAAACTCTCCTAGGTCCTTGTCGGGATTGCTTAGGTGCTAAGTGATTCACATCTACTGGTGACGTGTGAACAAGCTTGTAGTATTATATGTGAGAGCCTTTAATACCATAACATGAAATTGATTAATGCATGTGTGAGTGTGAGTCTATGTATGCCTTTTCCATGATGTAGCTAGTCTTGCATTCTTCTTAGATTGTTCTACTTTCATCCAAATCCATCTCATTTGTTCTTTACTTGTTTGTTTGTTATACTATTTTCATTGCTTTCTTAGTTTTTACTCCTAGTATAATCCTATCTCAATCATCAATTAGTACTTCTAGAGTAAGCATCTCTTAAATAAGGCTACACTACTTTCTCCCAAGGGTTCGATAATTTTATAACTTGATCATCACGTGCTACAGAATGATAGATTACACTTGCTTTACATAAGGTAAACACCAATCAAGTTTTTGGCGCCGTTGCTGGGGAGAAAGGCATCGGTGTAACGTGTTTGAATTTGTGAGCTTTACTAATGACATTTTTCTTTTTTTTTATTTATTTTTGTGGTGCACTAATTGTGTGTTTTTGTATATGCATGTGCACACGCTCAAAGGCACAAGAAGTGATTTCTTAATTTGGAAATTGAGAAAACATTGAGATTGAGGAGACGTCTTGAAAGAAGTAAAAGGATGTATATCTTAAATGATGATGGTCATGTTCGAGATGATGAGAATGTGGTGAGAAATGGGGTTAACATGAATGATAATCCGATTGGTGGTTTGAATCTGGATTTGGTGGCAATGAAAAACCATAATTCGACAATTATTAGCTCAACAAGGAGTCGGAAACCAAGGAAATGATCAAGCACCTCCGGTATATGTGAATCAACAAGCTCAATAAAATGGTTTCAACAGTTTTGGAATGAACATACATGATCATTTTCAACCTCAAGTTGGAAACTACATGATGGGACCGGCCGTAAATGTGAACAATTATGAGATTAAGCCGGGCTTGATTCATATGATGTAAGCTAACCAATTTGGAGGGGGAGTTATAGAGGACCAAACTCACATCTAACTCAATTTGTGGAGATATCAAATACCATCAAGATAAACAGGATTAGTGATGACATTGTGAAGATGAAGCTATTCTACTTCTCACTCCGTGATTGGGCATGAGCATGGTATAGCACAATCCCTCCGGGAGAGCGTAGCACTTGGCATTATCTAGCATAACGATTTTTGAGTAAGTACTTCCCACCATCTAAGATGCTTCATTTGAAGAGTTTGATCATAAAATTCTAGCAAAAACCATTGGAGACATTTAGTGAGGCATGAGATCGGTAAAGGGAGATGTTGAGGAAATATCCTCAACATGGCTTCCCACTTGACCAACAAATTGGATTTTCTATGGGAGAATTGATGGGAGTTTGAGGATCTTGTTAGATGTATCGGCGGGAGGTTTAATTCTAAGTCAAATACAAAGAGAGTCATGACTATTTGTGAGGAGCTAGATTGCATTAAATTCAGGGCAATGGCCTATGAATCATGTCTTCGAATGTTATGAGTTGGAGAAAGTTGCTAAGATGGAGGAAGTATGTATGAAGAAGGTGGAGCCTGAGAGTGTGAAGGAGGATGCTACGGAAAAAGCTATCACCGAAATCAAGAGAAGGATGAACTCAAGCATGCAAGTGACTTCAAGTCAATGTGTGAATCAACCCAGGGTTAGTTATTGTGTACAAACTTTTGTGACTTTGCCTAAATAATTTTCTACCTCTAATTGAGTTTACAAGAGCAATGAGGACTGTTTGAGATGATTCATGAGCAGGTTACCTAAATGCAAGGGGGAATTGGCAATTATGGGAGTAATTTTCAAAGGGGTTTTCCATAAAGGTAAGGGGGATTCAATGGAGATAATTTTGCAAACAATTATCATCGGAGATTTGATAATCTATCTTACGGGAATCCAAATAGTGCCTCGTAAATGCTTATGATGAGGGTTGAAAACCATCTGTTCAAGACCAGCTAAATCAAATTATGGAGATGATTAAGTAAGATAAAGAGAGAAGAAAGAGGGATATAGAGGTTATTGATTAAGTAAGATAAAGAGAAAAGAAAGAGGGATATAGAGGTTATTGATCGCCATCTGTTTAAGACCAGCTAAATCAAATTATGGAGATAATTAAGTATGATTGATAGACAAGAAAGAGGGATCTAAATATTATTAATCGCCACTTCAAAGCCTTGGAGACGCGAATAAATCAAATTGCAAGTGAGCAAGGTAAAGCGCATCAAAAAGGTAAGTTTCCCTCCACCACAGTTCTAAATCCGAAAGAGCAATGTGTGGTTATAGATGTTCACTTGGAAAGTTTGGTGGTAGAAGGGTTGTTGGACACAATGAACATTGCTAAGGAGGATGAAGAAAGTTTGTTGGTTGAAAATAGTGAGATAATGTCTTTGGTAGAAAAGGAAGTAAGCATCGCTTAAATATGGTTACACTACTTTCTCCCTAGGGTTTGATAATTTTATAATTTTGTCACCACGTGCTACAAAACGATATAGTACATTTACTCTACATAAGGTAAACATCGATCTCTTGTGAACCTAGGTGCATATCTGCATCTATAAGAGCTCTTATTGTTATGTCATTCGCAAATTACAACATTGTAATATGAAAATTGATAAGAGTTGATATCTTGTGCATCCAAGTATACATGTGCATCTATATGTGTATAAAATTTTATTTAAAAGTGTATATATGTTTTTAAATAATTGTATAGTTTTTTTATATTCAGTTTTTCATTAAAAAAATTAATAGAAAATTTACTAATAAAGTGTATACATTTTTAGTCATTATTGTAGAGTATATCTTTATTCATAAGTGAATAAATTTCTAAAAATGCGTATGCACTCGAGTACACCGGATAATTAGTCAATTGATAATTTTGTTATCACATAATTACTCTTAAATAATTAAAAAAAATGCATTTTGTGTGTATATATTAGAAAAATCTATTACAAACTTTTTATTATATAAATTCGTGCATGCTCTCTAGGACAACTATGAGAATAACGATTTCATATACATAATGATAGCTCAATCAAAATTAAAAAAGTAAAAGGTTTTAATCAATTAAATTTAGGGTATTACTTGACTGACCAGACTCATGTATGACCCGGATCAACCTCATTCATTAGATTAGTTTTCTTTGAATGTCGACCATTAGATCACATTTTTTTTATTTTATTAATTTACTTGTAACTTATATGGCAGGTAATGCTGGTAATTAATGTAAAGATGGTACAATTTTCAATTACATTCCATTAAAAACTCAAATACTCTCTCTCCTCTCTCCTCTCTCCTCCTTGTCATTACATTATTTGTTGTCTCTAACTTATTTTTCTCTTTCTTATTTACTTGAGTTAAAAATATAATTCAAACTAGTTAAATCAAATAAATTTTGATTATTATAATTATTTAAAAAATATATTCATTAATTATAATTTACAAATTAATTCATATTTTCGCATATAAATTAATTTTAACAAATTTTCTAATTGACATATTCTAAAATCAAAATTAAAAAATTATGATATTAATTTCATCCTATATTTTATTACGTATGTACATACAAATAATATATATATATATATATATATAAATAATTTTTTTTAATATTTCATATTAAAAAATATCCCTAAAAATATATGTATAGTGTTATATTTTATAATTATAGTAAACTTAATAGTAATAAAATAATAATATAAAAAGTTTGTACTATATAATTTAGAATTAAAATTTATATAAATTAACTATAACTTTTAATTGGAGTGTACGAAATTTTCTTATGTATAGCACAATAATATTACGCTCCGTCTATATAAGACACTTTCACGTAAGCTCTTACTTGAGACGGATAAAAAGTGATAATATTATTATCACTTTCGAAAGTAATATTCATGAAATAATTTACTGCACCATAATCACATTGAGTGTTACTTTTCATTAATAATGTTGTTATTTTTTATTCGTAAAAACTTACGTGAAACTGTCCTACGTAAGACTTGGCCATAATACTATGTCATTTTTTTACTTTTCCTTAATACATTATTATATATCACTAATTAAATAAATATTATTACTTTATAATTGTTTGTCAAAAATAAAATTTTAGAATTATAGGTGACGGTGCCACGTTTCTCTTTAGAAAAAATTGTATAATTATCTTACAATTAATATTTAATTTTAAGTAATTTAATATTTTAAATATTATTTTATTTAATTTCTCTTATTAATAATATTAATAATGCAATTAATATTTTATTTTAAATATTATTATTTTATAATCTTACAATTAATATTTTATTTTAAGTAAATTTTCATGAATATTTAATAGCAAAGACTTGTGTGATACCGTCTCATTTAAGGACTTACGTGAGAAAGTGATAACTTTTATATTGAAAAGTGATATTAAATTAAGGAAAAGTGATAATGTTATTTCATGAACAGTTTACAGCATAAATGAAAAGTGATAACATTTTATAGCGAAAGTTATAACGTTTTATAGCGAAAGTGATAACTATTTTAAAAAGTATAAAATTGTCTCACGTAAGACGGACTCATGTAAGACCTATATTTAATTTAGTTTAATAAGAATATTTTAAGTAATTATTTTAATAAAAACTTATTATTTTTATCTTAATAAAGTTTTTTTTATATATTCAAATTTTTTAATTGTGTTTGTGCGTCATCGGATTCAATTTTTTTTATATTTAGTTTCACTTATTATTAATAATTTTAATATTTCAATTAATATTTTATATAAAAAATAATAATTTTGTAGGTGGTGTCACCACATTTCTCCTAAATTTTTGTGTATGTGACGTCACCACGTCATTAAAAAGAGTTTGTCTCTTGTGTCTCCGAGTGCGCAAGAAGTAAAAGATATAATATTTTATTTTAAATGGTATACACTTTTATTAATAAGGGTATGATTTTTTTATTGAAAATGTCTGCTAAATACAAATAGTATAAATATTTTATTAAATTTTTTCACAGAAAATCAAGGGTACAACTCTTATACTAAAGGGTATAAAATTTAATATTAAAGGGATACGATATCCCCGGGGACACACAAGTTTTAGCCGAAAAATTTGTATATACTGCGAACTCATGTTAATCTTGCAATTAATATTTTACGCTAAGTAATTTAAAATTTTAATAATATTTTATTTAGTCTCTCTTATAATGATTTACGATTAATATTTTAAATAATTATTAATAATAATAAAATTTTAATATATATTTTTCATTTAAATGTTATGGTTGAATTATTCAACAATAAAAAAGTAATTTAATTAATTTATTATGAATAATAAATTTAATATTTTTTTGAATAATTGTAATAGAAAAAATATTTCTATTATGATACATATTTTTTTAAAAAAATTATATATTTCAAGCTCCTAATTGATAGAAACAATAATATAGGTCGTGAATTAATAGTTTATTTATTTTCCAGGTCTTGAATGGAAAATATTCATATTATGACATATCGCATTCTTCTATATTAATAGAATGTTTATCTTTTTAATTCGGAGGAAAAAATATATTTAATAGTTAAAGTAATAAAAGTATATACATTTAATAATAATAATAAAACATAAAATCCTAATAATATATTTTTACAAATTATATATTTAAAATAAAAACAACATATATAATAGAACTTGTATAGCATGAAGAGACAAAACTAGTATTTTAATAAATAAATATTTATTATTAACACGTAATTAGTTAAGAAAGTTAAATATTAATATTATTAAATAAAATATAAAAACTAAAATGTAAAAGTAATCTAAACTTTATGAAATTTTAACTTCATTAATAATAAATAATAAACTTATTTGTATATTATATATTAATTATTTAAATTTTATTTAATAATAGATTAAATATATAACGTCTCAGACAATTTAAATTAAATATGGAAATAAAGAAAAAAATTGACACGTGAATATGTCCAAAATATTGAAATGATAAATAAAGAAAGTGATGAAAGAAGAATAAATAATTAATATATATGATGGTAGAAATAAAACAATAATTATAAAATATATGTGTGGTCTCCTTTTTACCTGCAACCAGTAGAAATCTGGATCACATGTGAACCAGGTCAACTAAGTACTACCCTTAAATTTATTTTAATTTGTAATATGAAATGAGTGGTTTATCAAATTGCAAATCTAAGAAATTGCGATATAATTAAAACTTCTAAATAAATTGTGTATTAAATTGACAAAAATAAACGTTTATGATATAATTGAAAATATTAAATAGATCATGTATTGAATGCATAAAAATAAAATATCTTGATAGATTTGAAAATTATCTATAAAGTGGTGAATTTTTTAGAAATGATCTATAAATAAAAGTGATAAATTTTTAATAAAAAATATTAGTATCTTTAATAAAACATTTTAATTAATTAAGGATATATGCAACGGTTTTACTGTAATAGGTCTCGCAAATGTGTGTATAATTTTCAAACGATTTAGTCTTATACATTTTAAGATATTCTAACACAAGATGACAGCTTCAATAGTCTTAGTATTAAATATATAGCAATGCATCTTTAAGTGTGGTGAAATTTAAATATGTGATATTAATGTAAGTGTAGTATGTGGAGTATATATAATGTTTTGTTCTATTATCATTATTATTTTGTATTATCTTTAGACTGTGAAGATGGAATAGAGTGGCGATGAGTGGTTATTATTAACCCGCTATGAATTACTTCTCCCCCTGAAGTCAAGGGAGTCATTTGTTTTTAGGGACGGAGATTAAGGAGTATTGTTATTTTATATGTAGTGGGTAGTTGTATTAGTGAAGATGTGAGTCCCATTTTTAGTTGTATTAGTAGGTGTATGTGGATAAAAAGAAAATGAGACCTTTGTGGCGGACGCCCAAAATGAAAAAATGATACCCTTGAAAGCGGACAGAGGAAGTAATTTATAAAATTAATTAAATGATATCATGTGCTTACGTTTTAGAAAATGTAGGCTTTTATTTGATAAATTTCATGGTTTGACAAGTAATGACTTTTATTTTGAATAGTACGATTCTTTCGCTATGTTTGTTTGCCCATATTTTGATTTTGAAAATTTATGTCGGGTATGTTTAGGTTTCGCTATAATATGTTGACTAGAAAAATGTAACATAAATAATAAGAATAAAATTTGAATTGAGTAAAGAGTTAGTTACAATCTTTCTCCTTAAGATGAAATTGTCTCGCTTTGGTGCCTACAGTTCGACGACAATCATCTCCAAAATACAATGACTCACATCTTGTGATAGTAATACTACAAATCACAAGATACGGCAAACCAACCAGTATTATGAATTCACCTTAGGAGTAGGACGACTTGTGAATACACTATAAATTAGTTATAACGACACAATTATATTGAACTTTTTCGGACATCCACGATTTTGTAACAAGTGTTCAAGTAACTCAAGTGAAATTCTTCTAGTAGCATTCAAGTGTTGGATTATGAAAATGAAGGGTCTATTTATAGATTTTAAGGTGTCTTTACGTGAATTGATGCGACCATTGAATTTAATTTTGAATTCAACTTCATGTCTTTTAAAGAAAAGACGCAACTTATTCAACAATCATATCAATCGATCACAACTCTTCATAGATAAACTTCAATTTAATAGACACCATTTTAAGGTGACTTTTCCATTCACCTTAATTTTTCAACAATCCCCACATGAATGAATAAAGTCAACTAAAAAGATTGCGACACAGGAGACTGACAGTAAAGTGAGTTTAAACGAAAAGATGTTACATCGAGATAGGTAGCTTCTGGCTTTGAACCTTCCCTAATTGAATACTATCGGACATACTCGCAGTTTAGTGGACACGATGCCTTGAACCTCTCTGCTTTTGTGTATGCCAAAATAACAGTACCAACATAACACCCTTCCTAATACATTAGGTTCTCATGGTTGTGTCCATTTCAGCCTTGGACCATATCTTGATTCATAAGCGCTTCATTGAGGCGGCCTTACTCGCACTTACATAGGTGACCTCTTATTAATAGTACCATGTATTACCTCACCTTTATTAGGTATAAGAGTCATTAAAAGTTTTTATACTTATTCTTACCACACGTCAACATGTTCATTTGCACTTGATTTGTCTTTAGGAATGAATTAATATATTTCAAGTGCGCATTTGAATAAATATAACTTAGTTGTCTCATTGAACGAATTTTGTGGGATCTCAACTCATCATGGTTGAGTTAACGCTATAAATATTTTTTAATGTATGGTTTTTTATTTCATTTCTCTCAGACATACAACATATTTATCTCCGTTTAATTTTATTACGGCTCCGTTTAATTAATTATTTGAGATCAGTTGCCTTAAGCCATTATTATTTTAACTTTAGAGTAATGCCCTCACCTCATATTTAAATGTTTACGGAGATTTTCCCAATATTTGAATGTCTACAGAGATCTCCCCACATTAGGATCGGTTTTGCCTTCTTTTAAAATAATGAATCAATCGATTAAAATTATTACAATAATTTATCCATCCCTTTATAATCTTTATACACATTATGCACCGAACACAAGAAACAACTCATTGCATTTGTGCGAATTCCATTCAAATTTTAAAAGAAGTGAACAAGTTTTGTATGAAATTATTGAAGCCATGAGATTGTTTAACTTTTTCTTTTTCTAATTATTTATTGAGTTAGTGTTTGTATTCCAGGTGTACAAGGTGTGCAAGGATATATCATTTTGTTTTAATGGTATACACTTTCATTAAATTTTATTTTATTTTTCAATAAAAATAAAAAGTACAAGTCTTTATACTAAAGGGTATATAATTTAATAGTAAGGGATATCTGGACGCACGGTGTCCCAGGGCTGATCGTCGCTATTTTCACCTAGAATTTAGTGTCTTTTTGTATATGTTTTCATATTATTTTATCTGTATTTGTGTGTACTTTGGTTGTGTTATGTGATTTTATAAAAATGTGTGGGAATTAGCTTAAACGTATGAAGAACAGGTGAAAACGGAGCAAAAAGCTAGGTGAAATTGAAGATCCAAGAAAGAGCACATAAACTCGGTCGAATTTCTGGAAATTCGATCGAATTTCTCTTACAGAATGAGTTGGAAAATTTTGCATAAAAACTCGGTCGAGTTTCTAAAAACTCGATCGAGTTTCTCTTACAGAAACATTTGGAAACAGGGGACGGCATGAAAACTCGACCGAATTTCCTAAAATTCGGTCGAATTTTTGAGCACTTTGGAGGATGAAAGCACGCTCCAGCTTGAAGAAATATGGTTTGCATGGAAACTCGACCGAGTTTCTGAAAACTCGATTGAATTTTTGGACAAAAACCCAGCTGTCAAAACGCGATTTTCATGTTTTCCAAGGGGTATAAATACCCCCAATTTCAACATTCCCAGAGATTTTTCAAGGGTTTTCACTGTTACACACACATCACTTCCTCCATTTTACACCATCATCTTCATCCATTCTTCATCCACCCATCTACACTCCATCCCTTTCATCTTTGGTGTTAAAGACCTCAAGAATTCAAGAGCTAGAGGTGGAGATCAAGAAGAATAGAATATTCTCTTCAAGAAATTGATAGGAAAGAATTTATTCATTTTGTATTTCTTTTGGATTTGAAACTATGGGTATATTTAATAAATCATTTATGTGTTTTTGTTACTAAAATCATGTTAGGCTAATCCCTCTAGTGGGATTAGGGATATGAAGAGCACATTAGGTTTATATTATCATGTGGATTAAATTAGTTCTTGACTTAATTGATGTTGGTTTCTATTCATGGGCTTTAGTTGTTTTGATGTTGTGATGGTATGGTTTGTTATTCATGAATGATTATTGGTTTGATGTATTGTTAATCAATGGATGATTTATGGTAATTAAATGTTATCATGATGTTCATGTGTATATTGCTTGGAGTGAGACGGAAACGACCCTCTTAAGTATTAGAAAGGCATGAATAGACATCGAGTTTAGGTTTGACCGAGAGGATATTTGAACTCGATGAGGGGAACCAATCCATTCGTTAGCTCTAGTACACAAAAAGGGAGAGTTAATTCTAATTAGTACCTTCCAAGGGAGAATTGAGAATTAATTAGTACCTAGATGAAAGAGGTAAATGTTGAGCTTTGATTTTAAGTGCTTTTGGGAGTCTTTAGTGGATCAACAACTTTTGTAACTCGAAAGGGAGCTTTGGATATATTTGTGATCACCCTTAATCTACATCAATTGAGCTGAATTCCCTTTACATGATAATATGAATTGAGGGTGCTTGGATGTTTCTAATCTCATGTTTTTCCATACTTGAAATTTAATACCTATTCTTTTTTTAGTTTTACTTATCTTTACTTGTCATTTATCTTATTTGCTATTTTATTTACTTGTTAATTTGCTTTAGTTGTTAAGTTCAAAATCAAACTCAAAACCCCTATCATCCTTACAAAAGTAACATAAACATGAGCTCACGTATTTTATTAATCCAAACTTAACTCCTTTGTGGTTCGGTAATTTTATTTCTTGGGATATATTTCTACAAAGACCGAATATTCTTGCTCGTGAGTAAAAAATATTCAAATAAGGGCACACAAGTTTTAGCCTGTTTTATTAAGTAAAATTTTCATTAAAAATATCAATTATATCTAATAAATAATTTATAATATAATTTGGATGATTATTACTTTTTACCGATCAAATGTCTATTTTTTTTTTAAATGTTAACCTCCATCCTAAAAAAAAAACTTTTACACTTTCTATTTTTGTTCATTTCTAAATTGCTTTCACATTTCTAAAATGGTAAAAAAGTAAAAATAATTAATCCCCTAAATTTATTAACAAAAATATCATCATTACCTAGCACACCCAACATATATTATCTTTTATTTATTAAAAAAATATATTAAAATACTTTTAAAAAAATAACAGCTTTCTTAATCTACATTAAAAAAATATGTGAAGACTTTTTTTATATCTTTAAAATACTTCATTTATATCTTTAAAACACTTCATTTGTATTTACACTAAGATTCCATTTATTTACAAATGAAGTGTTTTTGAAGATATAAGTGGAACGAGTGAATATTAGCTAAAGGTAATTAAAAAATAAATAAATCCTAAATTGGGATAGTAAAATTGGGATGTATGGGCCGTGTGGCACATGTAAATGATGTAATTGTGCAAACGCAAGTTCTGTGAATACACAAAGCCTAACACATAAGAATATATAGAGAAATTGATTCCATGTGAAATTCATTAATTATGAATTGAAAATACTATAGAATTCAATACTATATATACTTGAGTAAATCCTTGACCTCATATAAAATAGATTCTGAAATACGAGATAAATTATTACTTCCTTCAATCCAAAGAAATTGGTGCACTCTACCTTCTGATTTATCCCATTAAAATTAACATTTTTTTCCCGGTATATGGCCCAGACAAAATAATTAATATACTCATATAGGGTCTACACACTACAAATCACTAATACTAATCTCAATTACAAATTAAAATATTACTTTTTCAACCCACTATATATTAAATTATTATACTCTTTAATCATCGTAAAAAAAACGTCAATATCTTTTGAACGAAAAAATATATAAATCATAAAGGTGAAAAATTAGAATTATGTTTTTACAATTAATGTGCAAACTTATAGATAGATATGTGTATTAATGAATATTAATGATAGTTGCACAAAATTGGAGATAGATATGTGTATTAATGATGAATATAGATATGTGCATAAAGGCCAGCTGTTTTGGTAGTAATAGAATAGAATAGGTAAATAATTGAATATTTGGGGCGGCTCCCGAAATTAAATTAAATAACTAAATCACGTACATCGTATTTACACGATTGTCGGGTAGTAAATTATATACCTCCCATGATATTTCTAAGGTGTATATAAATAGCAAATATTATATTTTGGTATTACATCTCCTATTACATGCGGTTAGATAAGTGACATGTATGTGGATAGGAAAATCTCAATCTTCTAAATCTTTCACTTTAGAGTTGATTGTTAGGGTATATATTAGTTTATCCTACGAGTCAATCATCCAACAATTTGTAACAGGAGATATAATATCAAAATGTAACACAAGATCTGAATCGATAAATAACAACGTATTATTTATTTTATTTTGTTAATTTCTAAACAACTATTGTACCCCCTAATTCCACGTCTACCCTCACTCATTATTTATTCACAAATACTTTTATTATTATTATTGACTTGCTGTCACTTGTATAATTAGTCCGTACGATTCCACCATTTATTTTATCATTTCCCTAATTTTGTTTCTTCACACTTCTACACACGTTCTACAGTACTTCCACGCTACCCATTTCTTTTTTTATTTAACAACCCTTGGTTTCCTGATGAATGAGCTGATTTCAGGAGTGTAATTTTATTTTTTTAATAGCTATGTATTGTGGGTGGGAAATAATGATTTAAATTATTATATAATATTTACTGTACTAATGTATGTAATTAAGTTCGGTGAGAAAGAACTACTCCCTCGTCTTGGTGAATATATACTTGGGTTGATATGGTGATACTAATTAACTTTATGCATTCAAATTGTCAAAGTGTTGTGACATACTCCCTCCATCCCAAGAATACATTCACCCTTTTCATTTTGTTCAGTCCTAATAATATTATCACCCTTTAAAAATGGAAATAATACACAATATCAATAATCTTACAAAACTACAATATTACAAAAATTTCACCTTTTTTACACACAATTTAGTCAAAGTCAACTATATCATACACTTTATTCTACCCAATTACCCAAAATACTCCTCTTTCTTACCTCACACTACCAAAAAGTTACTTTTCTTAAACTCCGTACCAGAAAATACTCGAATGTATTCCTGGGATGGAGGGAGTAGTATTTTATGGAATCCGTTCCATTTTATAAATTTTTAATTATTTTTTCATGTTTTTCTTATTCTTTTAAATTATTTTAATATTAATTATTTATAATTTTAATAATATATTAATACTTTATAGCTTTATGTCTATTTTACCTCTAGATTCATAAAACAATGTAATTTATGATTTATTTTATCTCCTGTATTAAATATTATTCTTAGGGTTTGGTCTTATTCCTATGGGTGTAACTGTCATCCTTATAATCATGATCTCTTTTGCCCATAAAATTTAATATTTATTCTTAAAATTTAATATTAATTCTAATTAAGAGTATAATTATTATTACATTCATGTGTCATCCTTATAATCATGATCTCTTTTGCCCATAAAATTTAATATTTATTCTTAAAATTTAATATTAATTCTAATTAAGAGTATAATTATTATTACATTCATGTGATTTATGACATATTTTCCCCCACATATTTATCCTTAAGAATTAGTGTTAATTATATAAATGAGTAAAAGTAAGCCGACCCAAGTTAGGCTTTGTGTAGTTTGGCCTGAGCATACTATATAATCTTCATGCCTAAGCATGACCAATTATGTATGAAAGACTTTCTTATAAGTCCAAGCTTGAACTGTTTAATAAACAAGTCTGACATGCAAGCTCATTAACAGTTTTTTTGACTTGTTTATTATATAAATCTAGAAAACTTTACATTGATAGGAATGAAATATACTAAAAATAAATTTATCAAATTATTCATAAAACAAGTAATAAACGATAAATGTTCACACCAATTCTAGTTAACATTTAAAACATAATAAAGTATATAAAAAAATGTATGCATGATAATCTTTTATTCATGTTCAAATATTTGGAAAATAATAAATTATATATATATATATATATATATATATATATATATATATATATATATATATATATATATATATATATATATATATATATAATATGCCGGCCTGTTGGGCCTATAAGACTTACGAAGGGACTTGAGCGTGATTTTAAGTAAATATGCAATTAAAAATCTAAGCCTGACTCATTTGTTATAGAGGCAAAGCAAGTGGAGCTTTTAATGAGCCGAGCCATAGGCCCCTTAATCACTTGATTTTACGCACTCCTGAGTGTGAAGGATATCAATTGTAACTGGTAAGCGATCAAGCTAAATTATTAAATCCAAAGGACATGCTATTATCAATTTATGACTACTAGATTATTAAGACCAAGTTACCAATTTTAGTATTTAAGAGTATTAATTATCAACTAAGCAAACAGAAAATTAAATAACTAATTAAATAAAAATCACTACAAAAGATAACGAAACTGATTCAATAAGAGAAACAACATTCTAAGGAAATCCGAATGATAACCCCATTTACCATTGAGAACGTAGCTATGGTGAGTGATTTCCAAAGGCACGTCTCAGATGCCTACAAGAGACGTGGTGTTGGAGAACCCTTATAACATTCACATAGAAGATTCCACCAGAGGTATTCTCAGTACCAGAGGAAGGAGAACAAGTGGATGTGGCAGCAGAACAGCAATACAAGCACCCAAGTGCAGCAGCAAGAGCATTATCACCTAGAGTCGGAGGACTACACTTAGCAGTACTATGAGGCTTATGGAAGAGCCTATGAGTAGCAACCTTATGAGGGAGACCACTAAGGGGTAGGATTTGATGAGGCTGTCAGGATGTATATAGAGCAGCAGCAGCAACAACAATAGGCTAGATAGCCCATGTTGGAGTATGTAGTCTGAATTCTTTAGGCCCATATTTCCTTTGGCCCAATTGATCCTAATGGGCTTAGGGTTAGTGCAAGATGTCTATTTAATAAATTGTTTCCCATTGTAGTTAACTTGATCAAGAAGTTTCTCATTGTAGTTGACTTGATCAAGAAGAAAAGAAAAATCTGGTTTGGCATTGCCCCCAGACGTAGTCGAAAGACGAGCTGGGTAAACAAATCTTATGTTATTTGTGTCATCGTGTGTGTGTGCATCTAAATTCCTAACAACTGGTATCAAGAGCCTCGGGTTCGAAGGGAGCAGTCACGATGAGCGACGAGAAGATTTCAATCAAACAGTTTGACAGATCAAATTTTGGGTTCTGGAAGATGCAGATCGAGGATTATCTCTACGGTAAAGATCTGTATGCCCTTTAGAAGAGAAGGTGAAACTCGAAAGATGGATCAGAATGAGTGGAATCTGTTGAACAGAAAGGCGATGAGTGCGATACGTTTATCGTTGTCCATGAACGTAGCCTACCAGACAACTATAGCCAAGTCCGCAAGAGAGATGCTGAAAATCCTGGAGAAGATGTATCAGAAGCCCACAACTGCGAACAAAGTTCATCTGATCAGACGATTGTTCAACCTCAGAATGTCGGAGAGCATACTTGTGCAGCAACATCTGAACGAGTTCAATATGATCATTGGGCAGTTGTGTTCAGTCAAAATCGAATTCACTAATGAGGTACTTGCTTTAGTTTTGTTATCTTCTTTGCTAGATAGTTGGGCTGCCACAGTAACTGCAGTTAGTGCTTCATCCGCGAAAGATAAATTGAAGTTTGACGAAGTGAGAGATCTGATGATTAGCGAGGAGGTTCGCAGGGAAAGAGTCTGGATCTACTTCAGGGTCAGCGCTGAACACGGAGGATAGGGGCAGATCGACGAGAAGGCAGAATCGTGGTAGATCAAAGTCCAGGGGAAAGAGCCAATCCAAGAAGAATAAAGACTCAATCCAGTGCTGGAATTGTGACAAGTTTGGTCACTATAGGAATCAGTGTACAGCACCCAAGAAAACAAGAAGGGATAGAATGAGAAGAAGAGAGCAAATGCAATCACAAATGATATTGGAGATGCGTTGGTCTTGAGTGTCAGTAGTCCGCTGGAATCGTAGGTGTTGGATTCTGGAGCATCATTCCACTCATGCAGTGATGCTGAAATAATGGAGAACTACATGTCTGGTGAATTTGGACAAGTCTATCTTGCTGATGATGAGCCCCTGAAGTTCATGAGGAAAGAGATGTCGGATATCCACACTAAATGGATCGACATTAAAGCTGAATGGTGTTAGGCACATTTCAGGATTGAAAAGAAATTTGCTTTCAATCAGACAGCTTGATGTAGAGGGATACTCAGTGACTTTCGGCAGCAGCAGTTGGAAGATCAGTAAAGGAGCAATGATAGTAGCGCGGGGGAAGGAGGGACGTTGTATACTACAACTAACTCCAAGGACTTCATTGATCTTGTAGGAGCTACGACCAATGTTGATTTGTGGCACTATCGGCTGGGTCACATGAGCGAGAAAGGGATGAAGGTAATATGTTCGAAAGGGACCTTGAAAAGTTGGAATTGGTGTATAGCGAACTATGGGGACCAACACCCACGAAGTCCCTTGGTGGTTTGAAGTAGTACATGACCTTCATTGATGACTTCACTCGAAAGGTATGAGTTTATTTTCTAAAAAATAAAACTGATGCATTTGATACTTTTAGGAAGTGGAAAGCCCTTGTAGAGAATGAAACTGGGCTGAAAGTAAAGTTTCTTCGTTCTGACAATGGAGGTGAATATGAGCTCCGTGAGTTCAAGGAATATTGTGCTGAGAATTGAATTCGCATGGAGAAGACTGTGAGAGGATCTTCCCAGCAGAATGGGGCGGCAGAACGAATGAACAGAACTTTGAATGAGCGAGCTAGATGCATAAGGTTGAAGAGTGGACTGCCTAAGATGTTTTGGGCAGACGCAGTAAACACATCAGCATACCTAATTAACAGAGGTCCATCAGTTTCATTAGAAAACAGAATACTAGAGGAAGAATGGACGGGAAAAGAGGTAAATCTGTCTTACTTGTGTGTCTTTGGTTGTGTTGCATATGCTCATATTAGTTCTAATGATAGAAGCAAGTTAGATGCTAAATCTGTTAAGTGCACGTTCATTGGTTATGGTGGTGATGAGTTCGGTTATAAACTCTGGGATGAGAACAACCAAAAGATTATTCGCAGTAGAGATGCTGTTTTTAATGAATAGGTCATGTACAAGAACTGATTGGATGCATCAAATTCTGACAAGACTAATACCCAAGAAGTCGAGTTAGACATCTCAAACTCGAGTGGGAGTAAGGAGAGTCAGAATAAGGAAGAGATTCTTATTGAAGAACCAAGGACACCACCACCACTATTGGAGGATCCGTTGCAGAGACCAGCTAGAGAGTGACGTGCACCTGATAGGTATTCGCCCTCTAACTACTACTTGTTACTTACTGATGGTGGTGAGCCTGAGTGTTATGCAGAGCCAGAGTAGAGTGAAGATAGACGAAAATGGAGAGCTGTTATGGATGATGAGTTAGCATCTATTCTGTTGAATGACACTTGAGAACTTGTTGAGTTCCCAAAGGATAAAAAGGCTTTGCACTGTAAGTAGGTCTACCGAATCAAGAATGAAGCTGACGGTAGCTGACGCTACAAAGCTCGGCTAGTTGTCAAGGGGTTTGAGCAGCGACATGGTATTGACTATACGATGTCTTTACTCTTGTTGTAAAACTGACCACTATTCGAATGACGTTGAGTATGGTTGCTGCAGAAAATTTGATGTTGCATCAGATGGATGTGAAGACGACATTCCTCTATGGTGAATTGGTGGAGGAGTTGTACATGACACAGCCTGAGGGTTTCGTAGAGAAGGGAAAGGAGCCACTTGTATGCAAATTAAAGAAAAGCTTGTATGACCTAAAATAAGCCCCAAAGCAGTGGTATAAGAAGTTTGACAGCTTCATGATGGAGATTGATTACCATAGATGTCACGCTGATCATTATTGTTGCTACTACAAGAGGTTTGATAATAGCTTTCTTATCCTCTTGCTATATGTTGATGATATGTTGATCGTAGGAGTTGATGCAAGAGAAGTATATAAGTTGAAAAAGCAGTTGTCAGAACAGTTCTCCATGAAGGATCTTGGAGAGGCAAAATAGATTTTGGGCATGAGGATTGAACGTGATAAGACGACATGATATGTGTATCTTTCGCAGACGAGTTACATTCAGAAGGTCCTGGAAAGATTTAACATGTCAGAGTCGAAGCCTGTGGGTGTTCCATTGGGAAGTCAGTTCAAACTTTCAAAGAACGAGTCACCAAAGAACAAGGAGGAACGTGCACAAATGATGAGTGTTCCATATGCCTCAGCAATTGGTAGCATCATGTATGCCATGGTGTGTACGAGACCAGATATTACTCATGCAGTGGGAGTAGTAAGCCGATTCATGGGTGATCCAGGCAAGCAACATTGGGAAGCGGTGAAGTGGGTCTTGCGATACTTGAGAGGTACCACAGATAAGACTTTGTGTTTCAAAGGCAAGAGTGTGGCGCTGGTGGGTTATGTGGATGCAGACTTGGCATCAAATGACTTTGATGGGAGAAGAAGTACAACCGGGTATGTCTTTACTTATGGTGGTACTGCCATATCTTGGACTTCTAAGTTGCAGAAGGTTGTTGCATTGTCCACCACGGAGGCAGAGTATGTAGCCGTGACAGAGGCAAGTAAGGAGATGGTGTGGTTGCAGAATTTCTTGGGGGAACTTGGGAAGGAGCATGAAAGTAGTACTCTTTCCAGTGATAGTCAAAGTGTTATATTTCTTGCAAATAATCCGGCATTTCACTCAAGAACAAAGCATGTTGAGTTGAAGTATCACTACATCCGTCACCGTTTGGAGAAGAAGATCTTGCAACTTATGAAGATCCTTGGAAATGAGAATCCAGCGGACATGTTTACTAAGGTGGTGACCTTAGAGAAGTTGAAGCTATGCATATCTTCAATTGGCCTTGGAACTTGAAGAAAAGGTTAGGCGATGTCAGATAGATACAGGAGAGGAACAAGAAGATATGACTACATGAAGGATTCAGTCTCCAAGTGGGAGATTGTTGGAGTACGGAGCCTGAATTCTTTGGGCCCATATTTCCTTTGGCCCAGTTGATCCTAATGGGCTTAGGGTTAAGGCAAGATGTCTATTTAATAGATTGTTTCCCATTGTAGTTAACTTGACTAAGAAGTTTCTCATTGTAGTTGACTTGATCAAGAAGAAAAGAAAAACCTGGCTTGACATTGCCCCCAGACATAGTCGAAAGACGAACTGAGTAAACGAATCTCGTGTTATTCGTGTCATCGTGTGTGTATGCGTCTAAATTCCTAACAGTTCACATGGGGGTCCTAATGGACTGATCAGCTGCAGACAATCACCAACACCCTCATTGCGATGAACACCAACATTATTGTCCTGACAAATAACAATACTAATATTTATACTAATGTTGGTATTTTGATTTATGAGGTGAGACAACAAAGGAGGGATATCACTACAATAAGGGAGCTGCAACAATAGTTGTAGGATTGGCAGCTGGACTATGATTGTCGGCATCAACGAGGTCAATTTCATCCCTCGTATTTTCCACCTGCACAAGAGTGATAAGGATAGTGGTTTTTCCTTTCTTTTACTTCTTTTGAGAGTAGAACAAACTGGTGAGCTCTTCTCATTTCTTAACTATTTGTAGATGTGTTGAATTTGTGAAACTGAATTTGTGGTACTTATGTTATTTGTGATGGGAGATTGATACTTGAATTTGTGATGAAGGAATGTAATAGTTGCTAGGATCTTAAAGCAAACTATTGGAAGTGATTTGATATGGTTTGTAATAGTGTACATAGGATTTGTTGTTTTGAATTTTCACTATTATGAAACTGTTGGCTTGAGTATCTGATTATATGCCTGTGTGATAATTGATGTCATTGATTAAAAGAGTATGTGAAAACGTGCTCGTTCATGATGTTTGTATTATACTCGTGTAGAATGATTAAATCACCTCTAAAATTGCTCATGGAACCTAAAAATTACACCCATGTGAGATTTGAGACTTAAATCATGGTACATATTTTACATGTTATTTCTTCTTGTGAGTATCATCCGTGTATAAGTATTCTAGAAATTGTCTTTCGATCATACTTGATACTACTAGTCATCCTTGTTTTATGATAGTCACTTGGTCAAATTTATCTTTACCAAATGATATTATCTGTAGGAAGCCACATTGAGCCTAATCCATTTTTCCTTGGTAGCTTATGATGAAATAGCCTTGTTAATTAACTTTGAGTTTAAAATACCTATCTAGAAGAGAATTAATGGTTGTTGAGGTGAACTAGTGAAAAAGAAGACCAAGAGAAAACTTGGTAATAGTGAAAATATGGGGTAGAGCCCGAAACTAGTACCCAAAATAATTCTGAGATAGTGCTCGAAATTGATACTTCAAAGAAAAAGAAAAAGAAAAAGGAAGAGACTGCTTAGATTTGAATTAGAGAAAATGAAAAGATTTAAGCAATTGAGATGTGATAGTCAAAAGAAAGGAAAATAAGAGTCTGCAAGCGAACAAAAGAGAAAGTAAAGTTGAAGATGAGAAAAAAAAAGAAATAACTTCAAGAAAGTCGACAACTTTAATTCTCTACTAGTGAATGAGTCACTTATCCAAATTTTCCTTCTCTATCCAAAGAGTCAAACGTTACATCCAAAATAAAGTCCTATTTGATCTTATTATTTTTCATACTTAATTGGTGGAGAGTTGAGATGTTTGGCAAGCTTATAGTTATGCATGTGCACGGATTGATTTTGAGTGCAAACACTAAGCCAAATGGGAGTACAATTTTTACAACATGAGTGTGAGAGACATATACTATCCATGTGAGTAGGTGAAGTGAGCATTCAAAATAGATGTGTACTTGTCTTAACTAATGTATTATGAAAATTGATTGAATTAAGTGTTGCTAGAACATGTAATTCGAATTGACGATATTAACTTGATGATGAAGCTTGTTACTTTGATCGTCCCTACTAGAACATGACTTTCCTTCTCATTATTTTCTCTCTTGGTTTTTCGTTATCATTGTTCGAGGACGAACAACACCTTAAGTTTTGTATGCTTGATGAGGGTGAAAATTCATGTGCTTTTGAGTTTGATTTGATACCTCTTTGATGATGTAGGATGCTATTATTTACACAAATTGTAATGCTCTAATTGTTATTTAAAAAAAAGATGCGTGAAAGGTATTTTATCGAGTTTTGAACAGGAAAAGAGGGACAAAATGATTAAAAGTTGAACTTGGAGCCGATTAGCTGGAAGAGGTGTGGTCATCATCGAGTATTATTGCTCGATTCCGAGTAGAAATGCAAAGTTGTAGGAACACGCTCGACCATCATCGAGGAAGGCCACTCGATATTGAGCGACGGCCTTGGAGAATGTAGAGTTTCACCTAGAAATTGCTTAGTGCTAGTCGAGCATGCCCGCTCGATTATAAGCAAGAGACTAGAGGAGAGAAAAACATTGCCCAACATCGAGCAGTCTCTACTCAATTACAATTGAGCGGTACATTCAATGCCGAATAGGTAGCTGAGAAATGGTGCTCGATGTCGAGCACCATAAGTTGAAGGCTCAGATTCATATTTTTATATCCTTAGTGCATGTATGTTCCACAACCGTTTGACCAAGATTAACGCCATTAGACCATCTGTTCGACCTTTCATTCGAGTTGAATGGGAATGCACTTTTGTCCAGATCTGTATTTTTATACCCTCAGTGCGTGTATGTACTTATTTTGACGTGAAAAATCATACCCATAGCTAGTCTTCAAGGGCTTACAGACGACATTCGTGGGAATTAATAAAATCATACCCATAGCTAGTCTTCAAATTGAATAAACAAAAGTGAAAATTGATAGAACCATATATGTAGGAGTCATCTCCATTTCTATCTTCGTCTCTCTGAATTTAATGAGTTCTCTTCTTGAATCAACACTTCGAATACTAAACTGTGTGGAATGGATGTATGTGGATGACGTGAACAATGGCTGGGAATGTGATGGTGGATCCACTGTTATATGTTTCTCCTCTTCTTTCAAGCCCTTTTGTAGATGTGTCACACTAAAACTTATGTTTTATGCCTTTTTAAAGACTTTTACACACTTTCAGGTAGTTCAACATGTAAAGTATCGAATCTGGGCAAAATCTCATATCAACTTGACTACACTCTGGCCAACTCAGCAACATAACTTGAGCTGAGTTACTTTGTTTCTATGTCGAGTTGGTTCAACTCAGTAAGAGTTTATGGCAGAGCATGAAAGTGTCTAAACCTCAACTCGCCCGGAGTGAGTTAACTCGGCAAGATTTGCTAGCCGAGTTACATTCCCTTTTTGTTCTGTATCTTTTGGACTTCAAACAAGAGTCAGGCCTTGAGTCAACTTTACCTACCTAACTCGACTCAAGGTGACACTCGAGTTGGGTCCCTTCTCGTCCAGAATTTGCTCAACTTCTATCATGTTCCATTTTTCCATGTTTTTGGCCTTTAAAACTCAACAAAACACTTTAATAGCACCTGAATCATACAAATACGAGAAACTAAACAATTTTATACAAACACACAAGGATTTCCTAGCAAAACTGTGTAATGCATAAGTATAAAATGCGTGAATTTCCGCTCTCAACATCCCTATAGTCCTGCTTGACCTATTTTCACTCTAATTATAGAGGTATAATTGTAATTTCATTATTATGGTTTATGATATATTTTACAATAAAGTTTGATATTTTTTCTCAGTTTTTATTAATTCTAATTGTATATTAATAATTAGTAGAAATTAATTAATAAAAGAATAAGAAATAAATAAAGGGTAAGAACCATTGTGGTTCTATGTGAAACTATTTCGTGCAATACCTTCTCAATTTTTATATGCATTGATTATATTGACATCCTAAGTTTTTCTTTTTTCATTCTTGAACTTCAATATTTATCTTCAGGACAACTTGTGGTTCATGGAGAGATATGAAATTGTTGTGATTGAGAAAAAGATATATATAGTGACATGTGGTTTGTGGATAATTATAAAAACAAAGTGTCCAAATAAAGAAAAATTTACACCAAATAAATGGAGTGATTATAAAACTTTCTACTAATCATGTGTAACACTCTATACAGGAGTCGTAGCAATCCAACGCTAAGAAGTAATTGACCCTTTAATACATTCCCAATATGCCTCTTCATCGATATATGATCATTGATAAGTGTGGAAACGATTCTTTGTTCTATATCATCCATAAGTATGCTACACTTCAATAATCTAATTATATCATGGAGAAGAGGAAAATTTTTTTAATGTGATTTTTCTTATCAAGTTTAAATGGAGTGTCTTAATTGGATAGGTGTGGAAATTGTTATAATAGCCTTATTTCAGTGAGCATAAGGAAATAATTTTGTAATTTGTGTTTGGGAATGTGTTGTTTGATTTATGTGAAATTATTTCATTTTTCATGAAGAATGTTATGATTTGAAGAAATTTTTGGAAGAACTAAAATTCCGATTATGGAATTGGCAACATGATTCTTCCCTGTTTAGATTACCTAAAAATTTACAAGATTGCATGGTGAATTAGTTATATTTGTGTATCATAAATGTATCTCTTGAAGTATTAAATATTTGTATGGATTAGTATGACTACAAGTTATAATAACACTTTATATATATATATATATATATATATATATATATATATATATATATATATATATATATATATATATATATATATATATATATATTGATATCATAAGCATTCGGTGCATGCATATATCAATTTTTATTCAATAGTTTAGTATATTTTTTATATTTAGTTTTCATTAAAAAAAACTAATTGATTATTTTTTTAAATATCGCTAACAAAGTGTATAAATTTTTATATATTAGTATATATGTTTTAAATATGAGTGCACGAGAAAATTTTCCAATGTATATATATTGATTAGGGAAGAAAAAAAAAGACTCACTTTGTTTTAAAAAAAAACTTAGTTGTGATCGTCTCACGTGAGACCATTTTACATTTTTTTTTTAAATTAGTTATGTGTACGAATAGAGGAGATAACTGATTGACCGTTAAACCCTTTAACGTCCAATGAGAGATTCCATTAGTTTAATTAATGGAGTTTCAATAAAAATTATAAATGGATATCAAAACTGAAAGACTCACTTTGTTTTAAAAAAAAACTTAGTTGTGATCGTCTCACGTGAGACCATTTTACATTTTTTTTTTTAAATTAGTTATGTGTACGAATAGAGGAGATAACTGATTGACCGTTAAACCCTTTAACGTCCAATGAGAGATTCCATTAGTTTAATTAATGGAGTTTCAATAAAAATTATAAATGGATCAAAAGTGCTGTGAAAAGTATCAAAACTGAAAGTGACTTTTCATATAGGACCAAAAGTGCAGTTTTTTTCTTCTTATTAGTGAAGTTATTACTTTTCTTTAAAAATGTTATCACTTTTAATTTATACTAAAATTTATTTATGAAATATTTACCTGCTGCATTATCACTTTTTACCAATTGAATATTACATTTTCATTAAAATATTATCACTCCTTATCCATTTCGCGGAAGCAACTCTGTGAGACGATCTCACATAAGTCTTTGCTAAAAAAAATTAGTTCGATCAATTTTTCCTAGGGGTGTTCGGTACAGAATGGTACGGATTTTGTAAAAATTCATACCGAAAGTTCGGTACAAATTTTATAAATAAAAAATTCATTACTATACCGAATTTCAGTTCGGTAATGTTATGATTTTCTTGTTCGGTACGGTTTGAAATGGATTTTCGGTTATATTTGGATTGGTACAGTTTGAATCGGTGCGGTTCAGTGTAACGAATTTACCAAACAAATGCATTTAAAAAATGTTTAATTTTCTTTTTTAATGTTTATTTTTAAAATAAGATTTAAATGTTGATTTTTAATCAGTAATTTTATAAGCACATTTAAAATAAATTAAAATATTAAATATATTTTTATTTATAAATATTATAGCTAATACTATATACAAATAATTATTTAATATACTAATCCTATCCTATTATATAATTAAAGAAAATAAATATATAGAAGTTAGAGTTTATGTATTTATAAAATAGAAATTAAATAATTAATAATATTTTAATATCTAAAGCGAACGATGATCAATTTTTATTATATGGAGTATAAATTATTAAAAAAATACTCCCTCTGCCCGATTCTAAAGTATTCATTTGCTTTTTGCACGTGGATTAAAGAGTATTATTATTAAATGTAAAGTAGGTAGTTGTATTAGAGGGATGTGATGAGCCATATTGTGTACTTTTTTACTAAATTGGGGAAATGGATATCTTTGAAGCGGACGCCAAAAATAGTAAAATGAATACGTTAAAAGCGGATTGAGGGAGTATATGAGTATATAAATACTATTTTAGTGGGAAGATATTAAGTTAAAGTAGAATATAATATTTATTTTTCATTAGAGTTTAAATAGGATATAAAATTTTATTTTAAACTATACTTATATTCGATTTTTCGGTTCGATATGGTTCGGTTTGGATCGATCCGGGTTTTGGTACAATTTATTGGACAATATCCAAGTTCATATTATAAAATATTTCGGTTTGATTTGGTTTGGGAAAGTCAAATAGTCAGCAGATTTTTTCAATTTGAAATTTTTTCGAACAATTTCAATACGGTTTCGATAATATCCAATTACCATGCACATCACTAGTTTTCTCAAATAAATCATGAATACATATGTAATAGTATTAATATTATAAAATGAGTTAGTCTCCTGTGAATCAGGTTTACGGTGTAAACCTTGTGGTCCTCTTTAATTTAACACAAACACATGTGTAAACCGGGTTCACGGTGTAAACTCTGTGATCCCCTTTCCATTAATCATATATACCTTATGTATTATTAGAGTATTTAAATTAAGGGGGGATCACATGGTTTATAAGGGGTTATAATGTAAACTCAATTTAAAAGAGACTAACTCTTAATTTAAACCCTAATAATACATAGAGTATAAATTATAATATGATTGGAAGGGACCACATAATTTACCCTGTGAACCCACAAGTGTTTGCCTTATAAAATTTTATATTATTTAAGTCTTCCTGCACCCAAACTTTTTATGCTAAAAGTTATATTTATGTTTGTCTTAAACCTTAAGAAATTGAACATGATCATTAATTATTGATAAATTACACTTAATCAATGTAATAAAAGATTAAAAAAAGAAAAAAACTAACTATCTTAGACGGAGGGAAGAAAGAGAGCTATAAGCATTGAAATTTTGAAATGGATTACACTAATCAACTCATTCGAACTACAAACTAAAAATATGATGGAATGTGTCAAGGATACTGAAATTTATAAATTAAAATTTAAAAAATATGGATAATATTTGATAAGATTGCAAAAACACAGATCATCCCAGGGAATATGTTTCATTAAATAAAAATAAGCTAACCATTTTTAATAAAAAAGTGATACACGAACCAGCGAAAAGTAATAATCGTGTAATTAAAGTATTTCATTATAATTCGTAAATTAAAAAGAAAAAAGAAAGTGTTAAAATATATCTATTATATAGATAAAATATGTTTTTTTATCAATAAATGTTATTTGTTAATACATAGAGTATAAATTATAATAGGACTGGAAGGGACCACATAATTTACCCTGTGAACCCACAAGTATTTGCCTTATAAAATTTTATATTATTTAAGTCTTCCTGCACCCAAACTTTTTATGCTAAAAATTATATTTATACATAATTTACCCTGTGAACCCACGAGTGAGTGTTTGTCTTATAAAATTTTATATTATTTAAGTCTTCCTGCACCCAAACTTTTTATGCTAAAAGTTATATTTATGTTTGTCTTAAACCTTGAGAAATTGAACATGATCATTAATTTTAGTTCACCAAGCACCATACAACCCCTCTCCACGTCTCCTTATATCTCCCTCCTATTTCGTTTTTAATGGGAATCGAACCTGGGTCTCTCACTTAAGTGAAGAGCCCAGTGGCCAGGTGGGCTAGCCCACCTGGTTATATAGATAAAGTATGTTTAATGGTAAATCATAAGAGAGAAATTACCATTATACCTAAATCCTGAGATAAAATATAGACTAAACTCTAAAATTAAATTTGAAAAAAAATAATAAAAAATGAAAAAAATATAATAAACAAATAGTTGGTACATCAACTAATTTAGGGTAAGAAGGGAGTGAATTTGGGGTGGGCCCTACAAATTATGAAATTTGGATTTGATGGAGTAACTCCACTCTAGTTAATTGCTGTTAGTTTTTTTTTTTCTTATTTTATTCTTTTTTTAATCTTTTTACTTTAATGTTATGGGTATAATTGTAATTTTAGCCTTGTTGTTTAGGGTATTCACTTCTAGGGTTTAGAGTATAATTATAATGTCACTCTTGTGGTTTAGGGTATATTTCACCCTAGGATGTAGGGTTTAGCGCATAATCGTAATTTCACGCATAGAGTTTAGGGGTATAATTGTAATTTTACCCATGTGGTTTATGGTATATTATACCCTTAGGATTTAAGGTTTAGTACATAATTGTGATTTTACCCATGTGATTTAGGATATATTTTATTCTTAGAGTTTAGGTATAATAATCATTTAAGTATAGTAAACTTAAAAATAAAAATAAAAACAACATTATTAATAAGGGAGAAAAAATTAATTAAAAAAGGTGGAGACCATATGTTCTACCAATTCATTTGATGGGTCTGGTTCCACCGAAATTACACTTATAATTTTTTGGTGTGATTTCTTATTTGTCATCTTTTTAAAAATTAACATGTTATCATACTAGAGAAATCTTTGTTCTTTGAATTTATATGTTAATTTAGGTTACATATTTTATCTTTTTCTCCTACATTCACTAATTCAAAGAAACAACAAGAAAAATATCACATCAAATTATCAAAAAAATCCATAGTCTCATTTAGTTCCTTTCACAACTTAAGATTATACATATGCACATGTTATTAAATTATTTCAGTCATAAATAATCTCTCCGTCCCCTTAAAATTTTGTCTTTTTTTTTTTTTCATTTTGAGTGTTCCATTCAAAGAGCCCTCTTTCCTTTCTTACACACATGAGACCTACACGTACCCATTAACACAATTAAAATATGAGGTCCACACTTTTACTAATATAACTACTCACTACACATTAAATAATAATATTTTTAATCTAAATGCATAAAGCAAAAAACCCCTCTTTAGGTGGGATGGAAGGAGTATATAGATTGAAAATATATGACACTAAAAATAATTGCTTCTCATAACTTTAACTTCACATTTTTTATTTATAAGTTCGAATTTCAATTTCACACATTCATAAAATCTTAATACATATAATTGACAAGTAGTTGCCTTATTTAAATTTTCGAAAAACATGAATGTCGTAATATTGAAAAACTTATTATATGTGGAAGTATTTAATTTGTTAAGCATTTATTATTTATATTAATTATTTTTTTCTTTTACATTAATTAGTTTCTTTATTAACATTTTATTACTTAAGCATTTTAATCTTTAATTTTAGTTTCTATTATTTATAATAGTCTTTAATATTATTTAAAGATTTAAAAATTATATTATTATTATTTTTGATTAATTGTTATTCTGTTTTTTGATATTTTTAATTAATATAGATTTTTTTTATCACCCTTAAATTGAAAAAAAAAAGTTACAATGAAATAATAATTAATGTAGGATTTCGATTATTTTTATTTTTATAAATTATTTTAAATTTGATCAATTTTATAATTTATATACCAATTAAAAACTTTTTACAAGAAACTTTTAATGATTATTTTAGTTTTATATATTCCCTCCGTCCCATTTCAATGTTTACGTTTGTTTTTTGCACGTTGATTAAGAAGTATAATATTTTAATAGATAGTGGGTGGAAAAATATAATATTTAATGTAAAGTAGGTACGTGTATTAGTGTTGGATGATATATTAATTGTTTTAGGTGGGTCCCATATTCCAAAAAGAAAAACGTAAACATTGAAATGGAACGCGCAAAATAGAAACGTAAATATTGAAACGGGACGGAGGGAGTATTACTTTAAATTCGATAAATTTTATAATATTATATAACTGATAACAAAATTATTGTATGTTATTCAATTAAAAGGTGTATTAAATATCATGAATGATAAAAAATTATTTTTATTATGGTTTTTCGAAAAATTTTGACATTATTTTAAAAAGTGCTCAGTAGTATTTTAATTTAATTAAAATTGTATTGTAAGGTATATATATATATATATATATATATATATATATATATATATATATATATATATATATATACTAGTACTTAGTATAAAACCCGCATGTTATGCGGGATCGTTAATTTATTATTTATATAGTTACTAATAAAAATATATGCATTAATTTATAATATTAAAAAAATTAATTCAGTAAAACTTTAATTTTTTTAAGGTTTCTTATAACAAATTATAAATGAGTTTGTATCATACTTCATTAGCAAAGTAATCAATTTAAATTTATCGTGAATAACTAAATTAATTAAATTGAGATAAGTTATAATAAGAAGATAAATAAATTAATTAAGTTGAAATAGAAGTAAATATATTGAATAAGTTATGCTTATAAAATAATAAATAAAATTAAGAATAATAAAATTAATTAATAATTAAAAATTGAAAAAATAATTAAAGGCATGGTGATATTAAACTTAAACTCTCATTTGTTATATGTCTTCTTATTAATTAATAAAAATTAAGAATAATCATTAAAAAAATACATATAATATAATTAAATAATATAAATAAATATATTAAATAAGATATGCTCATGAAATAACTTATAAAAAATTAAGAAAATTTGGAGTGAAACTCTCCTTTAGCATTTTTTACATAAAAAAATGTAATTCAACATAAAAAATAAAAATAAAATAAAAAACTTTCAAAGGTAAATAAAAAATAAAAACAAACATTGAAAAGTCTACTATTTTACACAAAACTAATAAATTGTAAAATATAAAGAAAGAAATTTCTAAATATATAGGAAAAAAAACTCTTTTATATATATATATATATATATATATATATATATATATATATATATATATATATATATATATATATATTAATCTTTGAAAATGATTTTGGTGTGTTGGGAATTACTTAATTAATAACTATAGAAATTTATTTATTGGTGAAGGAGAATCTTGCAAATAAATAAAAAAATTGGAATTTACACATGTAAAATTTAAAAGAAAAATTGTAAATTCTAGAATATGTATAATATAAATAAAACTCAAAGCTAATGGTACATAAATAAAAATAATAAAACTTTCATATGTATAAAAGAAGAAAAAAATTAAAAAAGAAGAAAATTTACTTAAGAATATTTTTGGTGTGTCTGGAATTAAAATTTATCTTATATATATTTTAAAAGAAAAAAAGGAAAAAAAAAATTATCTTAAAGAAAGATTTTTGTGTGTCGAAAATTAATGACAATAAAAGTTTATGTCTAGGTAAAAGATAAACCTGCATATTAACATATATTAAAAAAGAAAAAAAATCTGACAAAAGCATAAGTTTTTTTTTTATTTGTAAATATTTCACTAAAATTGTAATATATATAATATAAAAAATAAAACTCAAAACAGATAATTCATATTAAAAAAAAAAAGTAAGGCTCTCTTACATGCAAAAGAAAATTCAACATTAAAAAAAAAAGAAAAAAAACTCAAAGGAAAATAAAAAATAAAAACAAACATTGAAAAATCGACTATTTTACATAAAACTAATAAAATTCTCACATGTAAAATATAAAGATAGAAAATTCAAAATATATATAAAAAAAGCTCTTATATATAAATAAAAATAATAATTTATTTTTACTCTTTGGTGCGTTGAGAATTAATGGCTATAGAAGTTTATTTATAGTCGAAGGAGAACCCTGCAAATTAACATAAATATTAAAAAAACTCACACATGTAAAAATTAAAAGAAAAATTATAAATTCTAGAATATGTGTAAATTAAAAATAAAACTCAAAACAAATGGTATATAAAAATAATAAAACTCTCAAAAGGAAGAAAATTGACTTAAATAACGATTTTGGGGCACTAATAACTATAGAAATTTATGTCATATATGTAAAAGACAAAAGGATAAAAGAAAATTTACCTTAAAGAATGATTTTGGTGTGTCGGAAAATTTACCTTAAAGAATAATTTTGGTATGTCGGAAATTAATGACTATAGAAATTTATGTCTAGGTAAAGGAAAATTTTGTAGATTAACATTAATAAAAAAAATAAAAATTCACACACGTAATTTTTTTTTAATTCTACAATACAATTTAATAAGAAATTATAAAACTTTTTTTTTAATTTTAAATTTTATAATACAATTCAATAAGAAATAATAAACTGTCATATGTATTATATAAAAAATAAAACTAAAAACAAATAATTCATAAAAATAATAAGAAAATAAAATTTACCTTGGAGAATAATTTTGAATTTAATGTGCTAAGAATGAATGATCGAAAAGACTTATTTATAGGTAGAAATATGAAAATAATAACTAAAATTAATTTTTCATATGCTTGTCTAGGTTAGGATATATGTTATGGAAAAAAATTAGAAAAAAAATCGCGCAATAAATATATCTCCTACTAAATAATTTAAATAAATATATTAAATAAGATATTCTATTAATGAATAAAAAAATAAGAATACTTATTAAAAATAAAGATAAAATAACATAAATAAATAAATATATTAACATAACATTATCTCTTTATGTATACGTGTTTATATATATGTTTGAATATATCTTCTATTAAATAATATAAATAAATATATTAAATTAATAAAATATGTTCATACAATAATTAATGTATTATCTACATTAAATTTTAATTAATAATTAAAATAATTAAAAAATTTAAGGCAAAAACTCCTGTGTACCCGGGCGCACGGACCACATTTCGTGTGCCTTTAGAAATTTGTGTTAAATTGTATACCCTTTAGTATACAAATATGTACCCTTTATTTCTAAAGAAAATTATTGTGTGTATCTGGGCGCATGGACAACACTCCGTGCGCTTTTAAAATTTTGTGTTAAATTGTATACTCTTTAGTATAAAAATGCGTACCCTTTATTTTCTAAAGAAAAAAAATATTAATGAAAAGTGTATACCCTTTAGAACAAAATGGTGTACCTTTTATTAATTAAAGTGTATACCCTTTAGACCAAAGTAATATATCCTTACACATAATACTAAATTTCTAAAGGAGCACGAAATGTGTTCCCGTGCGCCCGGGCGCATGCAAGCCTCACTCAAATTTTAATTTTAATTAAATATTAAAATAATTGAGAATAATTCTGGTGATGACACCTCATCAAAATTAAACTCTCCTTTAGTATATTAAAGATATATATATATATATATATATATATATATATATATATATATATATATATATATATATATATATATATATATATATATATATATATATATATATATATATATATTTGGATTATTTATTTTTTTGTCATCGACATAAGGGATCTTGCGTGAGACTATTTTATACTTTTTAAAATAGTATAATTTCCGCTATAAAACATTGTCACTTTACTATAAAATGTTATAACTTTTCATTTACACTATAAATTATTCATTAAATAGTATCATCAATTTTCATTAATTGAGTATTACTTTTCATTATAGTAAAAGTTATCATTTTTTGTTTGTCTTACATAAGGGTGCACAAGTCTTTACCCCAACATAAGAGTAATATAATAAAATTATTATTTCAATTATATCAATACATTAATATTCTTATAATTCATATACTTGAATCACATTATTGATTCAAGAATAAAAGAAAACATAATAATAATTTTAATTATTCTTTAAAAAGACATAAAATATTAATTATAGGTTTTAATTTTGTATTTTTCATTCAATATATATAATACACGGGGTTTATATTAAACATAAATATATAAATATTTTTATATTATTAAATAAAATATTAAAATAAAATTTTGTAAACCGCGTAACATGCGGGCTATATATTAGTAAAATGATATTTAACTATTATCCCCACAACACACTTTGACTTCAAATTAACACCCCCACTTCTTTCCACTTATAACATACTTCAAAAATAATATATTGACCTTAAAAACATATTTTTCTTAATTTTCATGTACATTAAACGTGAAAATATATAAACTATGGGTGATTTAGGGTGCACTCCATGATTTATTGGCTAAAAAGGTGGAGGTAATGGGTAGTTTTTATTATTATTTTTTAATTATCTAATTTAATTAATAGTAGAGATTAAATTAAAGATTGATCTAACGGTTGAAACGTTCCGGTGCATCAGTGCCACATGTGAACCTCAGTTGAACTCATAAATTAGAGTAATAATTGAGTAGGTCTTGCGTGAGACTGTCTCACGTTAGACAATTTTATACTTTTAAAATCGCTATCACTTTCGCTATAAAAAAATATCACTTTCGATATAAAATGTTACTCACTCCGTCCCAGGAATACATTCGCATATTCTCTGTCACGGAGTTTAAGAAAAGTTACTTTTTGTTAGTGTGATGTAAGAAAGAGATGGGGTATTTTGGGTAATTGAGTAGAATAAAGTGTACTCCCTCCGTCCCATATTTGTCTTCACAGTTACTGTGGACATGGAGTTTAAGAAAAATTACTTTTTGACTAACTTTATTGACTTTTGAAGGGTATTGTGATATTTTTAAGTAATAAATAAATTATAAAGTATGTTATGTGTGTTGGGTGAGAGTGATATTTTTGAAATTAAGGTAACTTTTGAGGTTGTTGGTTAATGTAAAATTTTCTTTTTTGGGTGGTGAAGATATGTGGGACGGACGAAAACGAAAAGTGTGAAGATAAATGTAGGACGGAGGGAGTATGTTATAATTGACTTTGACTAGATTGTGTGTAAAAAGAATGTGACATTTTTGTAATATTGTAGTATTGTAAGGTTATTGATATTGTGTATAATTTATTTTTTAGGGGTTGAAAGTTTTTTGGGACGGACCACAATGGAAAGTGCGAATGTATTCTTGGGAAGGAGGGAGTATCACTTTTTCATTTATATTATAAATTGTTCATGAAATAACCTTATCACTTTTCTTTAATTTAGCATCACATTTTATTATAAAAGTTATCACTTTCTGATCGTCTCACATAAACCCTTACGTAAAACGGTCTCACACAATTCTTTGCCGTAATAATTTATACAAACTAAATAAAATTTTAATTTTAGTTTCTAAATTGAATTAACGACAAAAATTAATTTGAATAGTAGAATGGTGATTGGTAATTCTTTTACACTAGATAATTCCCGAAGTGCATATATATATATATATATATATATATATATATATTAGGGATTAATTCTAACACGTGATAAATACATAGATATAATATAATTATTGATGAATACATAGTGTGTTTTATTTATTATTTTTTTTGCGCTTTACCCTTATTCATAACGATACGTTTATTTCTCTAACAGTAACAATCACTGTCTCTCTGTTGTTTTATTTTTTATGCTTTACTCTTATTCACAAAAATACGCTTATTTCTCTAACAACAACAACAACTGTCCCTCTATTAAACCTCGAGCGACACTAATGTGCATTAAAATGATCGATAAGTCAATAGGTGAGAGATTTAAGAAGAGATATAAGGATAATTATAATAACTTTTTTCTATTTAATTGCGTATTTTTTTTACTTTCTTAACAATGCACACTAATGTACATTAATATGAATATTAATGGTGTATTTTTTATTATCTCTTAACAATGCAGACTAATATACATTAATATGAATACACTAATGTACATTAATATGAATATTAATCGCGCATTTTTTAAAAAATATGGCATATTTTTTATCAGAGAGTGACTATGGTGCAACCGGTTGTACCAATTGAATTGGTACAACCTTGGTCCACACCCTTCTTAATTAATTATTGCTCATTCATTAATGTTGTTTTTTATTTTATTTTTAAATTTTTTTATTTAAATGACTATTATACCCTAAACCCTAAACCATAAGGGATAATTATACCCTGAACCACAAGAGTAAAATTACAATTATACCATAAACCCTAAACCCTAGGGGATAGTTATACCCTAAACCACAAGGGTAAAATTACAATTATACCCTAAACCCTAAACCCTAGGGGATAAATATACCCTAAACCACAAGGGTACAATTACAATTATACCCTAAACCCTATGGGATAATTATATCCTAAACCACAAGGGTAAAATTACAATTATATCCCTAAAATTAAAAAAAAAGTAATGTACAGCAACAATTAAAAAAAAAAGAGGAAAACACACACTGAAGATGAAGAAAGGAGGTTGTACCAATTGAATGTTGTACACAAGTCTTTACCTTTTTATTATCTCTTAACAATGAACACTAATGTATATTACCATGAATGTTTAATCACATATTTTTGTAAAAAAAAAATTGTGTATTTTTTTTATCTCTTAACAATGCATACTAATGTACATTAATATAGATATTTATGTTTACCTGGAGCGAATGTATTACTAAGTAGTAATTCTTAATTACATTTTTTACCTATTAATTACTTATCCTATATAGTATATTATAAAGCAGTCGTCAGTTATTAAGTTATTATTGCATTGTTAAAACATATACCGTCCCGCCCAAAGAGATGCATTTACTGTAATTTTTGTAAGAGTTTTATGTAGTCAAACGATGAAGTTTGACCGGGACAGAGGGGTATAATTTAATTTTTTTTTTGTTAATAATTAGTTAATAAATACAAAGAGATTAAAAACAGAATTTTATCTGTTGAAAAAATTACGATTATTTTTAGTGTAACACCACCGAAAGGATCGAGTATATAACTTCGAGAGAGTACATAACTTCAACTCCATAAAAATATGATCATACAATTATCTATTTATTTATCTTTTCATAAACTGCATATAAATACGAAAAAAAATAAATTTGAATTTCATGAGTCTCATTTAAAAAATGCAAGAAAAAAAAAATCAAATTTATTCCAAAAGCTCATTTCTTCTGTTTCACTCGATCGATTGAAAAAATAAATCCGTACCCATGATTATTTTAAATAAATTTATTAAACTGTCAGTGAGTTTACAAGGAATTACTTTGAATTAATAAATTAGAAAATTTAAATTAAAAATACTTAAGTAGGTTAAAATTAAGTTGGTCTACATAATAGTACGACATGATGTGTGTTAAAATTAACTTGGTCTACTGACTACACTATATATATAGGCCTATCGAGTCTTGGTAATTAAGATAATTAATAATAAATATAATTAATGGGCTAAATGTTATCATCATTCTAATGATTAAAGGTAAAGGGAATTATATAGGGATTATAAATATAACGTCTGATTATTTGAATTTAGTTAGATGAAGTTTGATTATAACATAAAATTAAAATAACAAACTATAATCGAGTGCACTTGTTAATGTGACAAATTTGTTTCAAACTCATATATGAATGAATAAATTATAAACTTTCCATTATTTATTCTTCATGATAATTTTAGTTCTCTGTTTGAAATCGCATAAATACACTATACATATAATTACATTAATTATGACAATATAGCTAAATAAATACAGGAGGTACGTAGCAATGATAAATATTATTAATAAATATAATCAAATATTAATTATTGTACGCAGTTAGCAGAGTGCGTATAAATTAACGTAGACATCGTACTGATCCTTTCATTATTGTGTGCACATAAATACGAGAATTAATAAGCAATACACGTATCTCATACACATGTGGTGTAAATATATGTAAACTAAAATATTTAAATATTCTTACTTGCTAATCCTGCTTAATTATTGTCCTTTTCGATTAATAAATTCGGTTCTATTTATTTTTTAAAAATTAAGTCTAAAGTAAATGTTGACTTGATAGAACTCGAAATTGATCCGTATATAAGAGAGGTTAATTAAACTAATGACACGAGTTTAAGGTGTCTTCTCTCTCCCCTTTCTCTCTCTAAAAAAAGAAGGAAAATGGGTAATTAAGTTTGGAAGGTTGGGGGGAGCTCCCCCCATCACATCCCACCCCCACCTCACCCACCCACCAAGGGAATAACCTGCATACATACACACTCAGAGACATGAAAGAGAGAGAGGCAGAGGGTTTCTCTCTCTAAAATTGCTTGCGTGCTTCTTTATTTCTCTAGCTGAGAAAGGTCAACAAGCAGCAGAAAAAAAATACACATAATCTGAGTTTGGAATTGTTCGTCCATGGAGTGGTGTTTTTAGGCGAATCGTTTTCTCTGGTCAGAGGTGGAGCCACCGACCTTGTTATCGTTTTCTCTTTTTCCGATTGATGAATATGGAGATTCTATTTCTCTCTCCTCTTAACCCTAGTTAAGCTGTGTGTTCATGGAGGGAAGGAGTATAGTCACGCTGTTTCCATTTCTTCTTCTTCGGTGAAGCAGAGGCTGCTGTACAACTGCTTAATCGCTGTGTACAACTCGATTTGTTGCAGTTGTTGGTCGGGTTAAATTCCACCATCTTCATTTTTCAGAGCTCGCTCTCCCACTTTCTCTCTCTGCGCTGTGCTGTGTAGTGCTGCGTATATCTGTCAGAGTTGCAGTTGAGATTGACAAAGTTTAATCCCCGGAAAAAAAAAAAAAAGAATCATGAATTTTATGTCAGGTAGGTCAGGGTTTTATGAAGAGATTACTGGCTCCAGAGGCGTCTCTTCCTCCGCTTCCTCCTCCTCCACCGCCGCTTCCTTCCACCACCACCACGGCCTCCACCCCTACCCCTACCCGCCTTCGGACTCCTCACCGCCCAACAATGACGACGCTCGGGAGGATTCCTCAGACGATCACTTCCGCAGAGGCGGAGAAGGCGGCGGCAGCAGCTCGGCGGTGGTGATTCAGAGGGAGCACATGTTCGACAAAGTGGTCACACCCAGCGACGTCGGAAAGCTGAATCGACTTGTAATTCCAAAACAACACGCGGAGAAATACTTCCCCCTTGATTCATCCACCAACGAGAAGGGGCTTTTGCTGAGTTTCGAAGACAGAAATGGGAAACCATGGCGGTTCAGATACTCCTACTGGAACAGTAGCCAGAGCTACGTGATGACCAAAGGATGGAGCCGATTCGTCAAGGAGAAAAAGCTCGACGCCGGAGATATCGTCTCTTTCCAGCGCGGCGTCGGTGATTTGGGAAAAGATCGCCTCTTCATCGACTGGCGGCGCCGCCCCGACGCGCCGGAGATGCCGCCGCCTCTGTCACTGCCCCACCACTTCTCCTTCCAGCGGTCGATCCACCCATGGAGTCCCCTCTTCATCCAGCAGCAGCCGTCCAGAGAGTACCCCCACCTCCTCCACCCCAATGCCCACCACCTCCCCACAGGGTATGGCCCCTACCCCTACAACAGCGTGGTGAACGGAAATCCTTGCCCCCCGGGGTCGATAGTGTACCTTCGGTCGGCGGCGGGGGATCCATACGCCGGCGGAGGAGGAGGAATGAAACAGCCGCAGACGCCGCGGGGGGTGGAGCAGATGGTGTTCGATTCGGTGCCGGTGGTCCAAGGGAAGGCCGCGGCAAAGCGATTGAGGCTTTTCGGGGTGAATATGGACTGTCCAATTTCTGAGTCGGATGAGTGCGATATTCTGTCCTCCACAACACTCTCACTTCCCTCCACAATGTCAGTCCACCACCACCAGCGTCACCAACACCACCACCATGGTCCGCCGCCCGACTCGTCTCTGCAGCTCGGGCCGAATTACAACCCGGAGGAGGATAAAGGGAAGGGGTCAATGTCGTTAGATTTGGATATCTAGTTCTAGAGTAGATCATATATGATCAATTTTATTCAGGTAATTCCAAGAATATTCATATTCATCCATTTGTGTTGTGTGTGTGTTTGAGTGAGTTTTGAGTACTGTGTACAATCCAATGACAGAATTAATTAATACTGCATAATTAAATAGATGATAGACACATTTTTAGATCTCCATTCTCCCCCTCGTTATTTTATGTTTTGCCTAATATATTCATATCATCATCATCATCGCACTTGCTCACATTGCCTTCAATTCAATTCAATTCTCATGATATATACACTATATGTACATCTCTGGACTATATCTCTCTGCAATCAATTATTTATTCCTTCTGCAACAACACTCTGAGGAGGTGATCATCATTGGTTGGTTTATTACACATCATCTGATGAGCAAAGCAGAAGGCAGAAGAGAGAGCTTGGGATGGATGGATTCAAAATGATGATCCACCCCACCCCACACCACCACCCCTAGATACCCCCCTTATTACAGCTGTTTTAATTATCTTTGGCAGGTTATTGTCATCTTGTCGCTGCTTCAGTGGGCATAACACAACCACAACTGCTGCCCAAGCTTTTCCAAAGTATGACTCTATTTCCCTTGTATATCTTTTTCCCTTTCATTTATCATCAATTTCTGTTTAGCTTCTTTTTGCTGTTCTACTTTTTCCTTCTTACTTTTCACCACTTCTAATCAATTCTCTCACTGTCCTTTTTTTTTCACCTAAATTCTCAGTTGTTCAAATCACCACCTTCTATTTATTTCTTTCTTTAGTACATCCTTACATGCTGTACTAGTGTTAGCTTATGCTTGGATGCACATATATATCACTTGGTGGTTGTGGTATTCAAGATTCATCATTCCCATAATAAACCACCCTCCCTTTTTTGATCAAGAATTCTCTTTCCTCATTAATCCTCATCATCATGATGAGAAAAAGTAGCAATTTGGTGTGTACACACATTTAATCATATGTTTTTTGTATTATATAACCTTTAGAGTCCATTGAGAAAAAATACTTGTTATTGTTAAATATATGAACATATGCTTGATTTCTAATTGGTTTTCTTACACAAAACATGTTGTTTCAGGTAATCCGCACATGATACAAACGGCAATTTATCCACATCTAAGCGACACGGGCACAAACGGGCAAGAAATAAAGGTATGCAACGATTACTTTGGCTTATAAAGATTAATCATGTGAGAAGAATACAGCTTAGATTTGTTTGAAGATTAAGAAGAAAAAATGAAATACTACAAGTCTTGAAACATCAAGCTGCCTAATTAATGTCCTTGAAATTTGAGATTGGTCCCTCCTAGCTGAAAAAGGATTTTCTTCATGATGCTAAATTGGTCAATTGAGTGGAAAAATATGCCTAATTACATGTTGTCACCATTCATCCATCCATGACTTAACAATATAATTACTTATGTATGTATATGTGTGTATGCAGGAAGCATGTACATGTAGTTTTCTTGTGTATGTTGAAATGTCAATTGTATTGGTGGTCCTACGTATGATTTTATTGAATTGCATAAAAAAATGTAGTTTTAGGACCAGATCATCCTCTAAAGAAATACTACAAGTTAATTTTGGAAATCATTGATAATTGTAATCTAGATGTCCATTGAGTAATTTCTCATATTTGGATTAGAAAATTTTGGCTATATATAACTTTTGATTTCATCAAGAAAATTACTACATGAAACCAATATCTCTATATATATTACATGGGATATATTGCAAAACTGAGAAAATTCTGAAATGAAAAATAAAGTATGATTTATTACTCACAGAGAGCATGTTGCAGCAGTGAACTATTTATCCTACTAATAATTAATGTTAGCTATAAAAATTCAATTGAATGGGTTTAAAGTCTCATTAATGTTAACTAACATAAAGAGTAATGAATTAGAAAAAAAGGAAAGGAAATATTAAACTTGCTTATTCATGATAATTAATTGTTTAGGACAATTGTTAAAGAAATCATTAATGATGTGTACTAGGTATCTATGATCCTTTATTTTGTGTAGATAATAATTTTCAGAATCTTGCTAAAGACAGTAATCAAATTTAAGATGTTAATAATGGCAATTGCTACGCATGTGACTGATTGTTGAAATTTATCAATGCGTCCTTTTTTTAAGGGCAACTGAGTTATAATTAAAAAAAATGTGACTAATTGTTAAAATTTGACATTTCATGCATGTGAAAGTCTTGTGTGTGAAACGGATAAAAAATAACATTATTAATAAAAAGTGATGTGAAATCGATGAAAAGTGATAATGATATAGTGAACTATTTCATGAACAATTTATAGTATAAATAAAAAAGTGATAACATTTTATAGCGAAAGTAATAATGATGTTATTACTTTTTAACCATCTCATGTAAGGCTTTACGTGAGACGGTCTCACACAAGTTTTTGCTTTCATGCATAGTTCCAATTATTGAGCTTGATTAAACGTTAATCACTATTCATGTGGATCACAAATTCTTGTGATCACTATAGATGAAGCTCATAATGTATTCTATTTAATGAGGCATTTAATTAGGGAATTTATCAATTCATGCATATATATATATCTACTTCGTTGGGTACATCTACTTCATCATGACTCCTTTGATTTTTCTATGAAGAAAAATCAAACATACAAACTCTTCTGGTTTATGAAAATTTTATGCTTACCTACTGTAACTTAATGTAGCACTTGGGTTGTTCATTTTGATCCTTTTTTTGTCTCGGTTTAGACGAGAAACAAGTAATTTAACCACTAAATTTGCATCATTGAAATCCAGCTACTCTTGCACAAAAATAACAAATAAATTGAGTTGATTGACTTATATAGTATATGGCAAAAGCTCCTGCGCCCCCGGGGACACGGAGGGATACTCCGAGTCCCCATGTGAATACAACCCTCCCCCTCCAATTCTATTTAAACCTATGTATTGCTAGGGGTTTAAATTGCAAAGGGGCATGAAAATTGCAAAGGTGTACGGAATGTGCTCCGTATGACCGAGTGCACAGGAGCCTCACTCATAGTATATAGCTTCATTCCCTAATTCTTTTTTTCTCTCTTTTTTTCTTTTTGCAGCATAAACAATTACACATCGGTTACAAGGTTGAGAAAGGTTGTGTGTGTGTTTATATACAAACAAACACACACATGAAATTCAAGATTTGACATATGTAATTTTCATGGATTTAGTTGTAATAATTACTACACTGAGAGACTAATTGGTTATCATAATATGCCTCTTTTGCAAATGTAATTAGCTAGCACACTACTACATGAAAGTCTACTTGAGAAAAGATTTTGTGACATTCTCATGATTGTGAAAAGATTTAGTACCTCAATTATTTGAATACCTAGCCATTTTTATTACATGGTGTGTATACTTACAAAGATGTATACTGTAATGTGTGGTCTTATGTTAGCCATTAATATCTGTCCAACTTATTCATATCTACTTCCCTCAGTGCCACATAACGTTATACTTACGTACATGTGATTTTTTATGTCATTTTCGTGCTTCATCTTCTACATCATTAGATATATAAGCGATAGGTGGGAGACAAGAACAAATCGAGACAAGAACAAATCTAATTGTTGTCTTTAGGGTTTATGCTCAAGATATAATTTCATTCTCGTTTTTACGTACAACTCAGCTAACGTTATGGCTCAGAAGATCATACAGTATTTTAGCACAAAGATGTGGAGGTGTGTGAGTGTTTACAAGATTTAAAGATTTGCCAAAAGGAAAAAAAAAGAGTATTTTCATATTTCCATACTCTTTGTGAGCACATGATAGGGTTGTCCTAAAGCATTAATATTTCTAACATTTAGAAACTAATAATGAATAATCTTTCACGAAATAAGGAAGTAGTACTGGTTTATATACATAAATGGCATACTAAAATTATTTCCTTTTAACTTTAGCAATTTTCAATTTCAGGATAATTTGAGTTATTGTAGGTGCAAAACTGAGGCTTTTCTTGAGGAACTATTATCATCCTATCAAAATTAATTCCCAGTTTGAAATTTATCACTTGGGAACCCTAATTTTTGACCTGGATTTCACTAGGATCCTTGTGAAGTTCAAAATATTGGATAAAGCTTCAGTATATGACAATGAATTTTATCTCAAATTATATATGTTAAACTAAAAATACTTCATCCATCCTAAAATAAGCTTCACATTTATAGTTCTGCATTGTTCAAGAAAAAGTTTATTATTTTTTACCAAATGTGGTGTTCCCTTATTGATGATGTGAAAGGTGTTGGGAGACAAATAAATAAGAAAATTGTAAAGGATTTTATATGACAAAGAGAGTATATGATAAAAACATGCATTAAATAGTCTCACGGTGAAATAAGATTACTACTTTTTTTATAGGATATCATTTGTTTTATAGGGGTATATATTAGGGTATCACTTTTATATTCTCTAGAAAGAAAATCAGCAAACGACAACCTGTATACTTTTAAAAAAACCAACACACCCTTATGATCAGTTGTGCTGTTTTGCTTTATAACAAGACCAACATTGCAAAAATTTTCAAGAAAATAGGAAACAAAAAAAGAGGAAGAATGAGAATCAGTGAATGATCCGTAATTAGAGTAGTAATTAACAAGTGACATTAGAACTAAAATACCATCATCTTCTGCTAGTACCTGACATCCAACTGCATATGTGATCTGTTTTCAAAAAAGAAAAAGAGTGAGATAGAGAGAAAAGGAATGATGAAATAGGACTTTGTTTTCAGTTTAGTGCAGTGGCAAACTTGTCATAAATCTTGGGATGTGACAATGTAGTTCAAAGTCAAATTATTTGTACAACATCTGAACTCACAAAAAAAAAAATCTCAAAATCCACCCTTTGTCGCATTACACAACAAAGATCAGATCATAATTGTCAATAATTAAAAAAAAGATTTGAGAATAATAAGAAAGGATGATGAAGGGTGGCTCATAGTGCAGCGTGCAAGGTAGTTGCGCTGTCACCAGTGACATCCCACCATGAAGACCTATGCTTGCAGTCTCACAGCACACATATGTGTGTGTATACACATCCAGAGAGAGAAGGGGGTGGTAGAGAGGTCCCCTAGGGAAGCCCTTTACTGAAGTAGGTAGAGTAGGTTTCTTTATGCAATAAGTAAAATAAGAAGAGAGTGGGAAATGGATCAGAATGGATATAGGGTTCATTCATGTTATGATATGAATGAATGGAGGAGAGAGAGAGAGGGGGGGGGGGGGGGGGGGGGGGGGGAGACAAAGCTAACGAACCCATGTATTTGAAAATCCCCAGATACACACACACAGCAGAGGGTAGGCTAACTTTTGATCATCTAATTCCTTCAACTGCCACCTATCTTAAATATGCATGTAATCTCTCCTCCTATTACTTATGGACAATACACAATCACTTTATCCCTTTTTTTTCATTTATTAAATTTTCACTGTTATTTAAAGTACCTGGAGAATAACTTTACTTTTTGTATGAAGATGCCTGCTTTGGCATTTATACATGCTCCCACATCCCCCTATGTTTTGCAACTCCTATTCCCCCCCCCCCCCCCCTCCCCAATTACTCCATATGATCACTTAATTACATTATTATTATTATTCATGAATTGATCAGTTCGAATAGATTTAGCTAGAGATGAACATGATATTAATTAAAACTAAATTTGTATAGAAGAAACCTAAATTTAGAGAGTAAATGAGAAAATAAATAGACATGAGATTGAAGGGGTGAAAATAGGATTATTTTCTTAATTTAATTATTATACATATATATTCCTTAATCAAAACTTGAGTCGTAATAGTGTTTTACATTTTTTTCGAAGAAGTCAAATTAGTATACTTTTAGAAGAATGAATATATAAATTAATCTGAAAATGATCATTTTATAATTATGTGCTTTAATAAAGTTGATACAGTAGTCCAAATAGAGTTAATAATCTTGATTTATTAAAAGAGCATGAAAAACACACATATATATGTAGTGTGAATTATGATTATAATATTTTTTATTATTATCTAATTTATTGTAATTATTTTTCGGCAAAATAATATGATACTCACGCGTTATCTAACAATATTTTGACATAATATAGCTAAATTTTCATTTTGAGCAGTAGAAAGATCTGATTATTTTAAATAGCTAGGTCATATGTTTCACATAAACACAAGAATTAATTTATCTCAATTTCTATTAAAAGATCTAACGAAATCTACATTTGACCATTACGGAAGGTTCTAGATTGATCGCATAAATTTTAATTAAATGATAAAGGGAAAAATTGGTATGAAACCATCTCTTGGAATCTAGATATGAGACGGATTATAAGTGATAATATTTTTAATAAAAATGATAACCGTATGTTGGGTATCGCGGTTGCTGAGATGTCGGTAAAGATGAGAGTTGCTCAGTTTCCTGAATTTGGCTCACAAGAAGAATCATTATCCCTCAAACACTCTCACAAGCCCTCCATTTTGTCACGCCGGTAATTGAAGGCGAGGAACCTTTTTATACTGAAACCGAACCACCAACATAAAGAAATGTCAATCTTTCCTTCTATGGTGAAACACCGCAAGAGACAGAGAGGGAGGAGACTAATTATGATTAGAGGTAAAAAGAAAAAGAGATTGGGTCATGCTTAATTAAAAGCAACCCAAATCCAAACCCAATGAGAAAGAAAATCGGAAATTGAACCAAGGCCTAGAGGCCAAACACTGTAAATTGAATTATATATCTATAAATAGTTCGTAGTAAATATAAGTGAAAAGATAAATTTTTTAATAAAACGTCGTAATGGCTTTAATGAAAAGTAATAATAATAATAATAATAATAATAATAATAATAATAATAATAATAAATTGAAACAATATTAGTGGAGCCAGTTTCATGAAAGAATTATTCAATTTTAAAGGATAGCAAAAATATAACACTAACATTTTAAAAATATTCATACTTATTCTAATTTTCATCTCCTTACATATAATTTAACGGATGAGAGTGAAAATAAATATTTTAGGACAAATTAAAAGTATATACGAGCCAAAATTGAAATTGGACCAGAGCTTCACTTTAAATGACAACACATTGTACATTAAAATTAATATTCTCCGAGTATTTTTGCGTGTATGCGAGTGAGAAAATTCGAATTCTAAGTACATAGTGTAATATAAAGTATGAGTACTTTGGTTATTTAATGAGTAAAATATAAGTAAATTTATTGGCTTTAATTTGATTAATAACATATATATTTTTGTAATGTTACGAAAGGTGCCTAAATAGTGAAGGATGGACATAGAGGGTGCCCAAAAATATCTGGGAAGAATGAAATATTTAACTCGAAATTTAGGTTTGTCTATTAATTTAATTATTAACTACTAACAGAAATAAAGAATGGATTAGTAGAAATAAGAAATTGGGATTTTCTCTACTTTTTAGATTATTTTTTCTGGTCAAATCCTTCATACAAGAATTATATTACATATATTAAACCAATTTTTTTATTTTTAAATTTAGAGACTGTTGCAGAAGATGAATAGGTATTTATCTGAAATAATAATAATAATAATTATTATAATATTATTATTATTATTATTTGTCTATAAAAATTATACTTTCTTGGAAAAGTATAGCACCCTTTTGAAAAAAGAAAAACACGTGATGGAAATAATTAGATTCTTAGATTCCAATATTTGGGGAAATAAGATAATAATAATTATATTTTGAGAAACATAAAATGCATCATTTTGGTTCTATTTCTGTCTAAGCTAGAAATGTTCTGGAAAGGAGTCTAAATTAATTATTAGATAATATTATATACTTTTTATTGGGAAATGTGCATCCCCTATGCTTATAGATTGTAGCACGAGTAAATGTGTAGCTAGGCCCTCAATTTAATTGTAAAGAAATTAGTAATTAATTTGAGATTATGTAATATCTTTATGGTCGGTGTTGGTGGCTGATTTCAAAGAAGATCATATTGTGATCTCATTTGACTAATCAATTTTCTCAATACAATGTGAAATGTATGAGATATATATGAGAGAGACATTAGTGGTTGAGTTTTGCTTATTGTGGTAGGAATTCGGAAAGGAACTCTTTGTAGTATATATGGAGGGTTCACTTTTAAAATATCAAATTTTACTTTTAAAAAATCACATAGTCTCCATTCAAATAGTCCATATTCTTTTTTTGAAAAAAAAAATGGCATTAATTCAAATTGTAAGAACAGAAGCTGTCGAGAAGGCGGACCATTGCTTCTCCATATTCTAAGAGTTGTATATTATTTTTTTCTCACAACTTCAATAATTAAATCATAATAAATATAAATTGTTTTGTGCATAACTCGTATCGAGCAAGACACTAAAAAAAAAAGCTAAAACTTTTGGGATCAATTGAAAATTATTGTTACATATTACTTCCTTCCGTCCTGAGCAAAGAGGTGAATTTGCTTTTTGCACGTAGATTAATGAGTATTATTTTATGTAAAGTGGATAAGTGTATTAAAGAAATGTGATGGGAAGTGATAGGCGATTGGTGGATCCCTTTTACTAAAAGAAAAAAATAGTGCAATTTGGATGAGACGTCCAATATATTAAAATAGTGCTATTTAGGCGAGAGGGATGGAGTATTATTTAAATGAGCCCCTTTATATGAGACTAAAATGCATTTATTCAAGCACTTTAAAATTGAAGTTTTGTTTATCAATTTTAATTTAGTTTTAAAGATGTAATTTATTTAAACAAAGTCTCTTGTGGGAGGTTATTTATGTGAGACGGTTTTGAGACGTGTTAAAGTATGCATATTATATATATAAAGTATGCTTAATGATTGTTAAAGTATGATGAATAATGAATATAAGTATGATTTTAGGGTGTTATAATATGATTCATTATTCATATACTTTAACTACAAATAAGCATATTTTACCTCTATAATAAACATACTTTAGTAATGGTTCGACCCGTCTCACAACCCATCTAAAAGAAATACGTCTCACAAGAGAGTATCTCATTTATAGTTCAAAGACTGTAAACCTCCGAAAACTATTTTACATGATTGCTTAGGGCTATCTTTATCTATTTGTTTATGGATTTATAAATGGTGTACCCCACCATTAGGGCCCCCACCGCCCCTACCCTGGGGATTGGTGGAGAAGGTAAATCGCAGGATGTGCCTCAAGTGGCTTATACAGAGGGCTCATTGTTTAATTTGTGCTTGCAAGTGGCCAAATCCATAACAAAGGCAGGATTAGAACCCCCACTCTGCAGCAACAAAGCTCAGTTGAAAGGTTTTTCTCCCTCCCCTCTATCACTTGAGCTATGCACTGGGGCTGTTTATGGATTTATCATTTTACGTGATTGTTTAGGACTATCACTATCAATTTGCTAATAGATTTATCTTTTTGCATGTACACAAATATTTTTGTGACATTTTAATTGTTATTTTAAATTGGTCATCAAAGACAAAATTGTTAATTTGTTTATTGCTATTTCATAAATTAAAATCTAAAATTGTTATAAGAATTAAATTGAGTAGAGAGAGCATTACTTGTGTAAAGCTGCTTTACGTTTGTAAGCAATTATCATTTTTATAAAAAATATCATCACTTTTTATTTACATTAAGGGTTGTTTATAAAATAATTCACTTATATATATATATATATATATATATATATTTATTTATTTATTGTGTTGTTAAAATTTCAAGGAAGGATAGTCACCGCGAGCCTCACGAAATCAATAAAGTTGTCAAACGTATAATCATAAAATAAACGAGTAAATTAAAAAAAAAAAACGTATAGGCATGAAAAACAATATAGTTTAAAAATTAAAAATAAATCCTAGTAACAAAGTTTGAATCCTAAGTTTCCATTTGCAACGAAGAAATTCTAAGAAAAATATTTTTATGTAAATGGGCAAAGCACTATAAAAAAAATATACGAATATTTCGTTGATAAAAATCTTAATTTCATTGTTAAATTAATTTATTAACGAACTGACAACGAATTTCATTGGTAATTTTATGTTGGTGAAGTTGTAATTGATAAATTTTTAGCAACGAAAATTCAATTCCATTAATAAATAATTATGTTGGTAATTTATATATTGATTCCCTTGATAATAGCAACAGATTTTATTTATTTGGTAAAAACATAAAAAAAAAAATCCATTGTCATTGTATTGCTAAGAAAAAAATATAATTTTATGGACAATTCGTTGATAATTACATTGAATTCTGTTAAATTTCATTCCTAAAAAGGAGTTTTTTAAGTAACAACATTCCTCTCCAAAAATACTCTCATACACATTTTTAGTATTAGTCTTTATATATATATATATATATATATATATATATATATATATATATATATATATATATATATGAAAAATAGTCGGTCATCAAGAAAAGTAAATATAACTCTTGTGCAAAAATTAATTAATAGTCTGTCGTACAGAAAAGTAAAACTTACCATTCAAAACTGAGCCCTAAAACGCACAATTGCATAGTTCAAATCTTTTAAAGATAAAAATTAAACATCAGCAACATTTTTTTTTTGTAGAGACCTAAATTGATTTTTTTTTTACTAAAATAGAGGATTGGAATATTGAAAGTATCATACTCCCTCCGTCCTGGGTATTTTTACCCCTTTGTACGGGCACGTAGATTAAGACGTGTTATTTTTTTAATATATAATGTAAGAAAAAGTAGGGATAAATTAGTAATTTAAAAAGAAAAAGTAAATAAAGTTGTTGGGAATGATGAATAAAGTGTAAAAAAGTAATTAAAGTTATTGAGATTGTAAAAAGTATGTAATAAAATATTATTTATTCTTACCAAAAATGGAATGGATAAAAATACGTGGACACTTCAAAATGGAAAGAGAGTAAAAATACGTGGGACGGATGAAGTATAAAAATTCAAGCATACTTATGGAATGAAATATTTGTTACTTGAGGATAAAATGTGATATTTTCATGGCTAAAAAAGACAAAGCAAGTAAAGACTACTTGTATAGTTGTATTTAATTACCTCTCTAGATTAACGGAATCTAGGACAATGGCTCACGAAATATATAATTAAAAAAGGAAAAAAAAAAAGCCTATTAAACCCTAAAAATGAGTGACGCACTTTATCTCATTTCATAGGGATATATTTGTAAGCTAGATCATAGTTGATATTTTAGGATCTTAAGATGCCATAATTACATCAAATGTGATTCCCTACCAACCCCTCCCCCCCCCCCCCCCCCCCCCCCCCTCCTGATTCAAACTATGCATAAATCCTACACATTGTCGACTTTACTTAATCCTCTATCATCGATGTTGATTCCATAGTGTCATCAAACCATATTTTAAACTCCTTCAACCCCATTACAAAGTTTACGTATTATCAGTTTGAACGTTTCATTTAAAATTTTAAAGTATGTCCGGTATGAACTGGGTTTATACGTGAATTTTTTTTTGTAAAATTACTTTTCATTATATAAAAAAAATTATGCTTTTAAGAATAATATTTTTATTAAAAAGAATAATAGTTCATCTCTTTAAAAAGTAATTTTTCATGTACTACAAGGTAATTGATAAATCAGAGGTACAAGAATTAGAAAAGTTATTTTTTTCATTTAGAAGAGTAATAATTTATCTCATTAAAGTGTAATTTTTCATTAATTAAAGAGTAGTTGATAAAAATAGGATTCATGTGTGAACTCGATTCACACAAATATTTGCCAAAATTTTATTTTTTCTTTTTCAGTAGATGTAGGCCCTACACATGAAAATTAATACCTCAAAATTTTTATGTCAATTCAAATTAAAGTTATGAGAAAAAGAAAAAATGTACCATTAAAATCTATTCATTACATATTAAAATATTGTATTCCTTAATATTGATGTCAAAAGCAAACGTAAACGTTCAAATAAGACAGTAGTATATATATATATATATATAGTATGAAACTAGCGTACTATCAGGATCATTCAGTTATTAAGTTTAATTAAATAATCAATTTAATATGATTATTCAACAATTAGTAATTTTCTTTACCGCTAGAAAACATATACTGTTGAGTTAGATTTTACTTTTTTCAATAATAATATTTTTTTAACATATTATAACTTTTGACCTTTGAAAAAAAATGAAACATATTAAATCATGTATAAAAGTTAATGTAAGCACATATATTCTAAGTTATTAATTTTGAATGAGGTTAATTAGTTTGAACCCTATTCCTTTTAATGCTACTAAAAAATAAAATTAAATTGAAAACTATCTATTAGTACAAATTCATGTTAATTTAATTTTTCACAATATGTTATCATTCTATATATTTATTTAATTTTTTTATTTATTTTCATGTCTTTTAATTTAGTTTTCAACTTCTTTTCTTATTCCTCGACATTAATTAGCACTGACACTGTAATATACAAAATTCGATTTTATTACCTTTTGAAGGTAACATGATCTTTCTAAAAGTATGTTATATTAAGTGATAATTATAATTCTGAAAGTAAAATATAATTTGAGGTTAGAAAATTGATATGAGGTATTCAAATTTGTAGTGGTGCAAGTTGAATAATTCAATTGTTATTTTATTATAATAATTTTAAATATTACAAATTATATAAATAAAAATATTATATTTATTATATAATTATTTTGTGCAATAAAATCTTCCTATTATATCATATAAAGATTTAGCTTAATATACGTAAATTTCATTTAAATACATTAATCATAAAGAAAATAATTAACTAATGTGATTATTAATTTTTTAAAAAAGTAAATTTATTAATTTGAGATATATGTCTATATTCTATTTATTTCCATGTGTTTCTAAATCAGCGAAAGCAAAAAGACAGAAACGTATTACCCTTCACCAGGGTATATTGAAGAAGAACTCGAACAGCAGGAATAAACGACCTTCTGTTGTATTCTCAAGTTCAATCTTGACGTCATGTGGGCGACGATCTTCAAGAACTCCTCAATCTGTTTTCCTCCCTATCCAACTCGTGTTTTAAGCGTGAATAATAGGGTTCCAGATAAGTTGATATGACTTATTTATTTGCTATAGTAGAGATCAGGAGGAGAAATTAGAATCGGGCCTCCATTGGGCTTAAGTATCCATATTTAGCTCAAAACTTATACTTAAGTCCAATAATAATAATATAGTCCACTAAAATATTATTACTGCACTGCCGCTCTAATCCCATAATTACGTTATGGGCTCCTTCTTATTATGAGCCCGTTAGTCTTCCTATGTTTAAGATATACAATGTCCATTAATCAATTAAGTTACTGACAACTCCATTAATTAATATCTCATCCGAGAGTAGTACCACTCAACCTTGTTATCATGCCAAAATAAATCCACTTGCAGGGTTTACATGATAATCCTTATGAGCTCCTCAAGGGGACATCATCAACCTATTTAATAGGACACGATTCCTTCTACAATCAACAACACACCATATGGACAACACTATTTCCCAACTCACCGAGTTTATTGATTTAATTACATATAAATCTCACCCATTGATGAATCAAAGAAATACATACTAGCTTACATGTCAAGATTATTGTATAGGGGTTAAGAGCACGGACATCCATAATAACAGAGATCAAGTTCTCCTACATAGTCAGTATAAATCGAACGATCTTAAGTGGTCCTGCTCAATACACACAAAGTGCACTAACGTGATTCTATAGTCAAGACAAACTAATACCAAATCATACTACAATCATTCCGATAAAGAGTCCCCGTCTATCTCGATTGTGAGCATCTTTTTATACTTTATAAAGAAACTTATAATATAATTTTCCGCATGTTGTGGCACAACATATTATCTACAACATAAAATAAATAGACTATTGCATCGACATATAAATAAATTATAAGACGCAATCATTTGATCAATGATTCTCATTTCAAATAAATTGTTATAACATTGTTCATACTAAAGCTAGGCTTTTAGTATACAATCCAACAGTGAGAACTTGTCTGTTAAGCTTTACTTTTCTATATGTAGGATATCTCTTCAAAAGTGGATCCAACCCATTCTAAAGAAGCCCAAGCTCACCTGTTTAATTCATGATCAAATCACGACAGTTTGACAACAAGAATCAAGTTTAAGTTACTTCCAAACATGGAAATTAAGATGCTTTGATGCATGATCAGTGGAAGTGTGAATCATGTATTAAATGTAGATAGATGGTGTTGCATCTATTTAAGTTAAACTGTGTTGAGAAGGAATTTATCTTGTTTCCTTCCAGTTTTCTTTCTCTGTTTGAAGAGAGTTTCAATAAAATAGAGTCTGCTTAGATAAAATGTCTATGTAGGAAAAAAGCCCGTAAGCCAGAACATCTTTTAGAGTCAAAGTATTAAAAGATGAGTCTGTAATACTAGTGATTTGCTAAATGAAATGTTCTGAGAGAATGACGGAGTCATCCCGACTTTTAAAACAAGTGTTCAGTTGTCTTCTACTCTAAAATTCTGATTTTACTTCAACTCGATTGATGTAAGAACATTTCTTCTGCTTTCACATACAGAAACATTGGTTTGTGTAAGAACACTATTTCTTCACATCAAATCTATTGACAAGAGAATTGAGAAAAGAAGATCAAATACAATGTTTTTTTTTTTTTATGTTCACGGGAAGATAGAAAAGTAAACAATAAATAGACATTGATATATGTATAAATAGAATGTAGATATATGCAATTGAATATTGTAGGGACACAGGTTTTATTTGTAAGTAGCTGGGAGATAATTGATATTAAATGGAAGGTGGGTGGTGGGGGGTGGGGGGGTCCATATCAGTGTTAGACGTGGCGGAATAGGCTAAAACAAGACAAGTTCCTTGGAGTGATTCAATTTCGACGCGCAAACCTTAATTCACATTGTCCCCACTCTACACGCCTCCCAAATCTATTACTGCCCTACTATTTCCCCCAATCAATTACCACCGTTCTAACATTTAATCTAAACCCTATATATTGTTCTCTTTTCTTTATAATAGTGATGTTAATCAGAATTATACCTCCGCGCCACAATAATATTTATTTTTATTTTAAGTATGCTGACTTCCATAGTTATATTTTTTTTAAGATAGATCACACATAAAATAATTAATATTTCTTTCGCATTAACATTGAAATATAATATTTTAATAGGTAATGAATTAAGAAATATAATATTTAATGTGTAGTTGGTTATTGTATTAGTGTTGTACGTGAGCTCTATGTAGAATAATTAATTGTTTTGTATGAGTTATACTTGATAAAAAATGAAATGTACTCCCTTCATCCCATCGAAAGAAGGTTTTTTTTCCTTTTGGGCGTCCCAAAACCCACCCAAAGGGTCTCATTTCCTTTTTTACACGCATGGGACCCACACACCACCACCAATACAATTAAAATATGAGGTTCACACTCCCACTAATACAACTACCCACTACACATTAAATAATAATATGTACTCTTTAATCTACGTGTAAAAAATTAAAAGACCCTTTTTGGACGGATGGAGGGAGTAAACCTTAACTTGAGATAGACCAAAATGGACGGCGTAAACCTTAACGCGAGACGAATGAAGTATATTTTTAAGGGGCTCACACACAATACTTATAATTTAAATAAAAAACAAACTAAGGTATAGTCTTTAATTTGCATTAAAAAACAAAGGATTACATATTAAAAGAAGGATTAATTACTACTAGGTACACTCTTTATACCCCTATTTATTACTAGGTACATTGATTTAAAATAATAATTATTATATATAAAATATTAAAGTAAAATACTAAGTATACCCCAAAACCCATACACTTTTAAACCACCAACCCCACCCCTCACCCACCATCGTTGACCGGCAGTTGACCGGCGTTGATCGGTCGTTGACCACTGTTGACCGGCGTTGATCGGCCGTCGACTACCGTTGATTGCAGCCGCGGGAGCTCCGCCCGACCACCACATTTTTTTGCTGCACACACTTTTTTTCTACTGCACATACCTTGCTGCACACAACATTTATGTGCAGCACATTTATAAGGGTAATATTGGAATATCACTATATATTTTTGTAGTTAGTAGTAATACTTTTGTATGTTTATATCTCATAGTAATTAAGAGTTTTTTTGTGTACCCAGTAGTAATCCTCCTTAAAAGAACGGATGGAGTAATATTCTTTGTTTAAAAGCGAAAAACTATTTTATATAAAATAATAATATTTTATTATACAGAAAAGTATAAACAGATGTATGGAAACTTAGTATATGATTCCGGGGACATATAAGTTTATACTAATAATTATATTGTTGAATATGTCATAAATCATGTGGATAAAATATTTTATAAAAGAAATTGCAAATTAATTTCTACATTACTGCATAAATAATAAAAAAAAAACCACACCTTTAAGAATGGTTGTAAAAGACACTCAATTTTTCAAAAAGAACCAAACCTTTATTCTCACTTTTGAGAAATACATTACATATTAGATGTGTTTTGCAATAATATTAACAGTCGATTTTTTTTTTTTTGCAATTTATCAAAGATGAATATTAATTTGTAATAGTAGTAAAATTCGTAACTTTTTTTCCATTTAACCCTCAAATAAATCATATATCACTATATTCAATAATATTACAATTATATTATAAGAATGAGTGAGTCTGGCGTGAATAGGTTTTACATGGGAACCATGTTTTTACAAAATTACTCTTTAATATATAAAAATTACTCTTTGAAAAATAATATTTTTTATTTAGAAGAGTAATAATTTATCTCTCTAAAAAGTAACTTTTCATGCATGTACTAAAAAGTAATCGACAAATCAGAGTTTAAAATAATTTGAAGAGTATAATTTATATCTCTAAAAAATAATTTTTTATTTACTAAAGAGTAATAATTAAAAACAGGATTCACATATGAACCTATTCCTTTAAGAATCTAAAGTATATTAAAGGAGGATGTAGTTTTGACATCCATATTACTAATATTATATGATTGGAGAAATAAATTCTTAAATTTAATAACAATTTCTTTATTTTAAATTATTTTTGATAAAATTTATTAATGAATAAAATTATTTTCGAAGAGTAAAAAATTATTTAATACTATATTTAATCTATGTAGCCTTCGAATTAGGGATTTCATGAAAAAATAAATATTAGTTTAAGTATTAATTAATTTTCGTAATTTTTTTTCATTAATTAATTATTTTATTATATTTAATAATTTATCCTTAATTATACAATAATTTTATAATTGTTATATACATTTTATTTATTTTATTTATTAATCGATAATAGTTAGGATAGTAATGAGACATGAATTTTCAAATACCCGTTCTACTCAAACCTTAATAGGGCGGGAATGAATAGTTGTAAATGGGTTTAGGACGGGTATATGTAAAAAAATTTCATTAGGTTTGAAATGGATACGAGTAATACCTCAATATCGTAGGTATATATATATATATATATATATATATATATATATATATATATATATATATATATATATATATATATATATATTATGAGATATTTTAAATATTTAATTAATAATTATGTTTTATTTAATCATATTTTTTAAATTAATAATAATGCAATTTTATTATACTTCCTCCGTCCCGAGAATACATTCGCGTATTCTTGGGCATGAAGTTTAAGAAAAGTAACTTTTTGGTGGTGTGATGTAAGAAAGAGAAGGGGTATTTTGGGTAATTGAGTAGAATAAAGTGTATGATATAGTTGATTTTGACTAAATTATGTGTAAAAAGAAGGTGTCATTTTTGTAATATTGTAGTATTGTAAGGTTATTGATATTGTGTATTGTTTTCATTTTTAGGGGGCGAATGTATTATTGGGACGGACCAAAATGGAAAGGGCGAATGTATTCTTGGGACGGAGGGAGTAATATTTTTTAAAATAATAAAAAAGATATAAAAATGAATATTAGATGGATACGGGTACCCGCGGGTATTGATAAACGGGTATGAGGCAGGTACGTGTACCATAATAAATTTTTAAATGGAACGGATACGGGTAGTTATTTTTTAATCAGATACGGGTACAAATATCCTAAAATAAGCGGATACCCAACCCGATGTCATCCCTAATATTAGTTTTATGTTTAATTATATATTTTTTAAATTATATTTTTATGTAATATTCTAAATATGATACTATAAAAACTTAATATATAAAAACATATGTTTTACGCAATATGATAAATGAAAATTATATATAAATTTATATAATGCTATGAAATTTATAATACTATATATTACAAAAGTTTAATTTGTGGTATAATTCTTTTGGTTTAAAAATTTTAGGGTTAATTGCAAGAAAAATCACGAGCTTTACTCCTATTGTAAAATTAATCCACACTTTTGAAAAATTGAAAATTAATCTCCACCTTTAAATATTGTTGTAAAACGCACCAAATTTGTGACTAAAAGTTAGGGTTTTTTTTTTAGGTGCGTTTTGCAACAATGCTTAAAGATGTGAATTAATTTGTAATTTTTCAAAAGTGAGGACTAATTTACAATAGAAGTAAAATTCATGAGTTTTTTTTGCAACTAACCCAAAATTTTAGGGTTATTCTGTGATGCACATGTTACACCAGTGCACCTATTGTACCAGTGCACTTGAGAATTTATAGGGTAAATGAAGTAGGGTATGGGTGGTTATTGTTTTTATTTTAATTACTTATCTTATTTAGTAGTCATGATTAAATATAAATACCATCTAATTGCTTAGATTATTTAGGTCCGTCTGTGCACTCGGTCCACAACAATTTGATTCTATATTAAAAAATGAAAACTTTCATAAATAAAATTATTATTATTAATTTATAATATATGGAGTAGTTCTTAATATAATGAAAAGACGTCTCACGCGAAGGCTTACGTCAGACGAATAAAAGGTGATAATTTCTATAGTGAAAAGTGATACTCAATTAACGAAAAGTGATAATGTTATTTTATGAATAATTTATAATATAAATGAAAATTGATAATATTTATAAGGAAAGTGATAATATTTTATAGCGAAAGTGATAACTAATTTAAACAATATAAAATGGTCTCACACCAGACTTGCCTTAATATTATTTATTTGATTTAAGAGAGAATTGCTTATAAAAATATATATTTTCATAATTTTATTGATATTAAAATTGTTTTTTATTAATTAAAAAGTGGTTTTAAAGTCAATTTATTCTCTCCGTCCCACCCAGAGAGGGTATTTTACTTTTTATACGTGAATTAAGGAGTATTATAATTTAATATGTAGTGCATAGTTGTATTAGTGGGAGTGTGGACCTCATATTTTAATTGTATTAGTGGGCTTGTGTGAGTCCCATGTGTTTAAAAAATAAAATAAAATTCTCCGTGTAGAACGCCCAAAATGAAAAAATAACCCTCTTAAGGTAAGACAGAGGAAGTAAAAAGAAAAAAGAGTGAACACATTTGAATAGTAAAATATTATTTCTCTAATTTTTATATATTTTTTATAAACCATACCATTAAAAAAAACTGTGTTTCATCTAACCCCTATAAATACTAAAACACGAAATTAAAACCTAAATCAATTTAAAATAATAAAAAATATATATTTGGATATGACTGTATAAATAATTTACATAACTTCTAAAGGGTTGACATTTGAAATTTGATCCCCTATATAGACGAATAAAAGCGAGTGATAACACATTGAGTGATAACACATGTTCTGTTCTCCGTAAAAAAAATAAATAATTAATTATTACTCCCTCCGTCCCGGAGAAGTTAGCACATTTTTTTGGGACACGGAGATTAATGAGTATAATAATTTAATGTAAAGTGAAGTAAAGTGATGTGAGATAAATAATATTTAATGTGTAGTGAGTAGTTGTATTAGAGGTGGTATGTGGACTTCATGAGAATAAATTAATTGTTTTGGTGTGGATCCCATGTATTTAAAAGGAAATGTGTCAATTTTAGTGGGACAAACCAAAAAGGAAAGTGTGTCAACTTTTATGGGACGGAGGGAGTATATTTTAACAATTTAAAAGTCAATTACAATTATTTTTATTTTAATATTTAATTGAAAATACATTTTTAGATTGATATATTTTAAGACATGTTATTATAAAATTAATTAGGAAAAATATTTTATATCTGTGTTTAATCCTATAAATTATGTAAATTCTTAGAATTCCAATCCGTCATCATATGTGTAATTGAGAATGATTTATGTAAATTTTGAAATAATTCTTTATTCGCACATTTTGTTATTACTATTCCTTAGGGACCGTTCCATTACTCCAACATAATACATAATTCAACGTTCGGGTACTCCAACCAAACACATAATATATTGTTTAGGTACTTTAACCAAACACAATTTGAAATCTTAATTATTAGGATATTTATGTCTTATTAATTATAAATATTTTAATTTAATTATTTTTTAATACGTTTGATAAATTTGGAGGTATGAATAGCCAATTTCATAAAAATTTCGATTATCTCGCGTATTACGCGGACTTCGTACTAGTTAAGGATAAATCCCAAAACTTAAAACCCCTAAAAGCATAAAACTTGTGTGTGGTGAAAGAAATACCTCCTCATTCCTTTTCACTTTCATTAAACCATTTCTCAAATCTTAATTCTACAATTCATCAAAATCAATATCCTACCCTACACTATTTCATTACATATAATCAAATAATTTCATATATTCCCCCTCCACATATATTCATATATATATGTGTATAGATACTCTACCGTAATTGTATTGTCATTCATTTATTTTTAATTAAAAAAAAACTAGATTTAATGTGAGGAGAGAAAGACAAGTAATGAATAATTTTTGAAAAAATTGATATTTGGCATGTGATAGTAAGGTGTATTGGCAAGGCGTGCTAAGAAAAGGAGATAAATATAAATGAAATTTGTATGTAAGTATTGAGGACCACGGTTTAGCCAGGGAGAATTGTGAAACGGTGACGTTTCATTCTTGGGTATTAATGCACCAAACCCTGGACCCCCCTGAATCATCCCTTTCTCTCCCCATCTCTCCTTTGGCGTTATCCACTCACCCATATTTACACATCCCCCCTTTCCCTTTCCCTTTTATTTATTATTAACCCCTTCCTCTATTTAATGCCCACTTTAATTCTTTTAATTACCATTATTTTTATTTTAATGTTTAATTTCCTACACATAAATGTATTTACATCTCTAATCAATGATCTGCCAAATCAAATTAACCTAACATAATTCTATCGAAAACTTTCTTCATGGAGAATATATACTCTCAATTATTGATTACTTAGGGTTTGCTTGTTCTAATTTTTTTTGGTAAAGGAAAAATATTATTATTACTACGCAGAGTACAAGGGGTACTCTAATCCCATTTACATCAAACAAATTTCAAATGTTACAGATAGATCTCCTGTACCAAAATTTTTTTAATTCTACAACGAGTATCATTTAGAAGGTCAATTATAATGGATTTAAAAGTGATTGAAGAGTGATAAGTAATTATTGAATAAATAGAAATAATTAAAGAATTTTGATTATCATTAAATCAAATAAGCATATCACATAATCAATATACATTTATTCTCACAGAATCCGAGTACCCAAACCACACACTTCATTACTTGATCATTAATTGTAGCTAGCAAACTACATTGTAAATAATATATAGCTATATAAAAAATTGAATCCATGACTAGGGAAAATCTAAATATTTTCTCTTAGATGATTTTCTACCTACATCTCTCTTACGTCTCACTAATCCAATATTTTAAAATAGAAGATGTAATAGTAAAATATAATAGGAGGTTTGGACCTACTATTGACATTCATTTTTCACTTGTAATGTGGAAAAGAAAATTGGGTGTGGACAAATTGCAACTATGAGCAAATCAAGGAATAATTCAGTTAAATTTAACTTTACAGTGAGGTGATGCATTCATATAGAAGATAAGAAGAATGATGATAATAGATTGAGAAGGGTATCAAATGAGTTGTAGAGAAAGGAGAGATTTGGAAAAGGCTAAAAGAAGAATGATAATAAGGGAAAAAGGTGAATAGAAGCTACAAGCTATAGCTTGCCTTTTTTTGAGTAGCAATATGCATAGCATGCATGGCTAAGATGGTGCTATAATTCTTTAACCTCATTACATCTTTTTATTTGCATTCATTGCTACTCCTTTTCTTGTGAAAACTTCCACCTTATATTCAATTACACACAAATACGCAATAAAAGTATGTTGTTGATTGAGAAGTCTTCATGTTTTTAAAAAAATTCTGGTGAGTTTCCCAGAGACCATATTAGCAAATAAATAAAATTGAATTACATTAAATGATTTCATTATAATTCACGTATTAATTAAGTTCGTTAGTTGATTCGGCCTTATTATATTTTAGTTATACAATTTTAATTTTTTCCAACAAGGATTCATATGCGATGTAGCACGCATTGAAATTTTTTACTAAACGTGGAGAAAAAAAATTCCGCTGGGACTTGTGAGACATTGTTTATATGGGATTCGTTCTAATACGACTAAATTATGGGTTTAAGATTTGATTTATTATTAAAATATAACTTTAGGTAATTATAATATGATTATCTAAGAATTGTGTATCATTAAAGTATAATTTAAAGTTGTCAATTTAGGATGATTCATTAAAGTCATACAATTATGTCACATCATTCTTGTGTAAATTACACTAACAATCTTGTAATAATATTTTAATGATTTGCATATTATATTAAATTACTCATTATACTTTAATATATATCGTATTTTAATTATCTAAAAATCATATTGTAGTAATGAATGAACTTATTGATCCATGAACCTATATATCCAACTACATTCTGTAAATAGATTTTATATATACATGTGGGTGTGTGCTTCCTCTTTTAAGGAATTTGATTTTCTAATTCTTATGTTAGTAATATTTTTAACATAACCTGCAACTTTTTTTTATTTTTATTTTATCCAAGAGTAGGGTAATTGCACGAGAGGTAGCCGTAGTGATTATTTCTATAAATTATCTGCAAATATATAAGTAGTAAGGTGTGGTTGATGATGAATAAAGGGACAATAAATACAGATATATATGAATGAGTTAGTAGGGTGAGGTGGGGTGGGCAATGAACAAGTGCAGAAGAGCAAGGGAGCAGCAGATCCAAAAAATGAAAAGAAGGGGGAGGGGGCCAGAAGCAATAATAAGGAATTGTATTAGGATAGCAACCTTTCATGCCACCACCTTCCATAACACCCCTATCACCCCCCACTTTTCAGCAACCATTTTCACCACTGCCCCACATTCCTCTTACCACCACCCCTCCCCTCACCCCCACACTAATATCTTCACTACTCCTCACCTTTTGATTACCATGTTTAGTTCCCCATCGCGCGGCTCGGATTCTCTGTACCATTTGGTACATCATTTTTTGTGTCACACCGTTAGATGGACGACACGTAGGAGAGAAAAACTATACCCTAAGCCTTAAATCCTAGGGGCAATGATTAGATTTATTTTACCCTCTTACGTGTCAATCACCTAATGTTAATGTGTTGCACAGAAAATGATGCACGAAAATGACGCAGAAGATCGATGTGTCCATCGTGAATATATATACAAATTAGGAATTCATATTGAATTAGTTTGGTTTACAACGGGTGTACGCATATACATCAAAATTTAATTGAAATATTTAAATGTGAAAGTTGTCTAAAACGATCTATGTATGTTTGTTTGAGGTTAAAAATCTATGAATAGTAATAATAAACTCACTCTGCCATAATAAATTTCATAATATTCGCTCACTCTGCCATAATAAATTTCATAATATTCGCTCGTCCCACAATAAATTTCACACCCAAAAAAGAAAATATATCTTTATCCAACAACTTTAAAATTATTTTAATTTTAAATTTATCACTCATTTTTTACAATCATAACATTACTTTAAACTTTTTATTACCTAAAACTACTAAAATATTCCCGAAAATCAATAAAATTGGTTTAAAAAAATTCTTAAACAATGTAGAACAGTAAATGTGAAATCTATTATGGGACGGAGGGAGTATGTTTGTTGAGTTTAATTTAATGACAAATTAATGTATAAGATGTGGATAATGATAGATGTAAGAGTGTATTAATTAATGTAAGAGAAGAGATAAGAGATTATAGAGAAAGGAAAAAATATATATTAATTGAGGAGAAATAATGTATGGTAGATTGGTGGGTTAAGGATTAAGGTAAACACCATGAGACCATGTCACAAAATGGATTTCATGATATGGATAAGAAGTGATAATATTTGAATGAAAAATAATATCGGTTCAGTTAACTATTATAAGGTGATAAAATTTAAATGAAAAGACAAAGAGACAATTATTATATATATATATATATATATATATATATATATATATATATATATATATAAACGGTTGATCTCAAACAAATGTTGTTCGAAAATTAATAAGGCTTGTAATTGTTTAAAAAGTAATTTAAAATTTAGGTGTGAATTTGAAAACCTAAAAATAATTTTTATTAAGTGAGTTAATGGGCAACCTTAAAAAATGTAGTGTCTAAAGAATTAACATAAAAGCTTAGAAAAAGTGTCTTGTGATACCTTGATTATATCAGATAGATATGAGATGGATATCCATTTTCAATTTATTAAATATATAAACTAATCTGTTTTGACTTTAACCATTAAATTAATTTGTTATTTATATTTTTATAAAATCTCCTAATAAATATAGAGGGATTAGGAAAGAAAAGGATTCACAAAAGAAAAAAATCAGGAGAGATACATTAGATTTCTGTGGAAGAAGGAGAGAATCATAGAAGTGGGGAAGAAGAATACGATGAAGTTCATGTTGTAGAACACTTGACCAAAAAAGATTCTCCAAAAGTTCATTTTTTCTAGATTATTTTTTCATGATTACTGATTATTATCAAAGGTTTTCTACAGTATTTTGCTTGTTTGTCCAATTTTAAAATATTCCATTATCTATTCTCTCATTGTTATTCTTGACCACAGAATTATCTTCCATTGTTTTCCTTTCTAACATTCTCTCTAATTATCTATTTGCAGAATACATAGATTTCTATGATAGATTAATGATACATTTAATACGTTAAATTTGCAAGATATATAATATAATACTTGCAACATAAACTTTATATATATATAATCCTTTTTATATAATAAATATGATATTTCGCTAAACATATATACTATACGTACAAGGCATTAACAAGATACCATAACACAAAGTCATGATACTTTAACACAATTTTAGTTGTAAGTTATCCAATAACACTTTAACGTCATTTGCTAAATATATTATTTCTATAACTCAAAATAAACATATATTTGAATTTATTAAGTCCAACTAATTCTAAATTCATATTCCATATTTTTACTTACAATCAAAACAAATACTACTTCAATGCATAGATTTTATTATATCTTTAGTGTCAATCATTAAACAATTTGCAAAAGGAAAAATAACACCAAATATAATATTTAAATAGAAAAAATGTTTTGTGTAAGTATGAAACTATATATACAGTACCATTAAGTATTATGTATTATTTTATCCATTGCATTTTATATTTAATTTTAGGGTTTAAGTATTAATCTTTAAGATATTATTTTAGTTTTCCTATGATACATGTAATATTTTATTGTTTTTGATTTATAATTTATTTTTCTTCTCCATTCATAAAATTTTATGGTTTAAGTAATACTATTATTGTGTTTTATATCTATTATTAAAGCCCAAAACCTTTATCCCAAATCCTCTTGTCGTCCCCACTATTCACCCATTTATCTCTCTCCATTTTCGTCTTCTTTTTAATTAATAAATTATTTATTTATTTTTATGTATCATCTCCACCCTACCTATTATTATTTACTCATAGCTATAATACTCTCGAAAGACTCAAATACGATACTAAAATGTGATAAGTATCATTCCACTTTTACTAATTACTCTGTTCTTTTTTTTCTTTTTTTAATATTGTCCTATATATTTGTATTAATATTATATCATTTTGTCTTCCTAATTTTATAAATTCGCAAATAACCTCATGTTTTTTCTCAAACGGCATAGAAATTATATTTAATTGTTCTATATATTTCTATTCTTTTATAATAATATTTTAACAATAATGTATATTGTGACACTATACTTATATGAGAGGATTATAAAATGTGTTAAAATATAATTTTTATATAGGTAAAGTATGATTATAAGTAATTAAAATATATATATTTTTAAAATATCATAAATAATATATTAAAGTATGATTATATATGTTATAATATAATTAAGTATAAATATACTTTATTTATATAATAAAAATACTTTAATAATAGATGGATCAGTTTCCCACCTATACCGGCCGTATAGAGAGGAGAGTGTCCCTATTTTAAAATTTTAGTGACTAGAGTTTAAAAGAACATACGTGCATGTAATTATCATGATTTGTTTACTATACATTTTCTTTATTTCAAATTCAATTATTATAATATAATATATGATTACTTATTAAGTAAGGAAAAGATTGTAAAATAACGTATCACAACTATTCAATATATATTAAAATATTATATTTTCAATTTATTATATATAAAATATTATATTCTTTTATATCTGTGTCAAAAATAAATTAATAAAATATTTTATTTTCGTATTTATCTTATGGAATGTGTTCCGTAATACTAATTTCAATTTTTTTGTTGGTAGTTCGTATGCTATTTAACACCTTTTAAAGTTAATTTTTATGGTAAAATTATAATATCACACTTATAATTTATCTAATATTTTACTTTTATGGTTTAGATCTATTTTATTCATCTATCCATGGTTCGTATACTATTTATCCTTGACGTTTAATTCCTATTTTAAGATTTCCTGCTAATTCTCTGAAAGCATGACTTCAAATTCATTCTTTATGATTTCCCTCTGTCCCACTAATTACTCTACACTTTTTATTTACCCTAATTATTCTACACTTTTTTTATAATTCATGTAAGATTTTATCCTAATTATTTCCCTCCATCCCATTAACTCGCCGATAGTGACGGATATTGTGACGGATTGACGGACTTTGTAATGAACTTTGTGATGAGAAAGCGTTCGTCACCCGAACATGCATCACAAAGTGTTTGTAACGGTCCCGTCACAATTAGTGACGAATTTTGAGACGGATACATTAGTGACGGAATTTGTGACGGTTTCTTTTAACCATTATTTGTGACAGATTTTTGTGACGGACTTTGTGACGGAAAATTCCATCACAAACTTAAGTATAAAAAAAAATGATTAGGCAAGAATCAAACATTGTTGCTCATGTGACTGCTTGACGTCTCCAGCCTAACCGGCTACCGCTAACCCATCTATATTTTATTACATTTCTACCTCTTATACCTTCTTTAGAATTTAATTGTGTAGATTAGCCCAAGTGGACACTAAGCAAGAGTGATTGTGCGCAAGTGTCGAGCCAATTTGGCTAGATGTGTTTTGTGTTAGTCTTTAATAAATATTGTATATATTCAATTAATTTTTATTAAAATAACATTAACCAACTTTAAAATTAAATATGGTGGTAATATTGATTAACATTAATATATATTAATATGACAAATAATTATTAAAACATTAATTAATTATTTATTTAAGACAAATATTAAAATTTTCATAATTAAATTAAAATATCCTTATAAATTTTAAATTCTCAATCTATAAATAATATCTAAATATATTATTTATTTATAGATGAAAAATAGGTTAATTTGCATTAAAATAAAGAGTGTATATTGGATGTACACAGGTGCAAGGGTGCACCCACATGTATATAAATTTTTATTCTATTTTGTATACATGTTATTCTATTATGTATACGTGTTTCGTAATAATTGTATACTTTTTTCACACTAAAATTTTCATTAAAAAAACTAGCATCATATGTATATAACTTCTTATTTAATAGTGTATACATGTTTTTTAATAATTGCATATTTTTTTACACTTAATTTTTCATTAAAAAATCTAACAATTAAATTGTATATATTTTTGCTCTTAATTGTATATGTTTATGTTTATATTTGTGTATGAGGGATGCACACTATAATTAACCTAAAATAAATAACTTTCTCTTAATTTCTCAATTTAATTCTCTTGTTAGAAAATACATAATTTTTATATTTTTCTTAATTCAATGACAAACTTTATTTTTATCAATTAAATACATAATCTTTTTTTATTTAATCATCAACTTTTCTTTTTATATATATATATATATATATATATATATATATATATATATATATATATATATATATATATATATATATATATATATATATATATATATATCTTATCTTATATATACTAATTACGAATACGCTGTTATAAATAACTTTTTAAAAGTATGAGGTGTCGCAACGTGGTTAAATTTCGTATATTTTTTATTTTTTGTTTTAATATTATATATATAATCTTTCTACTTTTATTTATTTATTATTATTATTATTATTATTTTATTATTATTATTATTATTCATGTATATATCTTTAAATCATGTATATCTATAAATTAAAATTACCTTTAATCATATTTTTTTGATTGGTTAAGGAATAGATAATAATCAATAAAATATATCCAACTTATTAATATTATTATTCATGTACATCTTCAAATTAAATACCACATTTAATCATATTATTTTTATTGAAAATAGATAATTAAGTCAATCAATGAAAATATATCCAACTAATATTTTATTTTTTATTTTTATTCTTTCTTGATTACAAATAGATAATTAAACCAATCAATAAAAGCATATATATCTTAAAAAAATTATATAAGTAGAGCAAATATTAATTAATATACATAAATCACGCATACTAATATTTTAGGGCTATTCATGTTTATCTTCAAATTAAATACTACCTTTTATCATTTTTTTATTAGTTAGAATACTACTTTTGTTTATTTATTTATTATTATTATTATTCTTGTATATTTTTAAATTATTTATATCTATAAATTAAATACCACTTTTAATTATATTTTTTGTTTGATTATAATAATTTATCCGCGTATTACGCGAGAATCTGTATTCATATATATATAATCTTAAAAGTTTTATTATTTAATTACAAATTCATCTATTGCAAAGTATATGACTATATTATTTAATAAAAATCAAGACACATAAATATTTAAATTATAACAATTCATACAACTTATTGCCGTTTAAAATTAAAGTAACTCTGTTCTCATAATTATTTTGATTTTAAAATTAACATTACTATACGACACAATATATTCAATTATTCAAGGTAAATAAATTCACAATAAATATTAAAAGAATAATAATTTCTTAAACAAAAAACTCTGTTCTCATTATTATTTTGATTTTAAAATTAATATTACTATATAAAACACAATATATTCAATTATTTAAGTTTAAATAAACTCACAATAAATAATAAAAAAATAATAATTTCTTTAAAAAAATAACTCTATTCTTATAATTATTTTGATTTTAAATTAATATTATTATATACAACAATACAATATATTCAATTATTTAAGTTTAAATAAATTCAAAATACATATTAAAAGAATAATAATTTCTTAAAAAAAATGTAAGTTTAACCTTTTATTTTATATAATTAAATTAAATAGCATAATGTACATGTTTAACGAGCAAGTAATTTTAATGATTTTTTTAAACTGTAAATTATGATGGACAATGAGACCCTTTACGTTCTGACCACATTTTTTCGTCACTAATTAAAAAAATAAAAATAAAATTTTTTGTGACTATTAAAAAGTCCGTCACAAATTTTTTCGTCACAAATGCCGTCACAAATATCGAGAATAATAAAAATTTAAACGGTCATCTATTAGTCGTCACTATTTTCGAAATGCGGTCATAAAGTCCGTCACAATTGTGGCGGCAAATTTTCCGTCACTGTCGAGCAATTTTTTTGTATTGACATTTATGCATGGAAAAAAATACATTTTAATACTAATTTTTTACACACATCCCAATAATTTTACGTATATTTTTAATTAAATTATCTAAAATACTAACTTTTTACACGTATTCCAAAAACTTTATACATCTTTATACATAAAATTTTTAACTTTTCTTACTTTCCGTGCACTAAAATACTTGCACAATTTACTGAGAAGGAGGAAGTAATATTTTATTGTTAATACTTAAAGTATATTTGTAGTGAATCATATTATAACACTTTAAAAATATACTTTAATTCATAATTTATTATACTTTGAAAAAATATATTTTAACTATGACTTAACATACTTCACCTATATAACGAGCATATATACTTTAATAACGGGTCGACCCGTCTCACATAATTACCATCTCACAATAGACTTGTACCTTTCACTAGGGATGTAAGCGAACCAAACTGTTCGCGAACTATTCGGGTCTCGATTCGATAAAATTTTCATTCGAACTCGTTCGTTAACCTTAACAAACCAAAACAAACTTAAAATTTGAGCTCGAATAGTCTATTAAATCAAACTCAAACTTAAGGGTGTTCGGCTCGAAAGCACGCGAACATATTTGTTACTGAGATCGTTAATGGCTAGCAAACGCATTCTAAATTTTATAATTATTTTTTAGTATTATATATTATTATTTATTTATTAATATATTCAATAATTAAATATTTTACATTAAACCACACAAATATGATAATAACTTAAGTCATTATTTAAATATTTTAATATTTTTTTAACGTTTATTATTATAGTATTTTGTTAGTTTGTTTATTTAATATTATTATGAATAATATTAGATGTTTATATATACGAAACATTCTTTTAATATCTACGAAAAATATTTAAATGTTCTTGAACAAGTTACTTTATGTGTTCGTGAACACGTTCGTGAGCCTTAACAAACAGTTTGAGTTCGAGCTCGAGTTCGATATTTTTTTTCTTGACGAGTTCGAGCTCAAGCTCGAGTTCGATAATTTCTTAACAAACGATACTCAAACCTAGTAGTGTTCGACTAGACTAGGTTCGATTACATCCTTACCTTTCACATATGTAGAACCATTCATACTAACATTTTGATTTTTTTTAAACTACTATTATCCCGATATCTACTTTAATTCTTTTTCTAATAAATCAGTCGAAAAATCTAAAAAATATAATAATAAAAATAAATAAATAAATAAATAAATAAATAAATAAATAAATAAATAATAATGTTGATTAGAGGAGTGTAGAGAGGGTCCCAAGGGGGGCATGATTTGTCGAGCTATTTTGTCTGAGAGGGTGAATGTTTGCATTCAATGCTTGTCCTTCTCAATCCAACTTAATACTATCTCATTTTTATGCTTCTCATTTCTCAACACTTAACCCCCCTCAATTAATTGTTTTGTGGTACCACTACTCTACTACTACTTACTACACCCACCCATACTCATTGGAAACAATCTATATACATATATACGTATATTTATACCAACTAAATCATCAATCTTCTTTTAGGTTTCAACTAATTATCGTACCTATTTAAACTAAAATCACGCATTTCATGAATTATTAAATTGAACTTATTATGATTCTCATGTTAATATTTTAGTTATAATTAATCAATGTATAAAATCATGTAGAGTAATGGGCATAACAAAACATGAACATAAATGTTGAAAATGAACTTCAAATACTCAATTATTCAGATGAAGAAAATTTCTTCCATCTGCCCAAGCTTGCTCTTTTTGGGATGTATAAAAGTATATTCGTTATCTTTTTTTGTTTTTTTATTATTATTTAAAAAAACATAATGTGGAATCATTATGAATATATAGACCTAATTTATACACGCAAACAAATTTATAGGCTTTTAATTCCCAACCAATAAATTGTAAACTTGTGAGCATTAATTAAATTTGAGTGATTTTTGGGAGAAATGTGGAAAAGGCTAATTATACTGTGCACCCTAAGATAGGGTGCACCCACTTTAAAAAACGTATACAAATATAAATAAAAACATATACAATTATAAACAAAAATGTAAACAATTTAATTGTTAGTTTTTTTAATGAAAAATTGAGTGTAAAAATATATACAATTATTAAAAAACATGTATACACTATTGAATAAAAAATTATATACATATGAATGCTAGTTTTTTTTAATGAAAAACTTAGTATGAAAAATATACATTTATTAAGAATCACGTATACAAAATAGAATAAAAAGATACACATATGGGTGCACCTTGCTCCCGATTGCATCTAATATCAACTCTTAGCAAAAATACTTCATATTTTATTTCAATTAAACGCCATTGAATAAAGATGAGAGTAATTATTTATAATTTTATTACGCAGAAAGAAATAGTTAATCCAATCAATTTCAATTAAAATTCTTAAATGTCTAACTACGAAAGAGCAAGTTTACTTTTTCTATTTAATTAATTATTCTAGTTAAAGATATTATTACTTTATTTTTTATTTTTAACCAATCAAGAATAACATTTTATAATAAAAGGTTAAAACTAGCGTGTCCCAGGAACACCGTTCCCCCAAATTACATATTTATCATAAGTTGTACTTTTAAATATTAAATGTTATACCCTTTGGTAAAAGGACACATACCTTTTATTTTTTGAGAAAAAAATTAATTTTTTTTAAGAAACATTTATATTATTCATATTTCAGCTGACATTTTCAATTAAAAAATTGATTAATTGCAAAAAGAAAAAAAAATGAACTTTACTATATTGTAAATTAATCCTCACTTTTGAGAAATTGCAAAAAAAAAAACCACCACCTTTAAGTATTATTGCAAAATGCACTCTTAAAAAGTCATACACTTATTAGTTTTAATATATATGCTTTAAAATAAAATGTTATACCCTTATATACCTCGTGCACGTGGAGATACAAAAAATATTACTACATTTTATTCAAAGCTCTTACTTTGCCATATATATATATATACACGGACATATACGTACTGTTTTCGAATTACCTCAATTAGACTCTTTCACGAGTTGGGTTTTTAAACAGATCGTAATGGTCCAATCATACATAAAATATCCATGATGTGATGACGGCCCATACGAAAATATAATGGGCTATAATCCATTATTTGGCCCAAATGATTCATAATTTTATGTGACTAAAGAAAAGGCCCAAGTGAAAAACTTAAAAAGTAGTGTTAACAAAATGGGCCACAAATAAAATGGAAGCATAAGAATAGTAGTCAATGAAGAGAAGAAAAAATGGTATGGGAGCTATGACCCCGAGATTTTATTAAAGGTACCTGTATTGAAAACAAAAAGTATTTGAAATTTTAGTTATACCCCTACTTCGTTTTTAAAATCCTAACCCATTTATTATATTAAAAGAAAAATATAAATTGCTTTGTACACCCTCACACCACTACACCTAAAACACACACTAAAAATATACCTTCACACCAAAAACTCACACACACCACACGCTGCATAAGAGCAATAAGAGAAATGAAAACTTGGATTCACAATTTGACACAGTAATTCAAAAGGAACGAAAATGAAAAAGAATTCTTCAAATCTCACATCTTAGTGATTGAATCTCCTCCTTCACTCGTTCTGAATGAAAAATTCTAGTAATAGGTGTACAATGGTTATTTTAGCTTCTTCCTACATAATATTAACAATTGAAACTGGATTAATAAGTTGAAAGTCAGGAATCCATGAAGAAGTTTAAACTCAAAAAAAAAAAAAAAAAAAAAAAAAAAAAAAAAAAAAAAAAAAAATATATATATATATATATATATATATATATATATATATATATATATATATATATATATATAAATTTTACAAGTGCAATGATTTCTAAACATTTTCATGTTAATGGCCTTTGATTTCAATTCCTCATCCCCGCTGTATTTTTCTTGTGAATAATTTTTAGGGTTTACTGTATTATATTTGAATTGGGGAAGAAAAAGAACACAATTTTTAGGGTTCATATATTTGAATTGGGGAAGAAGAATAACATTGTGGGTGGAGAAAGTTATTTGGATTTGTTTCTTCTTCTTGTGATGTGTGTGTGATCAGTGTGGTTTTTGGTGTATATGTGTGAGTGTGTATTTTTAGTGTGTGTTTAAGGTGTAGTAATAAATGGGTGTACAAAGCAAAATGTAATTTTTAGGTATAATAAATGAGTTGGGGTTTAGAAAAATGGGTGAGGATATAATTGAAATTTCATACATTTTTTGTCTTCAATACGAGTGCCTTTAGCAAAACCCCGGGTGGCAATAGTGCCGCCCAAATAGTATATAATGCGGTACAAAGAAGCCATTATATTTTGTTTGGGCCTGTAATTTTAAAACATTATATTTTAATTCTCATTTATGAAAGATATATTATCCTATTGTAGTAAAATATAAAATTTAGTGTCCCAAAAAATGCTACACTCTTAGTTATGTTAGGGTTGGGTTTCCAAATACGTGGAGAAATCCAATAGACAACAAGGTTTTAAAGCCCAAATAGGCTCAATATTTGGTGTTATCTTGCCCTAGAAGTCATTGAAGGAAGATAGAAAAAAAAGTGTGGGCAAAAATACAATTCACGTTTTGAGAGTCCAAGAGTGCAAAAATATCGTAGAGGTCATATCCGGAGTTTCAACCGTCGGATCGAGCTGAAACATTTTTAACACGTTCGAAACTTGTTGAAATACATCCTAAAGGTAGAGATGCAGAGGCTATATCCAGAGTTTCAACCATCAGATCGAGCTGAAATTTTTTCAGCACGTTCGGAACTTGTTGATATACATTTTGAATTGTGGAGATCGTTGTAACAATAAATTTTGTATTTATAATAGAATAAATACAAATTTTGTACAAAGATAATTTCAGATGAATTTAACTTGGAGAATATGTAAACGGGTTACTATCTCAATCAATCCCCTGATTCTTCTCTCGAACTAATGTGACTTTGACTTGACTTATGTTTGTTGACTTTGACTTGTTTGACGAAGTGTATGCTGACAGCGTGTGTTGACTTGACTTGTGTGTTGAGTCGGATCTTCAAACGAAGCTTGTCCGAGCTCGAGTGTGTAGTCTTGAATGTTGACCCGGAGGCATTGAAACTTTGTTCAGAGAGCTTTACTCGTGTTCTCGATCTTTTCAAGAGCATCGTCTTCGAGTGTTTGAATGTCTATCCCTCAAACGAGTGGTGGAGACCACTTTATATAGGTGAAGAAAGGAGGTCCATGCCATTTTGGGCCTCACTTAACGGGCTTGGGCCTTCAACTTGCTGGACCATAATCGGGCCTATTTGACTTGGGCCTGATTTAATTTACCTAGGCTTATTTGACTTGGGTCAGGCCTTATTTGGCTTGGGCCTGATTTAATTTACCTGTGCTTATTTGATTTGGGTCAGGTCTTATTTGGCTTGGGGTTAATTGACTTGGGTCAGACCCCTTTTTAATATAAGTCCATTTAATTTATTGGACTCAGATTAATTATCAATTATTTATTAATTTACTTTAGGAATTAATTTATTTAAATTCCAAAATAAATTAATATTTAATCAATATAATCCACGTGTCGCTATGTAATTAGACTGTAAATTTTCATTGCTTACAATCGTGTTAGAAGCTCTGTGTTGACGGGAATAGGTCGAAAATATAAGTCAGGTTTTTTGGGCGATTCAGTTCTGCACAGTTGTGGTTAAAGCGTCATTTCTCACAAACCAGCCATTGGATCTTGGTGTAATTTGGACAGAACGTTTAAGACTGACAGAGATTGATTATGGACGATGGAGATCGGGTTCTTGGGTTCCGAGAATTGTGAACACTGGACAGAATTTGGTATTATCGGGTTTGATTTTTCTAACTCATTGTTGTTATCAAATATCAATTGCCTTGATACGTTTGTGGTAGAATGTCCGTTGTGACCGTTTGTAACTCTTGGATTTTTACTCATAGCGAAGTTTTTGGTGGACTTCGTTCCCATGGTTTTTACTCCATTGAGGAGGTTTCCATGCACATTAAATTGCTTTGGTGATTACTTGCTTTATTGTGCATTATATTTTTAGGATTGTTTCCTACTAAATTCACACAAGAGAGGATAATTGATCATTCTGCTATGTAGATGAATAATTTGTTGTTTGATTTCAAACAACACACGAATGGTCAATACACGAATAACAAACAACAAAGTATAACAATAATCAAACAACAAAGTATTCGTCTGCGCAGAAGAATGATCAATTGTCCATCTCTTGTGTGAATCTAGTAGGAAACAATCCTAAAAATATACTCCATCCGTCCCGTTTAAAGAGGGGCTTTTATTTTTTTACACGTAGATTAAGGAGTATTATTATTTAATGTGTAGTGGGTAATTGTATTAGTAGGAGTGTGTGACCCATATTTTAATTGTATTAGAGGGGATATGTGGGTCCCATATGTGTAAAAAAGAAAAGAGGATCCTTTGGGTGAGACGATCAAAATAGAAAAAAGACCCTCTTTGGATGGGATGGAGGGAGTAATGCACAATAAAACAAGCAATTACTAAAGCATAACACACACAAATTAACGTGGAAGTCCTCCTCAATGTGAGGAGTAAAAACCACGGGACCCAAGTCCACCAAAAACTTCACCATGAGTAAAAATCCACGAGTTACAAGCTGCCACAATAGATATTCTACCACAAACGTATCAAAACAGTCAATACTTAATAACAATAATGAGATTAGAAAGATCTTACCCGACAATACCAAATATTGTTCAACGTTCACAATACTTGAAACCTCAAAACCTGATCTCTACCGTCCAGAATTACCTTTTATGAGTCTTGTCCAAATTACAGTAAGATCCAACGACTGGTTTGTGAGAAACGACTCTTTAACCACGACTATGCAGAACTGAATCTCCTAAAAATCTGACTTCTATTTTCAGCCTATTCCCGTCAACATATAGCTCCAAACACGATTTTCACCATTCAAAATATAGCTCAACAAGTTCAGAACGTGCTCACGAAATTTTAGCTCGATCCAACTATTGAAATTCTGAATATGACCTCTATAATATTTCTGCGCTCTTGAATTCTCTCAAAACGTGAATAATTTTTTGCCTCTCTTTTTCTTCTCTATCTTCTCTCAATGTCTTTTAGGGTAAAATAACACCAAGTATTGGACCTACTCGGGCTTTATAACCTTATTGGCTATTGAGCTCTTCCACATATTTGAAAACCCAACCCAACAAGTTATTTTCCTAAAACAATTTTTTTTTAACAAAATTAACTCTAAATGAAAAATTATTTTTGTAGGACACTAAGTAATCTTTATTGTATTATTGTAGGACCATATTTTCAACTTAAATTTTTTTTTAAAAAAAATTGTATTTAACCCATAGCTACAAATTAGACATATATCACTTAATTGGGCTTAATTTGTCATTTTGAAGCAAAATTTAATATTTAATGTTTTAAATTGCTAGAAAAAAAAGCATATTTTTCTTGTTCTAAAAATGCCACAACTCCTTATTCAGTGTTCTAAAAAAATATCCATTTGTACTACCAATTATAAATTTTTGGAAACTTTTTATTTTCACATGAAAATATTAAAATTAAATAGAAATAATTAAAATTTATAAAATAGATAATAAAATGTTAGACTTGGGATTTGCAGGATATAGGACCTTTTGTTAAATTTTTTTAACCTACTTATATATTAATTTTATATGACAAAGTCTTTTTGAGACGTTACTTATGTGAAATGGATTGTGAGACGTGTTAAAGTATGTATGTTATTTAAATAAAGTATGTTTAATAGTTGTTAAAGTATATTTTCTAAAGTATGTTTCATTATATATTAAAGTATGATTTTATCGTATTATAATATGATTTATTATTGACATACTTTAACTACAAATAAGCATACTTTATCTATACAATACGCATATTTTAGTGATTTGTCGATCCGTCTCATACCCGTCTCACAAGAGAGTGTTTTATTTTATATTTTGTGGTGCTTTAAAAAAAAAATAAAATAAAAATAGCTGGCGGTGGTGCACAAATAAACTTTTGAATTGTGTTTATTTTGAGTTGGGCTTAAATTAATGCTTTTGTGACTTATAAATCGTAAAATTGACTTAAATATCAAACGGAAAAATAAGTGTTATTAGAGCATGACATATTGTACTCGAAAATAAACTTTTTACTTTCTATGATAAATGGTTATTTTTTCGACAACAAGACGAATACTTTTCTATATAATGACTGAAAGAAATATAACAACACACATATCATTTATGGGTGTTATATCTCACTTTAAACACGAACTAAGGGTCAAGATCAAGATAAGAGAAAAAAAAAGTCATTCGGCCCTTGAGGATAAGTCTGGGCTATAGTAAAACTGACAATAATAGAGGCCAAAGAAGACAAAGCCCTATCCCAACTGAGCATATGCCATCATGTGACGACCCAATTTATTTAATATGAAATAATTAAATTTAAAAGTAATTTTTTTAAAGTTGAAATAAAACAATCGCATTCTAATTCATGATAAAAATTAAAGGAGAGTTTAATTAAAATATAATCAGAATTTAAACAAACATCTTAATTTTTAAGTAGCGGAAATCTTTTGGTAATTTGTGTGTAATGACAATTCATAAGTGATTGTTCACATATTTAACACTTATTTAATTAAACCAGGTAGTACTTAAAGCTGCAACCAACCCCTTCGACTCATCATTCACCTCGTCGTCTATGCCACGTCATCTGTAGAAAGAAAAATATAGTGGGGTGAGCACACGAGAATATACTCAGTGGAGGATTTACTATTAGATTTCACAACTAAAAATAACTTCATCTCTTAAGAAATGAACCTCGTGAACTTTTATAAATAAAGGGCATGAACCAATGGTCAAGTCGCCTGAAAGTGCTCATTATTTAATACGTCAGGTCATTCGAATGGGCTCATTATTTAATATGTCAAATCACTCGAAGGTGCTCATTATTTAACATGTCAAAGTCATGCGAACGCATTCGTCTTTCCTTATTGACAATAATGCCATCTGTACATACAGTTTCCCGGCCCACCGGTCTTAGGTAAAAATTTTCATGCATATTCATTCACATCAATTAATGTAAATCACGTTATATATATAAATCGTACGTAACAGTAAGCCCACCTTTCCCTCGCAACCTCGATACCTTCAAAATTTTAATTTTTTTTAGTACACAATTAAGTATAATTAATTAGAATTATTAAGATAATTTCTAAACTTATGTGAAAAAGGTCCCTAAAACATCACTCATCTAGATGTTATTTTAATATTAGATTTTCTTTAGGAATTTTCATATATTTATTATAATCAATAATTATTGATTAGTAAAGAAAATTTAAGTTTTGAGAATTCTTTAGTGGTTTTACCTAAAACGTTATGGAATAAACCACAAGGTACAAGAACTAGTGTAAGGATTATGAGGTATGATGTTGTCACGTTTAGAAAAATTGGGTATAACTCTCTAAAGTCTTAACAACTTCAAAAACTGCTTTGTATGGACATATTAGACATATATGTGAACACTTTCATATATACTCCTTTCTATAAATTAATCTTTCGTTTCAATGACCAACGAAAAAGAAGTTTAGTTTGATTTTCCCGTAGGAAGCACTGCCATAGTTTATTAAAACAGTTATAACTTTCATTTGGATAAATAATTTTAAAAGATATATTGCAGTAGCATGGCAGACACATAGATGAACAACTTTCATGTTGGACATTTTGGCAGATTCATCCGTTTTAAAGGAAATTTAGAAGCAAGTTTCTGCAGTGTACCTACTCTATTTTTTACTCTTTGGTACACAGAACTCCTAAATGACTAAGTATGACTTTAAAAATCTGATACATATATTTATAATATTATATCATATTATTTTTAAAATTTTAGAAGATATGTGTATAATTTTTACTCTATAAAAAAATTTCTGCAAATTTAAAAAGAATAACGAATCTACACCTCACTTTGTATTTTATCAGTGCGTTCTAAAATTTTGTTTCAACATTTACTTCACGAGTCTACGGTAGGAAAACATAAATATTTATTATCATATATGTAAGTTATGAAAATAAAATAGATTTAGGAAAAATTAGATTTTGGAATATAAAGAACTCGCAACTAACATCACACCCACCAAGATCTTAACATATTAACATAAGATATTCCAACTGGTTTAAGTAAAATAGTTTTAATTTCATATATATATATATATATATATATATATATATATATATATATATATATATATATATATATATATATATATATATATACTAGTATGAAACCCGCGTACAACGCGGGATCATTTATTTAATTATTTTTATTTTTTGTAATTAAATAATCTGTAGTATATAACGTAACAATATTAATTAAGGAATTTTTTTCTTATAGCTAGACAATTTCTTTCATCAATGTAAAGAATTTGTAACAAATTATAACATATGTCTTTTGATAATGTAACGTATAACTAAATCATGTAAAAAGTTAATATATATGTACATATATTCTAATTATTTGAAAGAATATTGACTTGTATTTTTTTTAAATATTACTTTATAACCTAATACAATTGAAAACTATTTATTACTCCATTGTCTCTCTAAAAAAATGTGCAACTACATAGGAGCAATTTTGTCTCTTTGCTGTATATTTATATAGTTGTTAGTATTTCAAATTTTCAATTGTATTTAAGTGAAATTATGATTAAAATATATAACTCTCAGTAATAAATCCTTAATTTTACTATTTGTCTAAAATAAGTATCAATTATATATATAATCTCAATTTATTCTTTTTTTCTATATATGATTTGATTTGATACTAATTAATTTATTTATATCGAATGATTTATTTATTTATTGCAATTAATGATACTAAAGTAAGGAAAAATAAATAAATAGTAAGGCTATACGTGAGCGAATCAAAAGACAAAGGACTTTGTTATACTATATTTAATATATATATTGATTATTTATAAAAAGTAAGGTCGAACATTTTATAATTAATTAAAACAAAATTATTAAATTATTTTTAATAGTTGATATATATATATATTTAAATACACTTAATATAATAAATAATATTTAAATGGAGTATTACTTTTTATTCATGATTATGATTTATTATTTCTTATAACTATATAATAATAATTCTATTTCCATTAATTGTTATTTTTAAGAAACTAAGTAATATATATAATTAATTTTTATATAATATTCATTTAAATATTCATAAATTTTTAATGAATTTATTAATTTTATTAGTTTCAAATTATATAAACAACTAAACAAAATAAATTTTATAATTCATATGTCATAATTGAATAATTAAGATATATGTAAATAAATAAATACTAATAAACTAACTTAAAAAATTAAAAACATTTACAAACTCAATTTTAATGTTATTTGATATGAAATAATAATTTTTTAACTTAAAGAACTCAAACTTTCGATTCTATACAAGAATTAGTTTTTCAACCTGTTATTCTATAGAGGTAAATCAATTCAAGAGTACTTGAATCGTCGATTATCTTTCACTTGAAGAATACTTGAATCAATACTTTAGAGGTATATCTTAAAGAATACTTGAATAAATTCTTAAGAGATAATACTTGAATTGATTTTTTCCTCTTGAAGAATCAATTCTTAAGATGTAAATCGATTCAAGAATACTTGAATCGATCCTCTTACTCTAGAAAAATCAAATTTTAAGATGCAAATCTATTCAAGAATACTTTAATTGATTCTCTTTCTTTTGAAGAATCGATTCTTAAGAGGTAAATCGACTCAAGAATACTTGAATCAATTCTCTTCCTCTTGATTGAATAGATTTTTTAGAGGTAGATCGAATCTCTACTCGATTCGCTTTATCAAAATAAATTTTTATACTTTCATAAATCAATTTTGTAGATGAACTTGAAGAAAGCTCACATTCCTCTTGAAAAATCAAATATGTGTACTTAGAATGAATAACTAAAAAATCTTAGTTATAGGTGAGGTGAGAGAGAATATTATATGGAATATTATTTTTTCTCTTTATATATATATATATATATATATATATATATATATATATATATATATATATATATATATGATTTAATTTGATATTAAGTAATTTATTGCATTAAAAGATTTAGTATTTAATTAACGATACCTAAATAAATAAATAAAATATTAAAAATTTAATTATTATTAAAAATAAGAAACACATTATTATTTAATAAAGAAAATATGAAATAAGAAAGTTAATTAAAATTAAATAATGAAAATATTAAAAAAAGTATTAATTGAGAAAATTACATGTCACATTGGAGCTTTCTGGAGACGACACGTTAGCAAGATAAATTTCTGTTGTAGTATACTTTTATATTTATATATATATATATATATATATATATATATATATATATATATATATATATATATATATATATATATATATATATATATATATATATATATATATATCTACACACACACACATCGGAGCACAAAACTAAATCTCAACATACATAATTTCATATCTCGTACGAGTTACAAACACAAAATCAAACTTCAACATACATAATAATCTGATAATATCATATAGGAGTTACAGACACGAAACATTCAACATGCATAATTGATATCACATAGATCTTATATCAATTTTATGATAACTACATATGCTACATCAATAATATTTATTTAGTATTTAGCTCCAACTTTCACATATTATAAAATTAAACCTCAATATCTCACTATCGATTCTCCTCCTTATTGAGTATATATATATATATACACGTCATATTTCATTCACTATTTATGCATTCAATAAATAAATAAGGTATGAGGATTACTTTTACAGTTTAAGTAAGGGAATCCTGATTGAAACTAGTCTTTCTAGTTGATAGATCCTCTTCTACTATCACATAAAATTTAAAAAGGAAAGGTTTCTGGGTTTTAGAATAGAGTAGTATTACTGTAGAGAGAGGAGCGTGTAAGAATGTGTTTAAATGCTCACTTACCTTAACATCTGGCATTGCTTGGGACGTGAGAGTAGAGGTTCAACACTTCAAGCTCTGAAACTTCTCGTGAGTTTTTAAAATAAAAGGGATTAGATCTTCTACTGAGAGCGGGAGATGCAATAATTGAGAAATAGTATTTGGATGAAAAACAGAGAAAAACAATATATGAAGAACATCGTGGAGTTCAGATGATGAGAGAAATTATGGGGCAGTGTTTGAAAAATAGATGAGGAGAAAAGATAGGAGATATTTGATATGCGAAGGTGAACAGGGGGTTCAGATGGAGAGGTTTGATATGTGGATGGAGAGGTTTGATGGGTTGAATGAGGGTTGAAGCATATTTTGTAAATAGTCTTTTTGTCATTTTCCCAGATCTGTCGCCGCCCATATCAAGATTTATAATTCGTAATGATTGTCTGTGTAAAGTAAGATTTCACTTCTTTTGCAAGAATATTAAGCAGATTACATTTTTTCGTTCATCCGTTTCCTCTTGTTGTTGTTGTTATTATTATTATTATTATTATTATTATTATTATTATTATTATTAGTGATTATAGGATGTTTGCTTGAATATATATATTTTATCAATAATACTATTTATGTGTAGGTATCTCCTTACCATATATATTGATGAGAGTGGAACTTAGCATGTTTTAGTGTCCAATTGAACACCTTTTTGATTGATATTGTTGTATATATTAGCACAAGGGTCTTATATTCAATATATATGAGAAAAAGGTGTACTTGAGGTGTTTTAGGTGGAAAAATGATCAAAAGTCCAAAGTTGGAGAAAAGGTGCAATTTGTTCAAGAATGCTGAAAATGCACATCCAAATTTCATAATTTTTCTGTATTGTTGTGGAAATCAAACTGTTCATATGATATATAGTTGGAAAGCCACTGAAATGAGGGTTGATTTGGCATAAAGAACACCTCAATCGAATTCCAAATGAGGAAGTTATGATCGAAATAGTGACGCCGCGCGAGCTGTGCTGAACAGAATTACTGTGCTACTTTTCGTGGCTTGTTTCATATTCAAATCTTAGTTTTTTCTTGTGTTCTTTATATGGATAGAAATTCAAGGAAGAGAGGATCATGTGAGCATAAGAATCATTCAAATTGGAGTTTGGATGTGGAAGTTATACCCAAAACGGTGAGACTGCGCAAGACAATTCGACCACAACATTTGAATTCGACCTGACCATGTGGTCGAATCCTGGTCGAATTGGACGGAAAAAGAAGCAATTCAACCACGACACCTCAATTCAACCTGCTATGCTGGTCGAATCCAGCACTTGAAGATTGAATCCGGTGTCTGAAGCTTCCAGTAGGGTGATTCGACCTGCAATTCATCCAGGGGAGGTGAATCCGACCTAGCTTCATGGTCGAGTTGACGTGCGAAAACTTATCATATCCAACTTTTACACCCTCAATGCGTGTGATTACTCAAAAAGCCCATTCCATGGCCTATAAGGAGAGCTTGCAATTATAAAAGGGGGTGTAGATCACACCATTAGGGAGAGAATACAATAGAGATTGGATTGGAAGAGAATCACAACACAATACTACACCCCACAAGGGGGGATCACCCCCCAACCATCATCCACATCCTTTCCTCCATCCATCCATCACTTTAAAGATTCGTCTGTGGAATCAAGAGGAGAATCAAGAGGAGAATTCAAGATGGAGAAGGACGCGATGACGCCACATCTAGGGTTTTAGTTGCTTTCTAATTTATCTTGTATTTTCCAGACTATGAGTAAGATCTATCCAACCCCCATGTGTGTTTCCTACAACACTATGGGCTAGAGCCTTTTTGGTAGAACTAAGGTTGTGAAGGTTTTTACCAATTAATTGAACTTTCGTATGTAAACTCCGTACAACAATACTTGTGGATTTATTTTATATATGATTGTGCTTTCTTAATCCATACTTCGGGTTATAAGTAGGATAAAGAGGATAACTTCATAGTACCTATAAAGGGAGATCATATTGGGTTAGAGTACCAATTGATCAAGGAAATAATTGATACTAATAGTACCTAGAAAGGGGGTGAAGTTATATCTTTTACTCCAAGGTTATTCACACGTGTTACACACATGTTTACTTGTGGCTATAGATTAGATATGCATGGTTTAGTAATGCGTCCATATTTCACAAGGTAGAATCAGATATCAGCACACGAAAGAAAATTAATGAGTGAAACTAGATGACCTGAAGAGCTACCTATTCTCCTACTTGATCAACTTTCGTGTTCTTCGAGTGATATTTTATTTTATTTGTTATTTTAATTAATTTGTTAGTAGATAATAATTAAATTAAACCTCACTTTTATTGCCTTGTCTTAATTAATTTAGTAAATAATTAAATTAATAATACGTCGTCCTTTGAGTTCTATATTCACTTGGTCGCTTGTTTAAACTGCAATTGATATCCTTAATACTTGAGGATTAATTTTGTGTGCAAAGAAAACGTGCATCAAGTTCTTGTAAATTAACTCATGAAACCTTCATAACCCTAGAACTACCGAAGCGGCTCTAGCCCATGATTGATCTAAGAACTATCATGGTTAGTTGGACTGATCTTATTTGAATCTCCAGCGAAACTCTCTCTTGCAGCCTTCCGAATGATGGATGATCTCTCTAGGGTTGGTACTCCTTCCTGATATATACTGTACTATACTATAGACTCAAAATAAATATTTATGTGTAAAAATAAAGGACTGTTATACACCAAGACCAGTTCTTTGTAAGCTCAATATGGTCATTACTCATCCCTGCCTGAGCCACCTTAAATAGGCTCGATTTGACTAAGGATAAATTTTATTAACTCTTCAGAAATTAGTAAACCAAGAGCTTAATCAGTAATGAACACCTATGCATAGAAAGGAGCACATCACTCTCATTATTGCTAACAAAAGAAACACACAAAAGGCATTAACCACCCTTCAACCAATTAGAATCCTCTCTAGGTTGGAGGACCACTCACATAACAACATTTTGCAGAGTTGGTCCCCCATGACTGGCAGATTAGGTCCCCAAAGAACACTTTGGTCTCATCTCATTGGCTTAAGGCATGTGCATAGAATATGGGAGCATGTGTGATGACAATTAGATAATACAATAAATAGCCACCCTTATGAATTTGCAACCTAGATTTTTATTATTTCATTTTCTACACCTGTAAATGAGGGTTGTGAGGTTGAGGGTGTAAAAAATTTAAAATCAATACAAAAGAGAGTGAGCTCCATCTCCCATTCATCATATTTTGTTTGGTGTGATTTGTTCTCGCCCATCAATCCAAGCACTCCAAGCCTAGTCCCACTATATCCGATGAGAACAACCATCAACAACCACATTCAATTCATATACATTTCTTAACAAAAATAGACATAATAAATAAAAATTTATACAATTTATTAGTGATTCTTTAATGAATTTTTTATAAGCTTTTTAATGAAAAGTTGATATAAAAAGTTATACTTCCTCTGTCTGCCAGCAAAGGTTTTATTTTTCATTTTAGGCGTCTGCCCCAAATGATCTCATTTGTCCTTTTAGACACATGAGACCCACACACAAAACTAATAAAATTAAAATATGAGACTCACATACTTCACTAATATAACTACCCACAACAAATTAAATATAACTCATTAATCCACGTGAACAAGTGAATGACATCTTTATGGGTGGATAGAGGGAGTATATTTATTAAAAACGCATATGCATTATTGAATAAAATTAATATAAATATGGGAGCATAGGATATGATTACTCATTGTTACATGAGAAATTACTCTTTAAAGATATAAATCACTACTCTATTGTATAAAAATATTACTCATCAAATTCTTGCAGTCTATTTTACTAATTACTTTTACAAATTCTTCCAGTCTATAGTACTCATCTTTAAAGAGATGAATTATTACTCTTTTGAAAGAAAAATATTATATTTTAAATTCAATATGTTGTGATTTTATATATTTTTGGGAGCAAAAGTTGAAAAGTAATATTTTTTTATTTAAAAGAGTAAGTATTCATCTCTTTAAGGAGTAATTTTTAGGTAAAGACTTATGTGAGACCGTCTCATGTAAGCTCTTACGTGAGATGGATAAAAAGTGATTATATAATTGAAAGTGATACTCAATCGAAGAAAAGTGATAATGGTGCAGTGAGCTATTTCACGAACAATTTATAATATAAATAAAAGTGATAATATTTTATAGCGAAAGTAATAACATTTTATAACGAAAGTGATAACTAACTACGAAAGCATAATATGGTCTCACCGTGAGACAGTCTCATATAAGACTTGCCCTAATTTTTAAGTACTAAAAAGTAGTTGTGAAAAGTGAATTTACACTAAACTCATTCATATATATATATATATATATATATATATATATATATATATATATATATATATATATATATATATATATATATATATATTACTCGTCAATGCATGATGCATTATTATGAAGAGTAATATGCCCGCATGTGTAGTTCAACTGGTCATAGGGGTGACATTTTGTATCTACGACCAATGATCAAATCCAACCGCCGCAGTGTGGGAGTAACCTTTCAAAATAAGGGGGGCTCCTTGTGTGTAGTGGGCATGGTCTAGTCTAGCTAGGGATGATAACGGGTAGGGTACCCACTTATTTTGGGGTACCCGTATCCAATAAAAAAACAACTACTCACATCGATCCGTACCCGTCCCATTTAAAAAAATTATTATGGTACTCGTACTTGTCCCATACCCGTTTATCAATACCAGCGAGTTCCCGTACCTATTTAATATTAATTTAATTTATATATATTTATACTTTTTATTATTTTAATAAATATAATAATAAAAAGGGTAGGTCTTGCGTGAGACCGTCTCACGTGAGACCTTTTTCACTTTTTTAAATAGTTATCATTTTCGCTATAGAACGTTATCACTTTTGCTATAAAATGTTATCACTTTTTATTTATAATATAAATTCTTCATAAAATAACAATATCACTTTTCATTAATTTATTATCAATTTCTTTTATAAAATTTATCACTTTCGGGTCATCTCACGTAAGCCCTTACGTGAGACGGTCTCACACAAGTCTTTGCCTAATAAAAATAACATTATCATTAATTAAATATAATATAAATATAATATAAATTCTATTATTTTAAGGGTAAATACACTTTTTATCCATTAACTTTCTTTGATGAAATTAGTTCATCAGTTTTACACATTTTGAAATTGGTCCATTAAGTTTACAAAAAATTCGATAAAATAGTCCTCTTACCGGCTATAACGGTCATCATGTTATGCTGACGTGAAAATTTAAAAAAAAAACCACTTACGAGGCATGGAACGTGGTCAAGGAAGAGAGAAGACCAAAATAAAAAACTGGGCCAACAGCCCCTGTCTGCGAATTCCTTAACCCAGTGCCAGATTCCGGCGAGTTCCACCGTGAGATAGACGGCAGAACCTGGTGGTCCATCCATTAACAAGTCTCAAATTTCCTCTACGCTATCTCCATCATCCGTGTGCCCTTCCTTGAACACCCAACGACGCAGGAAGCTTGGGATAAAAAGTCCAACTAGATCGGCTATATTGCCGCCGCCACCGACGAAGTTGCCCGCACCTCCGGCCACTGTAAAATCTACGTCGCGTGACAGGGAACGCAAAGGATCTACAAGTGGATTAATATTTTCAAGGCAAGGTCCAAATCTACAGAAGAATTGCTCTGCCCTAAAAGTCGGGGGAAAGATAACGGCAACAGAGAAAATAGATTAGAAAATCTCCAAAGTAATGCATGGATGGCTCTCAATCTACGTTTCTTCAAATTCAAATTCCCCATTCACCAAATTAAGCGCTAGGGCACAACTCTAGAAATAGATCCAAAAACTCAAAAATATATACAAAAACGAGAAGCAGAGCATCACCGTCACTGGCCATAACTTAGGCGCCAGTTTAGGGATCCTATCAGCGTTTGATCTCGTCGAAAATGGCATCATCGACATCCCTATCGCGCCGGTGTTCTTCGGCTGTCCTCAGGTGGGAAATAGGTTCCACCTTCTATCTCATGCATGGTAGAACCCACCGAAATCTGGCATGGGGTGAAGGAATTCGAGGACAGGGGCTATCGGCCAGGTTCTTAATTTTGATCTTCTCTCACCCTTAACCATGTTCTACGCCACGTAAGTGGTTTTTTTTAATTTCCACGTCAGCATTAATTGATAAGCAACCCGCTATAGACAGTAAGAGGACTACTTTGTCGAATTTTGTAAACTTAATGGACCAATTTCAAAATGTGTGAAATCAATGGACTAATTTCAAAATCGGAGAAAGTTAATGGATAAAAAGTGTATATACCCCTATTTTAAATAAATATTTAATAAATATGATTAAATAAAACTTATAACTATTAATTAAATATATAAAATATCTCGTAATATATAAATTATATAATACATATTATATTTTAATATATATATATATATATATATATATATATATATATATATATATATATATATATATAAACAAGGTACCCGCGGGTATTGAGGTATTACCCGTACTCATCCCAAACTCTAATGGTATTTTCTACAACTTTTTGTACCTGTCCCAAACTCATTTACAATTACTCATACCCTTACCCTTAGGGTTCGGATAGATCGGATATCCAAAATTCCCCGTCCTATTGCTATCATTAGGTCTAGCCCATGTTGATTAGTTGAGTCACTATGATTGACCTCTCCACCACTCTGTCAGGGCGGGGTGTAGGGGCTCCTAGGGATATATATTATAGAAATTGAAACAGTTGCGGAATTTTATTAAAATATTACTAATCTTGAATTTATTATTACAACTAAGAGAAATTTCTGAAAATATAACTTTTGTTTGGCCATGTCATCCTTGATCAACCGTCCATCTCGAGATCCTGCATGATTACACCCAGTGTAATCATGATTACACTCAGTAGTGAAATACACCCAGTGGGAATAACCTCATGATTACAGAAATTAAATTATCAATAATGTAAATAATATAATTGTAAAGCATAAAGTGGTGATGGCCAAGCCAAACTGACCACAATATAATATTATGGATTTGCGAAGCCAAACTTCACATAATAACTGGATTGGCAAAGCAAAACTTCACATAATAATTGGGTTGGTGGGGCCAAACTCCAATATGAACGTGATTAGGTTTGCAGAGCCAAACTCCACATATAATTTGGGTTGGTAGAGGCAAACTCGACATAATAATAATGGTGTTGGCAGAGCCAAACTAACCATTTAATCTGAGAGTGTAGGCAGAGGTCCAACACATATCATATTCATAATGAAATTTAAAAAGGGTAATCATAACTTAAAAGTTTAAACTCGGTGAAGAGTTGAAGAAATTTCCACCTTAATTTGTAGTAACCTACAATAAATATACAAAATTTAAATAAAATGTAAGAATAAATTTTTACTTGAATTAATAAATGTGTAAGGTTTTAAATCCAATAATATTTATTTGGATTTATTTGGAAGAAAAATTAATAAGATGAAAACTTATAATTAGAATATTAGAAATTTGAATTACATAAATGCGACTTAACTTGCAAATTACTGCCTCCAACTATTTCAATTAATAGAACGTAAATAAAATAAATTTATTATATTAATATAATAATAACAATAATATTATAAATTTTTGAATTGCAGTAATATATATCAACTTGAGTTAACGCAAACCAGTTACTATGCCAACTATTAATAATATACTTTTATTATATTTACACTTTAGTCCTTTCTATTTATCAAATTCTAATTTTACATTACCTAAATTTTAACCTAATTGCAAATTGTCCCAACTAGACTTAACTCCTATTAAAAATCTGAAAGTACTGTTGGGTTCCTAGTTAAACGAGGGTCTCAATCCTATCAACTTTTCATAAGAAATTTTACGTAAATAGGCTTATTAGTTGTCCTATTTTCCAACGTCCAAACTCAAAACTAATTATACGGTTGTGATCCTTGTGTGGAGTGCTTTAAAATGGTATATAATTCTTGGTACTATGTTCACCGAGACAAAAGTTGATATTAAAGTATTTAAAACTTCAATAAAAAATATAAACATTTAAGACATCGAAACAACAAACTAATTTAGTGTTTGGTATCTACGCTATGAGACGAGCATTTTAAGATATAACACTATAAGGTTTTATCTCCTTCGGTAGAATGATGGAGCATGTAAGCTTATGGAGAGATATATCTAACAAATAAAATATCGAAACAATAAATGAATTTAATATTTGAAGACTACGTGAATAGAGGATCATTTTGACATATAATGTGATAAAAGTCGATAGTTAACGGCGAACTTACTGTCGGCTTGTGACATTTCTTCCTTCCCTCGTCACTACTTCCTCTCTTCTCTTTTCTGATCAGTTGAGTTAAAGTGGGCTATAAGGGGTTTATATAATAGGTTAATTTCTTGGGGGCTACTGTAATTAATGGACGTGGTTGCTTTTACTCTAATTGTAATAGTCTATGTGATAAGTTTGTTGTGTTGTCTAACAGCCTACGTGTGTGAATGTATTGGGATGGAGTACGTGGTTATTCCCCATCAATGTTTTTTTATATTACTAATATTACTACTGATAATAATAATAATAATTATTATTATTAATATTAATATTGTTATTATATAAATAAAGTTTGTCCAACTTTATTCATTTATTACGGATAAATATCTAATTACTAAATATTTAAGACATAATACATTCATATAATTTGAATGTAAAATACAGATTAAAAAATATTCGGGTGTTACATTCTACCCCTTAAAAATAATTTTGTCCTCAAAATTTGACTTACTTGGCTAATGAAGGCTTGGGTAATTTCTAGTATCTTATCTTCTCGTTCCCATGTGGATTCTTCTGGTCCATGTTTGCTTCACTAGATTTTCATTCGGTGATGTCCCGATTTCGTAGCTTATAAATTTTTTTTATCTAAAATGACAATTGGAACTTCTTCATATTATAGGTCGTGGTTAACCTCCACTGTATCCTGGTTAACTATATGGCATGGATAGTGCACGTATTTTCGCAATATGGATACATAAAATACGTTGTGTACTCCAACTAATTCTGGTGAAAGTGCTAGTCAATACACCAAATCTCCAACTCGTTCTAGTATTTCGTAGGGTCTAATAAATCGTAGTTTCAATTTCCCTCGCTTCCCAAATCTGATAATACCCTTTGAAGGAGATACTTTTAAGAATACCTTATCTCCGATTTCAAACTTCAATTCCTGTGTCTTTTATCTGAGTAGGATTTTTGCCTATCTTGAGCTTCCTGAATTATTTCTCTAATTTTCTTAATTGTTCTAACGGTTTTTTCTACTAATTCGGGACCCAAAATTCTTCGTTCTCCGACTTCATCCCAATACAATGGTGATCTGCATTTTCTTCCATAGAATGCTTCATAATTAGGTGTCATTCTAATCGTTGCTTGATAACTGTTGTTATAAGCAAATTCAACCAAGGGTAGAAATTTTTCCCAGTTGCTTCCAAAGTCGAGCGTGCATCCTCTCAACATGTCTTTTAGAGTTTGGAAAGTCCTCGCAGACTGTCCATCAGTCTGGGGATGAAATGTCATGCAAAAATTTAGTTTGGTGCCTAAGGCACTTTGTAGATTGTGCCAGAACTTTGATGTGAAACATGTATCTCTATCAGATACTATAGAGACAGGTACCCCATACAGTCTAACAATCTCCTTTAAGAATATTTGAGCTAACTTATCCAACTCAATCGTCATCTTAATTGGTAAAAAGTGTGAAGATTTAGTTAAGCAGTCAATTATTACCCATATGGCATGATTACCTCAAATTGATTTTGGTAATCCAACTACGAAATCCATGGTTATATGTTCCCATTTCCTTTCGGGAATCACGAGGGTTGTAGTAACTCTGATGGCCATTGGTGCTCGGTTTTTACTTGTTGACAAATCATGCATCTTTGTACAAATGATCCAATATTTCCTTTCATGTTCCTCCATGTTCCTCAACTAAAATATGTTCTTCAAGTCCTGGTACATCTTTGTTCCTCCAGGATGTGCTTTGTATAGCGTACAATGGACTTCTTCTAAGAATTCCTTTCTGAGTGCTTCATTTTTCGGAACACAAAGCCTCCCTTTATAAACTAATGTATTTCCATCTATTAGGGAGAAGTCTTTTATTTTTCCATTATTAACTTATTTTTTCTATAAACTAGTCTCACAGTTGGGCTTCTATGATTCTTTTCTTCAGAGTAGGTTCTACCATTATTGTTTCAAGGATTGCACTAACAGTGTTTGGGGGCCACACTACTTCTAGTCTCATTTTTGCAAAGTCTTCTACTAATTGTCTTTGACTAGTGATCATGCAAGATACTTTACTCATCTCATTTCAGCTTAGTACTATAATTTAACGTTTGCCTTTCCTGGGTGGTATAGTATTGTGCAGTGACGAGTGATAATTTCACCTAAATTTTAGTGTCTTTTTATGTGTGTTTTTGTATATTTTTATCTGTATTTATGTGTTATTTGGTTGTGTTTTGTGTTTTTTTAAAATGTTTTTTTATTCGTATTTTCACCTAGACATGATAAGGAAGAGATAGAAAAAAGCGAATCTCAATTCGGAGTTGAAACGAGGGAGAATGAGCTAAAACAGTGAAGGAAACAGGGCAGCAGTAACACGGCTGACTGTGTCGGGTGCACGAGTCGTGTCGCATCACACGACCCATGTAGCCATCATGGGCCTATAAGGAGAGGTCGTATGGAAGCATCAATTCACCCAACACAGCCACCCTGTGGCCGTGTTGCATCACACGACTCGTGCTGTGTAAAAACCTATAAAAAAAATCAAAATCCTTCTAAATGCTTCCCAAGGGGTATAAATACCCAATACTTCAATATTTGATAAGATTTTTCGAAGATTTCACTCCTACACCTAGATCACACACCATTTCCTCTATTTTACACCATCATCTTCATCCATTCTTCATCCATCCATCCACACTTGATCTCCTCCATCAAATCCACCATCCAAGTGGTTAAGGAAGCAAGGGAAAGTGAAGATTGCAAGAAGAAGAAGGAGATCTCCATTGAAGGACTCCAAAGGGGGAATCTAATTTTAATTTTTGTGAACTTCTTTATAGTTTGATCATGGAATTTGTAGATTCATTTGTCTATGTTGTTTTCTCTAAGACTATGATAGGTTAATCTCCTTTGTGAGATTAACTCCATGATTGGTGTTGGATAATTTAGTTTTTATGCAATTTGATTTTAATCTTGAATGGTCTTTGTGTTATTTCTATCATTGATTGTTCATTGCTTGATTTATATGATGATATGTGTGATTAATTGTCATGGGCATGTGATTAGATTGAGAAATCAATTATGTGTTTTGGATAGTTCATTGAATCATTTCATCATACACTTCATTTGCATTAATTTAGAATGAGATAGAGATATCCTTTTAGATTTAGAACCCTTTGATAAAAAATTTAATTGACTTAATCAAGAGATTGGTTGATTAGGTAAGGAGACCAAAATCATTAGTGAATTCATAGTACCTTAAAAGGGAATAATGCCTATGATTTAGTACCTCATTAGGGAACTCGTAGAGTAATTAGTACCTAGTGGGAGGTGTTTGCTTTGGTCACGATCCTATGCGCTTTTGGGAGTCTTATTGAAGGCCTACATCCTATCCATCTCGAGAGAGAGTTTAAGTGGAATTAGTGATCGCTCCTATGCCTTGTCCATGAGAGATTAGAATTAATTGCATGATTACTTTATTATCTATGCCATGATTGTTGCTAATCTCATCCTTGCATCATTTGGAACCCATCATTTATCTTTGTTTTTATCTTATTTCTTGCATTAGTTTAAGTGCGTTCATTTGCACGCTTATCCTTCATCTCATTCCGTTGTTCTTATAAAATCACGATAAACTTGAGATCGCTTAAACTCTAGTACCTTCCTCCCTGTGGTTCGATAAATTTTTTAATTGGTCATCCCAATTATATACGATCAATCATGCAGTCCTAATCTTTGACTAGTTCTAGCCATCTCCTTTGTCATATATTCAATTCTTTTTGCTTGAAAAAATATTTGAGGCTTTTATGGTCGGTGTAAATCTTGCACTTTCCCCCGTATAGGTTGTGTCGCCATATTTTTAAAGTATAACTATTGTAGCCAACTCCAAGTCGTGAATAGGGCAGTTTTGTTTATCTGACCTTAGTTGTCTTGAGGCTTAAGCAATAACTTTTCTTTTTTGCATCAAAACACATCCCAACCCTTATTTTGAAGCGTCGCTGCAGATGACAAATTCCTCTGATCCATCTGGAATAGTTAATACAGGAGCCGTTGTTAGCTTTTGCTTTAGCTTCAAGAAATTACTTTTACATTCTTCAATCTACTGAAACTTTACTCCCTTTCATGTTAATAGTGTTAATGGCCTTGCAATCTTCGAAAACCCTTTGATAAATCTTCTATAATATCCTGCTAACCCTAGAAAGCTTCATATTTTATTAACATTTGTTGGAATTTTCCATACTTTGATGGCCTCTACTTTTTTGGATCTACTTTTATTCCACGAGCTGAGAATATGTGTCCGAGGAAGTTGACTCGATCTAGCCAAAATTCACTTTTTTGAATTCGGCATGCAACTTTTCCTTCTGAGGTGCTCTTCATATTGTTTATGATCCCTAGAGTATACAAGAATTTCGTATATAAAAATGATCACCAATTAGTCTAAGTACAGGTGGAACACTCGGTTCATCGGGTCCATAAACACCGTCGGTGCATTGCTGAGTCCAAATAGCATTACCACGAACTCATAATGATCGTAGCACATTCGAAAAACTATTTTTGAGACGTTTTCTTCTTTAATCTTCACTTGGTGATATCTAGATCGCAGATCAATTTTTGAGAATACTCTAGCTCCCTTCAACTGTTCAAATAGATCTTCAATTCTTAGTAATCGGTACTTATTCTTGATGGTAAGCTTGTTGAGTTCTCTATAGTCGATACATAGCCTGAACGTTCAATCTTTCTTCTTCACGAACAATACTGGAGCTTCCCAAGGAGAAACACTGGGCCAAATGAATCCTTTATCAAGAAGTTCTTGCAATTGTACCTTCAATTCCTATAATTTCTTTGGAGCCATTCTATATGGTGCTTTAGAAATTGGTGCTGCTCCAGGAATTAGGTCGACTGAAAATTTTACGTTGTGATTTGGTGGTAGACCTGGTAGATATTTTGGAAAGACGTCATTGTATTCTTGTATAATAGGTACATTCTCAATTGATTTGTTTTCTGGTTAGGATCCTATGATGTTTACCATAAAATCATTGCAGTCTCCTTTTCTTAAGAGTTTCATTTCTTTCATTGCAGATATAATTCACAATGATGCTCCCTCTTAGTACCGTAAAAAGTGTAGTCACCTTCTTCTAAGTGTTGAAATGAAATTTATTTCTTGTGACATGAAATGATGGGTTGGTTGGCCGTAAGCCAATCCATTCCGAAGATTACATCGAAATCATTAATGTTGATAATGTTTAGGTTAGCTTTCAGACTTTTATCATTAATATCAACAATTATGTCCCTACATAATTGATTTGTTTGGATTGTCTTTCCTGAGGGGATATTAACCTCCAAGGAAAAACTTTCTACCTTGGGCCCTTTTCATTTATTTTCTCAAACATCTCATTAGAAACAAACGAGTGTATAGCTCCCGTGTCAAATAATATGGGTGCATGTATATCAAAAATGTTTGATATACCTACCATCATAGTAGAGCGTTGGTGGCTTCTTGCTGAGTTAATGAAAATACACGAGCAGGGCCTTTGTCATTCTTTTGTTCTTACATAATGTGCAGTTGTTTAAATTATGACACAGTTCCTTACAATGGTAGCACACACCCATTCTGTATAAATATTGCCCAGAATGGTTCTTTCCAACACTAAGGACATGCCAGTATAGTCCTTGGATAGTTTTTATTCATGTTGTTCCCTCCTCGAACGTATTTCTTGTGATAGTTATCCCTTCTTAATTTCAGGTACACCTATTTTCTCTTGTTCGGGAGATCTTGACCTTTCCTATAGGTTCTTTGAGTTTTAGACGAGCTGCAATTTCTTGTGTCTCTGAAAAGATCTCAACATATGTCATTGTCCCTTATCCGCAAGTATGCTGCTAATTTCTGAGCGTAGGTTCTTCTCGAATCTCCTAACTTACTTGAACTCATTGTCCATCGGGTGAGGAGCGTATCTGCTAAGTTGACTGAATTTTCTCTCGTACTCCAATACAGTTATCGTCCCTTGTTTGAGTTGAACAAATTCTGATTCCTTCTGATTGTGGAAAGACTAGGGAAGGTAATTTTGGATTATTGCTTCCTTGAATTCTTCCTATGTTATGTTTTCTCTTTGTTCAGCGGTCTTGGTTCGCCAATAGGCTTCCCACCAGAAATCAGTTTCGTCCTTCACTTAAAAAATGGAGCAGGAGATTTCTATTTGTCTGTGACGTTAATATGGACAAAGATTTTTTCCAAGGTTCTTAGCCAATTTTCTGCTACTGTTGGATTTTCTTTTGTATTAAAAGTTGGCAGATGATAGTTTCTAAATTGTTCTACAACAATGCTCATTTCATTTTGGGGTATTGATGAAGAAGGTGTAGGTGCGGTCATAAAATGATGAGCTAATCTGCGTAGAATGGTGATAATATCATTCCCTAGATCCTCGTAGGTGGATGCAGGGGGTCCTTGCTCATTGTGTGGTCTTCCACGAGGCATGATCTACTCGTAAAAGAATAACACATACTTTTAGAGTTTGAAAATAAGTTAAATATTAAGGTACTATAAATAACTCAATATAAGCAAACCATAATTTACATATGCATTCAGATATAGAGCTGTTATACGAGCCAAGCGAGCCCGAGTAGTGGGTGCTCGAACTCGGCTCGAGTTTTACATGAGATCAGCTCGAATTATAAAATGAGCTAATAATTAAGCTCGGCTCGGCTCGAAATTCTTGCATTTGAGATCGTGATCGAGCTCGACTCGAGCTCGACTCGTTAACGAGTTGCTGGAGATGTGGCCTTTGTCAATGAGTTACTGGACAGAGATTCCTATTTGGTGGTTGGAGTCTCGAAGAAGGGGACTGCGGCATCACTGTATGCTGCATCCAAAAGCAGTAATTCCATGTTTGATCACAGTTTGCCTCATGTCAAGGAGGCTTCCCATATTCCAATCGGAGATGATGAAAATGGTGGTTTACACGGCGGCAAGAGGCAGCAATTTGGAGATGATGTTGAGCTTTTGAATGATGGCAGTGGAAATTTGGATGATGGCAGAGGGATGCCCCTAGACACCGCACTCCTGGATGAAGTTTTTGGTGATACCCTAGGCGCCGCTTCCTGAACTTGGAGTTGGAGTGGTTTGAAATTGAAGTGAAAATATAAAAACCTAATGCTGACCTATTAAATCCTTTATTTGCCGGCTGTCTTTATCACACAATTATTACAATATATATTTAATATTAACATATTAGTATTATATTTATATATTATATATAATATATCATTATTTTATTAAAATAAACTAGTATTCGAGAGCCTATCGAGCCGAGCCGAGCTTGGCTCATTAAAGAATCGAGCTTTTAAGGGGCTCGAACTTGAGCTCGAGCTTTGTCGAGCCGAGCCTACGAGCAGCTTGATATTTTTAACAGCTCTATTCATATATAAGTATAACAAGACCTATAAGGGAGGGGTAGCGGCAGTATGCATTAGCTATGTACATCATATGCCTAGGAGAAAATGGTCAAGGTCTATCTTGGAAAATTTGCTGTTACATTATTTATTTTTACAAAAGTGAATAGATCATGTCATCCATATCATCAGGAGGTGTGGGCACAGGAATCATAACTTCTTCTATAGAAGGGACCTGAATCTCGGCTGGATCCAGATAGGGAAGTGAAGGTACCAAGACATAATCCTGTATGAGCCAATCCTAGACTAGGTTAATGATAAAACACTGATAACAGAAATTCCCTGAGACATCATCCATACTAGTATACATCTGATAGGCACATTGCCTCCAATCATCAGACAAAGTGTTCAGAAGTAACCATCCTACCTCACGTATGTCCATAGGATTAATTTGAATGAACGATTGCCTCCCAGAGTAGCCATATGCATTATATGTACTCCATATCCTCCAATTCACTACGGTTCAGAATGGCGCATCTTTCTTGGCGGATAGCGTTAAAACCCTTATACCTGTCCATTTGAGTTTTCCGAACATGTGGGGCAATGTATTTACCAAACTACATTTAAGTATTTAAAAATAAAGATTTTATAGTAATTATACTTACCTAAACTCGACATGGATGGTTGATCTCGGATGTGGCCACTTTTATTAAGCTTTAGTTAAACAAGTTTGCAGGACCTAATACCTGCTCTAATACCATTCTGTAACGACCCGACTTATATGAACATATATAAACACATATATATATATACTCCTTCCGTCCCAGGAAAGATGACACACTTTTCATTTTGGGTTGTCCCACAAAAGTTTGCACATTCCTAAAAAAGAAAAAAGTCAAACACAATCACCCTTCTCCATACACTTTATTTACAAAAAAACCACCCCTACCTAACACACTTAACATACTTTATCATTTATTTATTACAAAAAAATACCATAATACCCCTAAAAGTCACCATTTTATTAATTTCCGTGCCAGGAAAAGGGGTGCAATCTTTCCTGGGACGGAGGGAGTATATATTAGAAATAGAAACAGTAGCGAAATTTATTTAAATATTACAAATACTGAATTTATTATTACAACTAAAAGAAGTTTATGAAAATATGTCCATGTCATCCTGGATCAACATTCCATCTCGAGATCCTGCAGACAATGTTTAATAAGAGTGAGTATGTGAAATACACCTAGTGGGAATAACCTCATGACTTCACAAATTAAATTATCATTAATGTAAATAATGTAACTGTAAAGCATAAAGTGGTGATGGAAAAGCCAAACTGACCACAATATAATAATATAGATTTGCGAAGCCAAACTTCACATAATAAATGGGTTGGCAGAGCCAAACATCACATAATAATTGGGTTGGCGGGACCAAACTCTATTCTGAACGTAATTAGGTTGGCAGAGCCAAACTAACTATTTAATATGAGAGTGTAGGCCTCGGCCCAACACATATCATATACTCCCTCCATCCGGTTCTAAGATATACATTTTCTTTTTGCACGTGGATTAAGGAGTATTATTATTATATGTAAAGTGGGTAGTTGTATTAGAGGGAAGTGATGGGCCATATTGTGTACTTTTTTACCAAATAGAGGAAATGGATACCTTTAAAGCGGATGCCAAAAATAGTAAAATGGATACCTTAGAAGCGGATGGAGGGATTACATAATAAAATTTAATAAGGGAAATCATAACTTAAAAGTTTAAACTCGGTGAAGAGTTGAAGTAAATTCCCACCTTTTTAATAACCTACAATAAATATATGAAAGTTAAATAAAATGTAAGAATAAAATTTTTCTAGAATTAAAAATGTGTAGAGTTTTAAATCCAATAATATTTATTTGGATTTATTTGGACGAAAAACTAATCAAATTAAAACTTATAATTAGAGTATTATAAATTTGAATTACATAAACGTTACTTAATTTGCAAATTACTGCCTCCAACTATTTCAATTAATAGAATGTAAATAAAATAAATTTATTAAATAATACAATAATAATATTATTATAAATTTTTGAATTGCAGTAATGTATATCAACGTGAGTTAACGCAAACCAGTTACTATGCCAACTATTAATAATATACTTTTATTATATTTACACTAGTCCTTACTATTTATCAAATTCTCATTTTACATTCTCTAAAGTTTAACCTAATTGCAAATCATCCCAACTATACTTATATAACTCATATTGAAAATTCAAAAGTACTATTGGGTTCCTAGCAATACGAGGGTCACAATCCTATCAACTTTTCATAAGAAAGTTAAAATGCAAAAGTCATGCAATTTCATGTAAATAGGCTTATTTGTTGTCCTATTTTCCAACGTTCAAATTCAAAACTAATTATACAGTTATGAACCTCGTGTGGAGCTAGTGCTTCAAAATGGTATATAATTCAAGGTACTATGTTCACCGAGACAAAAGTTTATATTAAAGCATTTAAAACTACAACGAAAAATATCTAATAATTAAGACATCGAAACAACAAACTATTTTAGTGTTTGGTATCTACGCTACGAGACGAACATTTTAAGATATAACACTGTGACACCCCAATATTTCACAATCTATATTTTCGTAAAAATTTTTGCTTTAAAATAAAATTATATTATGTATTTTAGTAATAATATATCTTTAATATATATATATATATATATATATATATATATATATATATATATATATATATATATATATATATATATATATATATATATATATATATATATATATGCACATGTGATTAAATTTTGTTGGATAAGGATTAAATTTTTTGATAAGGATGAGTTTAACTAGTGACATGTGTGAGTTAATTGTGGCCTCCAAGATTTCCATATATATATATATATATATATATATATATATATATATATAAACATTCACACGGTTTTTCTAGTGATTCATTCATTTTGTATTTTATTCTTATCCTATTATATATCAAAATGTTTGTCTCGAAGCGTAGATTCCAAATATATAACTCTTTTATGAAATAGATTTCATTTGATCTAGAAAAGCTCCGTCGACGTTTTTAACCCTTTAATGGCATATATTGTTTCGGTGTGAGTTAGCTTTCATATTATAGGTCATTTTGAAGCTCTCTTCATAATGAGAGTGTAAATTCATGTATTTTAAGCTCTGATTTCAGTGATAATGGTGTATGATTTGATCTTAAGTCAAGATAAATCGAGATAAATAGTGGAAAGTTATGAATCAGGTGCGTGTGAGGCCGTTTGAGCGGATTTTTGAAGGAAAACAGGATAGAAGTGCTCAGAACCAAAAAGTGGAGAAGTCAAAGGCATGGTTCAACCAAAGGAGAGGTGGTTCGACCATCACCATTGGTTGAACCAAGCACCTGAAATTGTTTAACGAGCGGTTAGACCACGACATTGTGATTAGACCAAGCATGATGGTCGAACCGTGGTCGACCAAAAGCCTAAAGAGAAGCAGTGATGATTCGACCACGAAGCTTCTGGTTCGACCGACGGTTTGAGTCAAACTAGCTACCTGCGGATTCATTACAGGCCAGTTCGACCAGGCCATGAGTGGTTCGACTAAGGGCCTTGGTCGAACCGATGTGCGGGAAGTTTTTTGATCCATATTTTTATACTTTTTGTATGTGTTTTCGCTCAAAAAGCCCATTAGAGGTCCATTGGAGAACCTAAAGTTATAAAAGGAATACCCTACGCAGTTGAGAAAAAGACCATTCACCACATTTATTCTACACAATATCCGAAATCCTACCGTCATCCGCGGAGCTGTGGAGAGATTCGTCTATAAAATCAAGTTAGAACCAAGTGAAGATTCAAGATGGAGAGAGACGCGACGGCGCCCGCATCTATGGTTTACTTCGTATCTTAATTTATCTTTTAATTTTCAAGACTATGGGTACGATCTATCAAACCACCATGATTGTTCTTTGATCAATCATGGGCCAGAACTGCTTCGGTAGTTCTAGGGTTTATGAAGGTTTTATGAGTTAATTGAACTTGCGTGTGTATACTCTGTAAAACACTACTTGTGGTTTATTTTATACTCCCTCTGTTTGCTTCTAAGGTATCCATTTTACTATTTTTTACGTCCGCTTCAAAGGTATTTATTTTCCCTATTTAGTAAAAAATACACAATATGAACCACCCCTTCCCTCTAATACAACTACCCACTTTACATATAATAATAATACTCCTTAATCCACGTATAAAAAGTAAATGGTTACCATAGAACTAGACAAGTGCAAAAAGCAAATGGATACCTTAGAACTGGACGGTGGGACTATAAGATTATGCGTTTTTAATTCATACTCAGAGTTGTTTTGTGCATAATTAATTATTATGTAGAGTCTGAATATATATCTTAATTATTGATTGAGTGTGTTCACTGTTGAGCAGGATTACATGTTATGATTCTAAGTGAGGGGACTCCGAAGTCTCATTAGAACTATCTAATATAAATACTTGTTAATTGAATCTTATTCGGGTTAATAAGTAGGATAAAGGGAATAATTTCATAGTACCTATAAAGGGAGATCATATCGGGTTAGAGTACTTAGTGCACAGGAAATAATTAATACTGATAGTACCTAGAAAGAGGGGCGAATTATATCTCTTGCTCCAAGAATATTCACACATGTCACACGCTTATTTACTTGTGTCTATAGAGTAGATTTGCATGGTTTAGTGATGCGTCAGTCGAACATTGATACACGGAAGGGAAATTAATAAGTAAAACTAGATGGCCCAAAGGACTATCTAATTTCTCACTTATTCAATTTCGTTTAATCTCTACTGCTTGTTTATTTTAATTGCTATTTTAATTATTTATTAGTTACTTAATTCATCACAACTATATTGTCAACCTAGCCTTAATAAATTGTATTATAATTAAATTAATAATAATACGTCCTTTGGATTCGATAATCACTTGGTCACTTATCGAATCTACAATAGCATCCTTCACACTTGGAGATTAATATTGTGTGTTAAGAAAATACTCATCAAGTTCTTGGTGGCATTGCTGGGGACGACATTAATTATTAGTTTATTATTTCTAGATTAATTGAGACTATTTTATTCTTGTCTTTCTTGGTGGCATTACTGGAGACGACATTAATTATTAGTTTATTATTTCTAGATTAATTGAGACTATTTTATTCTTGTCTTTATTTTCTAACACTTATTTCTCTTAGGTGTATGCGAACTAGATCAAAGGCAGGAGAGTTAGCACCTTTTAATCCAGAGGTCAGTGCATCGTCGAGGAAGAAAAAGAAGAGGAAGAACAAGAACAAGAACGTGGAACCAACTAAAACTCTTAATTTAGGAGTTGAAGTTGACGAGCTGAACTCGCAAGCGATTGAATCTATAACCAGAGACAATTCGGAAGCAGAAGCAGTCAACATGGCGGAATTCGGATAATATTGCCATTTGTGAAGTCTTTAAGAACAACGGTGGAGGTAACTTGGGGCTATTATGAGCAAGGGGGGCCGATGCGGATTTTGATCTTCACCCTGCTCTGATCAGCATGATTGAAAGGAGTCCCTTCTCTAGGGGAACCTTTGAAAATCCTCAACAATATCTAAATAAATTCCTGGGATATGTAAGCACACAAAAAAGCACAGGGAATTATGAGGATGCGAGAAGGATTGTTTTGTTTAAATTCTAGCTTATTGAAAGGGTGAAAGATTGGTATGATACTATTAATGCTGCTGAATGCACTACCTGGGAGCAATTGAAATTGAAGTTTTTTAAGAGATACATGCCACCTTCGAAGGTGTTTAAGATGAAACAAGAAATCAATCAATTTGCTATCAATAGTAATGAGAAATTTCATGAAGCATGAGACAAATTCAAGGACATGCTTAGAAGGTGTCCACAACATGGATTGTCAAAAGCTCAGTGTATCAGTATATTCTAAAATGGAATGGATTGTAAATCTCGAGTGTTACTTAATGCTTCTTCAAATGGAGCACTGCTTACAAAGTCATCAATTGAGGCCGAAAAGCTATTTGAGGATATTTTGATGAATTCATGAGATTGGCCAACTGATAGAATGAGAGGCACTTATATTCTTGGAAAGGTAGCACAGGTTGAGCACACTATGGTTAAGTCGAGTAGAGAAGATGAAATCGTCTCTAGTTTAGTTAATATCACTAAGTTACTCGAGTCTCAGAAAAACAGATTACTGACATAGCTCAACGAATACCAATTATGCAGCAGGATGTTTGTAATGAAGGAGCTAGCTAAGAGGAATTGGATGAGGCAAACTACGCTATGGGTCAAAGTATTCAAGGAATGAGATTCCAAAATCAAGGAAATCGGAATTATCAAGGGAATTTCAATAATCGTGGCCCCCTTGATAATTATCAACAACCAAGGAGGCTGGAGTTTACATGGAGTAATCCTAATACAGCAGTACAACCTCCTGTTAGTGTTGATTCGGATGCGAAGGTCGAAGAAAGAAAACCTAGTTTTGAGAATATGGTGAACAGGTACATGACAAGGAATGATGCAAGAGTGGATCGTCTAGAGGCGAAGCTTGAGGCAAAGATTGATGCAAATCATGAGGATATATCTAAGCTGATGAAGGACTTGACGTTGTTGATGGGGCAGATGGCCGGGAATGTAAATCAATTGACGCAAACCGTAGAGAAGGGTAAGTTTCCATCTCAAAGTATAACAAACCTGAAGCAGTGCAACGCCATCACGTTAAGGTCTGGAACGCAGTATGAGGGACCGATGATGCTAGAAAAAATTTTGGAGCTCCAGGAGCTCGATTCGACCAGGGTTCGACCATGCTAGCAAGTCGAACCAAGCACCTGGGTAACTTCCGGAGCACCTAGAAGGCCATTTCGACCAACACCATAGTGGTTCGACCAACCCTGAAGGTCAAACCAAGGTCGAACCAGCCTGTCCGCGACCTTCTATTTTTTGTGAAGTCGGGTTCGACCAATCCAGCCCTAGTTCAACCAACCTTATTGGTCGAACCTTGGTCGAACCGACCTGTTCGAGAGAGAGCATACTTTTTGAAGCATGGTTCGACCACTACACACTTAGTTCGACCAGCACTCATGGTCGAACCGAGGTCAAACCATCTCGTCCGATACCATTTTTCACGTGCAATGCTCTACATGATGTTAATGCTACTCTAGTGCCATCCCAAGAGCAGAATAATGAGCTTATAAAAGAGAATAAATGGGAGAGAGCAAAAAGATTGAGAGCCGAGAAGGACAAAGCAGAGAAGGTTGAACGTGATGAATGGGGGATTCCCAAGACAAAGATACCTTCTCCATTTCCTTTCAAGCAAGTCAAGAAAGGATTGGAAGAAAAGTTCAAGAAGTTTACAGATATCATAAATAAGATAAGCTTGAGCATTCCTTTCTTTGAACCAATCTTAGAGATGCCATATTATTCTCCGCTTTCTAAAGGATATACTTTTGAAGAAGAGAAGAATGAACGGAATTAAAACGATGAATTTGTCTGAGAACTGCAGCTCAATCATTCAGAGGAAGCTGCCAGCTAAGTTAAATGATCTGGTAAGCTTCAATATTCTATGTGAAATTGGAAAGGGGCTGGCACGACAAACCTTGTGCGATCTTGGGTCAAGCATCAATCTGATGCAATTGTCAATATTTTAAAGGCTTGGTTTGGGGGAGTTAACTATCACAATGGATGCTCTACAATTTGCGGATAGGTCTATGACTTTTTCGAAAGGTGTGATTGAAGATGTTCTTGTAAAAGTAGAGAAACTGGTCTTTCCTGTGGACTTTCTAGTACTTGAGATGGAAGATGACAATGATAATGTCCCCCTCATCTTAGGGAGACCATTCCTTGCCAATACTGGAGCAACTATTGATGTTCAAAAAAGTGAGCTAAGGCTACGGATGGATAAAGAGGAGGTTTTTTCAACTTTGAAAAAGCAATGAACATGCCGATGGAGACGCAGTGTCATAGCATAGACGTGGTGGAGGAGATCGTGAAGGAAGATATGTCTTTAATCCTTTCTAAGGATCCTTTAGAGACATGCTTGGCGGAGTCACTTACTTTTCCCACCACATAGCTAGATGAGCTCTTTAATGAAGTATGTATTGAATTTCTTGAAAATCTACTTGCTTTAGGTAATGACATGTATGAATAAAAAAGAACCAAATTTGAAGAAGTGAAGTGGACTAGAAAGTACTTGCCATCGGATAGAGAAAGCACAACATAAGAAAAGAAGAAAGAGGAGTTGAAACCGCTACCAGAACACTTAAAGTATGTCTATCTAGGTGACGATGAAACATATCCAGTAATTGTATCTTCTTCTATAACTGATGAACAACTAGAATTATTAGATGTGCATAGGAAGTATAAATCTGCGATTGGTTAGTCTCTTGATGATTTGAAAGACATTAATCCATCATATTGTATGCATAAGATAAGATTGTTAGATGAGGCTAAGAGTAGCATTCAGAATTAGCGAAGGGTGAATCCCGCTATTCAAGAAGTGATTAGGAAGCAAATCCTAACATGGCTAGATGCAGGAATTATATATCCAATTAGTGATAGTCCCCATGTGAGTCTACTGCATGTTGTAGCTAAAAAGGGAGGCATGACTATTGTGAAAGCCGAAGATGGCAAAACTTTGCCACTAGGATTCCCACGAGATGGCGTGTGTGTACATATTACAGGAAACTGAATGAAAATACATGCAAAGACCACTTCCCTATTTCTTTCATGAATCAAATGCTTGATCGTATTGCGGGGTATGATTTTTATTGTTTCTTGGATGGGTACTTGTGGTATAATTAAATCATGATTACACCCGAGGATCAGGAAAAGACTAATTTTACTTGCCCTTATAGAACTTTTTCCTTTAGAAAGATGTCTTTTAGATTGTACAATGCACCTGCTACATTTCAGGTCTGTATGATGACTATATTTGATGGGTTGATAGAGAAGATCATGGAGGTGTTTATGGATGATTTTTCTGTGTTTGGTTTCTCTTTTGATATTTGTTTATCTAACCTATCTACTATTTTAAAGAGATGTCAAGAAACTAATCTTGTCATGAATTGGGAGAAGTGTCACTTCATGGTGAGAGATGGGATTGTTCTTGTACATCATATTTCGGCTAAGGGATTGCAGGTGGATAGAGCAAAGGTGGTGGAGATTGAGAAGCTTCCACCACCTACTAATGAGATGGGAGTGCAGTCCTTCCTTGGACACGCAATATTTTATAGAAGATTTATCAAAAACTTCTCAAAATACTCCAAGTCATTGTCTCACTTACTTGAATATGATGTTCCTTTTATTTTTAATGAATGCCTAAAGCTTTTCAGGTTTTGAAGGAGGCACTTATTACTACATCTATCTTGATCACACTGAATTGGGCTTAGCCGTTTGTACTTATGTGTGATGCAAGTGATTTAGCACTTGCAGTAGTGCTTGGGCAGATGAGAGAGAAGAAGTTTTGTGCCATTTACTATGCGATTAAGACTTTGATGCTGCACAAAAGAGCTACGCTGTCATTGAAAAGGAGTTTCTAGCTGTTGTGTATGTATTCAATAAGTTTCAACGGTATTTGGTTGGCATGAAAATGATATTGTTCACGGATCATTCTGCTATCTGGTACTTGATGGAGAAGAAGGAAGTGAAGCCAAGAATCATTAGATAGGTCATTCTTTTGCAGGAGTTTGATATGGAGATCTGAGATAAGAAGAGTACAGGAAATGTGTTGGCGGATCACCTATCAAGGTTGGAGACAAGGGAGCATTGTGATGATTCTTTCGAATACATAGAGGAGATGTTCCATGATGAGAAGATTATAGCGGTGTTTGCTGAAGGAGCGGAGAGAGCTTGTGTAGTCGTTGCTCAAGGAATGGATATATGGTACGCGGATTTTGTCAATTACATTGCCGTAGGAGAAATTCCAAGAGATCTCAACAGGTATCAACTTGCAAAGTTTAAGAGGGATGTTGAGACTTTCATATGGTATGATCCGTTCATTTACAAGATTTGTAAGAATTCTATCGTCCGTAGGTGTATGCCCTAGATGGAGATGGAGAGTGTTCTTAATTTTGGCCATACACAACCTAACGAGGGGCACTTCGGAGCTCAAAAGACTGCAGCGAAGGTACTTCAATCTGCTCTTTATTGGCCTACTTTGTTTAAAGACTGTGAATCATTTGTGGCAATATCCGATAGATGTCAAATGATGGGAAACATAAGTAGAAGAGATGAGATGCCACTTCATCCGAGCATTATTGTTAAAATCTTTGATGTATGGGGTATCGATTTTATGGGGATGTTTCCCCCATGTAATGGATTTCTCTATATTCTTTTAGCAGTGGATTATGTTCTAAGTGGGTGGAAACCATTCCTACTCGCATGAATGATTCAAAGACCGTGTTTTCTTCCTTGAAGAAACATATCTTTGCCCACTATGGAGTTCCTAGAGCACTTGTAAGTGATGGAGGTTCCCACTTCGTCAATAAGCTTCTTAAAAGAGTTCTCAAGGAATATGGTGTTAAGCATAGGGTTACTACACCCTATCATCCTCAAGCTAATGGGCAAGCTAAAGTCTCCAACCGACAAGTAAAGCAAATTTTGGAGAAGGCAGTAGGAACTAATAGGAAAGATTGGGCTATAAAGCTCGATGACATTTTATGGGGGTTCCGAACTGCGTATAAGACTGTGCTGGACATATCACCTTATCAAATTATCTATGAAAAGCCATGCCATTTAGCCGTAGAGATTCAGCATAAGGCTTTTTGGGCATTGAGAAGTTTGAACTTGTGTCTTAAAGATCAAAAGGAGTTTAGGTTGACTCAAATCAATCAACTAGACGAGTTCAGAAATCAAGCTTGCAAGAATTCGGTGATCTACAAGGAAAGAATGAAGAAATGGCATGATTCAAAGATCACTTACAAGGAATTCAAGCAAGGTGACGAGGTATTACTCTTTAAATCTCGTTTGAAGCTCTTTGCAGAAAAATTGAAATCGATGTGGACGGGACCATTCATTATCAATAGAGCTTGCGGAGGGGGGAGTTTTGAGATCATGGACAAGGATGGAAACATCGTAGCAGCGAATGGGCATCGATTGAAGCATTATAAGTCATCGGATTGCATCGTCTTTGAGGATACCCTACATTGATATGGTACCATCGTGACTCTCTGATGAGTGATATTTCACCTAGATTTTAGTGCTTTTTTATATCCATTTTCATATTATTTTATCCGTATTTAAGTGTTATTTGGTTGTGTTTTGTATTTTTATAGAAATTTGTGTAAACGAGCTTAAACCTATGATAAGGAAGATGTAGGAAAAAGCGGATCTAAATTCAGAGTTGAAACAAGGGAGAACGAGCTAAAACAGTGAAGGAAACAGGGTAGCAGCAACACGGCTACCCTTGTCAGGTGCACGAGTCGTGTTGCAGCACACGGCCTGTGTACCCAACACGGGCCTGTAAGGGAAGCCGTGCGGGAACATCAATTTACCCAACACGGCCACCTTATGGCCGTGTTGCAGAGCACGACTCGTATTGTGTAAAAAGCTGCTAAAAATTCCAGAACCTTCTAGAAGCTTCCCAAGAGGTATAAATATCCAATACTTCAATTTTAGATCAATTTGGTCGAGGGTTTTCACCCCTGCACCTACCTCACACACCATTTCCTCCATTTTACACCTTTATCTTCATCCATTCTTCATCCATCCCATCTACCATCATCCCACCATCAAATCCTTCATCCAAGTAGTTAGAGAAGCAAGGAAGAGAGGTGAATTGCAAGGGGAAGAAGAAGATCACCATTGGAGACATCCAAGGGAGTTTTCATCCAAACTTTGTATTAAAACCTTATTGTTTATCATGTTTTGTAAGGATTTTAATGTCTATGTTAATTTTTTTATGAAAATGAGAAGCTAATCTCCCTTGTGAGATTAGCAATATGAATTGTGTTGGATAATTTTGGATATTTTTCAATTGAATTCATATATGTTGACTGGATTTATTAATTTTCTATCATTGATGCTTGAGATCATGAGGTTTTTGATGATTTGTGTGTTTAGTTGCTCTAAATATGTGATTAGATTGAGAAATCAATTATGTGCTTAGGATGATTAAGTGAATCATTTCATCAAACACTTCATTTGCATTATAAGTTTTAGAGAGATTGAGAGATCCTTTGGAATTTAGAACACTTTGATAGAACATGTGATTTGTTAGATCGAGAAGTCAATTGATCGTGTGAAGGGACTCTCTAATTGAACTTAGTACCTAGTTGGAATTGTTTGATTGAGAACCAACCTTAGAGCCTTTTTGAGACATTGTAAAGGATCTACATCCTATCCATCTCGAGAGGGAGTTTAGGTGAAATTCGTGTTGGCCCTTAGTTATTAATCCATGACATATATGGATTCGTTGCATGATACCTAGATTTTTCATACTTTAAGTATTGCTAGTCTCATTTTCTATATACTTGGCTCATTCATCCATCTTCCATTCATCTATCCCATTGTTTATCTTATAATTTAATTGTTTAATTGTCATTTCTTGATTAATCCTACCCATTTATGATCATCTCTATAATATTATGACAAACACGAGATCTCTTAAACCCTAGTACCTTCCTCCCTGTGGTTCGATAAATTCTTGTTGGATTGTATACTAAAAGTCTAGCTTTTTGTATGAACAATGTTTAGATAATATTTGAAATGAGAATCATGTGATCAAACATTTGCAATTAAGTTATTGCAAAAGTCCATTTACTTTATACTGTAGATAATGTGGTGTGCGGCGTCACACGGAAGATCATATTATTGGCTCCTTATAAAGTATAAACAGATGTTTACAACCGAGATAGATGGGGACTATCTATCGGTATGGTTGTAGTGTGATTTGGCATTAGTCTGTCTTGACTATAAAATTGCACTAGTGCACTTATGTATTGAACAGGACCGCGTTGAAATCCTTCGGTTTATACTGACTATATAATAGAACTTTATCTCTATTATTATGGATGTTCGTACTCTTAATCCCTATACAATAATCTCGACACGTAAGCCAGTATTTATTTCTTTGATTCATCAATGGGTGAGATTTAAAGGATAAATCAATATGCCCAGTAAGTTGGGAAATGATGTTGTCTCTATGGTGTGCTGTTTATTGTAGAATGAATCCGTGTCCTAACGGAATTGGTTGATGATGTCCCCTTGAGGAGTTAATAATGATTATCATGTAAACCCTGCAGGTGAATTTATTTTGACATGATAATAAGGTTGAGTGGTACTACTCTCGGTAAATATATTAATTAATGGAGTTGTCAGTAACTTAATTAATTAATGGGCATCGCATCTTAAACACGGGGAGAATAACGTGCTCATAATAACAATGAGCCCAAACCCTAATTTCTCCTCATGGTCCCTGTTGTGGCCTATATAATATCCAATCTCAGCAGTCCAGATAATCAGTAACACATGCCCAAACACGTGAATAGTAGATTAGGACTGCAGATTGAGTTTGTTTTCTAGATCGTTGATAAGTCGTAATTTTACAACATTATTTTAGATGAATTTATATATATTTATGTGAGTTTTGAATTATTTAGTGTAATTACGACTTATTTATATTTTATATACTTGAACTTTAATTATTTTATTTCTTATTGAAACAGGCCAAAAATAAGAGAAATTGTACAGTCACCATAATTTATTTTGTGGACTATTACAATAATTTTAATTGTTGAAAATAAAGAGTTGACCAAGTAAAATAAGGGGAGATTTGACTTGAAATTAAGGAGATATTTGATTTGAAGAACCTAAGGAAACTTACCAAATGGAGATTGGAGATGCAATGAACCTGGACACTCTTCAATAAGGAAAGAAATCAATTAGGTTTCTTGTGGGACAAGAAGATAAATAAGGAGGATATATACATCTATCTTTCTCACGATCAATCACATCGGGACGTTAGAAGGCAGCCATTGGAGGAGGAAGTTCCACCACGAAGATCATCGGTGTTATCAGTTTTGTCTATTTAATTTAAGTTTGATTATGTAATTTTGTTTCTAGTTCGAGGGTTGTGAACCTCCTATCAATTATTTATTTGATTGTTAGGAATTTTATATTGAAAACTTTTATATGAATTTATCTTATTGCATGCACTGAATTGATTTTATAATAATTTGATAATTGTTTTAGACTGGCCATCTAGATTTATTGATAAATTATTTATTTCTATTTCATGATCCATGATCTGTAATTGTTGTGAGGATTGAATTGAGTAGCGAAATAGATGAGGGCCCTCTAGGTGTAATAAGATCTAGGTTGTATGATTCCTTGCCAGTTTTCGTAGCCTAGTAATTCTATATTTGGAGTCTTAATGTATTTGCAAGTTCAAATCCATAGGGTCACTCGTAAATAGTTCAATTTAGTGGTTGTACCCTAATTGATGATCTTAAGAAAATTCGGGTTAATTTGGTCGTACCATTAGCCTAGGAATTTGAGTTTATATAATTGTTGGCATGTTTAATTCTTGCGATTTTATGAATTAGGATATGGGAGGGGATCAAATCCTTGGACTAAGTTTTCAATTTTATTTGTTTGCCTTAACTTAATATTTCTTGCAATTTTAATTATTTAGGGTATTATGTTTATTAGTTGTTAGTGATTTAATCCAAACCCCCTCCGGTTACTCTTTTGAAAACACGTTAAATTCAATTTAAAATTCAATTACTCCCTTAGGTTCGACCCGTACTCATCCTACTATATTTTAGTATATTTCTTCGGAAATTTTATAAATCTTATTTTTTGGTGCCGGCTACAGCACATCAAATTTTGGCGCCGTTGCCGGGGAGTAATCCCGAATTTTATTGAATTTTTTGTGTTTCTTTTTTTATTTTTTCTGAATTCTGTCCAGTAGTGCACTGACACTGAACCTTTCAGTGTCAGTTCTGCTCTGTTTTGAATTTTCGAGTTTAATCACTTTCTCCTCCTTGCAGGTAGTTCTAATGGATCGATATCATGGTTATTATGGTCCTAATGTTCAGCCATGTCGAATGTGTTCAACCACTCTCCATTCCACTTATAATTGTCCAATTTTGGTTGAAAGATTAGAAGTGGAACAGAGAAATGGATATTATAGAGAAAATTTATTGCGGCATTGGAGTGATCCATATGCCAACCACACTTACAATCAAGGGTGGTATAGCCCTCGTGCTTCCCGACATGTAGATTACCTATACAATCAACCTTATGAAAATCAAAGTCATGGCTATTATGAGCAAAGACCACAATCCTTCAATAATAGTGAAAACTATTATGAGGATGATAGGCATTATGATGATGAACAAAGTTCGAAGGCTTCATTAGAGTCCTTGTTGAAACGGATGGAAATTAGTAATTTGATATTTCAACAAGGAACCCAATTGAGTCTTTGGAATTTGGAGCGACAATGTAGCAAATTAAGGACTGAGGTTGAACGTTTGGTGGCACAACAAGGTGTAAAACAAGAGGAATGTATTGAGGAGTCCACCCATGATGAGAAATTCGAGTTTGAGGCAGAAATTGAAGAGGAAGAGTGTGCTGAAAATTCTGCAAATTCTGTGCAAAAAATTCAGACTGCAGAAACTGACACTGAAGCCTTCAGTGTCAGTTCTGTTGAAAATGAAAATCAGGTAAAATCATCCGAATCAGTTTCCATTCATTCTGATATTTTTCCATATTCTTACAGGTTGTCAAAATTTTTCTGATCCTCAAGTACAGGAGACAATTGAAGTGTTTCGGATTGATGAGATTCAAGATCCTTTTCTTGAGGCGATCAAACAATCATTCATGGAGCTTTGCAAGTTTAAACTAACCAAGAACCATATAATATTGAAGGGAGAGAACACTTCTCGCAAACTAATAAGATCATTATATTGGTTTCAATATTTTACCTCTATTACATGAAAGGAAAGTGAACGTCGAGCTAACGACGTTAAGAAAAGACGCTTGTTGGAGGCAACCCAACTTAGATTTTTATTTTTATTTTTTTATTCTTAATTTTATTTTCTTAATAAATAATCTTGTTCTTTTGGTGTGTTCTTATTTGTAGGTTTGAGTAAAGCAACAATGGTGTTGGTGACGTTTTTGGAGAAGAGAAAAAAAAACCCAATATATGGTCAATTCATGAGCTTCATTTGGTGACTTCTTTCCACTCTTATACTTGATTTTCCCTTGAATTTTATTGTTGTTTGTTTGCTTGAGGGCAAGCAAAATAATTAGGTGTGGGTAGGTTTGGTGTGTTGAGTGGTGTTTGAAGTTGCAATATATTTGGTTTTCCATGTGCATATAATAATTCATTTGAGATCACATTTTTACACTTGTGCACATGTGAAGTTGGTGATGGATTTATGGTGAAAATGTGCATTTGATATGTGAAATTTTTGGCATGAAAAGAGATTTAGATTTGATATATCTATACTTGTGAGTTGTTGGATTTGTCTTATTTATTTTGTGATAAATGTGGAATAATTTTTTGTTTGAGAATTCATGGAAAAATTACCCTATTCTTATGAGCTTTGAGCCTTGAAGAGCTATCATCCATACAAGCTCTATTATTTTTCTTGATTGAGTGCAAATTGAACTTGATATTTACATTCTAGAACTTGTTCCTTGAATACATTTTGAGATCTTACATTTGAGCATGTGTACTTAAATGATAAAGGCACCTAGGCAAGCCGTACTTTGGCCTTCTTTTTACCTAACTAATCATATAAATCTTTTAGGAGAGCCAAGTTGAGCCTAACCTTTTCTTTGATGAATGAGCATATCAATTTAGTCATGTTCCATTTCTTTCTTTAACTCATCCATTTGAACCTCCTACTATTTTGCATATTGTGGAATTCTTTGAAAAATATTTGTTGTGATTGTATTTATGATGAAGGGGAGATGATGGTTGAGAAAAAGAAGAAAAAAATGGAGAAAGAAAAAAAGAATGGAGAAAGAAAAAAAGAATGGAGAAAGAAAAGAAAAAAAAAAGGAAAAGAAAAGGAAGAATGGAAGATTGAAAAAAAATGGTTGAAAAAAATAAGAGAAAAGAAATTGGAGCTGAAAAAAAAAACGAAGCTGGAAATTATAGCAGAATTTTTCTGTAAAGTCATGAACCCTTCAGTGTTGTCCCTGCTTTTCGAAATTTTGAGAAGAAACAGATGTGGGTAGGGAGATATACTGATAAAAGATTTTATCAAAAGAAAAATGAAGAAGTGGATGTGGAAAAAAATGAGAATGACAAGATATATCCCTTTGATGTACGTTTTATATGATTAACACAATGTGCAAAGTGGTAAATTTAGCCTTTCTAATCCTTTTCATCCCACCTTATTCCAAGCCCCATTACAACCATTTTAAAATCCTTTTGATATTTGCACAATATTCATTAAACTAGGTGGAGATTTGATTTGGGAGCAAGCCTATGGTAATTTCTTAACTTGTTTAATTTTGAGTGTTTTGCTATCCATTCATATACTTGAGCGTTATTGAGCGAAACCATTGTAAGGCCATGAATTCTTAAATTCATTTATTCTACATAAGTTGCAAGATTTTTGTGAGGCATTCTATCACTCATTTGTATTTGGTGTACTTATTTTGTATCTTGGAAGTGTCACCGTTTTGCTATCACTTGCATATGATTATCATTTTTCCTTATGCCTTGTTTTAGCTTTGTTTTGCTTGAGGACAAGAAAAGGTTTAGGTGTGGGTAGTTTGATAAGTCGTAATTTTACAATATTATTTTAGATGAATTTATATATATTTATGTGAGTTGTGAATTATTTAGTGTAATTACGACTTATTTATATTTTATACACTTGAACTTTAATTATTTTATTTTTTATTGAAACATGCCAAAAATAAGAGAAATTGTGCCGTCTACATAATTTATTTTGTGGACTGTTACAATAATTTTAATTATTGGAAATAAAGAGCTGACCAAGTAAAATAAGGGGAGATTTGACTTGAAATTAAGGAGAGATTTGATTTGAAGAGCCTAAGAAAACTTACCAAAGGGAGATTGGATATGCAATGAACCTAGACACTCTTCAAGAAGGAAAGAAATCAATTAGGTTTCTTGTGGGACAAGAAGATAAATAAGGAAGATATACACATCTATCTTTCTCACGATCAATCACGTCGGGACGTTAGAAGGCAGCCATTGGAGGAGGAAGTTCCACCACGAAGATCATCGGTGTTATCAGTTTTGTCTGTTTAATTTAATTTCAATTATGTTTCTAGTTCGAGGGTTGTGAACCTCCCATGAATTATTTATTTATTGTTAGGAATTTTATATTGCAAACTTTTATATGAATTTATCTTATGCACTGAATTGATTTTATAATAATTTAATAATTATTTTAGACTGACCATCTAGATTAATTGTTAAATTATTTATTGCTATTTCATGATCCATGATCCGTAATTGTTGTGAGGATTGAATTAAGTAGCGAAATTGAGGAGGGCCCTCTAGGTGTAATAAGATCTAGGTTGTATGATTCTTAGCCGGTTTTCGTAGCCTAGTAATTCTATGTTTGGAGTCTTAATGCATTCGCGAGTTTGATTTCATAGGATCACTCGTAAATAGTTCAATTTAGTGGTCGTACCCTAATTGATGATCTTAAGAACATTCGGGTTAATTTGGTCGTACCATTAGCCTTAGGATTTGAGTTTATATAATTGTTGACATGTTTAATTCTTGAGATTTTATGAATTAGGATATGGGAGGGGATCAAATCCTTGGACTAGGTTTTCAATTTTATTTGTTTGCCTTAATTTAATATTTCTTGCAATTTTAATTATTTAGGGTATTTTGTTTATTAGTTGTTAGTGATTTAATCCAAACCCCCCCTCTAGTTACTCTTTTGAAGACACGTTAAATTCAATTTAAAATTCAATTACTCCCTTGGGTTCGACCCGTACTCATCCTACTATATTTTAGTAGATTTGTTCAGAAATTTTATAAATCTTATTTTTGTGTGCCGACGACAGCACATCAATCGTTGCCCACACAATGTCAAGATGTGGCTTAGGAATAAAACAGAAGACCAGAAGGTCGTTTGCTGTTTATGTCCATCAACTACACTATTTTTTTTAAAATTGTGTGGAAGTCAAAACTGTACGTATAATACACCATTGGAAAGCCACGGAAGAGAGGACCGTTTTGCCACATAGATCATTCCAATCGGAGGTCAGATGAGGGAGTTATGGCCAAAACGGTGATGCTGGGCAGGCTACCGTCAAAAATCCTTCTCCTTCAACATACCCTGGTGAAAGGTATTGTGTTTCTTGTTTTCTTGCTTCTACTGTAGAAACGTATGAAACCCTAAAGGTTCACGTTAACCAAAATATCCAAACTCCAACAATTGGTATCAGAGCATAGGTTCTATGGCTAAACGTGACACGTTAGGCTAGGGTTTATGTGATTATGTGTTTTTACATGGAATATGATCACATGTGATGCTTAGGGTTTTAAGTATATCTTGATATTTTGTTAAAAACCCTACCCATATTGAACACCACACACTCGATGAGCTGCTAAATGGACGCAATGGATCATGGCCGCTGTCGATGAAACTCGAATAACAAAAGCGGCGCAAGTGGCGTGCTTGAAGGCATAATCAGAATTGGTGGATCTTTTCAATTGCGATGGGTAATCTATCAAGTCGTGGCCTGTTGAATGTCGCTAATATCATGGCGACGGAGGGAGGCTGGTAAGCGCCGGTTGAAAGTGCCGATTGGCTCGCTGTTGGCGGCATCACGATGGCAGACGCATCCTGATCGTTGACAAACCTGTTGGTCTGGCAGATTAGTGGTGATTCATGTTGGCTGTCTGTTTGCCGCCTGATGGAGATGCGATGACATCCTGGCCGGCGACATGGCGGATTAAAGTTGCAGGCTGGCGAGGGGTTCAAGAAACCTGGGAGATAGAACACGCAAAGGGCAGTGACTTTGCAAACCTGGGAGACAGGCGCGCTGGTTGTCTGGCACTGCACCGCTGGTGGGCGGTTGCTGACGTTGATGATGGATGATCAACCACGGCAGCCGTGTCGAGCGGGGAGGTAAAGGCTGAGGCACGTCAGACTATCGTTCCAGGTGAGTCCAAGCCACGTTCCGGCTGGTCTTCATCTGATTCCGGTCAGGTCTGGGATGTTTCGATCGGGGCTGACAAGTGTTTCAGGTGAGTCCCAAGAATTCCGAGCGTGTCAGTCGCTGCCCAGCACATCGGAGTGTGGAGGCTGGCTGTCGGACGGGACGACCGGAACAAGCACTTGCGGCGTGCTATGGTGTACAGATCGTAGGCTGTCGTTGATGGCAGAACTCCATTGAAAGCATGGCCGAATGCGTGAGGGTGGTACCTATTTTTGAATGGGGTCAGTCGGTGAATAATGGCGACCGGCGATAGGCATGCTGGGTGGCGCCTGGTGGCTTTCTGAAAGCAGGGCGACCTGGGGAACAGAGATAGCACGGTTGCGGGAACTGGGCACTCGATGAAGCTACACGGTGGGACTGGTGGATAGCCACGAGTAACGGTGGCGCGTCAAAGCGCCAGGCTGGGGCTTGGGATTGGTTATTCAGAAACCGGCAGCTGGAACGATGGAACTTGCGGCGTAGCTGCAATTTATCCCAGCGGCATACATGGAGGACAGCTGCATGTTTCCAGCAGTCTGTGTGATGGAACTCCGACGAGTAGCAATTTTTCGGCGATGTGTGTGTGCTCGCGAGGCTCGTTGCTGGCCATCAGCAAAAGGACTGTTGTGAGCTGGTAATCTGAGTATTAGCTGTAGGGTATTTTAGTCTATTTACTTTTCATTGTAATCCCTAAGTATATATACTGTTTGTTGTATTCTATTTTATAATGCAAGTCAATAAGAAATCCCTAGTTCCTTTTTCTCTATGTTATCATGGTATCAGAGCCACCATTCATCGATTTCTCTTTGCTTGATTGAAGAAGTTAAAATTTTTTCAGGCGACGTCCGTACAATTTCGGCGTCCGTACGAGTTCGACATCGGTGTCCGTACAGTTTTTATGGAGGTATTTTCGATTTTCCCTTTGTTTATTCGTGCTCTCGGTGTTAGGGTTTGATTTGGATTCGATTGATTTGGTTGGATTTTGTTGATTTGGTACTTTGGGGATTATTGGATTTTGTTGTTTAGTTTGATTTGGTGTGCTCGTAGAGTTCTGTTTCATCATGGCTAGTCGTAAGGATGATTCACTTCAGTCGATTAGTGTTCAATTGGATGGTAAAAACTATACGTATTGGAGCTATGTTATGAAGAATTTCTTGCGTGGAAAATCTATGTGGAGCTATGTCACAGGTGTGCGGATTAAGCCTGTAGACGAGAAGGAGACTAATTATGCGGCCTTGGTCGAAAGTTGGGAGGCTGATAATTCGAAGATCATTACGTGGATTAACAATTCTGTTACCCACTCCATTGGTGTTCAGTTGGCTAAGTATGAGACGGCTAAAGAAGTATGGGATCATCTTGCTAGATTGTACACGCAGTCTAATTTCGCCAAGCAGTATCAGTTGGAGACAGATATTCGTGCTCTTCAGCAGAATGATATGAGTGTTCAAGAGTTTTATGCTGCCATGTCTAATCTCTGGGATCAGTTGGCTCTCACTGAGTCCGCAGAGCTGCGAAAATTTGAACCGTATATGGCTCGTAGAGAAGAACAACGTCTGGTACAGTTTTTGATGGCTCTTCGGAATGATTTCGAGGGATTGCGTGGAACAATTCTGCATCGTTCTCCTCTTCCGTCTGTTGATTCTGTGGTCAATGAACTGTTAGCAGAGGAGATTCGACTTAAGTCTAACGCAGATAAGGTGTCTGTCACACCTACAACTTCATCTGTCTTTGCTACTTCACAACAGTCTACTCCTCGCAACCAAAATAGACCTGCCCCTAAGGTCTCTCAGGATGAATGTGCTTTCTACAAGCAGAAGGGTCATTGGAAGGCTCAGTGTCCGAAATTATTGAGTAAAAGCAAACAACCACAGCATCAACGACCACCTCAACAACAACGCCCGCCACAGACTGCTCCATGGACGTATCGCCCACCTCAGACCAACAACGCAGTTGCTGCCCCGTCCTTGGATCCACATATGTTGGAGCAGTTTCAGCAGTTCCTCGCCTCACAGCCTCATGCCATGTCAGCCTCCTCTCATAAAGGTTTGTCCTTGTCTGATAATTCAGGTAAATCGTCTCCCCTGTGGATCTTAGATTCAGGAGCTTCTCATCATATGTCTCCTGATATCGATTCTTTTGTATCTGTTAATTCTGCTCCATCTTTGTCTGTCATGACCGCCGATGGCACTCCAATGCCATTGGCAGGAATTGGCTCTGTTCACACATCTCATTTATCTCTTTCAAATGTATACCATATTCCTAGTCTAACTTTAAATCTTGCGTCTGTTGGCCAATTGTGTGATTCTGGTTTCACGGTTCTTTTTACTTCTACCAATTGTTGTGTTCAGGACCCGCGATCTCAGAAGGTGATTGGGACAGGCCGTAGGGACGGGGGACTCTATGTTTTGGATGAGCTACAAGTATCAGATGTTGCTGCCTCTACTGTGGATTTGTCGTCTTTTCGTTTGAGTCGTTCGTCTTCTGATTTTTATCTTTGGCATTCTCGTTTAGGTCATGTGTCTGGGTCTCGTTTAAAGTTTTTGGTGTCTACAGGAGTTTTAGGTCATTTGGAAAGTCATGATATTTCTGATTGTAGTGGTTGTAAACTAGCTAAATTTTCTGCATTGCCTTTTTATAAAAGTATTTCTCTTTCAATTGCACCATTTGATCTTGTGCATTCTGATGTGTGGGGACCCTCTCCTGTATCCACCAAAGGAGGTTCTAGATATTATGTTTCTTTTATTGATGATTTCACTCGTTATACGTGGGTTTATCTTATGAAACGTAGGTCTGACTTCCTTACCATATTCAGCAATTTTAGAGCTCTTGTGAAAACCCAACACTCATCTGTCATTAAGTGTTTTCGGTGTGATTTGGGTGGTGAATTCACTTCTAACGATTTTTCTCAGTTACTTGCTTCTGCTGGGACTATCCACCAAACCTCGTGTACAGACACTCCTCAACAAAATAGTGTTACTGAAAGAAAGCATCGCCATCTTGTTGAAACAGCTCGTTCGTTCATGTTGTCAGCCGAGGTTCCTAGTGTGTTTTGGGGAGAAGCAGTCCTTACCGCTGCTCACGTGATCAATAGAATTCCAATATCTCATAATTCAGGTTTGTCCCCGTTCGAAAAATTACATGGTCATTCACCTGATTATTCCTCGTTGCGCGTCTTCGGTTGTACTTGTTTTGTTCTTCGACCACATGTTGAGCGTAATAAATTGTCTCCCCGGTCCGCCTTATGTGTCTTTTTGGGTTATGGTGTTGGTCAAAAGGGATATCGTTGTTTTGATCCAGTTAGCCAAAAATTGTATGTCTCGCGTCATGTTGTGTTTTTAGAGCATATTCCTTTCTTCTCTGTTCCGGCTAGTTCACATCATATGACACAATCAGATCTAGTGCGTATTGATCCATTCGATACCGACACCGATGAAGCTCTATCTGATACTTTGGTTCATGAGGCATCCACCTCCCTTGCCCCTGCTCCTACGACTACCCAGTTGTCGGATGAGATTGCGGATGATCCTCCTCCGCGTCAGTCCACTCGCACTCGTAAGTCTACTAAACTCCCCGATTTTGAGTACTCCTCCTACTCTACTTCATTTGCTTCCTTTGTTGCCTCTGTTCATCGTCTTTCTGAGCCTTTATCCTATAGAGAGGCAGTTCGTGATCCCCTTTGGCAGGCTGCTATGGCTGAGGAACTTACTGCTCTACACCAGACTCATACATGGGATTTGGTTTCGCTGCCATCAGGAAAACACACCATTGGTTCTCGTTGGGTCTACAAGATTAAAACCAAATCAGATGGATCCATTGAGCGATACAAGGCTCGACTTGTTGCTAAAGGCTATTCCCAGGAGTATGGCCTGGATTATGAAGAAACATTTGCCCCTGTTGCAAAAATGACGACGGTTCGCACTCTGATTGCAGTTGCTTCTGTTTGCCGATGGAGAATATCTTAGATGGATGTCAAGAATGCCTTCTTGAATGGCGATCTTCATGAAGAAGTTTATATGACGCCTCCTCCTAGTGTTGCTCATCAGCCTGGTGAAGTTTGCAAGCTTCGCAAAGCTCTTTATGGTCTCAAACAAGCACCACGTGCCTGGTTTGAGAAGTTTTCTATGGTGATCACTTCGCTTGGCTTCCTTCCTAGTCATCATGATTCGGCTTTATTTGTCAAGCGTACACCGGCAGGTCGTATTCTACTATCCTTGTATGTTGATGACATGATCATTACGGGTGATGATTATGATGGTATTGAGTCTTTGAAGTCTGAGTTGGCACGGTGCTTCGCTATGAAAGACTTGGGTATGCTACGTTATTTCTTGGGAATTGAGATTGCCTATTCTCCAAAAGGCTATCTCTTATCTCAATCAAAGTATATAGCTGATTTGTTTGAGCGTGCTCGACTTACTGACAACAAGACTGTTCCTACTCCACTTGAGACCAATGCTAGATACTCTCCGTCGGATGGCACTCCTTTGGCGGATTCTGGCCTCTATCGTACCATTGTAGGCAGCCTGGTTTATCTTATGAAACGTAGGTCTGACTTCCTTACCATATTCAGCAATTTTAGAGCAATTTCAGCAATTACTGTGACTCGCCCAGACATTGCGCATGCTGTTCATGTGGTTAGTCAGTTTGTCACTTCCCCCACTACAGTTCATTGGGCTGCCGTTCTTCGTATTCTCAGGTATCTTCGGGGCACCCAGTTTCATAGTCTCTTGTTTCCTTCTACATCTTCGTTAGAGCTGCGTGCTTATTCTGATGCGGATTGGGCTGGTGATCCTACGGACCGCAAGTCGACCACTGGATTTTGTATTTTCCTTGGTGATTCGCTTATTTCGTGGAAGAGCAAGAAACAAGATGTCATCTCTCGGTCTTCTACAGAAGCTGAGTATCGTGCCATGGCCTCTACTACCTGTGAAATTGTTTGGTTACGAAGGTTGCTTGCTGATATGGGTATTTCTCTTTCTCACCCTACTCCGCTATATTGTGATAACCAGAGCGCTATTCAGATTGCACGTAATTCAGTCTTTCATGAGCGAACCAAACATATCGAGATTGATTGTCATGTCACTCGCCACCACCTACAGATCGGTACCATCACATTGCCATTCGTTTCTTCTTCTCTGCAAATTGCTGATATGTTTACAAAAGCACACTCAGCTTCGCGATTTCGTTTCCTGTCTGACAAACTCTCTATGCTTATCGCTGTAGCATCGTGAGTTTGAGGGGGAATATTAGCTGTAGGGTATTTTAGTCTATTTACTTTTCATTGTAATCCCTAAGTATATATACTGTTTGTTGTATTCTATTTTTTAATGCAAGTCAATAAGAAATCCCTAGTTCCTTTTTCTCTATGTTATCACTGAGCATCTGCTGGAAGAAGAGGTGCCCGATTCTTGATCAAATACAGCAAAAGGATACGTGTGAGGGGATGACGTGGCACAGTTGGATGGTGCCAGCTTGCATGCGGTTTTCTTTGCTATAGAACCATGATATAAGTTTTCTTAGTGCCCAAGTTATCCTATTCACGTGTTTAAATTGCTTTATTGGGAGTTGACTTAAGTCAATTTCTTTTATTTGACTATTATTTTAATTTCCTTATATATAATATGCTATAATTGTTTTAATGTGTCAATTATTATTATATATTTGGATTGTGTGTGCTATTTGATTTACTGTCTTATCTGCCGTAATAATAGCATGTTTATTTGCATAATTATATATGTTATATTATATGCATGCAAAAACCCTCTTGTTAAATAACTAAGTGGGAGAGGGATTTTCGTGGCCTCCATGTTGATTTATTAAGTGACGCAAGTAAGCGTATGAGTCGGTTTTAGTGCCTTCCTCCCCAACGGATGAATTTTATTTATGGATCACTGGAATAAATTTCATTAAATAATTATTGTTTGTAATGTGATGCAAGTAAGCTTATGAGTTGGTTATAGTGTCTTCCTCCCCAACGGATGAGCTTTATTTGAGGATCACTAGTACAAATTAATAATTGATGGTTATAGGAAATTATTTAAGCACGTGTGGACTTCTCCAACTGTAAGACACACAAGCTTGGGTAACGTACTTAGTATCAAATAATGGTATACACTTAGGTGCAATTAATATGTATCCTCCCCAAAGGAGTCACTACTATTAAATTGCATGTCTAAATGACAACCGACTATTAATCATTGAGTCATAAGGTTAATTATAACGTATGAAATTAATGGGTAAAATCTTCTCTTTCGAATGTTCGGGTTTGTATATGTCCACACTAACATGGCATGCAAATTTACGGTACTTGAGATGTCGGTAAATTTATTTTATATTGTTTATTGAGGGAATCAATATAAAATTTAAATTCGAAGAGTTTGATCATCGTATATATTTGGTTGATTATCTGAATTTTCGAATAGTTATTTCACTTATTGTTAACTAAAAGAAAATATATTTACTAGTCCATAAAAAATGATTAGAAAAGAATCTTGATTTTAATTATTACTGCTTAGAAAATTAAAATGTGTTCTCACTAAAGATGTCTTCTGATGCATATTTAAGTCTTTAGTGAAGAGGTGAGAAGTTCATAGAAATATGATGGTCACATGATACTCTTCGGATACACGAGTAAGTTAGAAAGGCAAGAGGTCATGTTAAATTTGATGAATGAATTGGAAATACTTAGAATAGAAATTGAAGGGGAAACCTAGCTCAATTTATTTTATAGTTTGTCTTAACGTTTTGAGCAAGTTTCACCTGAATTAGAAAAGGTTGTATACGGTAGGAAAACTTCTGAGAAAACGTACGGCGAAGGAAAACCAATTTCATCAAGAGGTGAACAAGAATAGTATCTTATTCACTAGTTGTTGAAGCGTGATTAATGATGACGTTTACTGACACGTTGTGTGTAAATACCGAAATCACTAGTCTGCAACTAAGTGATGATGAGATTACTAAGAACATGGGTAAAACTACAAGAGTAGTGGCTGTTGCAGTGGGAGTTGTTTATTTATCTTTTGATAAGAATAAACGTTTGATTTTGAGAAATTGTCTTCATGTACATTTTCATAGAAAGAATTTAATTTTGGTTTCTATGCATTAACGAATAATAATCTGTTATGGTACGATAGTGATAATTTGTACACTCCTAAATCATGTTTATCCCACGGATGCAATAAATAGTAATTATTAATGCATCTTCTAAACTTAGTAAGAGAAAGGAATCTTCGGAGTAGAACTAAACTACTTTTGGCATCTAAGACTAGATCATTTTACTTAAGTACGATTCGAAAGTTGATAGACGATGGACCGTTAGGTTTATTAGAAGTGAAAACTATCGAACTAGTGAGTCTTACTTGGTAGTAAAAATGATTAATTGCCTTTTTCAAGGCAAGGGGGTATAGAGCCATGAAAAGATATGTTGGAAATGGTTCATTCTGATTTAAGTGATCCTAAGATTATCTCGGCGAGAGGTGTTTATGAATATTCGAAGATTATTCTAAGAACAAGATATATTTATTTGATGCACTGCAAGTCCGAGTACTATGATTAATTCAAGAAGTACATGACTGATGCAGTGAAGCATCATGGAAAATATATCAAGTTATTACGATTTAAATCGTAGTGGCGAGCACCTCTTAGGATAGTTTAGGAGCTATTAATCAGAAGTTGGGATTGAATCCCAAGTTTTCTACACATGGCATACCCCAATTGTATGGTGTGGTGGAAAGAAGAAATATGACTCATATGGAAAAGGTTACATAGATAATGAATTATTCAATTCATTTTCTGAGTAAGCCCTAGAAACAACATGTTGAATTGATGTTTGTGGGATATCCTAGAAAAATGAAGGATGGTTTATTTAATAGTCCAAAAAGATCAGAAAGTGATTTTTAATACGATCACAAGATTTTTGAAGAACGACTATGTAATAAATCACATAGCCATGTATAAAATGTTCCAAAATCTGTGAGACAGGAAACACAAGTTTTAGTACCAAGACTACAAGAGGATATACCACAAGTAAACTGCATCGCGTGTCACATTTGATACACAATTGCATGTAGTGTCTTATTGTAGTGGGAGCGTTGTTTTACAACATGATAGTTTTTATGTTTTGGGAGAGTCGTAAGACTTGGTCACTAGTAAACATAAAATGGGCCCATGGACATAACGAAGCACTACAAGATCGAAATCGGCATCTTAGCAAGTTGCAATATTTTCTGAAATTAAATGTGGGAGCTTGTAGAACAATCAAATGGTGTAAAATCCATTGGATATGTTGGTCTACAAAATTAAAAGAGGATCGATTACATTATGTTGATTCGGATTCTTTTATCTGTTGCTACTCATATTAATTATGATGTAAAGCAAATAGATGTCAAGACAGCTTTCCTGATTGGAAGTCTTGAGGAAAACATCTATTTGAAGCAACCAGAGTGATTCATTGCAAAGGGCTTAGAGCATTTTGCATGTAAGCTTAAAAGTGTCCATCGATGGACTAAAGCAAGCTTCAAGATCATGAAATATTCATTTTGATTAGGAAATCCAGTAACATAGATTTAATCAATGCTCGGATGGATCTTGTGTATTGAAAAGAGTGGCAGAAACATGGTGGTATTTCTTGTATATACGTAGATGGTATCTTGCTCATTGTAGACAATAAAAGAGTATTAGCGGGTGTATGTATATGGTTAATAAAGCAGTATGAAATAAAGGACTTAAGAGAAACAAAATATATCCTTGCGATCATGGAAATAAAGATCACAAGAAAGGATGTTGTGCTTGTCTCAAGCTTCATAAAATGATACAATCCATACTCATTTTAGCATGTGACTTTATCTAAGGATTTGTGTCTTAAGACACAATAGAAGATAAAATAGAAAAGGGTGGTTCCCTATGCTTCGGCAATTAAGAAGCTTAATCTATGGAATGCTATATACGAGATTAGATATCTGTATTGTCAATGGCAGAGTCAGTGGGTATCAAGGTAACCCAGAACAAGAATATTGAATTATGGTAAGACATATTTGAAGTTCCTAAGAGTACTGAAAATTATATGTAAGCTTACCGGAATAATTCATTACTTCTTGGCGGTTACTTAGATTTGGGTTTTTCAAATTATAGAGACGATAGTAAATTCACCTTAAGGTTATGTGTTTAATAGAAGTAGATCTATGGTATGGAGGAGTGTCATATAGAAATATATTTCGGATTCCATCATGGAAAGAGGATAATATTGGAGCCTTGTGGCAGCCAAAATATCTGTATGATTCTAGAAACTTCGTAATGGAATTAGATGTGATTCTGAGTTTGCCCAAGGTTATCATAATTTATTGTGATAATAATGGTTAAATTGCAAACTTGAAGAAGTCACGAGTCTGTAAGGAAATTAAATACATTGATAGCTAGTACTATCTAATACGAGAAATCGTATAATGAGGGGAAGGTTGTTGTTGCCTAGATGATAACCTAGTAATCCTTTTACAAGGACCTTAAGGCGAGAGCTTTTAAAGGTCAAATAGTGGGAGAGGGAATCAGATGTATGACAGCAGATATGACAGCATAATCTTTTAGTATAAGTGGGAGATTGTTGAATTGTATACTACAAGTCTAGCTTTTTGTATGAACAATGTTTAGATAATATTTGAAATGAGAATCATGTGATCAAATGTTTGCAATTAAGTTATTGCAAAAGTCCATTTACTTTATATTGTAGATAATATGGTGTGCGGCGTCACACGAAAGATCATATATCGGCTCCTTATAAAGTTATATGTTCACAACCGAGATAGGCGGGACTATCTATCAGTATGATTGTAGTGTGATTTGGCATTAGTCTGTCTTGACTATAAAATTGCACTAGTGCACTTGTGTATTGAGCAGGACCGCGTTGAGATCGTTCAGTTTATACTGACTATATAATAGAACTTGATCTCTGTTATTATGGATATTCGTACTCTTAATCCCTATAAAATAACCTCGACACATAAGCCAGTATTTATTTCTTTGATTCATCAATGGGTAGATTTAAAGGATATATCAATATTCCCGGTGAGTTGGGAAATTATGATGTCTCTATGGTATGTTGTTTATTGTAGAAGGAATTCGTGTCCTAACGGAATTGGTTGATGATGTCACCTTGAGGAGTCATAATGATTATCATGTAAACCCTGCAGGTGGATTTATTCTAGCATGATAATTAGTTTGAGTGGTACTACTCTCGGTAAATATATTAATTAATGGAGTTGTCAGTAACTTAATTAATTAATGGGCATTGAATCTTAAACACGGGGAGATTAATGGGCTCATAATAAGAAGGAGCCCATAAAAGTAATTTGGGATTAGGATGGCAGTGCAATAATATTTCTTTAGTGGAATGATTTATTATTATTGGACTTAAGTATAAGTTTTGGGCTAAATTTGGATGCTTAAGCCCAATGGAAGGACCAAACCCTAATTTCTCCTTCTGGTCCCTATTGTAGCCTATATAATAGCCAATCTCAGCAGTCCCGATAATCAGTAACACACGCCCAAACATGTGAATAGTAGATTAGGACTGCAGATTGAGTTCGTCTTATAGATCATTGCCCACACCAACGTCAAGACGTGGCTTAGGAATACAACAGAAGATCAGAAGGTCGTTTGTTGTTTCTGTCCGTCAACTTTGCTGATTTTTCAAAAATCGTGTGGCAGTCAAGACTATACGTGTGATACACCGTTGGAAATCCACGAAAGAGAGGATTATTTTTTCGCATAGATCATTCCAATCGGAGATCAGATGAGGGAGTTATGGCCAAAATGGTGAGGCTGCCTAGGCAGCCGTTGAGAATCCTTCTCCTTCAACATACCCTGGTGAAAGGTAATTCGTTTCTTATTTTCTTGCTTCCGCTGTAGAAACGTATGGAACCTAACGATTCAGGTTAACCAAAAGATCCAAACACCAACATCTCTGACATTAAACACGAGCGTCTGTTGGGGGCTTTCCCTCCTGTTTTTTTATTTTATTTCATTAGTGTGAGTAAGAAATTTTTATATTTGACGTGCTTACTTATTGAAAATTACATCTCTTTGCAAACTTAGTTTTGACTATAGTTTCTACTAAGTTGGGGGGGGTGTGATGTACTTACCTCATCGTAGCACCGAGAGTATAATCTTTTCTTTATAACGTTTGTTCGGGGAGTTAATTTTTTGCAGTATATTAACACTTAAATCGGTGTTGATGTGTTGATTTTTTATAATCTGCCTAATGTTCAGTGGTGTTTTATTTCTTGTGTCATATGCGGAGTATATATACAATTATTGTTGAGTCTTAATGGTGGTTCTCTAGCTATTATTTTGCTGTGTTTTGGTACATAATGATCGTTTTAGAGCTTGAAGTTTGTAGGGATCGAAGAAGAATTGAGTTTGAAGGAACAGTAGCATGGTTCGACCATTGATGAAGGTCGAACCAGATGGGTTCGAGTCGAACCAACATTCAGAGAAAATTTTACAAGTTGGTTCGACCAAGAGCTTGTGGTTCGACCAAGGGTTCGAGTCGAACCAGCTACCTGAAAATTGGTAACGGGCTGGTTCGACCTCGACCTGATGGTTCGACTAATGGTTTGAGTCGAACCCCATCAAAAATCTATCTAGAAGCGTGGTTCGACCACCTGGTTCGAGTCGAACCAGCCCAGGTAAGGCGTGTTTAAATGTGATTTTCGCCCCTGTTCTGTACACTTTTCACACCACCCCTACTCGAATCCTCTCCAAACCAAAAATCCTCTCGTACAAACTTCGATTTCACGTATTTCTACTCCGATTAAATCACTTTCTATCCTTCCCACTCTTTATTTCTCACAAATTTGGAGAATTTTAGTTGAAAAACTAGGGTTTCTCACCCAATTTTGGGGATTTTTCTGCATTGTTCATACTAAGCCATGGCTGGATCGAAAGGAACGTTCTCTTGACTCTATTACCCTAGTATTGAAGATCTATTACTTGATTTTAAGTGGGTAAGTTGATTGAACTTGTTTTTATGTGGATTCATGGTGTAATTTGAATTTTTGTTTGAAATTTCTTATGAACAAGTGATGGGTCCGATTTTAATTGTCGATTTGTTGTTGGACCTTGATGTTTACTTGAAGTTGTTGAGCAAGTTGAGTGGTGAAGTGAAGCATGTTAGAAGGTTGAGTTGATTTGTGAAGTTTTATAATTGCATGCTTAAGGGAAGAAAGTGAAGTTGATAATTCTTGGTGAAGAGTTGAATTGTGAAGTGAAATTAGAGTAGCATGTTATGGATTCATTGTTTAATATCATGAATAGGCATGATTGTTTAAAGTTGATTATACATGAATAACTTGAAGTCTTGAGTAGAGTTTAGTGTATGATTAGACTTGGAATTGGATTGGTTACTTTTCTTTTTTTTTGTTTGGTATTGAAATATTTATCTTGTGGGAAAAGGAAAGGCGATTGAAATCCGCTCCAAGAGGAAGAAGAATAGGCAGCCTCGTGAAGACGAGGTTACAAAGAAATTATAGCTTAAGGAGAGGGTGCCTAGGAACTTTCTTATACAAATGGAGAATTTGGAGGACATAAAGGATAGATGGGGTGCGATGTCTGATAGGATTGCTCGCACGAGGTACCAGGATGATGATGTTATGAGAACGATGAATATTCGGGATGATATTATGTAGATGTTTGATCAAGTGGGTATCTGTCACTTCAAGGAGCTGAAGAGGCCTACATATTTCCATGTGACTATGGAGGTCTTGTGCTCGATTACGATCAAGAAGGGTTCGAGTTCTCTTCCATATGAATGTTCATTCCAGCTGGTAGGCGAGAAGAGAACTTGGACAACTAAGGATTTCAATATTCTGCTAGGAACTCCGAGGGGGATTTCTAGGTATGAGGACGGACACTTCCGATCGAATGATTTCTGGAGAAGACATGGATTTCAAGACGAAGGATGCTCGTGCTGATCATGGATAGAATTTTGGGCAACACATTGTTTGCCCAATCTGAGGGAAGTTGTGTATCTAGTGGAGAGTTGTATGCTTTATGGTGTATGTTGAATGGAGTGCGGTTTAATGTGGGATCATATTTGATTCAGCATCTTTACAGATTCAGGAGTTTCACTTTTCAGAGAGTCAATATTGGAGGATTGCTTACTCCTGTGGCTGAGTCGTACCACATGGATTTTACTAGAATTACACCTATTTTGGAGGATCCGGATCTCGTGACGAGTGCTTGTGTTAAAGTTGGATTTGCTTATCATCACAATGGAGACTGGTTTTACACTAGAGGATCTAATCCCTATTCTTTCATGTTTCCATTTGATGTGAGGGCTTTGACTAGGATCCAGGGTGACAGAAACATGTTGATGGATAGTTTGGCACCGAGGCGAAATCAATTACGTGCTTGAGGAGAGAAGACTGGAGGACTATTGCTCATATGTACGCCGCTGGGATGTATCAGGAGTTGCAGAGCATAGTAGATAATGTACCGCAGCAGCAGCAAGAGCAGCGCAGCAGCCTCATCACAATGAGGAGATGCATGGAGTGGAGTCGATTGAGCATCCTGAGATTGAGATTCCACAGCAACATGAGATGCCACCACCACCACATCCACAACAGCCGCAACAGCAGCATTGAGGCGGTCCCAATGAGTATTATAGGGAGCAGTTTAGGTTGATGAATGAGCATCTCGTCAACCTAAATAACAATCAGAAGGAGACGAACCATAAATTGGGCCTGCTGAGGATGAGCTATGCCGCTCTCGATATGTGTTACAACGCACTGCATGCCAACTATGTGCTGATGGATCAGAAATTGGGAGATTTGAGTGACAATTATGAAGCTCTGGATAGGAAGGTGGATACCCTACAGAGAGATTTCGATGATTGGCGATGAGGTGATAGTGATGATGATGCTCCGGAGGAGTAGAGAGCACCAGGTTTTCATCTTATCTACTTCATCTCATTATTGTGGCATGTATTGATATTCTGATTGATTCTGATGTTGGATTGATGGTGATACTTGATTTGGATTGATATGATGGGTTCTTGGTTAGTATTTTGCATTTGTAGTTTGCATGTGTTGATTTTGTTGAAGAGAGGCATGTATAACTTGTTAAATATGTGGAGTTCATTGTGGAATTGATCTTTATTATATGCTATGAGGAGTGCTTAGGAATCTATTTCCCCATGTGAGAATTTGAGCCTTATGAAATCATGCTATATTCATGCATGATAGTTTGTTCTTGCAAGAATCGTTCATATAACTGTATTCTAGAACTTGGCTTGGAGTCTTGTGTGAGACTTATGATTGTTAGTTATTAGGACATGATCTTAGGCCATTATTGTTTATTTGAGTCACTTAGCCAAATTTTAACTTCTCATATATTATATAAATCATTGAAAGCCATGTTGAGCCTTTAAAAGCTTTTTCTTTGGCAAGCCTTGATAAAAAGCCTTTATTTATCATTTACTTGAGCCTTGTTGAATATCCTATTCATTAGTAGAGAGTTGAGGTGAATATATGATAGCTTGAATGTGAAGAAAGAAGCAAAGAAAAGTTGGTTGAGCTATAAAAGGAAAAGAAAAATATGGTTAAATCTTGTTTAGGGGTAGGCCTGAAATCGGTACCCCAACTGCTTCAAAGGATAGTGCCCGATATTAGTACCCTTGTACTTTGAAAAAAGGAGAAATGAAGATGTTGATGCCAAGGAAAAGAAGGAGAAAGATAAATCGCTAAGATCATGAGGCTGTTTGATGAAAAGCAACACTACAAGGTAATTCTCTACTAGTGAATTAGTCACTTTATCTATATTTTCCTACCTTTACCAAAGAGCCAATATTACAATCCAAAGCAAGTCCTTTGTGATCCTAGTAACGAAGTGATTATAAGTTGATTTTTAAGACCTTTGCCAAGCTTATGATTACCCGGAGATATGAATTGAAATGAGCATATATATTAACCTATAAGTGTACATCTTTTACACTTGAGAGCAAGAGTAAACACTTATCTTGTGAGCTAGATGACTTAGTACTCCAAAGCGTATTATGATTGAGTGATGTTTTGCATGAATGAAATGTATGATGCGAGTGGTACTTGTTTTAAATTGATAGAATTGCATGTGTAGGTATGTATTGTATTTGACTTGATGGCCTTGTGAATTTTATACTAATCTTGTGGTTTTGATTTTATTGGCTCAGGACGAGCAACATGTAAGTTTAGGGATTTAATGAGAGTGTAAATTCACATATTTTAAGCTCTGATTTTGGTGATAATGGTGTATGATTTGATCTTAAGTCAAGATAAATTGAGATATGTAGTGAAAAGTCACGAATCATGTGCGTGTGAGGCCATTGGAACGAATTTTTGAACGAAAACAGGATAGAAGTGCTCGGAACCGAAAAGTGGAGAAGTCAAAGGCATGGTTCGACCAAAGGAGAGGTGGTTCGACCAGCACCCTTGGTCAACCCAAGAACCTAAAATTGTTTAAAGAGCGGTTCGACCACGAAATTATGGTTTGACCAAGCATGATGGTCTAACCGTGGTCGAACCAAAAGCCTAAAGAGAAGCAGTGATGATTCGACCACAAACGACTGACGGTTCGAGTCAAACCAGCTACCTGCAGATTCGTTATAGGCCGGTTCGACCAAGCCATGAGTGGTTCGACCAAGGGCCTTGGTCGAACCGATGTGCGGGAAGTTTTCGAATCTATATTTTTACACTTTTAGTACGTGTTTTAACATAAAAAGCCCATTAGAGGTCTATTGGAGAAGCTAAAGTTATAAAAGGAATACCTCACGCAGCTGGGAGAGAGGCCGTTCACCACCTTCATTCTACACAACATCCGAAATCCTACCATCATCCACGGAGCTGTGGAGGAAGATTCGTCTATCGAATCAAGTGAGAACCAAGTGAAGATTCAAGATGGAGAGAGACACGACGGTGCCCGCATCTAGGGTTTTTACTACGCATCTAAATTTATCTTGTAATTTTCAAGACTATGGGTAAGATCTATCCAACCACCATGATTGTTCTTCGATCAATCATGGGCTAGAACCGCTTCGGTAGTTCTAAGATTTATGAAGGTTTTATGAGTTAATTAAACTTCCGTGTGTATACTCCGTACAATACTACTTGTGGTTTATTTTATATAAAATTATGCATTTTTAATTTATACTCAGAGTTATTTTGTGCATAATTAATTGTTATGTAGAGTCTGAATACATATCTTGATTATTGATTGAGTGTGTTCACTGCTGAGCAGGATTACATGTTATGATTCTAAGTGAGCGAACTCCAAAGTTTCATTAAAACTATCTTATATAAATACTTATTAATTGAATCTTATTCGGGTTAATAAGTAGGACAAAGGGAACTTTTCATAGTACCTATAAAGGGAGATCATATCGGGTTAGAGTACTTAATGCACGAGAGATAACTGATACTGATAGTACCTAGAAAGGGTGGTGAATTATATCTCTTACTCCAAAGATATTCACATGTGTCACACGCTTATTTACTTGCGTCTATAGAGTATATTTTCATGATTTAGTGATGCGTCCATACTCCACAAGGCAGAGTCGGATATTGATACACGGAAGGGAAGTTAATAAGTAAAACTGGATGGCCCGAAGGACTACCTAATTTCTCACTTATTCACTTTCGTTTAATCTCTATTGCTTATTTATTTTAATTACTATTTTAATTATTTGTTTATTAGTTACTTAATTCATCACAACTATATTGTCAACCTAGTCGTAATAAGTTAGATTATAATTAAATTAATAATATGTCACTTGGGTACGATAATCACTTAATCGCTTATCAAAGCTACAATAGCATCCTTCACACTTGGTGATTAATATTGTGTGTTGAGAAAACGCTCATCACCTCACGAGGATCACAAAAGTATAATTAGTTTTGAGTTTTGACGTAAAATAAAGGATTTATAAAGAAACACAGTTTGCTTTCGAAATTATGTCCCATTTAAACTTCGTTATTTTCATGTAAAATTGGTATATATGTGATTCTCGTCTTGCGAGAACTCCATAAGTGCTTTCAAAATTTCAATCGGAGTTGTATAACTCAAATTGTGTCATTTTGTAATAAGTTTAAAGTTTAGGGTAAATTTAAATGAGAATATAATATAATGCAAAGACTTGATTGCAATTTATTAAATATATATTATATATAATAATAAATAAATCAACTTTGAGTTTTGAAAATAGTATCACTTTCGTTTACGTATGTATTATATTTTCATTTATGATTATAATTTTATAAATATTAATTTAACTTTTTACTTTAAATATTATTATAATTTTACTTTCCATTTATAACTGTAATTCTTACTTTTTCATTAAGTAGTACTCCCTCCGTCCATCCTCAATATATCCATTTATTTTTTGTACTTGGATTAAGGAGTATTATTATTTTATGTGTAGTAGGTAGTTGTATTAGTGGAGGGTGTGAGTCCCATATTTTATTTGTATTAATGGAGTGTGTGGGTCCAATAGTCCAAAAAGAGAAATGGATAGATTAAGTATGGACGGCCTAAAATGGCAAAATGGATATATTGACAGTGGACGGAGAAAGTATTATTATTTTGGGTATAGAATATTTATTTTATATTCATTTTTAATAAAATTAGTATTCATTTTCATGAATATTTGAGATCGAAGAGCAAGTCTAATTCCTTTCATATTTTTTTCAGAAAGCTTCAAGGTGGGGTAACTTTCACTCTTTACAGAGTGCGATAATTTTATGTCATGATTGCTATGTTAAGATGTGATATGTGTTACTGATATGTCTTGTTATGTGCTATATTACTTTTAGTTCGATGAAAAATATTTTCCTACTAACATCGTACGGGGTGACGACTCGGTGCGCACAGATCAACTAACACAAGTTACTGACTATATCGGTTCAGTACTAAAATGTATTTCAAAACATGCTAACATCGTACTGGGGTGACAACTCAGTGTGCACAGACCAACTAATACAAGTTACTGGGTACATTGGTTCAATACTAAAATGTATTTCAAAATATACTAATCTCGTACTGGGGTGACGACCCAGTGCACACAGACCAACTAACACAAGTTATCAGACAATGGTTCGGTCTAAAATATTTTTAACGAGTTATCGAACTACAATGTGCAAATTATTTTATTAAAATTGACATGTGTTACATCTTATGGTATATTTTGCATGCATGTTTATTTTTAACTGTGCAATCATTTAAGTTAACCCACTGAGTGTATTTCAAACACTCACCCTTTCTATTCCAAACCCTTTGAGGTTGAGGTTACGACGGCGTACCGGGGGCGGATGCGTTGCGTGAGAGCTTTTTAATTATACATTCCCAAATGATATTTTTTGTAATCATATTTAATTTATTAGTTATTCACGCCTAATAGTTAAGAAGGAAAACCCCCTTTTTATTTTTATTGAAAATTTGGGGTGTGACAAACACTATAAGGTTTTATCTTTGTCAATGAAATGTCAGAGCGTGTAAGCTTATAAAGAGATATATCCAACTAATAAAATATCAAAACAATAAATGGATTTAATATTTGAAGTCTACGTAACGAGAGAATCATTTTGACATATAATGTGATAAAAGTCGATAGTTACCGACGAACTTACTGTCGGCCTGTGACGTTTCTTCCTTTCCTCGTCACAACTTCCTCTCTTCCCTTCTCTGCTAAGTTGAGTTAAAGTGGGCGGTAATGGGTTTATATAGTGGGTTAATTTCTTAGGGGCTACTGTAATTCATGGACGGCTATTACGTGGTTGCTTTTACTCTAATTGTAATAGTCCATGTGATAAGTTTGCTGCGTTTCTAACAGCCTACGTATGTGAATGTATTGGGATGGAGTACGTAGATGGGGAATATCCACGTTTGTTTTATATTACTAATATTACCAATAATAATAATTAATATTAATATTAATATTGGTATTATTATATAAATAATGTTCGTCCAACCTTATTCATTTATTATGGATTAAATGTAATTACTTAATATTTAAGACATAATACATTCGTATAATATGAATATAAAATATAAAATAAAAAATATTCAGGTATTACAGAGCAACATTATCTAAAGACATCTAATTTGGAGTTTACTTTTTGTGACGTGTATAGGCTAGAATGCTTCCTTGGTGACATGGCAGAAATAGAATTTTTGCAGCACTTTCCATTTTTTTTAAATTGTTATTTTTTTCTTACGTTTTTTTCTCTTTCTTCTTTTCTTACGACATTTTCTTCTTACTTTTTTCTCTCTCTCTCTCTCTTTATTTTTCTTTCTCACTCTTTCTTTCTCCTCCAATCTATCCCATTTCTCTTCTCTCGCCATGAAATCATTGTCTGCATCTTAGATTCTATATTTTCTTTCTGTTCCTTTCAATCGACACCACCGAGATATAAATCCTACATCTCTCTTATAATATATAATGGATCATTCCGACGCATATGTAATGGATTTCTCGCGATTCTCTCCCCTCGCTGCCCCGTTCTCAAATGATTAGGTAATGGATCTATATTTATTTTTTTAATTATGCTTTCAACCGATAATATTTGGAATTGATTAATATTTCTATCTTGGTCGGATTTGAGATTTGATGATGCATTATAATGGCATTTCTGCATACGACTTCTCGCGATTCTCGCCGCTCGCTACTACCTCGGACCATTCCGACACCATCCCGCCCCTCACTGTCCCCTTCGCAAACGATTAGGTAATGAATCTTTATTCATTTTTCTTCTAATTAGGTTTTCAACCAAATATTTGGAATTGATTAATGTCTCTATCTTGGTCGAATTTGAGATTTGGTGATGCATTATAATGGGGTTTCTTCATATTCTATTGAGGTTTCCGTGTTGGTGATTCATTCTATTGGTAGTGTGATTTATCCTTCCCAACTTTTATCCTTTCCTATTATTTAATAGGAGTAATTTGGTTCTTGATTTCTTTTATCAGGCTTTCATTGTTTCATTTGCTAATACTTATATTCAGCCTCTTTAGGTAGTTACGAGCATTAGCTACTCTTTTTATCAGTTTATCATGCTTAAGTTCCAACCATAATCTATCTTCTGAAATTTGTTGAAATTTACATGAACTATGGATGTTTATCTGTATCAATGTTTCGAAGAAGGTGTCCTGTCAATTTAATTATACACTCATTAATTGTGTGTTTGCAGGCACTTTATCACAATTAGAGCATTCGAAGAAATAGGTTCCAGGCAAGGCTATCCTGATAGTTTTCTTAGTCAGTATAATCCTCACACCTCTTGCATTTGTTGTTTTAGCAATGTGGTATGTTTATCGGAAGGATATAAGTCCTGTTTAGTGGGCTTCATCTCCATCAGATAGACTATCAAGTTATAGTAGTGGTATAAACTTGATGAGCCAAGGAGCTCCTTTAGTAAAAGTATACAAAAGATACTTCGAGTCCCCTATCAAACCTTTTAATGGTAAACATTCATTTATGCAGTTTGTAGTGTACTGTCCAAATCTTAAAGACATCTCTGTGAATTTAGTTATCGTTTATTGTCTGAAGGATGCTTTTCGAAGACATCTTGCTTATTCAGAAGGACAGTAGAAGCATTACATGGAATAATAATACAGTTGTTCTACTCCGAACTGGAAAGTGCAACTAACAGATTCTCTGACACTGATTTAATTGGAGTTGGAGGAATCAGCCACGTCTATCGTGGTAATCTCTGAGATGGAAGAACCGTTGCAATTAAGAGAATGAAAACCAAAAGTGGCCCAAAAGCAGAAAATATTTTCTTGACTGAGGTACTAAAAACCAGTAAAAATATTTTTTTCACTTCACAACAATAAAAAGGTTAAATATAACAAACCTATTTTTGTATTTAGATAGAACTGATGACAAGACTTCACCACTGTCATGTGGTTCCTTTGCTTGATTACTGCTCGGAGCTCCAAAGGAAGAATGCTGAGAGGCTACTGGTGTTCGAGTATATTCCCAACGGTAATCTCAGGGAGTGTCTGGATGGGGATACATGCTAGTGTTTGGAGTGGAATACTCGAGTTGCAATAGCTCTTGGAGCTGCACGTGGCTTGGAGTATCTCTATGAGGCCGCTGTCCCTAGAATATTGCACCGAGATGTCAAATCCACAAATGTTCTATTAGATGATAAGTGGAGAACTAAGGTAAGGAAAAAAAACATTTGGTTGTACATAAAAATAGTAAAACTTATCTGCAAATATTAACTCTGTCTATGCAGATTACTGATTTATAATATTAAAATATATAATAATTTAGTCTTTATTCTTTTCCATGTTCCACATAAAGTAAATGGTCATTGCTTACAGGTTTGTACAGCCAAAATGAATCTAAGTGATGAAGTGGATTTGAAGGACTACATGTCTCGACCAGGTAAAATCAATGCAGCTGAGGTCAGTGTTCTTATACATTCCTTTGAATAAAAATCGCAATAATGAAAATTCAAAAAATCTATTATTATTCTAGAAAATCACAATACCTTTGAATGAGTATATATATTGGTGTTTTTTATGCCTTTGAATTTCTGTTTATGCGGTATTTTAATTGATACCTTTCATGTCACATGTTAGATATACATTCGTGAAGGGCAGTCTTAAACTTATTATGTCACCTTCATATTCTGTCATCATCCAGGTAATAAGTTGTGTGCTTAAGCATTTATAAAGTTTGTAACTCTGATGTGTAATGCTTAGGTGTAGTTTATGTATATATAAAGTGGGCAAAATATATTTTATTATATAGAGGTAGGCAAAATGATGTATATTTTCTAACATTGTGCAATTTGGGTTATGTCCCTAAAAATAAATAAATATATGAATTTCAGATAGTAAACAACACGAAAAATAAAAAAATGCAAAGAAGGAAATAATTATTACTTATCAATTATAAATATTTAGATGTTTGGTTGCTGGACTTGGGGAGAGGGTGTGCGTGTCTCTTTGTGTGTGTTATTCTCTATGTTCTATATCCATAGAAGGTGATCTGATTGTTAATTGTTGTATATGATATCTCTAGGGGCCCGAATGGATCGAGATGTTTTCCGGCTTGCAAAAGAAAATGCACCTGCTATTGTATTCATTGATGAGGTAGATGCAATAGCTACAGCTATATTTCATGTTCAAACTAGAGCTGATTGAGAGGTTCAGCGAATTCTGTTGGAATTGCTTAATCAGGTATGTTGAGAACGAATTGTGGAATATTTTTTGAATAAATATCTTTTAAAAGATCATGAGGAAATATACTCATATTTACAGATGGATGGATTTGATCAAACGATTAATGTTAAGGTTATCATGCAACTAATAGAGGTGATACATTGGATCATGCCCTTCTTCATCCATGAAGACTTGATCATAATTTAGTGGGTCAACTGATTGTAGGCGACATGTTTCTAACTGTGTATACTCCCCCGTCCCATTTTAATATTTTGTTTCTTTTTTTTTGAACGGAGATTAAATAATATAGAACTTTATTGTATAGTGGGTTGAGAAATATAATATTTTAATGTAAACTAGATTATTGTATTAGTATTGTGTGCGAGTTTCATGAAAATATATTAATTGTTTTTTTGTCAATTTATCTATAAAAAAGAAAATGTAAAGGTGAAATGAGATACTCAATTTAAAAATATATAGAGATTGGAATGGAATTGAGAGGGTATTAATCATGAATTTATTACTACTAAATTAGTTGTTTTGATTTCTTAAAACACTAAATTTATTCTATACTCTTTCTAATTCTTCCTTCTTTTATTTTTATTATTATTATTATTATTTTATATGTATATATTATTCGTGGATGTATATTATTATATATTGTACTATTAATTTGGTATGTGTAATTTATTATTATTATTTTATTTTAAATGGCCTATTAAATATTTTAGGAATAAAATTTAATTGAATACATGGCATTCAATAGATATTACATTTGTATTTAAAAAATTGTTAAATGTCATAAGTTCATATATTAAATGAATTTAATGAAGGGTTCCGCTATTACAATTCGAAATTTGCTAAGATCACTTGACTATGAAAATATATATATATATATATATATATATATATATATATATATATATATATATATATATATATATATATATATATATATTCAAAAGATCATCATATTCGTGACTAAATTCACTTTATAATAAGTTAACCTAAAAATGTATTAAAAAATATATAATAAAGCGATGAGCCGGAAGGGGAGAGAGGAATTTCTAAATTTTAAAAAAATTACATTTTATTATACTATGTTTTAGAATTTTAGAGAATAACATGAAAATTTATGGAAAATCTAATTTATTCCTTTGTCAAATATACATTATTGCAAAAGGTATTTTTCAACCAAAAAAACTTCAATAAATTTTAAATATAACTTTTTTGCAAAACAATATTAAAATAAAAAATTAATATAAAAGTTTAAATAAGTTAATCAAACTCGTGCATCGCACGAGTTCAATACTAGTATTTCTAAAAAATAATGTTTTAAAAAAAGTGACTAGCTTACAACTCATACTCAATCTTAAATCTTGACTACCAAAATTAAAATGTAGTATTAAAAATAATAATAAAAAAATTAAAACACAATTATGTAGTAGATTAATAATTAGGCAATAATGGTGAAAACCACAAACATCACATCCACACACATATATGAATTTAAAAAAGAGGTTAATGGAAGGGTGATTAAAGCAATATATGATGGGTGGTTAATTAACTACATGAATGCATGCAATTAATCATGTTATTTACACATTAACTCACACTCATTCTTAGTATCCAACATAAACTCACACACCTATGTAAAAATATGTAATAACGTATATACAATTGGTACATTTACATGAGGCGGCATGCATACACCCACTCATTTAATTATTTTGTGGCCACTCACACTCATTGGGAACAATCTATATACATATATATATACGTATATTTATACAAACAAAATCATGAATCTTCGTTTAGAGTTTCAACTAATTATCGTACCTATATAAACTACAATCACGCATTTCATGAATTATTAAATTGAACTTATTATGATTCTCATGTTAATTATTTTAATTATAATTAATCAATGTATAAAATGTAAAGTAATGGGCATAACAAAAAGTACATGAACATAAATGATGAAAATGAACTTCAAATACTCAATTATTCAGATGAAGAAAATTTCTTCCATCTGTCCAAGCTTGCTCTTTTTGGGATATATAAAAGTAGATTTGTTATCTTTTTATCTTTTCTTATTATTTATTTAAAAAACATAATGTGGAATCACTACAAAAAAAAATGCATTTAACCACATATTTTTTATGTCATTTTAACATCAGTGTGATAATAAGTATTGTATTGCTACATTATATTTTTTGGGGTGTTAATATGTTTCTTTAAAGATACTTAATAAAATGGTGTGTTAATATTTAACCTATCACCACACTTTAAAAGGAACACTTATCTATTGCTACACTTTTTTTACTACTCCCTCCATCCCGGACTTATGTTCACCGACACTGTAGATACGGAGTTTAAGAAAAGTTGCTTTTTGACCAACTTTATTGACTTTATAGGGATATTGTGGTATTTTTAGGTAATAAATAAATTATAAAGTATGTTATGTATGTTAGGTGTGAGTGGTATTTTTAAAATTAAGATAATTTTTGAGGTTGTTGGTTGATGTGAAGTTTCCTTTTTTGGGTGGTGAACATAAGTGTGGGACGGACGAAAACGGAAAGTGTAAACATAAGTATGGGACGGAGGGAGTACACAAAAAAGTGTCCTTATATGTACTCTTTAGTATCACTTTTGCTACACATTTTTAGCACATAAGACAAAGTGTCATTATAAGTACTATTTAGAGACACTTAAGAATACATGTGTAAATATATATTTTGTTACAACACACGATGGAAGATCACAAATTATTAAAATTTTATTTTTTTCGTTGTTAAAATATTAAAATAGAAACCATTTATTTTATTAAAAAATTAAATTATTTTTTTAATTTTTTATAATAAATAATTATTTTAATTAATTTAATGATTAAGAAAACAAAATTTATTTTTATTTTAATAATAAAATCTTATACTTTAAATCAATTATTTTTAGAATAATTAGTTATACATATTTTTATATAATTATATTTTATCTTACAAAATTAAATTTATACTATAATTTAATTAGTAATTTTAATTTTATTTTATTATACCTATTAAACTGATAAAATAAAATTAATATTATAAAATTCAGTATAAAACTTAATTATGTATTCTATGTATATATATATTATTTTTAATAAAATATTACAAGAATTACTTATAGTTTAATGGCTTTCTGACTTAAAATAAGAATCTGTAATGAATCATTATGAGTATATTAGACCTAATTCATACACGCAAACAAATTTATAGGCTTTTAATTTCCAACCAATTAATTGTAAATTTGTGAGCATTACTTAAATTTGAGATGATTTTGGGATCAGAAATTTAGCAAAAAGACTTCATATTTAATTTCAATTAACCGCCATTGAATTAAGATGAGAGTAATTATTTGTAATTTATTATTATTATATAGAAATAGTTAGAATTCATCATTGAATAACTACAAAAAGAGCAAGTTTACTTTTTCGAATTTTAAATTATTACTATCACTTTACTAATGTTTTTATTTTTACCAATCAAGAACAACTTTTTTACAAAAATATTCACTTTTTTATTCATCACATAAAATAAGTTAAATGGACCATATTTGCTAGAGTTATATATATAGACACAGGAAAAATATCAATTTTGATCCTATAGGATGGGCAAAATCCAAATTTAGTTTTCAAGTTTGGTAAATTTTCAAAAATAGTCCTCTGGTGTTCGATTTTAGTCATTTTTGTCCACTTTTGGTCCTGTTTGTACACTTTTGGGTCTTATTTGGTCTATCCTAAAGGACCAAAAGTGAACAAAAATATCAAAAGTTGACAAAAATGACTAAAATCAGATACCGGAATACCACTTTTGAGAACCAAACTTGAGGACTAAAGTTGAATTTGACATATCCTAAAGCATCAAAATTGATATTATCCCCACATTAACACATATACATATATATATATATATATACACTGTTTTCGAATTACCTCAATTAGACTCTTTAACGAGTTGGGTTTTTAAACAGAGTGATGGTCCAATCATACATAAATTTTCCTTGATGTGGGGATGGCCCATAAGATAGTACTATAATGGGCTACGGTCCATGATTTGGCCCAAATGATTCATAATTAGATGCGACAAAAGATGAGGCCCAGTGGCTTAGCCTAATTACAAAAAATCTGCAGTAGGAAAATATACATTCTTTCTCAATAAAGAGTTGGTCTCTAAGGTATAAAATTTTGTTCTAAAGGATATACATTGTAATCAATAAGGGATATAATTTTTTTGTTGAAAAGATCAGTTAAAATATGAATAATATATAAATATTTGATTAAAAAAATTAAGTTTTTTTCTCAGCTTATCAAGAGTATAAATTCTTATAATTAAGGGTATAACATTTAATACTAAAGAGCTCAACTTTCGAAAAGTACAAGATTTGGGTGTATGATATCCTACCAGACACACAAATTTTAGCCCTCAATAAATATGGAAGATTAGAAATAAAAATTTCTAAGGAGATGTTGGAGTATTATTTAGACCTAAGTGTACTTATAGGGCATTATATTTTATTTGGGCATGTAATTTTAAAACATTACTCCCTCCGTCCCATTTCAATGTTTACGTTTCTATTTTTTGCGTCTCATTTCAATGTTTACGTTTTCCTTTTTGGAATATGTGTCCCACCTAAAACAATTAATATATCATCCAACACTAATACACCTACCCATTTTACATTAGGTATTATATATTTCCACTCATTATCTATTAAAATATTATACTCATTCTTCAACGTGCAAAAGTAAACGTAATCATTGAAATGGGACGGAGTGGGTATATTTTAATTCTCATTCAAGAAAGATATATACTCCATCCGTCCGCTTCTAAGGTGTCAATTTTACTATTTTTGGCGTCCGGTTCAAAGGTCATTTCCCCTATTTAGTAAAAAAATACACAATATGGCCCACCACTTTCCTCTAATACAACTACTCACTTTACATATAATAATAATACTCCTTAATTCAAATGCAAAAAACAAACAACACTTTAGAACCGAACAGAGGAAGTATTATCCTTTTGGAGTAAATTTTAAATTTAATTTTTCGAATTCCTAATCATCAAATCCGAGAATTTAGTGTCCAAAAAATGCTACACTCTTAGTTATTCTCCTTAAATAAGTTTTTTTTCAAAATTAAACTCTAAATGGAAATTTATTTTTGTTTGAGTATTTTCCTACACACTAATAATCCCAAGTATTAAGGATATCAGTTGTAGTGACAAGCGATCAAGTTAAATTATCGAACTCATAGGACAGTCAATCATCTACTTCTAAAATTATTAAATTAATTAGGACTAGTAACCAATTTCCAATTATTGTACATTAAAATACTGAAAATATTAAACAACTTGAAAAATAAATCACAAAAGAAAGATTGAAGATTAATTCAAGAGAAGATCAACAAATCTAAGGAAATCAGGTATACACTAATCAATGTGAATCCTAAACATCCAATTGTTCATTCATGCAGGCTTTATGAAAACACACCACATAACCCTATTTTCCTACCGGATATGATCCGATTCAAAATGTACTGTATAATCTGGTTTAATTCCTCAGGTGCGTGAATATAATCAAGCCTCCTTCCTAGATACTAACAAAGCAAACGGATGACAAGTTTGACTATGAAGAATTCTCTGAAAGTACTACAAGGCTCTATTCACTATCCTAGTTGAAAGTATAATTGCATTATTCCACTAAACAGTTTAAGGATCTGATTTACTGGTTCTTAGAATTAACGTGTTATAGCGGAACTACTTTAATTAATTCTTAACAGATAGACAACGCAATCCACGAACGTACTCAAGCTAACATAATAAATCAAACATCGCGGGCAATCTCATGAATTTAATATGAAGATATTACGAAGTATGATTTCAGAGTCTCAAGACGAATCAAATAAACCAAAATAATAATCCACATGAATTCACAAATTAAGTCTAGTTCAACAAATCAATCACATCTATCCTTCAAACCTTAAAATTGTAATCGAAATTGGCGAATGGGCTACAAGCAACTAAAATACTAAAAAGAATATGGTGGAATCATGGAGGATTATGTGATAAGGAAATTAATTGTGCTCCAAGGAAATAGGAAAGATGGGCTAATTTTCGGAAATTTTCAAAAACTCCCATTAGCAGCTGCGCAACCTCACAATTTTTAGCATAACTTCCTCGTCAGAATTTCGATTTGAGTGATTCTTCCGTCAAAATAATCCTCACTTCTTTGGCTTTCCAACCATGTCTCACACCACCAGTTTTGAATTCTATACGGATACATAAAAATTATGCAATGTGAGCGTGCATTTTTCAACATTCCCCTAACTTTGCACTTTTAATTCTTTTTCTACCTAAAACATAATTAAAAAAAAAAAACTCAAATGCACTTTTTTCTCAAATATATGGACATGTAAGAGACTTGTTCTAACATATGACAATAATTCTCACAAAAAGGTGTTAAGTCGAACACTAAAACACATTGATTTTCGCTCTCAATATAGGACACTAACTAAACTTTGTTGCATTTTTAAAGTATACTATATTTTCGACTTGACAATTTTAAAAAATTTGTATTTAATTTATGTTTCACCCCATAAGAACATATTAGACAATATCATTTAAATTTGGCTTAATTTGTCATTTTGAAGCAAACTTAATATTTAATGTTTAAAATTGTTAGAGAGAGAAAAGAAAACAATTTTTCTTGTTCTAAAAATGCCACAAGTCCTTAGTCAGTGTTCTAAATAAATATCCTTCTGCACTGCCAATTATAAAAATTTTGACTTTTTTTTCCACATGAAAATGATTAAAATTAAATCGAAAAAAATATTAAAATTGATAAAATAGATAATAAAATGTTAGACTAGTGACCTTTTCTTATATTTTCTTAACGTACATATATATTAATTTTTATTTTGCGGTGCTTTAAAATAAAAATAAATTATTTAGCGGTGCTGCACAGATAAACTTTTGAAAAAAATTTTTTGAGTTGGGCCTACTTTATAATGATGCTTTTGTGACTTGTAATTTGTAATTCGTAAAATTTTATTTAATTTCAGATATATTATATTTTTAAGTTATATATATATATATATATATATATATATATATATATATATATATATATATATATATATATATATATAACAAATAATTGGAGGATTGAAAAGTAAAGAGAAATGAGGAAATTTAAAAGAAAAGAATAAAAGAGAAGTATGGGAATGGGAGAGGGAGAGGACATGCTTGTGATTAAAATATCAAAAATGGGAAAATCGGTTCGAATTTCCTTTACATTATATATGATCTTACATCTTCTGCTACGAATTGTTGGATGATTTTAATGTATGATATAATAAAATTTATACTCTAAAAGGAAAATATCAATCATAAGGGCAAGGATTGAAATTTTTGTGCTAACATACCAATCATTCATCTAATTGTATGTAATAGAAGATGTAACACTAAAATATAAAATTACAATATCTTATTCTAAATTGTAACACTTAATATTTGTACACCGTTTGCTGATTTAAGAAAATATATACTCTAAAAAAAAAGTTTAGACCCTAAGGAAAATGATTTTAATTTTCATCCGGTACATGTGTCGGTCATCTATCAACGCGTATAACACTAAATCCGAAATCTATAAAAATAATGTTATCAAAAAAGTGACACTTGCACCTCCTACTCAATCTAAAATTTAGACTACCAAAATTAAAAATGTATTGAAAAAATAAACGAAAACACAATCCATAGTAGATTAATAATTAGGTAATAATGGTGAAAACCACAAACATCACATCCACACACACACATATATGAACTTAAAACAGAAGTTAATTAATTGAAGGGTGATTAGAGCAATAGATGATGGGTGGTTAACTACATGAATGCATGCAATTAATCATGTTATTTACACATGAACTCACACTCATTCTTACTATCCAACATAAACTCACACACCTATGTAAAAATATGTAATGTATATACAATTGATACATTTACATGAGGCAGCATGCATTGACGTTGTCATCATTAAACATGTTGCTAACTTTGTCGTCGCCACGGTGAGTGATTGGAAGAGAGCCGTGGCGGTCAGCCGCGTTGTATCCGTGGCGCCAATAATTGTAGCTCTCCTTGTAATCAGTGGTGGTGTCTTTGAAATAGTGGTTGGCGGAGGTGAAGTAGAGCGGAGGGTTTGGATACGGCCAGAACTCCGCTCTCTTCCCCGCCCTCCTTACCGCCTTTAGCACCTTGTTACGATCGACGTAACCTATTACGGTTACCTTCTCCATCTCCAATTCGACCTCTATTGAATCTACCCCTATTCATCAATATCAATAATTTTTCGTAATACTCTATCAATTTAACATATTTCATACACTTTACCTAATTAATGTGTTGTGTTTAAAGTGATTCGCAGCCCAAAGGATCTAGTAGACCCCTCGGATATGGTCCACTTTTTTTTACATAGTAGATTTTCACGATTTTTCTCTTTAGCTCACACTGATAAACTCTCGTACATGCTAATTGAGAGTGTAATCCACACTTATAAACCCATATGGCTAAGTTTGATTGTCCACCCAACCCATAATATAATTTTCTCAATATTAGACATATTTCTTAATATAAATTTCTATATTCATAAATTTATTCATACATAGTTATCTATATGTCCATATTTACACATATTTCTATGTAGGCAAAACTTGCGTAAAAACAATTCCGTGAAATAAATGAAAGTTTATAGTACTTTTAATAAAAATTTTGATACTTGATCTATGAAAAAGTGGTAGTCATGAAAGTTATTTCATGAATAATTTACATAAACACATGAAAAGTTAAAATATCTTTATTAATGAACCAAGAAAAGAAGAGACAATATCACTCTAATTCCCTGTGTAAACCAAAGATATTCGTACTTATGTTTTTACCATACACGTATACACTACAAACATATAATGCATAGAGTACAAAACATGTATATCGTGCACACGAGTGTATATAATAAAAACCCGAGTGTGAATATCCGTGGCCTAGAGAACACAAATTTTAGTTGGATAAAGTTTTAGTTTAAAAGCTAAGAGTGTTGAATCCGTGTGTATATTAAAGTAATTACCTCTAAGTTTGTGAATGGCTTCTTTGACAACTCTCTCGCATCCAGTACAACACATCCTTACTTTGAGCTCCACAGTCTGTAAAGTCGCAATTTAATCAACCATGATTTAATTAATGATTCTGTTTCCACTACACTTAACAAGCATATCCATCCATCCATCCATGATCCATCCACCTTTCTTCTTATTCCATTTACACTTGTTCTTTTTTCATTCTTTATATGCTTTTAATATTTTAATTTATTATTTAATTTAATTGCATCACCTTTTATGACCTTAGGCATTCATGAAGCTACATGGTAGGGACTAAGAAATTAAACAAACCAATACTAGCTATGTTTTGATAGTATGATTAATTATACTCTTGATGATGATCATCAGGTGGAATCAAACATCATCTTCACACAACTAATTTAGCAAGCTTAAATAAAGATGTAAAAGAACCAAATTAATCTCTCAAAGGATGGATAATTAAACCATGTGGCATGTATGCTGACTTTTCTGCTATTATATATAAATATATTGACAACCTATGTCTGATGATTGTATGATTAGGATAACCTGGAGAGAAAGCGGTCGAGCCTTAGGCATCTTGTGGTGGTGGTGGTTGTGGTGGTGCTTTCGTGTCTTGTGGCCGTGGTCGTGGTAGTGGAAGAAACAATAAGCCAAGGCAGAAACAAAAGAGCCAAATACCCTTTCAAGTAACTTAACCATTGTGATTAGGTTTAGCAAATATAAAGAGGAAAGAGATGGGGGGAGAGAGAGGGGGGAGATAGGGATGAAGAGCAAGTATCCCAGTTCAAGAAAATATTCCTTGAAAAGCCATCTCTTTCTTGAGTTTCATCCTTTCATGGTCATTATATTCCACAGAATGAAGGCTGTTTATTGCAACTATTGCCTTCCATTCTTTTCATGGGAAATAAAAAAGTATTAATGTCTTAGGTAGTGTTTGTGGGGTGGGGGTGGGGGTGGGGTGGGAGTGTGTTTCTTGAAATGTGGTGTAACTCAACAATATTCTTTTCATGGTGTACCCCACCATTAGGGGCCCCCACCACCCCTACCATGGGGATTGGTGGAGGAGGTAAATCGCAGGATATGCCTCAAGTGGCTTATAGAGAGGGCTCACTGTTAAACTTGTGCTTGGAAGGGGCCAAATCCATGCCAAAGGCAGGATTCGAACCCCCACCCTGCAGTAACCAAGCTCAGTTGGAAGGCCTTTCCACCCTCCCCTCTACCACTTGAGCTATGCCCTGGGGCATAATATTCTTTTCCATGATCAAACTTTGAGATGTTAATGCTAAAAATGACCTTTTAGAAGGGAATGGTATCTAAAGCATCAATGCATGTGGGGATCAATGCCCCAAATGGTTGCTGACACTGAAAACAGAATATTTTTACTTGGACTGGATTGGGTTTACCTATTAATCAAGATTATTTCTAATGTTAACTTACCAAATATTCTGATTAATATCCTTTTTTTTCTTTCCCCTATATATATATCCTTCTCCAGAGACTATTGTATATAGGACCGTTATATATGAAACTGGATTTTGAATTATTGTTGTTATACATGACAAGTTGTTATTCCTTTTATCCGTATCGCAATTGGTTAAGTATACTTGAATTTTTATTCATTTTATTATGGGTCAATAAATAGTAGGTACAAAACGTTTTTAATTATTACTAAACGATACATTCGCTTTAGAAAATTACTCATAAAACAAAATTTTATTTTGTTTTACCCATAATACCCATATTCATCTGAACATCAGTGTGCATCGTTAACAGAGAATAAAAAAAAACTCGATTAAGTAATTGTACTAATTTATGTACATCGATGTGATCTTTGTGAGAGAAATAAATTCATGAAAAAGAAACAAAGAATAAACTATTAAAATCGTCATTGAAGAGTACACACTGATGTATACCAATGTGCAATCTGACCAAAAGAAAGAACGCTCCATTAAATTCCGATGTACACTGGTGTGCAATCTGACCAATGCTTCACCATAGAATAGATCGACCAAGTTCCCGTTCTTTTCTGGTGCACTCGCTTTATATTGCGAAAGGAAGTAGTTCATTGTCAACCGAACTAGATAGTCATAAATAGGCATGCAGGCAGGCTTCAACTCTAGTTTTTCCTCTTATACCATGGCACTCACTTTCGACGAAAGAAAGATCTCATATAAATATTAGATATGGATCTCCTATATATCATATCTCCAGCGGCACTATTTGGATAGAAGAGTGTCCTTAGAGAGATGAACTCATTATAGCCCATTACAAGACCCAAAGCCTTGGTTCGAGACCCGTTTAGACTCCGACTACCCGAGCACGAATGGATTGAGTCATCCTTCTAAGAGGGAGGGCATCAAGGGTTCCTACACAAGGTATTTCTAAGGTAGTCGCCAAAAGAGAACCATCATTTCTTTCTCATACGAAATAAGGCAATCCTAGGAAAAAGTATACATACCATTTGCATACTTTTTCCTATGGAATGGGTGCTTCGAATCTGTCTTTCTTTTCTTTTACATAAAGCACTTTGAAGACGCGGTCAAGCATCTGGAAGATGAGAAGACTGAGCAGAAGAAAGAGATAAAGTAGTCGGATAAGAAGTCGAAAGGGGAGAAAGATTTGAATCCAATGACGACTATGACTATGTTCAGGTTCAGGCCTAGGTTTATCCACTGTTTAGCTTGCATACGGGTCAAACTCTCTACGCCGCTCGCAAGTACACGAGACTGGATTCTTTGTATCGGATAAGCACAATTAATAAAGATGGTTTAGCGCATCCCTATAGGTGTGGATTTGGGCTTCGTTAGCACTTTTGGTTAGGGATAAATGAGTCAGATGAATGAACACGCCATTATATTCTCCCAAAATAATAAACTCATTAAACTTTCATTTTACTGTACATATGGTGCAATTCGGAGACATTAAATTCCACCAAAATAAGAAACCCATTAAACTTTCACGTTACTGTACATTAGGGTGTAATTCGGAGAGAGAAATGTAGAAGATATTAAATCGCGATTGAAAAGTTAACGCTGATGTACATCTATGTCTGACTAGAGGAAATAACACGCCAATAAATTCCCTCAAAATAAGAAATCCATTAAAGTTTCACTTTACCGTATATTAGAGTGCAATTCAGAGTGAGAAATAGAAGATAGGTTAGTTCCTGAAATTTCTCCTTAATGCGCGATTGATGAGTACAATGAGTAATGCTGAAAAATAAATTAGGCATGTATCTATCAGTAATTATATTTAATTATTATATTTATTAATAATCACTACAACATAAATGATGTTATGTTACACTTCACAGTAATATTTTTATTATATATAACACTTAATTGTAACACTATTTAAATTTTAATAATATGTGACACTTGGTTTATATGCAACATCAATAAATAATATTTTTACAAAAGTAACACTTTTTAAATAACACTTTTATAAATATAACACTTTTCAGATTACAATTTTTTATGTGTAACATTTTATTAGTATCATTTTTCATATATTACACATTTTATGTAACAATATAAAATATTTAACACTATCATATTACATTTTAAAATACATAACATTTTATATAAATGAGATATGTAATATTTATATAGTTTAAATAATTTAAAAAAAAAACTGATACACTATTAAACAATTTATATATTATACAAGTTGAAAAATATATATGCTCATAGAAATAAAATGTTAATTATGTAAAATGTTTATTATGTTATATAAAAATATTAGTAATGTATGAAAAAATATATTTATATTTATTTAAAATAATTTTAATACATATAAATTTATTTATAATAAAAATATATTTTAATTATATAATATGATTATTTTTAATTATTTAAATTATTATATTTCTTAATAAAATTATATCGTATAATATAATAATTTTTTAAAATAACAACTCAAGTTTAAATGTATTAGAAGATTTTAAAAATTATATTTTAATTAATTAAATAAAAAGTGTTTAAGTCATGTATAATAAAATAAAAACTCAAAATAAAATCAAAGTTATAGTTAGTTAAGGTGGTGGAAACAACTTATTCTATCTAAGAGGTCAAATGTTCAAATCTGGTAAGTGTATTTTTTTCTTATAAAATGTGTTACACAAAAAGAATATTACATGTAACATTTATAAAGTGTTAAATAAAGTTTTTATTTATTGTAACATTTTTTTAAAAAATGTTATTAATGATCGTATAAAATGTGTTACACAAAAAGAATATTACATGTAACATTTATAAAGTGTTAAATAAATTTTTTATTTATTGTAACATTTTTTTAAAAATATTGTTAATGGTCGAAATAGTATTGCTTTGGACAATAAGCAACATGGACAAACATTGCACTATAAAAAATGTTACGTATTATCTACAATAATATTTTTTTGCTATTAAATAATACTTTTTACGTATTATATAAATCAAGTTATGTTATATTGAATTAAGTTATACAAACGCGTACATATGAGTAATAATCACTTTATCGTAATTATCAATCTTAGTTTCTTTTTTTTTTTATCCTTTTATCTAATTATTATGGTCCTAATTAATATAAAATTCAAAATTGATGTTGGAAAATCATATATGATAGTGACGAGAACTCCCCATTTAGAAGATTATATATGCACATGTCACATGCGAGTTTTCAACATCAATTTTAAATTTCCAATTCATTTGGACTTAAATTGAAATAATTTTTTTTAGTAAAATGGGATAAATGGTCAAAATTGTACAAAAGTTATTGAAATTCCGACAAAAAAAATTAAAATTGAGAATGAGACAATAAAGTGATTAAAATTAGATTCAGGCATACTTACAGGATCGAATGAGATATTTGAGAATTGATATAATATAATAATGTGTTTAAAATATAAATCGTCTCATATCTTTTATTTTTTTCTAAAAAGGTTCCAAAATAGTTAAGATATTCATTTTTTCCCGAACCTTTCAGTTTTGATCTGATTTTGTTCCTAAACAATATTTTTCTCCAATTTCGTCTCATAACTTTTGTAAAAGCACCGATTTAGTCCCCTAGAATTAGAAATTTTTTACAGTTTTAAGTAAAAATTACAATTCTGGTAAGAATTTAAAATTTAAGAGACTATTTTGAAGAAATTAAGTTTTTTAAAACTATAAAATGTATAGGATAGATTTGATTTTAATTCATATAACAATAGTCATGTATATATATGGAGATAATAATTTAACCTCAAATAGTAGTTCGGTACTTTCATGTAAATTTTGCATAGACTCGATTCATATATTCCTTTGCAAATGTTCTTTAATTCAACTAGCTTCTAATATTTAATAATTCCACCATATTTTTTTTTACAAATCCTATGAACCTTATTTATGTTAATATTGAACAAACATCATGACTAATTAAAAATTTTTTAGAATGTGTAAATCGGTTTCACATAATTAATTATTTGAACTATACAGTAGTTATTTATATGCTATTACATCATTAAGTTAATATTACTACATGTAAAAATAAATGAGTTTGCTTGCTACTTACAATTATATTGGGGTTATCTATTTTCTAAACGTGGTAATAGAAAGTACGAAACCCAATGGAAATGAAATTTATGGAGGGATATTGAGTTAATATATCCCTTGTTGAAATTAATAAAAATAAAAATAAAAGAAAATAAACTAAGAAAATTTTTATGTCCACACCACATTAATAACATTTTCAAATTTTATTAATCCAAATATTAATTACTGTGAACCAAAAATTTGGTTTAATGTTATCTTTATTATCTTTAAATGGAGAGTGCTCACATGAAATAGCGTACATATAGACTATCTTTTTAAATTATATACATACTTCATTTTATATACAATTATTAAAGTTCGATATACTATCATTGAATTTTAAATCAAAACTGTATCATACAAATTACTTTATTTAAAATAATTTTAAAAAATTTAATTTCACTAAAATAGTCTTATATTTTTATATTCTCACTAAAATGATTCTTTTTACCTTGAAATTACTAATTTTTCTAATTTTATAAAACTGGATAATGGAATTGAATCGTTACTTTTACAAAAGTTGTTATAAAATTGATAAAAAAATAAAAATATTGTTTTATAATGAAATCGGAACAAAACTGAAAGGTTTGGAACGAAAATGAATGTTTTAATTACTTTGAGATTTTTTTAATAAACTAAAAACGTTTAAATTTCATTATCATTTTAGTTTTCTCTTGGGCCCACAATGATGGTTACGTATTTTCAATTTGAGCATCTCATTTTAATAATTATATTTCCCTTTTTTATATGAGACTCATACAAAACAATTAATATATTTATGAGTACAATTATTCACTATGAGTGAGACTTGCGTGCGCCCGGGTGCACACCATGCGCCTTTAGAAAATAAAGGGTACACATCTTTATACTAAAGGGTATACAATTTAACACAAAATTCTAAAAGCACATGGAAAGTGCTCCGTGCGTCAGGGCGCACACAAGTTTTTTCCATTCACTATACATAAAATATTATATTTTTAAATTTACTACATATTAAAATATACTACATTCCTTAATTTATGCGAAAAAAAGAAATGTAACCATTGAAATGAGAAAGATGGAGATGAGTATCCACTAAAAAAAACTTCTTTTTGCTAATGAGATATTCTATTGGTAAAAGCCTTATTTTCACCGTTAAATTGGTTTACCAATGTATTAGCAACGAAATCTGTTAATAAATTTCTGTTGGTAAAGTGGTACGGTTGGTAAATTTTTAGAAATGAAAATTAAATTCAGTTGGTAATTCATTGCTAATATTGTTGGTAATTTATATAATTATTCCCTTGGTAATCTACCAACAGATTGAATTCTGTTGATAAAACAAATAATAAATTTAATGGCATTCTATTGGTAAAAAAAATTGTCATTTTTGTTGTTAATTTATTGATAATTACAACTGATTGAATTTCATTGGTAATTTCGTTGTTAAAGAATATTTTTTTTAGTGATCTTTTATATTCATATTCTGTCCCTAACTATTTTCTAATGACTTTGAACCTTTTTTATTATTTATAATGAAAAACTCTTAAAAGTAAATCAAACGAATTGGCAATGTTGGTATCTTTATTCATTTTTAAACACGGCTCTTGATAATATATTATAAATTTAATTACGACTTTAATTACTTCTAAGTAGAAGAATAATTATATTGTAAAAAAATTAGAAGGCCAATAATTATATATGTTTCGATACCATAACCATCTTAGGATAAAATTATTCTACGCTTTTATAATTAGTTATCATTTTTTAATAAAAATTTAATTCATTCTTCTTTTAAAATATTAAGAATATTATTTTTCATCTATACAATAAATTATTTATAAAATAGTTCATATTATTATAATTACTTTTCATAAATTTGATATTACTTTTTATTCGGTCTCTAATACAAAATTAATTACGTGATAAGGTAACCTTTCTTAATGCAATCACTTGTATGCACAAAATCACGTGTCTCTGACACGAAGTTAAAAATTCTTGAAAGAAAACCATCAAACAGCAAATTGCTAAAAAAAAAAAGGCCGGAATATATATACAAAATATATATATATATATATATATATATATATATATATATATATATATATATATATATATATATATATATATATATATATATATATATATATATTTATTGTATGCACAAAATCACGTGTCTCTGACACGAAGTTAAAAATTTTTGAAAGAAAACCATCAAACAGCAAATTGCTTTAAAAAAAAAAGGCCGGAATATATATATATATATATAATATATATATATATATATATATATATATAACAAAATAAAAAGGGGGAAATATATATATAACAAAATAAAAGATGTTTTATTTCCTTGGTTGAGATGTATGGATAAAAGCAGCAAAGATTTAGGTTCCATATTCCCTGGATAATTATTTTTATCTGAATTCTTGCTCACTAAGGCACCCATATCGTACTTCTTTTAATCTTTTGCAACTCCACAATATTAATTTAGCCCTTTTTTTTTCTTTTTCAAAAGAAACCCAAATTAATAATCTTGTATTACTGTCATTTGGTACTTGCATACGCAGTATTTATAAATAATTAAACATTTTTACGTTATAAAACTATGAGATGCTTGTTTAGTACATTTACTTTGCATCCTGCCGATGGCCATCAATAGGCAGCACTTGACTCTAGTCCCGTAATTGAAATAAAATGGTAAATTATTTCGTGAACCGATTTGGTTTTACATTTTAATGATCTATATCTATTAGAGAATTTGATTTACATTAAATTAATATTACTCAATTAGCCTTGAAAAATGGTAAAAATTAAAGAGTTTGCACATTAATTGTATTTAAGGAGCACTACAAAAAATGTATTTTTTAGCAACCGAATTAGTTGGTAATTACCAATCGATTAGCAACAAAAATGACAATTTTGTTTTAGCAACGAAATGCCACAAAAATCACAATTTTGTTTTAGCAACGGAATGCCAACGGATTTATTCTCTATTTTAGCAACGGAATTCAATTCGTTGGTAATTACCAACGGATTACCAAGTGAATCATTATATAAATTACCAACGGAATTATTAGCAACGGATTACCAACGGAATTATTTACCAACAGAATTGATTTTTCGTTGCTAAAATTTTACCAACTACCATTTTACCAACGAAATTTTACCAACGAATTTCGTTGTTAATCCGTTAATAAGCCAATGAGTAATTAGAATAATACAAATCAAATTTCAATGGATAACCTGTTCCAAACTGTTTTTTGTGATTTTAAAATAGGTATTGTTTTAGGATAAATAAATATTCGATAATGCCAAATTACTTCTGATAACTAACAAGGTTTTTTAAAACAAATTAGATGAAGAGAGAGACTATGACTGACAATCAAAGATAGTCATGAGCAATGATCTCACAACCAGACCGGACCGGCCGGTTCAACCGGTTGGACCAGGAACCGATCCGAAAGGACTAGAAAACCTTTTATAGAGTTGAACCGGGTTGAATCGGTTAAATCGAAAAACCTGTTGAACCAGTTCAACCGGTTTCAATATTTTTTTAAATTTTTTTATTTTTTACTTTTTTAATTTCTTTTAAACTTTTATAATATTTCACTTTTATTTTTATTTATTTTAAAATATAATATTTACATTTTGGATTAAATTATGAATTATAATATTGAGTGGGTATATTATAAACTATATATGAAGTATAAATTATGAATTATAGATATTTTTATTCAATTATTTTTTTATTTTAAATTGTATTTTAAAATTTAGAAAATAATTTAGGTGATTATATATTTTTACAATTAGTAATTTTATAAAATATAATTGAAAATATATAAAATTCAATTTTTGATTGAACCGCCTGGTTGAACCGGTCCGACCGGTTGAACCTCCAACCGTTGTCTCCTCCAATTTGTTTTTATGTCTGATTTTCTAACCACTGGCCATGAGTGTTAATAGTTGCCACAATAGCAGATATTGGGCTTTTGTCTGGAAATCATTATAATTTCTATGCCTATTATTTAAGAGACATCTCTGGCATTATTTTATGTTTTTAAAATTAGTTATTATTTTTTATAGAAGATATTATTAAACTTTTTTAAAATATTATTATTTTTTATTTAAATCGTAAATTATTCATAAAATAGTTTATAATACTATTATTATTTTTTCGTCAATTGAATATTACTTTTTATTATAAAAATTATCATTTTTAGTTCTTATCCATTTTACGAGAATTATTACCTGAGACGTTCTTACACAACTCTTTATAATTGTTTAGTACTCTCTTCGCTCACCATTATCTTGCACCAGTTCTTTGTATCTTGCATCATTTCTTTTGTAATACAAAGAAATAGTGCAAGATAATGCAGTATTGATAAAGTATTATATTTTATTTTTTAATTATTGCCACATTATACTCCCTCCGTCCACTAATAAGATATTCATGTGCAAGAGAAGGCGCGACGTGCGTTGGCGCTATATGAATGTGTGTTTTTCATCTGGAAGACACGATGTGATGTGTTGATTGAAGGTGTTCGTCCAACTGTTGATAGAGTCGTTTATTCTATCTTATTGCATGTAGCTAGATTTTTTCATTTCCTAGCTATGACGTAGTTTGATGTTGTTTGTTCATTTTGTGTGAGTTGTAAAGTGAATTTGGGTCTTGGCCCTTTTTGGAGTATCTGAATAAATTAAAATTTATTCAAATAAAATATATTCATTTGTTTTTTCATATAAAATTAAGAAGCATTATTATTATAAATATTTGTAGTGGATATTTGTATTAAATAGAAAATGAATATTTTTTAAATGATTGCCAAAAATAGTAAAATAAATGAAGGGATGAATATAATAATTCATTAAAGTACGATAGTATTTTAATAATTAAAAAGAACATATTATGGAATATATTTGTTGAATGGAATTTCCGGAAATCAAGGCCCATATATCATGGTTTTTATTACTTTTACGCTATTATTTTAAAAATCTCCAATTGAATAAAGTTGTATTCCATATTTCATAAGCAAATAAATATGTGAGAGCATGTGACGTAAGGTTTTCGTAAGGAGTGATAATATTTTTAATAAAAATGATACACAATCAATGAAAAGTGATAGTGCAATATATTTTATGAACAGTTTATATTATAAATAAAAAGTGACAATATTTTAAAGAAAAGAGATAACCTCTTTAATAAAATGTGATAATTAAATAAAGAAAGTGTAAATTGTCTCAATGAGAAGGTCTCATACTAGACTATTTTATGAGATCATCTCACGGTCAATCATCTTAAGTTTTGTGATTAGTTATTATTTTTCATTAAATGTTAGTATTACTTTTCATTTAAAATATTATTATTTTTCATTTACATTATAAATGATTAATAAATTAATTCACAATATCATTATTACTTTCCATCCATTAAATATCACTTATCATTAAAAAAAAAATCACTTCTTACCCGCCTTAATAGTCTCACACAAATTTTTGGCTCGAATAAATATCATTTATTGCTTTTTTCTTTATATTGTTTAAAAACCAAGTGAATAATTAATGTTTTCTTTATCACCTTTAAGATGATGTGGTATTGGCATTGATCATTTGAAAATTAATGAATAATGGAAACCACTCAACCCAAAGATTTCCTTAATTTCTTGCACTTCTGTTTTATTAATAAATCATGTGTGGGTTATGGACACAATTAAAAAGCATGGACACAAACCGAGAAAAAGGGGAACCATAGGATCCAGCGAATTAAAATTTATCATATAATTAATTATGATAAATTAATATCAAATTATTTTTTAATTGAAATCACTCGCACTAATATTACTCTATTATATAGTTAAAGTGACAATTCTCCATGCGACAAAATAATTATGGATTAGTGACAATCTAATTTAAATTACTATTGTGAGTGTATTATACCACATGTTAATAGGAGTAATTGTTTTGTGACTTATTAAATTCAAAAAGAAAGAAAAAAAATTAGTTGTGTCAAATCATCTTACAAAGTTCCGTTAAACTGAGCGATAATATTTTGATAAAATATCATGATAATTGTTTGAGTTAATATTTCATGAATAGTCTATAATATAAATTAAATTACTAAAAGTTATAACATTTTAATCGAGGATGATACCTTTTTTTTTTGAAAATTTATAACTAAATTTTAAAAAAAATTATAAAAAAGATTTTACACGAATACTACTCATTATAAAATACTCCCTCTGTCTCGGTGAAAGGTCATCGTTTACTTTTTACACTTAAATTAAGGAGTATTATTATTTTATGTGTAGTGGGTAGTTTTATTAGTGGTGAGTGGTGAGCCATATGTATGGTCATTTTACTATAAGTGAGGCTCTTGTGTCCCTGGGGATACCGTACCCCTTTGCAATTTTCATGCCCCTTTGCAATTTAAACTCCTAGCAATACATAGGTTTAAATAGAATATAGAGTAAAAGAGTTGTGTTCACATGAGGACACGGAGTATCCCTCCATGTCCCTATATACGAGCTTTTACCTATTTTTAATGGATATTGGTGTATTAATATTGGTTCCAACCCACATTTACACTTTTAATTGGTGCAATTGTTGATAGGAAGGAGTAACCCAGTTAGAAATATATACGAGACATTTCTTTTAAATTTTTTCTTTTAGTTTCAGGGTAATTCTGGGGTGCACCCGGTGTACCCGTGCACCTGCAGTTAGTGGATTAAAAATAAGGGAAATGAGTAGTTTTTTTTTAAAAAAAATTAATTATGTTATTTTATTTGATAATAAAGATCGAATTGAAATATAATCTAACGGTTATGATCGTCCAGATGCATCGGTGCACCAAGTGCCCAGCAGTTGGACTCCTAGTTTCAATATATGTAACAATTGTGTGATCATTATCACTTGAATTAAAAGACAAAATTGGATAAAATACTGGGGCAAACTTTTGAAGTCCAAAACCCATATCTAGACTAACCACAATTCTTTGAAAAACCCAACCAAATATACTATGAAAAAACCTAATTTATTTTCTAATAGTTCGTGAAAAAAACATGTATCATCTACTATTCATTCTCCCCATTCTCCACAATATGAGTAGTTCATGTTAAATTATATATAAAAGTGATAGTGAATATATTAAATAGATATCAATCCAGACGGACAGTTATATGATTGTAAATTATGACGAATAAATTTTAATATTATGTTAAAGATTCAACTAATGACGATATAAGTGATGAATGTTTAAAGTTCAATCCAAATTAAATGTATTTGACTATTTTCCACAAACAAAGTTGAATATAGTAGAATATAGAAAATGAAACAAAAATGACACGTAAGTGTAATTAGCATGGTGACCCATTCCTATTGAAAAATTGAGTAAATTGTTGAAATTTTGGAAGTTAATGAACGAATTTGTTGAAATTTTGGAAGTTAATTTCAAAATTTTGAAACAAATTGGACTAATTTCAAAGGAGACGAACTTGATGGACTAAAAAAATTTATCTTTTTGTCACGTTAGAAATGCAACGTGGTGTAACTAATTGAGTGATCTACTCCAGATAAATTAATTAAATTGTTGAATTTTTAAAAGTTCATAAATTAAATTCAAGAACTCGAAAAAGTGTTGACTAACTTTAAAAGTAAAGTTAAATATTTGTTTGGTCCCATAACTTTTTTTTCTCTTTAATTTTAGTTACAAAATAGATATTTGTATCTAATTAGTTCCATAGCTTTCATTTTTCGATAATTTTAATTCAATTTTCATCGGAATTGCCATTTGTCACCAGAATCCGACGAACTATGTTGACATGGCGACTCCAATTGACACGTGGCATACAGATATTAAAAAATATTGAGTCAGCTTCCACATCAACAATTTAATTGATAAATTAAATACCACATTAAAAAAAAGAAATTATATTAAAATTAAATAAAAGAACCTGAATTTAAAACTAAAATGAAATTAAAAACCCTAAAATAAAATAAAATTCTCGAATTAAGAACATATCAGCGTGAAAATTAAAAGGGGAAATCTAATCTCTCAATTTCCACGAAGAACCCTAATCCAACGCTTTGACGGATGCAATTAATTTTAATTCTTGAATCTTATTTCTTGAGTCATGAATCATACCAATTTAGGCCGCGTTTGCCAATAAAAAGTTGGGCATTCAAGAATCTTGAAAATAAAAAAATGTGTTAAAGAAGATGGACCGCGCGCAGTAGAGACGATCCTCTACTGAAAACTGGAAGAGTTAGAGGGAATGAGGCGGCAGAGGGCGACGGCGGAGGAGTTTCACGCTCTCCTCAATCGCCGGCATTGGGCAGAGAATCCTGTCGCCGGATGAGAGGGAGACATGCGTGAGAGATGGATAGTGGTAGAGGAAGAATCTCCATCTTCATTTGCACCCACTGTTTCTGCAGATTTGGTTTTGTAGAATTACAGAGATTAGATCCCCTTCTGATTTTCAGTATTTTTAATTTAAGAATTTTCTTTTATTTTATTTTAGGACTTTTAATTTCAGGTTTTTTATTTTATTTTTTTAATGTGATATTTAATTTATTAATTAATTATTGATGTGGAAGCTGACTCAATTTTTTTTAACACTTGGATAGTACGTGTCAATTGGAGTCGCCACGTCAGCACAATTCGTCGGATTCCAGTGACAAATGGCAATTCCGATGAAAATTAGATCAAAATTAACGAAAAATGAAAGTTACGTGACTAATCAAATACAAATATCTATTTTGGGATTAAAATTTAAAAGAAAAAAAATTATGGACCAAACAAATATTTAACTCTTAAAAGTGGGTCAACTTGGTGGACTAAAAAATATTTTTTTTTAATTAATACTTACAATAGTTTTGACTAATAACATATTTCATGAATATGATAATTTATGTTTGTTTTTGTCTTTTTTTTTTACATTTTAATTTTCAAATCAATATGTAAGACCATATGTGGGTGGTAATTAATATGTATGAGTATTAATTATTGTGAGAGAAGAGACGGGAGATGAGCGAAAGAATGGACTAAAAAAATTTATCTTTCTTGTCACGTTAGAAATGCAATGTGATGTCATTGATTGAGTGATCTACTCCAACCGATAAATTAATTAAATTGTTGAATTTTTAAAAGTTAATAAATCAAATTCAAAATATTCAAGAACTCGAAAAAGTATTGACTAACTTTAGAAGTAGGTCAACTTGGTGGACTAAAAAATATAATATTTTTAATTAATACTTACAATAGTTTCGACTAATAATATGAATACTAATAATTTATGTTTGTTTTAGTTTTTTTTATATATTTTAATTGTCAAAGTAACATGTATGATGTGGATGGTAATTAATACGTACTCCCTCCATTCCAGGATAGATTACACCCCTTTTCTGACACGGAGATTAATAAAGTGATGACTTTTAGGAGTATTATGATATTTTTTTGGTAATAAATAAATAATAAAGTATGTTATGTGTGTTAGATAGGGGTGATTTTTTTTTTAAATAAAGTGTATGGAGAAGGGTGATTGTGTTTGACTTTTTACTTTTTTAGGAATGTGCAAACTTTTGTGGGACAACCCAAAATGAAAAGTGTGTCATCTTTCCTGGGACGGAGGGAATATGAGTATTAATTATTGTGAGAGAAGAGAAGCAAAAGAATATTAATTGGGGATCAAAATGTATAAAAATTAATTGGGTTGGTTTAAGATTAATAGGGGTTGTAGGTGTTATACGAATAATTTTAAATTATAAATGTGAGTTTTGAAAATCAATTACCTAATTTTCAATCCTAAATAAAATAATAATAATAACCTTAAGGTATGTTTGCTTGAGGTTCATGTAAATAAATTTAAAAATCATGAATAGTATATTTGTTTTAAGTTTTGCCACAATGAATTTTAATTTTATGTGGGGTGTGTGGCGATTAGTATAAGGGAAGAAATAATAAATAAGAAAGAAAGAGAGAAAATATAGTATTAATCGAAGAATGTATATTAGTAAAATATTATTCATAGATATATATGAGTATTTTTTAAAATATGCATTTTTTAAATCAAATTTGGGTTGTCCAAACTAAAATAAAGATAGACTTAAAGTTATAAGAGAAGGAGCGGTGAGCATCATTCCATACACAAAATAAGCCAAGGATAAGAATTAGTGGTGACTCTATCATTACATATTCAATGTACAAAATTTTTATTCCTTATTTAGTAAACTAAAGATAATATAGAATATTAAATCTAGGAAGTGGCTCTGATTCACACACTTTATTATATTTTCTGAACCAAATAATTTATTAAGAATATTAAGTAGCTGTAAATACTGTTACGAAAATAATAAATAAAGACGGGGTATTTGGAACCATCTCACAAGTGGGATATTGATAATTTGGAGAAGAAAAAAACCGTTTATTAACGATATTTATGTAGTAAGGATGGAGTATAATTCAAATTCATAACTGATATAAAAAATAATTTAAACTCTAAATTGATAATTTATCTATTTTTAAATCATGAATTGAAAATAATACAATATTTTAATGATCTCAAATATTTCATGCACTTTCTATTCCATCCATCTCACTTGCTAAGCATATTCTTAAGAAATGGTAACACTGCACAACGATTTTAACATTCTCACCAACATCATTAAAATGTCATGTATTTTACAATTTGTTAATCATAAGTCCATAATTTGTTCACTCTCATTGGATTAATTAAAATAGACCAATTATATCTTATATTACACACTTAAAAGTAATATGCTTACAAAATGGAGAGAGTATTTATAATATACTTCTATATTATGTAAATAATATTCACTCTATTATATTCCCTCTATTTTATTTTCATCTTTACTTGTATTGTTAAATACACTAATTAAAAAAGTCATTTTTTAACTTACTTTTTTTTAATCACATATTTTTTAATATTAAATAAATCGTAAAGTATGTTATATGTGGAAAGAATTGATGATAATTTTCAATTTTATTTTCATCTTTACTTGTATTGTTAAATACACGAATTAATAAAATCATTTTTTTACTTACTTTTTGTGTGTAATCACATATTTTTTAATATATTAAATAAATCGTAAAGTAAAAGAATTGATAATTTTGAAATCAATATGGTGTGAGATTAAGTATTATTTTCTTTTATAAAAATGTGAAGTTGAAATTGAACAAATTAAAATGAAAATTTTAAAGTTTACGTTCACATTTAAGGTCTGGATTGATACTAATAAAAGTTTTAACTTTTTTTTAGGAATAATGAATAAACGGTAAAGTATATTATATGAATTAAAAAATAGTAACAATTTTAAAGTTAAAATGTTTTGTGATAATATTAGTTAAACTCATTTGGAAGGACCTAAACAGATTGTGTAAAAGCAAAAATTAAGACGGAGGGATTACTGTATATTTTATACATCAGTTTGACAACTTACGGTGGAATTGGATCACTGAAAAACATACTTTCATGCATTTATTTGACTTTGTCACTAATTAAAATAAAGAACAAGATATGACATCGTTTTTAAGTAAAATCGTTTCACTTTTTCATGCCTAATTATTAAGTTTAATTATAATTGTTATACTTATTTTTCATCTATTCTAGTATCCGTAATAGTTCAATTGCACAACTATATAATTATCAAACAAACGTAAACCACTGAATTCAATAGATTTAAGCTTGTCTCACACATAGACGAAAGTGACAGGTCCCTTATAGCAAGAAGAATAAAAGAACATACTTATCCATCCGCTTGAAAGATGCATAATACTCTTCAGATTACGTGCAAAAGGTAAACGAGTAAACAAATATATGTTTGTTTTTTGTGGGAGGGAGAGTGTTATTTGTATACTAAAATACATGAAATATCCATGTATGATAGCTTAAATTTGTATAGTAAAATACATGAAATATCTATGCATGATATCTCAATCAATTAATCAGTCCATCTACATATTTCTACCACTTATCATAAAGAGAACAAGGGTTATAATTCCATTAAGAACACATATTACAATTAGCCACTAGATATGTCTACTTTTCTACATGAAAATATTTATAAAAGCAAGCAAGCAAGCAGAGTCACTAGTCACTATCACTTAAACAACCCCAAAGTAATTTGGGGGAAGCAACAGTACAAACATTAGAAATAACAGAATGCAGTAGATATCAAACATGAGCATGCAGGCTGGGACATATCCACATCCCAAGAAAAACTACCGACAGAAGCACAGCCACACGTATGCCAACAGCAAATGCTTTTGGATAACCTGAACCTCGTAGATGAGGTAATGCTGCTGATAACACAAATGATGACAAGCCATTTTGTCCCTTCACATCACATTTTTTAGCACTCTCCATATTCTGATCCACGCATTTTGTATCCTTAGACGAAATTCTATCAGTCGCCTGCATCCAACAGATATGGGCCACCAATTAGGAAGTCGTATATCAATATTTTTATTCAGGAGGAGGGGGTGTAGATAAGGCACCCTTCCATTAATAGGAATGGTAGCTCAATCACTTTATAAGTTAAAATTTGAAATTTCTGAAATGGGTAGATGGAAGTCACCTGCGGAGTTTGTGGGGGTGATACATGAGTATCGGTATATGTGGAGTTCGGTGCATATCCCAATGCCAGAAGCATTCTCCTTGGAGCACTTCCCTGGGGTGCAAAGGTAACAGAAGATGATCCATCTGGTTGGCGACGAGGACGTATCTTGATTCCAGTTTCACCAACAGAGTTACCAGCATCTTTGATTGGATTAGAATACATAATCACCGATGAATCAACTTGTTCAACAGCATTGTGGACACAAGGATGATGTGTAGATGGCATTAGGGAAATACCTGCAGATATTTGATCCTGCAGGAAGAGAATTATCATGAGGATTAGCAGGTATCAGTGGTACACCATTTCTAAATGAAACACCATTAAAACTTGGTAGAAAAAGAAATCATTAGTTGGGGGAGAAAAAAAAAAAGCAAGCTAGATACAAATAATATAGTTCACATGCAAAAATATAAATGAAACTCATGCAAGATAGTGTTTTTAAGGTGATTTAAACCAAAACAAAGTAGGTCACTTCTATCTCATTGAAGTTTCCAATCATTTACCTCAATGCAGGTAGGATTAGGATTTAAAATCTGACTAGTGACATCATAGGACCCTTGACGAAAGTAGTTCCCATGGTTTTGGTTTTGAAGGCCTTGCAATACATCTGAAAGGGATGCATCTGGTTCGGATGTGCCATCTTGAAAATGATATTCACTTCTTTCATTACCAAAGTCTGCAGCGAAGGGCGAACCTGGAGAAGCTCCAAAATCATCATAATTGTGCAACTGAAGGGTGCTTAAGATCTTGTCATCAAATTGATTATACGTGGTTTCCTCAGCCATTGAATGTTCTCTCAGTGGCAAAGACTCCTGAAACCAACACCTCAGAATTTGAACTAAAAACATCAAGCACTGACAAGAACTGAACATTAATCATCTCTCTCACCTGGGTTGCTGTTTCTTCTGCTGAGTGATCGACTCCATCAGATGCACAGCTTTCAACAGGTGCTAGGGTCCGCCAGTCATTTACGTCTTCTGGTTCCTTGAACATTTGCATAAAAACCATTCCAGGTTCTCGAAGCACATCTGACGACACATCATCTGGAGTTGATTTGCTTGTACAAGGAGGTGAACCAGTTTGGTCAACTTCATTTGAATGTGATTTGTCTAGCTTCTCATCTTCCTTGTGGAACAGGCGGCATATGACATAGTCTCCCTAGAGCATGGGAAAAAAGATACATATCAATGTTGATGTTAGTAAATAACTAGAAATTACGAAAATCTCAATCGAAAAAGAAAAACGTGTTTATCATTTACTAGATAATCATTACATTGAAATTCTTTTGAAAGTAAGCTAAAATGTTGTGGTACCTAGTTATGTGAAGGGGATATGGCCTGTACATCTACTCAAGATACAAGATTGCAGTAAAGCTAATTAATGATTATATCATGTATGAGTATTACAAATAAATCAACAGAAGCCAATAAGATGAACTCCAGTATTCATGCTCTCAGGAGATAAAATTGCTGCATGCAAACAAAAAGGAATTCTAAATGAAATCTAAACATGTCTACAACCTGTTACATGGAGATAAACGAGATAATAAGGTAAAGGCATGTTAACTGAAGGTCAACCTTCTGATATATATACATTGAAATGGAGAGTCAGACAAGAGAGTGTTGCTTATAGAAAGACTCCACTGGTGGTATGGAGTAAAAACAGTCAAGCATAATGTATTCTCGAATACCATTTACCAGTGAGGAAATAAGGACTAGCTGCTAGCTATGAGAAGAAAACATAATTATAAATTTATAAGCATCACCTGTGAGATGCAAATGACGCAATAAATTATCACGAAACAAAGACAAAATAAAGCAGCATAAGATTCTCATGGTAATGGTCATTCGCACAAGGATTATCAAAGCCATCACTAAATTAGTAAGAATATTCCTGTTAGACTGCTAGAAGCATCACTATGAAAACTGAAAGAGTGGAACCAACCAGAAGACATAGAAATATGATAAATATGTTTCTATAGCTTTATGGTCAAAGTGGAGAATATGGAGTGAACCCCAGCTAAAAACTAAAATTATGCAAACATGCCTGGATGCTTCTTTTCTATAAATGCCCTGTGACATAATTATCCATTTTAAAACAGAAGAATATGTTTGCATGTCATCAACTTTTGGTTTGAACATTTGATGATGGGCCATCTGCCACAGACTTTTCTCCTCAATTTTCAATGATAAATGCTACAAACAACCGGCATATTAAAAAGAACATATTCAAATCGGAATAATATGAATCAAAATAACAAGATAAATCCCTTCATATTAATAATCTAGAAACAGGGAATGAATTTCGGGTAGATTACAATAATCAGTAGGATATAAGATTCCCCACCCAGCCATCATGATATTTCAAACTGGTAAGTCGCCTTGTAGATTTCATGGATACTTGTAAGCTTTAGATTTCTCTCAAGTCTCATCTAAGGAAAATCGTGGAGAATCTCCATCATTTGTAGATGTAGATCAAGTGGAGTATGTCACAGAGGACTCTTCTCTCAATTGAACTGAAATGTTCCATCTTCTTCAAATCAGGAACTAAGTTGTAGTCTTTCATATATCATGATCATCCAAAATCTCAGTAGTTTTCTTCGCCAAAAATGACACCTCAAACAACGCTTATCATTATATAGCTTGTAGAGCTAGGAACCCAACGATAATCAGCTTCTCACTTTTGTATCCAACTTGCCTCTTGTTTGTCTGGAACATGCACATAGATTACAGTTCCAAGAACTCTTAGATTAAAACTATTAAACTTTCAATACCTCCAGATATTTGGTGGATTGTAACCTTTTCCATTTGCTTGCCAAATCCTTTTCAAATCTACCATTATTTAGCATGGTTAATTCCATAACAAGAATGGTATTTCTTTATCCTCAACAATTGCATTACTTGTTGGAAGAGTGGAATTTTATAGTTTGAGTTAATTCATAGATAGATACAATCAATTTTGGCTTGGTCTGTTCTATTTCTAATTATATAATAATTATGCGCATGTTTGATAGGGTTGGAGATACCAATGAAAAGAAAAGCATTCAGTAAATTCCACTCCGTTTTCATGGAAGAAAGAACCCTCAACTGGATGTCAAAGAACCCCCCTTGAACGTGCAGCAGGTATTTCCATTAAGTATTTAACAAACTGATCCAAATTAAGGCATACACACCAACAAAAAAAATATTATGAATATGCTAAGGCAACAATTCATCTTGCGAAAAACCAAAGTGATGCTAAACATCGTATCATTGACAAATATCACATCAACAGATGAAAATTTTCGTAAGACCAACAGATATTGGCATCAAGGTGAATTGGCAATTTGTTTTCTAAAATTTCCAAGAACCATAAATACTCCAAGTGAAAGGAAATTATTCTTGTGCATGAGTGTTCATAGTATATAAGCATGCTTGTAAATTAGAATGTTTGTTAAAATGAGGGTGAGAGAAAAGAAATAAGAATAACCTGTCCAGAGCCAGTGCCATCAAGATCTGGTTCAGTGGCACGATACTCATGCATAATCCAATTTGTGCGTTCACCCTTGGGCGCACGTCCCTTGTAAAAGACCAGAGTCTTCTTCAAGCCAACTATATTTGAATTTGAGCGAGCCGTGGAAGATGATTTGCGAGATTTTATATTTCGATCCTTGCCCGTAGCTTTCCAATAACCAGCTTCAGTGGCCCGATTAGAACGATATCCATTTGGGTACTTTTTATCCCGTGGGCAAAAGAAGAACCATTCTGGGTCATCCGACTTTATTACAGAAAGTGCTAAACAAAATCAAAGAATCAGTCAAGGTATAAGAAATTTCACCAGCTCGTGCTACAGAGGAAAAAAAATGTAATTTTTTTTAAAAAAATAGCATATGTACATCTCGTACTACAGAGGAAACTGAGCATGAAAAATAAAAGGAGGAAATAAATAGTGTGCCAAGGAAATTTCTAATTGAGGCCAAAACAAAAAAGAATCATCTTTCTTTTACTGTGCCAGATTAAATACTAAGACACTTCCATTGATGGTGCATTCAGATCCTTATAATGTAACATAAATTACCAAATAAATCACTGTTTCAAAACTACTTTGCATGGATCTTCTCAGGGAGAAAGTGTTGCTTTCCAGGAAATGTTACAGTTGTCAGGAGAGCCGGAAACTAAGGCATGAATTAAGATCACCTGTCCCAGTAAACATGAATAGAAAGTTCGGTCTCATTACTGCACTAGTCCAATTTTCTATTTCAGAATTAAATTGTAGCTAAAGTAGCAGTTGGAAACATATTAATTTACACAATGTCACCTCTTGACAAAAGTTTTAATTTACGCCGCATCCTTTCAAAATATTTAAGATTTTGGTTAGCCATTTTTTACATAATTATTCAAAAAAACATTTTGATCAAACAACACATGTAAAACATATGAGTTTATGAGCGGTCATGAGTTTACGTTAGCATAGAACTATAACATAAAAAGTTAAACACACGACCAGATAATTTTTCTGTTAAGTACACTGCATTGTCTGATCTTATGCATGCATCATTTGAACTTCATTAATACTACTCAACATAGAGGTTATAATCTCTTCTACAAGAGTCTTCAAATTGTGTAGAGTGCGATGATAAGGGATCAAGAAAAAAATAACTAGAGACTACTGCATCTGAAACAAAATTATAAAATTGTAGATTATCTTCATAATCATAAAGTCCTCAAATTAATTAATCTTTAAAAAGAAAATTAAATTCAATGAATTAGGAACAAACTAATTAGAGGGTTTTATAGATGTATACGAGGTGAAAAACGATCATGTTCAGTAGCCATAAGTCCATCCCCAACCCAAAAAAGTAATCTATACTCAACAAATATACACAAGTCTATATTCTATTGAAAACAATCAAGTTCAATAGCCACAAGTCCATCCACAACCCAAAACTCTAGTACTCCATACTGAACAAATATCCACAAGTCTATATCTATCTTAATAATCTTCTCCATCATATAATCTAATATAATACTATATTTCTTAAGACAAATTTCAGACATTGGCACATAACAGATATTAAGTAATAGAATATCAAATTAATTAATCAATCTAATTTATCTATATTCTAAATAGATATCTAATTTAACTAAAATAAACAAAAAGGCCAAGAAAAAGAACAGAAATAGTAACACAATAAACAAATCAAATATTATACTACCCGCATTAAAAATGGCGGTGGTATCTATCTCTTTACTAAATATAGAGTACCAAACTCAAGAGTATAATTAATTGGAGCCTTGGAGTAGCTCAATAAATACAAAGACAAACAACCTTATGTATACCATGCGCACAAACATACAAAACATAGTATACGAACATATGTACGACATATACAGAACAGATACAGTGTATTTTCACCAATTACAGACTGTAAAAAACAGAGGGGGAAGGAAGAGCATACCAGGGAGATCCCACGGTTCCCATTTACAAACATCAACTTCAGGGATGACATCAACCACCGAATGATGTCCGTTGATCTTGTGCCTCAGATAATGGTTTATTAGCTCCTCGTCGGTTGGACGGAAACGAAAACCCTTGGGCAAAGACTCCAATCTCATGGCGTCCACACACGAATCCATCACATTAAAATCAACAAAATCCCCCAATTTTAATTTTAAGCAGCAGCAAAACTGATATATTAAGCTAGAAATGGCAGTCTAGAACCCTAAAATTGATCCAAGGAAGGAAAAACTGTAAACCTGCCTCGAGCTCCACTACACATTCTTTATGATCCTCTTTTTCACCACGTGCTACCCAACTTCAAAAAGTCATAAAGTTGAGAAACCCTGCCATGGACTCATCGAACTCTTCTATGGACTCATCGATGATCTTGAGTGCCGCCACAGTTCCTGTGATTTCTACATGCAAATTTGTGAGAAAGGTTTAAATATGCAAATTTGTGAGAGGTTTAAATGGGGTGATGGATATGGAACCACATTTTATTTCGACAGAACTCAACATTGAATTCAATTCTTTTCGGAGTAATTAATATGCATACAGTGCTGCCTCAATTATTGTGAAGTGAGAAAGTTCGAAAAATAAATTAATACTTATTTAATTTAAAATTAAATATTAAATTTTAAAAACAAAATAAAGCATTATAGAAGTAGATAATGTTCCTTAAAAAAAATGCTTACAGGTCAAGTCTTGCATGCAGATGATTCATTTTACACTTTTAAATTAGTTATTATTTTAGTTATAAAATATTTTTTTTATATTTTTATTTTTTATTTTTATGACTAATACTCTACCTGTCCCAGATTAAGAGGGCTATTTTACCATTTTGATCGTCCTACCCAAAAAGTTTCATTTTTTTTTGACACATGGGACTCACTCACACCCACTAATACAATTAAAACATTAAGCCCCCACACATATTAATACAACTACCCACTACACATTAAATAATAATACTCCTTAATCCATGTGCCCAAAAACAAATGTGACTCTTAAGTTGGGACGGAGGGAGTATTATTGTGCACCGGGTGTATCTTAGGATACGATGCACTCATTTTCAGAAACGTATACAATTATAAAGAAAAATATACGTATACAATTATAAACAAAAATGTATACTCTTTGTTTGTTAATTTTTTTAATGAAAAATTGAGTGTAAAAAAAATATACAACTATTAAAAAATATGTATACACTATTGAATAAAAATTATATACATATGGATACTAATTTTTTTTAATGAAAGATTGAGTATGAAAAAATTACACAATTTTTAAAAAACATGTATAGTACAATATAAAATAAAAAGTTATACACATATGAGTACACCCTTGTACCCGTGTACACCGAATATTAACTCTATTTATATTATAAATTATTTATAAAATAGCACTATGAATTTTTATTAATTAAGTAAAAATTATTAATTTTCATTATTTCAAATAAACTCTTATGTGACGAAGTCTTTGTTTGATTGTGAAAAAAAAGAGTTAAAATATAATTATATATATATATAGATAAAATATGGTTATTAGTAGTTTTATTATATTTTCAAAAATTATGTATTAAAGTATTTGAATTATAGAATGTATGTATATATGTATTCATTTCTAAATTATACATCAAACTCCATTATATTTTCTTTTTATTATAAAAATACATGAGACACATGTATTTCTAACATCAATTTTAAATTCAGTATTAATTTTGGAAAAAAATTTGAGGAAAAAAAAGAAAAAAACTAAATCTTAACAAAGTCCTTTTTTTTTTAATGACAAATCTAATTATTTATGATTTCAAGCTATTTTAATATTTTTTAAATTGATTTGCTTATCATTTGTGATTTTAAATTGTATTTATAAATTAAAAATAATTTTATTGTTCTCCAAATTTTTATATTTGATTTTTTTTCTTTTAATTGTTTTTAGAGTGTATATTGGGTGCACTCGGTGCAAGGGTGCACTCATATGTGTATGTCTTTTTATTCTATTTTGTATACATATTATTCTATTTTGTATACGTGTTTTTTTGTAATAATTGTATACTTTTTCACATTAAGTTTTCATTAAAAAAACTAACATCCACATATATAACTTTTTATTGAATATTACTCCCTCTGTCCCAGGTTAAGAGGGTCATTTTACCATTTTGGTCGTCCCACCCAAATAGTCTAATTTCCTTTTTTGGACACATGAGACCACCCCACACCCACTAATACAATTAAAACATGGGCCCCCACACCCACTAATACAACTACCCACTACACAATAAATAATAAACTCCTTATTCCACGTGCCCAAAAGCAAATGAGACTCTTAAGTTGGGACGGAGGGAGTATATACAAATTTTCATTAAAAAAATTAACAATTAAATTTTGTATATTTTTGCTCTTAATTGTATATGTTTTTGTTTATATTTGTATATGGATGCACCCTATCTTTAGGTGCACCTGGGTGCACACTATAAATTGCCTTTATTTTATTATTTTTTTAATTATTAAAGATATGTATATTTTAAAGCTTGTTTAATAGGATAACTATTTATATAATCAAATTAATTAGTGGATGAAGTTTTTCACGCCGCAAACTTGAGAAAAGGATGATCCCCAAATCCACGGGACATTTTTTGCGCTCATCCAAATATTAGTAACACTTTTTAATATTTTTTGTCAATTTTTAGGGAAGTGGAAATTATGGATATTATGTTCTGTGTCTCATCCCTACGTCTTACTATTTTTTTAAGAGTTACGTATCTATGTATGTAGTGTACTCCGTCGTTATTTTTATGCAATTGAAGGCAGCCGTGATACGTCAGTGTGGATGGAGTTTTCCACGCCACAAACTTGAGAAAAGGATGATCCCCAAATCCACGAGACATTTTTTGCGTTCATTCAAATATTAGTAACACTTTTTAATATTTTTTATCAATTTTTACGGGAATAGGAAATTATGGATATTATATTCTTTCTCTCATGCTCACGTCTTAAACTATATTATATTTTATAAGATGTAGTGGGCTCCGTCATTATTTTTATGCAACTGAAGGCAGACGTGATACGCCCAAATCCATGGAACGGCGTTCATCCAAATATTCGAAGAAATTTTTAACATTTTTTATTATTTTTTGATACAGTGTGCTCTGCTCTGTCTTTATTATTATTTACGTCATTGTTTTCGTATAAAACATATATCTACCTTTATAATTTATATTATAATAAGTTATGATAGTATTTATGTACAATTGTTTCTTAAATTTTATAACCTTATAAAATTTTTGAACAACATAATAATTCATATGATTTACTCCATTTATATTGAAAACCAAATCACTAAATAATTTTGCATACGTCTTAAACTAAAATTTTATACTCAAAGTCGGTGAAAATTTTAAAAGTTTGTAAATCGTAATCAGTGCTCCACTGTTTTCTAGATAAATTAGAGTGAGAATGAAGGGTAAATTACCAAAAATCTCTTTAAGGATATTTTCGTAGTTTAAAAGATTATTAATTATCTCTTTTAACTTGTTTTTTATTTAAATATTAATAAAATACACTTTTTTTAAAAAATAATAGAAATCAAATCTATCTAAAGGTCTCTTTCATACCGATTTTCCTTAGGAAAGACAATTCAGAAAGTAATAAATCAAGATCCGGTCTAACTAATCAAAATTCAATCCGGAGTTGGTGCTAAAAGATCCACGTGCTCTGATTTATTATTTGGGATTCTGATCCATAATTCGATCCTTCCTAGTAAAACGCGGCATGTTCGATTCATGGTGTACCCCACCATTAGGGGCCCCCACCGCCCCTGCCCTGGGGATTGGTGGAGGAGGTAAATCGCAGGATGTGCCTCAAGTGGCTTATAGAGAGGGCTCACTGTTAAACTTGTGCTTGCAAGGGGCCAAATCCATGCCAAAAGGCAGGATTCGAACCCCCACCCTGCAGCAACCAAGCTCAGCTGGAAGGCCTTTCCACCCTCCCCTCTACCACTTGAGCTATGCCCTGGGGGCTGGCATGTTCGATTCATGACTTTATATCTATAGAGCTAGCGTGTGCTCGGCAAAATGACTGAACATTAATAAAAATACATTATTTTTTAAAATAAAAAAGGGTGAAAATGACAACCAAGACCCATATACTCCCTTCGTCCCACATAAAGTGTAGTATTTGCTTTTTGCACGTAAATTACGAAGTATTATTATTTAATGTGTAGTGTGTAGTTGTATTAGTAAGAGTGTGGGTCCCATATTTTAATTGTATTAGTGGGTGTGTGCGGGTCCCATATGTGTAAAAAAGGAAAATGGACTATTTGGGTGGGACGCCCAAAATAGAAAAAAGAAACTCTTTGGGTGGGATAGAGGAAGTATTTAACATTGTATTTTTAAATTTCACTATTTAATTTTTTTAACGTAGAAAATTAGGGTTAGAAGGATTTTTTTAATATGAAAATGACATCAATACCCATATATTTAACATTGTATTTTTAAATTTTATTATTTTATTTATTTTTTATTTTTATTTTTAAATTTCAATACCTAGTGATTAGAAAGATTTTTTTTTACATGGAAAAAATTAAAAAAAAAACCCTCTAATCCCAATTTTCTACATTTAAAAAAATTAAAGAAAAAGTGAAATTTAAAAATACAATTTTAAATTTATGGGTAATAAATTTTAAATTTATGGGTGATAATGTCACTCCCTTCCCTTTTTATTTAAAAAATATTTTTGTCTATTTCAAATAAAAAAATTAAATGAGGTAATTGGTAGTTTTTCATACCTTGATAATTTGAACTAATCTAGAGAGAGATTTTGATAATTTGCTCTGGAATGAATAGTTAATTTCTAATTATTTTCGGATGTATTTTCTACCATGTACATCCAACTTCATTGTATTTTAATTTTTTTTTATTTCTTCAGGCAAATTTTAATTATTTTCATCTAATTTTTATTATTTTATTTAATTTTGGGCCAAATTTTTCTAAAATTTAAAATTGATCGAAAATCCTACATTTTGAAAATTGAGGGAGTATATTATCAAAGTTAATTATAATTATATTATAAAAAATTACTAATAAGTATACACTTTGTACCCCTAATTACTACTAGATACATTGATTTAAAATAATTACTATCACATACAAAATATTTAAGTAAAATATCAAATATAACCCTAAACTCATACACTTTTAAACCACAAACCCTAACCCCCACCCACCGCTGGACCACCGCTGCCGGCGGCCGATCGCCGGAAAACTGCAGCCGGCCGTCGCCGCCGCCGACGCCGCTGCCGGAAAACTGACCTCGCTGGAGCTCCGCCAGCCTATCGCCGGAGCACTGCCGGACCGCCGTCGTCGTCGCTGGAGCTTCGCCGGAGCTCTGCCGGACCATGGTCGGACCACCACACTTTTTTGCTGCACACACTTTTTTTTACTGCACACACTTTTTTTACTGCACACACTTTGCTGCACACGAACTTTTGTTGAACATAACATTTATGTGCAGTACATTGTAGGTGTAATATTGGAATATCACTATATATTTTTGTAGCTAGTAGTAATATTTTTGTATGTTTGTATCTCATAGTAATTAAGAGTTTTTTTTACCTAGTAGTAATCCTCCCTTATATTTTTAATTAATATAAAATTTTAAAAATAAATATAAAATTTTATAAATAAAATAGATCATAAGAAAATGAAAAATTATCTTGTGCACCGCATATCCTCTTTAAGAAATTTATACACTTATAAATAAAAACATATACATTAATGAATAAAAATGAATATAATCTGTTAGCGAAATTTTTGTTAGTTTTTTTTTATGGAAATTTGAATGTATAAAAACTATACAATAATTATTAAGAAACACATACTACACTATTGAATAAAACTGTATATGCACATGTGCACCCGAATATCAACTCTAGAAAATAGACAAAAAAAAAGGGAGAATGGGCAAGTACTGAAATCACAATCAAACATGGTTTTTGTATCGACTCAATACGTTCATTCTACGATAACGATTGTCTTCCTATTATAAATGAGAGGTATATATGGCGGTCCTAGGGTTATGACGTATTCCTAATTTTCAAATTGAAAAATTTGTAAACAAGTAAATGAATACCTAAGATTATCTCAACTTATAGAATGGACATCTCTAAAACCTCCTAGTTGGGTTCTCGTCTGTCATTGACGTATAGCGAAAAACTTGAACTCCATGACCGCATTTCTTCAATTCTTACCTGAATACGAGTGAGAGGAAGCATATGATGAATGAGAAGAACCACTTGACATCTTTTCAAATACTAAATTATAAATTTTATCAGACAATACGAAAAAATTTCAATTGGATCTTAAATTGGAAGAACATAACAACATAGATTGGGGGTAAAGGGAGAAGAGTTGGGGCTCACACCATGAAATACATTTTCTTTACTTGAATTACAATTTAATACCTAAAGTCCCAAATGACGTTGTTTTGTACATGTAGAAGATAATGTGGATGAAAGAGGGACACATCAGCCACCGAGTAGGCTCCAGCTGCCCGGTGGTTCAATTAGTAATACAGGTTTAAAATCGAATACTTATTTGCTTGATAAATGGCAGGGGGTTGGGGTGGATAGGAGTGTGGCAAGAGAAAGAATGGTGGTGTTGGTGATCGGATTTTATGGTCCACATGATTCGTTCAGGTTCCATGTAAATCTATAGTAATAGAAATGAATAGAATAAATCGTATTACCTTTCACCAGTGTATGTTGAAGAAGAACAACTGCAGAAACAACCTCTAGATCTTCTATTGTATTCCCAAGTCCAGTCTTGACATTGTTGGTGTTCGATCATTTGGTTAACATGACCGTTAAGTTCCATACATTTCTAACAGTCAGCGGAAGCATGAAAACAAGAAACGTATTACCTTTCACCAGGGTATGTTGGAGAAGATGGATTCTCACCAGCATGCGCAGCCTCACCGTTTTGGGCATATCTCTCTCATCTAATCTTCGATTCGAGTGATCTATACGCCAAAACGATCCTCTCTTCAGTGCCTTTCCTTTAGTATATCACACGTCCTATTCTAAAGTTTGTAAAATTTTATAAAAATCATACAAGTTGGCAAACAGTAGTAGCAAATAACCTTTTGATCTTCTGATGTATTCCCAAGTCCAATCTCGACGTCGTGTAGGTGACGATCCTCGAGATATTCTCAATCTGTTGTTCTGTCTACCCTCTTCACATGTTAGGCGTATCTCATCTCCTAGGGTTAGAACAGTTGAGATGACTTATATATGGGCTACAGCAGGGACTAGGAGGAGAAATTAGAGTTGGACCTCCATTGGGCTTAAGTATCCAAGCTTAGCCCAAAGCTTATACTTAAGTCCAATAATAGTAATATATTCCACTAAAATATTATTACTGCACTACCGTTCTAATCCCATAATTACGTTATGGGCTCTTTCTTATTATGAGTCAGTTAGTCTCCCCATGTTTAAGATATATAATGCTCATTAATTAATTAAGTTACTGACAACTCCATTAATTAATATCTCATCCAAGAGTAGTACCACTCAACCTCATTATCATGCTGAATTAAATTCACCTGCAGGGTGTACATGATAATCCTTATGAGCTCCTCAAGGGGACATCATCAACCTATAACGGACACGGATTCCTTCTACAATCAACAGCACACTACAGAGACAACACTATTTTCCAACTCACCGAGTTTGTTAATTTAATTACATGTAAATCTCACCCATTGATTAATCAAAGAAATACATACTGCCTTACGTGTCGAGGTATTGTATAGGGATTAAGAGCACGAACATTCATAATAACTGAGATCTAGTTTCCTATATAGTCAGTATAAGTCGAACGATCTCAAGCGGTCCTGCCCAATACACACAAAGCGCACTAATGTGATTCTATAGCTAAGACAAGCTAATACCAAACCACACTACAACTATCCCGATAGAGAGTCCCCGTCTATCTCGGTTGTGAGCATTTTTTTATACTTTATAAGGAAACCAATAATATGATCTTCCGCGTGTTGTCGCACAATATATTATCTATAGTATAAAGTAAGTGGACTATTGCATCGTGTATATAAATAAATTATAAGACGCAATCATTTGATCATATGATTCTCATTTCAAATAAATTATTATAACATTGTTCATACAAAAAGCTAAACTTTTAGTATACAATCCAACAGACGTCATGTGGGCGACGAACTTCAAGACCCTCTCATTCTGCTCTCCTCCCTTATTTCTCACGTATATTTGATCGTTGTTATTTTTACCTAGATTTTAGTGTCTTTGTTTGTGGATTTTCGTATGTTTTCATCCATATTTGTGTGACTTTTGGTGGAGTTTATGTAATTCTGAAAAATGTGGTATGGATTGATAGAAATGTGTAAATGAGCTTAGATATGTGCAAAACAGGTCAAGAAATGGAGAAAAATGAAATCGGGAGCAAAACTAAGAAGGAAGAACATGGCACGCTCGGACACGCCCCGTGTGCGGAACACGAGCCTGTCCAAGGTGGCCGTGTTCGAGCCTCAGAATGCAGAACTCGCCCAGGAGAAGGTCGTGCTCCGGTACACGAGTCGTGCGCCATCACAAGCCCCGTGTGAGGAACACGGGCCTGTTTGAGAAAGCCGTGCACAGTCATCACAAAATGCTACACGCCCATAGGAGAGCCGTGAGTGGGTGCACGAGCCGTGTTCGGGAACGCGCAGTACACGCCGAACTGCGTGTGCTCTACACAAACCGTGTGATGCTACACGGCCCGTGTAGGTGCAAAAGGCAGTTTAAATTTCTAAATATTCTGAAAGCTTCTAGAAGGTCCCTAAGTGATATAAAAGGCTGAGTTGTGCGAAATTGAAGAAAGGAATACAGATTTTGAGCAGTTACACACAATTCCACACTACATTCTCACACACTAGATCCATTTGATTCATCTCCATACATTTAATCCATCCAATCAACTTGAACTTCAAGGATCCATCCATCAATCCATCCTTCCATCACTTTAAGAAGAGGAAAGCATCAATGATTGAAGATTTTAGCATTTTGGAAAGAAGAAAGGTTTACTTCACAAAATGGAAGCCAATCTACTTTCAAATTGTTGATTTTCTTCTTATTTTGGCTCAAATGGAGCAAACCTTTGAATGTATTGATCTAAACACAATGTGTAGTGACTAGTCCTATAGTAGGGCTAATCATATGATTGGTTGAGAAGAATGCTAGATATGTAGAATTTGAAATGTCGAATTGAGTTAATTTTGGAATTCCTTTTATGATTAATGAATCATGTTTCATTTCAATACTTGTGTGATTAAATTCTCTTTTTATGGTATTAGGATGGTCATTCCAATAGTATGATGAGTGGTTTAATTGAGTCATATATTAAGTTGAATATGTATGTTAGTATGAGAGGAGGAAAGTCATACCCTTCTTATGCTTAGAACATTCATAGGGGGACTCTTAAGAAATTGAGTGAAAAGAACCAAACTTATGATCATAGTACCTTCGGGGAATTGAGAGTAAAAACAATCCTAAGAGATTTAGACTTGTACCAGAGTCGAGAACCTAATTACCTTGGCCATAGGGATTAGGGGTAAAAACGTGATTGCTTTTAGTCTGAAATTAATGAAGTTCAATATCAAGAGTTATGCATATCTAGCTAGATTCTTAACCATGACTATGATTAGCATTGCTCTCTTCTTAAGTGCATTCTACTCACATTCCATCCATCTTGTCGGTTATTTGATATTTGATACATTTAGTTGTTAGTTGAATTCTTAGTTAATTGATTAGAATAATAAGTAGTCTAAATACAAAACCTTCAATCTTGTCACTCTTACAAAGCATAAATCAATGATAAATTCGGATATAATTATGAGTTTACTTTCCATTGGGATGACATACTTATAAATTTTGTTACTTGGTCACACGTGTACAACAACGATAGAGTCTCTTACTCTTAAACATTTTACTAGAGATGCGATTAAGAACATGGCGCCGCTTGCCGGGGAAATGTTAAACTTTTGATTGTAACGAGTTTAAATTTGATTAGTTTTGATAAGAGTATTTCTTTTATTTGTTTACTTGTCTTGGTTACTTGGAGAAATAATTTGGAAATTCTTGTAGGTACATGCGAACTCATTCAAGGTCTCAATCTATTGAACCTTTGAACTTGGAATTAGAAGCTGCCTTAAGAAGACAAAGAAGAGGAGTGCTAGATCCTACGGAGGAAGTTATGGAAAATGTAAGGGATAATGCAAATATAGTTGATGAAGAAGGTAATATGAGGAATTTTCAAGGGGGTGATAATGTTCGAGGAGGGAATATTAATCCGGAGTTTATACCACAAGCTTATGCGCAACAAATGCACTTGCAAAATCAACAATTGCAAGCGATTATTCAAAACTTGATGGCACAAAAAAAGCTAGAGATAATCAACAAGCTCCTCCGGTAGTGCAAAATCAACCTTGGGGCCATGGACATAATGGAGCGGGGATGAATATCTGAGATCATTTTCAACCTCAATTTGGGAATTATGCGATGGGGCCACCACTAAATGTCAATAATTTTGAGATCAAGACGGGATTGATCAATATGGTGCAAGCAAATCAATTTGGAGGTGGAGCAATGGAAGATCCAAATGCTCACCTATCTCAATTCACGGAGTTAGCTAATACCATAAAGATCAACAGAGTGAGTGACAATATTGTCAACATGAAACTCTTTTCCTTTTATTAAGGGATAGAGCTAAAGCTTGGTTTCATACTATACCTCCGGGATCCTATAATACATGGAGAGAGTTGGCTCAAAGGTTCCTAAGCAAGTATTTCCCACCATCAAAGATGTTGTATCTAAAAGGTCAAATATTACAGTTTAAGCAAATGCGTCTTGAAACTTTTAGTGAGGCTTGGGACTGGTTCAAAGAAATGCTAAGGAACTATTCACAACATAGATTTCTCGAAGATCAACAAGTAGGATTTTTCTATGCCGGTTTGAATAGAAGTGAGAGGATGCTTGTTGATGCTTCGGCGGGAGGTTCTATATTGGGGCAAACTCCGAAAAGAGTTATTGCTATATGTGAAGAGATTGCTTTGAATACGGGTCAATAGCTTATGGATAGAGTTGCGGGTATGTATGAAAGGGAGAGAATAGCTAAGATGGAAGAAGTGTGCTTGCAACAAGTGAAAAAGGTGGAGATGCCTAAGGAAGATGTAACCGATAAGGCAATCACGGAGATACTTAAGAGAATGAATGCTAATTTTCAAGTTTCTCCAAATTCTACACCTATGGTGAACCAACAAGTGATTCCAAACCCTCAACAAGGTGTGCCTTTATATTTGATGAATCAACAAGTATTTCCTAATCCTCAACAATGCATGTCTATGCCTAATATGGGTCGACCATCTCAAAGTTGTCAAATGCCTACACATATGCCTCAACAAGGTATGTCCTCTAATTTTGGAATTCAAGATATTTGGTGTCACCCAGAGATGTCACTTGAGAAAGTTGCCCTCATGCAAGGAAGGAAATTTTAAGGAAATTATGGTGGTAACTTTGGTAATCATGGAGGGGGATATCCACAAAGACAAGGAGGATGAGGGCAAGGTAATTTTCAAGGAAATTTCAATCAACCTCGTAGGTATGAGAATTTATCATATGAAAATCAAGGAAATGCCCTTACTCTTCCACCTGGCACTAATCCGGGGGAGAAAGCTCAAAATGGTGAAGGGAAGCCTACAATGGAGGATCAAATGGCCAAGATGTTTGATTTTATAAAACAAGAGAAAGAGGTGAATGATAAAAGATTTGAATTTATGAAACAAGAGAAAGAGTTGAGTGATAATAGATTCAAAGCTTTGGAAACACAAATGAGTCAAATGGCAACCGAGCAAGATGAAATGCATCGTAAGGGTAAGTTTTCCTCTACTACTGATTGGTCGTATATAGTCGGGATATACAATTAAAGAATTTATCGAACCCAAGGGAGGAATATACTAGAGTTTAAGCGATCTCAAGTATATCGCGATTTTATAAGGACGACGGAATGGGATGGAGGATAATCGTGCAAATGAATGCACCTAAACTAAAGCAAAAAACAAGATAAAAGCAATGATAAATGATGGGTTCCAAATGATGCAAGGATGAGATTAACAATAATCATGACATAAATAATAAAGTAATCATACAATTAATTCTAATCTCTCATAGACAAGGCATAGGAGCGATTACTAATTCCACCTAAACTCTCTCTCGAGATGGATAGAATGTAGGCCCTCAATAAGGCTCCCAAAAGTACATAGGATCGAGATCATAGCGAACACCTCCCACTAAGTACTAATTACTCTACGAGTTCCCTAATTAGGTACTAAATCATAGAAAATATTCCCTTTTAAGGTACTATGAATTCACTAATGGCTTGGGTCTCCTCACCTAATTAACCAACCTCTCGATTAAGTCAATTAAATATTCTATTGAAGGGTTCTAAATCTAAAAGGATATCTCTATCTCATTCTAAATAAATGCACATAAGGTGTATGATGAAATGATTCAATGAACTATCCTAAACACACAATTGATTTCTCAATCTAATCACATTTCCATGACAATTAATCACACATATCATCATATACATCAAGCAATCAACATTCAATGATATAAATACACAAAGCCCATTCAAGATTAAAATCAAATTGCATAAAAACTAAATTATCCAACACCAATTATGGAGGTAATCTGACTATCTCCTTCTTCTTCTTGTGATCTCACTATCCCTTACTTCCTTGATCACTTGGATGGTGGATTTGATGTAGGAGATCAAGTTTGGATGAATGAAGATGATGGTGTAAAATGGAGGAAATGGTGTGTGATCTAGGTGTAGGAGTGAAACCCTTTGAAGATTCTCATCAAATATTGAACAATTGGGTATTTATACCCCTTGGAAAGATTCTAGAAGTTTTCTGATTTTTTACTGATCAGACACCTACACGACTCGTGTACTGCAACACGCCTCGAGTCGTGTCAGGGTTTGTGGGTCAACGTGAACTTACGACTGCACACGAGTCGTGTGCCGTAACACGGCAAAGGGATGATCGTGTTGTGCGTTCTGATGTCATCGCACGACCATCTCTTGCAGGCCCGTTTGTAGTACACGGCTCGTGTAACACGACACGGCTCGCGTACTTGAAACGGCTGGCCGTGTTCTTGCTACCCTATTTTCTTCTTCCTTCTTTCGTCTCCCTTCTTCATTTTTGCTCCGATTTTACCTGTTTTACATACGATTAAGTTCATTCATATTCAATTCCATAAAAACACATAACTCCACCAAATAGCACATAAATACAGATAAAAATATACGAAAACACACATAAAAATATACTAAAATCTAGGTGAAAATATCACTCATCACACCCCAAACTTAAAGTGTTGTTCGTCCCCGAACAACGAAAATGATAAACCAAGAGGAGTGATTTTCACTTAGGAAAAGACTAAATGAACACAAGTAATAACACATCAATAGCAATAAGAATTACAAACTATGTTATGGCATCCTACATCATTAAAACCATAACATGCAAATATTAACAAGTTCAATCAAAAGAGAATAAAAGTGTAATATATTCCCTTTTTAGTCCAAACCTCAAAATGTCATAAATTTCATTTAACACTCTATAAAGTAAGGTAAAACAACACTCATCAATTGATTGGCTCGACTCACTATAAACTTGCTCGTGGACTACATTCACAAACCACCAAAGTGTTAATTAATGATCCAAAAGGTCTTTCATTAAGGATGTAATAATAGGGTCTTTGGTAGGGTAGGAAAAATATGGATAATAGTGACTAATCATGTGTAAGTAATCGAAGAGGTAGCTACTTTTTTCCATTCCTTAACATTTTCTTTCTTCCTTTCTTTCCTTGATCACAAGCACTATCATCAAATTTCCTTGAATTGAGCTTCTTTCAATGCATGCCTCATTTATTTGATTTTCATGATTTCCTTGAGCATTTTGTTACTTTGCTCATTTTCTTGTTATGAGGTTGCATAATCATGTTTGCTTATGTTCTTTTCATCCTTTTTTTTCTTTCTTTTCTTTTACCATTTCCTTTCTTCTTTTTCTTCCGTATCAAACCTTCTTAGCTACCATCTCCTCAATCACTCACACAAAGATGGTGAATATATAAGGCTCATGTGGGTAATTAAGGCTTGTAATCTGCTAAATTCACAAAAAAAAGGCTTAATGGTTCAATGTGGTTGACTAGGGATGATGTTCATGATAGGAAAATATATGACAATGACTATTAAATAACAAGGATGGCCTTAGATCATATCACTAATCTCCACAAATTGGGATCGTTCCTATAGTCCTTGAGCAAGTTCTAGTTTATCAAACACAACTGATTCACTCATGAAGAAAAACCATGTATGCACGGTTGAGGCTCAAATACTCACAAGCTTGTGCTCGGACCTTAAGGAACTTATTACACCACATACATCTCAAAATTGAACAAGTTAAACATGTCACAATTCGAAAGTGTAGAGATTCTTAATCATAACTTGTCATCACTTACTACCACAACATATCATCACTCACTTCAAAAATGACTCACGACATCCCAAAACAAACCACTAAACATACCAAGACAAAAATAAAATACACACAAAACATATAAGAGAAGACTCACCAAACAAGACACAAACAAAAACACATAACATGCAAAAATAAAAATCACCAACAATAAACAATGAAGCACATATTCATATCATCCATGACAATTAAGCTCACAATCATCCCAACCTTTGATTGAAAAGTAAACTTCCCAAAAACATTATACATGAAGTAGCATGCTAATCACATCAATCCAAATCATATCAAATTATGTGAAACACATAGAAGTAGAAGGGCGTAGAATGAACTCCCTCAATAAACATTTTGTATTAGAAGTTGTTAGCTCCGAGCTCAATTCGTGCCTCAAATACCCTTCATACATGCTCAACAAAGCCATTAGCTCAACAATTTCATTAAAAATATGGATCATCATGTACCTCAACACAACCAATCGGACCAAAAACCATCCCAAACTCATGCGAAAATTTTTAAAATTGCCCCAAAAATACGAAAAGTATACGCCTTCAAAATAAAGTATGTCATACCACGCCATATCCCCCCAAACTTAAATTGAAACAAGAATTTCTAGTTAAGTTTGCAAAAGGTGGTGTGACGTACCTACACACTTCAAATCAAGCACCTTTTGCATCTTCAACACGCATCTTCCTCACAAGCACAATCAACCTTCATACCAAAAAATTGCAAGAAACAACATCAAATACATCATCCTTATTGAAAGCATTAAATAAAGTAATAAAAGATAATGATGGGTTGCCTCCCATCTAGCGCTAAGTTTAACGTCTTCAAGCCGGACGGGATATGGAAAACTCATCGGAATGGCCATGGATATCTTTCGTCCTTGCCATCAAATTTTAACCGTTGTGCTTCTTCCTCTATTAGGCATTTATGGCAAGTGACGGCCTCCATTGCATCCTTCGAGCATGGCTCCAAAAATTCGATTCTCTTGAGCTTACACTCCATTGCCTTTTCCATTCTCGAACACCACTTATTCCTTCTTACCAAATAGATCTTCAACATCTCTTCGAGTTCTTTTTTGTTCCTAAGGATATAAGAAAAATCAATGGGTAAGACAAAGTCAATGTAAACAATATTATCAAATTCAAGACAACTTAAAGAGTTTAAAGGTTTAGAAATGCTCATTTCACTCTTCAAGTCATCATCATTTGCTTCTCGACTTTGTTCCTCTATGCCAACATCATTTGCCTCAATAGGCTCTTCAAATACCTCATTTGATTCTTCATCTCCCAAATTTTTTTCTTCCTCCAACTCTTCTTCAAGTTCACTCTCCTCTTCAATTTCTTCAACTTGTTGAAAATTAGTCAAATCACTTACAATTTGGTTTACTTGATACTCCAAAGCTTCTAACCTCTTCTCAGTTGCCTCATTTCTTTTCTTCCACTCTTCAGAGCTTGCTTCATTCATCTCAATCAAAACTTCTAAAGGTGATTTTTCTTCCTCAACTTGTTGAAAGTTTCCTCCCTCTTGGTTGTCAAAATTCCATCCTTGAATTGGTGGATAATTCCCATGAAAACTTCCCTCATAGTTATCTTGAAAATTTCCTTGGAAATCATCCACTTCCATGAAAGAAGTTTCTTCTATTTGATGGGTAGGCATCCTCCATTCTTCTTGCTCCATAAGGCTAGGAATCGATGCATCTTGCACATTTTGACCACCCCCAAACTTGAACTAGACAAGCCTTGACCATAAGCACCTTGATTCATCATCCTTATTTGTCTTGTCAATTCCAAGGTAGCGGGTGTAATTATCTCGGAGGATTCATTTTGAAGAAAACTTGATTGAGGATTGTGACCTTCATCACTTCCTTGAGCACTTCTTCTATATAAGTCTAATAAGGCTTAGTTTTGAAACAGAGGAAAAGTGTTGGTGTTGGGATTTGGTGGAGAATAAGTGTATACTTGATACGGTGGAGTGTATTTACATTGTAAGCTTGTTGCCATTCTCAATTTATTCCTTGATTGTAGTATTGAAAGCTATCTTGATTCATTTGAAAATTGTAATCATAGTTGCTCTCATTCGTATAATCTCTTGATTGGTGAGGTGGAACCCTTGCACTTTGATTCCCAAAAATATCATTCAAGTATTGGTTCCAACCTTCCATTTAAATGCTCTTCTCAAGGCTTACTACAATTCTTCTTCAAACTTGCTATTTTTGGCTTTGATCCCCCTTCTTCTTCTCTCAAGGTAGTTTCCAAGTACCTATCAAAATGAAAAAGTGAGAAAAAAATTTTCCAAACATATTGTTACACGCATTCACAATTCCACTGCATATATTATATACATAATTAATTTATTAATTTTATAAAATATGGATTAAAATCAAATAATATAAACTGTAAAATTCTAATTAAGACCCTAGAATCCAAGTGAGCACATGTTCACACTTCACCTTCTTCATCAAATATTTATAATTTTCCTCATTTTTATTCATAGCATCAAAGTAATAACAAGTAAAAGATTTTAGTAATGTTAATGTTCTCAAATATTACTCTTAAATTTTGTTAAAGATTTTAGTAACAAGTGTTGTAGTTTATATATAAATATTGTATCTTCTTTTAGTAGAATTGCAAAACCGCTAAAACCGACTTCAAAATCGTTGAAACAGCATTATGATTTTCAGTGGAAAAATCCCAGTTTAAAATTACATAAATAACCGCACCGTACTTAGCAAGGCAATTTAAATTTAGTCGAAAAAACTGCCAAACCGCACTGTGATCACCCCTACTTACTTCTCCCACCTGCTGCTTTACGGTGCAGCCACCTCTTCCACTATTTTAACGAGTGCAGCAAACTCATTCACTGCCTTTAGAGAGCATCAAAACTCATCAACTGTTTTTTAAGGGAACAGAAACCATCTTCTGCATCAGTACTCCACTTTGAGCAATTACCGCCATCAGCCATTATCGAAGATCCCCTCTTGACCACCGGAGGAAACAGTCGCACACAGCTTTCTTCACCAAGAGCCACTACAGAAAAAGCCCATCTTCTACTCTGACTGGCCCCTTTCCTCCGCCACCTTGGGACTTCGATCTGTTGCACTCCATTATAAGTCGCCGTCATTCTCATCGCCTTACCAACAGAGATTAGGACCATTAGAGCCCGCTGATTCTGCTTCTTCCCCACCTTCCTGCTTCTTCTTCCTTCCAGTCTATACTTCATTTTTCCACAGACAACGCCAATTGTTGTATTCGAATATGTGATTCACAATACCTACAAATAATGAAAAAACGTAGAATTCACAAGCAGACCACAAATTAAAAATAGAGTAGCTTGTTTTCCCATGAAACGATCATCTATTCTGATCTTCCATTGTTTTGATGTCATCACAACAAATTACTTGTCACTCAAATAATTTAAATGAAGTCCCAAAACTGAAGCAAAGCATTTCAAATTCTAGTGAACCCTAAGCGAAGAACATGTGAATCAAAATTAAGTTGTTTCTAATAAAACACAACCTGAAAGATTGAATAAAAATAAAAACGACATAATTAAAATATCTGAGTGAACAAAACAAATATCCGACAATAAATGAGACGCAAATAGAGATTTGAATGTTGAACTCTGACCAGTATCTTTAAATCCTTTCAACATAATTAAATTATTAATAAAAAAAAGAAATTCACAACATGATGTTGCAAGTTGATAGATCTATCATGATGTGTCATGCCCTCATCAACAGCTTCTGCATCTCTTTCCTCCACTTCATCCATGCTTTTAAATTCTTCATTTGATGTTGATCCCTCCTCTTCATCCATGCTTTCTTCATCTGAATTTGATCCCTCATCTTCATCTATGTTTGCTTTATATGAAGTTGATGCCTCCAGATGAAATTAGCACAACAATTAATTAGTTGAAAATGAGGAAGACAAACAAATTTATTATGTATGTATTAGGGAGTGGGTAGGGTATAATGTAACAATATTATAATTATTGGAGTATGAAGAATTTTTCCTCAATCCAAACATATATATGTATACACACACTAGTGCAAGCACATATATATATATATATATATATATATATATATATATATATATATATATATATATATATATATATATATATATATATATATATATATATATATATATATATATATATATATATATATATTCCTAGCTACTTTCTCTTGTATTTTTTTATTTTTTTATTTTTACTACCTTTATACTCTATTTATATAATTCCTATTCATTTCTTCTAAGCAGGTAATTAGTAGTAAACCCAAACATAGCAGTGAGAGTATAGGCGATTAAGTTGAAGATATGAACATACCTTCTTTCTATTTCGTCTTTCTTCTTCTCATCTTCTTTACTCACACTTGAATTCTTCTAAGCACGAAATGGATTAGTAGTAAAAGTGATTAGCCTCATAAAATAATTTACACGGAATAATTATAAGAAATTGAAAAGAATATATAATTAGTGTGGATATGATGGGAAAAATAATTAAGTAGTCGGTGAAATAAAACTAAACAAGAGAGGAGGAAGAATAGGAAATACTCTTAGAAAGTATTGATGCACCGTATCATTCAACGTCTTGATTTCTTTCAATCTATAGTCTATCTCCACTCTTTGGAGATTGGGTGTAGTTAGAGATCCCAAGCTAAATATTTCCATTTTAGGACAATCCTTGATATACACAATTTCCAATGAGGCCATATTAAGAGCACATCTTCTGCATCCACTAAATATCTTCAATTCCCCTAGTACACTTAACTTTAGGTACTTGAGATTGGGAAAAAGATAAAGGGTTGTTTGGTTATGATGTGATGTATATTCCGTCTCCTCTTCAATCACTTCCACACCATCTCATAACAACCCCCAATCTCTAACCTTCTCAGGTTGATGAGATTAGCAGCTGTTGAACATGAAAATAAGTTGTTCATTCCATAACACCACCCAATGTATAACTCCTCAAGTCTTGTGAAGAAGTTCATTGAAATTTGAGGACATAATATGAGTTCTCTGCTCCAAACACCCCAGAATGGTGTTATCTTTACTATCTTCAAGTTTTTGAATGTGAACTACATTTTTAAATTATAATTACTCTATAATAATACAATACTACCCTAAAAAAGAATATAAACTTAAAAAAATATTAGCTGAATATAAAAAAACACCATGAAGCAGGTAGCAATGCTTAAACAGATAGGTACATACCTGATGATGATGGCAAAATAGATGTGAAGAATGATGATGATCATCACCACCCAAATTGATGACTGAGACTAAACTTTTAAACTCTGGACATGCATCTATTGTTATATCCTCAAGCATAGGGAATTTGATGCTTTCTATCCCTTCACAAATCTTGTGAGCCTTACAAGACAGTCTAGTTTCAGCATTTTCAAATTGGGAAAGGTAATATTGGTTTTTCCAATAATATTTACATCATCATCGCCATCAATCACTTGTACCAGCTCATCGCACTCCCAAATTGTCAGTTTTTCAAGATTGATAAGATTTTGAGCTATCACAATTGAAAATAAGGTCTCCAACTCATTCAAACGGAATATGTTCAACACCTCAAGTTTTTTGAAGGACTCAAATGGAATTTGAGGACAGAATAAGCTCTTAACATTAATCCCTCTCATCTCTACACTCCTCAAGTTGCCGATTTCCACTCTCAATTAAGAAAACATAAAAAGGTCTTATGCAAGTGTGACCCAATGAAAGAAATATATATGAGAGGAAATTGAGAAGGAGAAGAAATAGTAATAGATGTGTACCTTGCAAAAGAAATGTGAAGAATGATCATTATCATTGTTGATGCGTGTTCTTAGCTAGTTGTAAACAAGATTAACGATGGGCATATTAACGATAAACTACACTAAGAACGATCACAACAAGCACAATGATAAGTAGTATGCGAGAGATGAGAGATCTAACCAAAAAGCCTTAACCAATTTTTATTACTCTCCTCAAGAACAACACTCATAAAACCTCCCAATTACAAGTGTAATGTCTCAAGTGAGAATGAGTTACCTGTTTCTCTCTTGTGAGAGAAGCTATTTATACTACCAACAAAATCCTAACGATTGCCCAATCCCGTGGTGCCACCTGTACGAAGACAAACAACCATAAATGAAGGCTGCTGGTACATCGGCGACTTTCAGCAGCCGGTGCAGAGTGTCACTAGGTGTCTCCCAGAGCGCAGCAGGTCTTTCTCCGTCCTTTGCTTGCTTCCTATTGGTGGATGAAGAGAGACGCGCCTGTTGTGTGTTGTCCTCTAGTGTGAGAGTGCTGCCCAAGACATCCCTTCTTACCGTTATTCTTGTTCTCTAACTTGTCGCCACTAGCTGTTCCCACAATTGTATCTGTACTTTGCCCAACAGTTCTGATATTCCTCTCAGTCGTCGGAAGGGTCGGCTTTCGAGGCTTTGCTATTCGTCCGAGCTCTTGGATGTTTTCCTCGGCTTCGGAGCGGGGGTGTTTTGCCGAGGGGTCTCGGCTCTCTATCCTTTCAGTGGTCTTTCTGCTCTTTTCCCCCTTTCCCGGCCCTATCTTCTTGGTTCTTCTCCGAGGTGTGTCTTTTGGGCCTTGGCTTTCTTGTTTGGGCTGTTGATCCCCCTTGATTTGTCATTCTCCTCATCTTTGGACCTCTTTGTAGTTGGGTCTCTTTTTCGTAGCACATTAGCTTGTTGGGCTTCCTGCCCATAGGCATGGGGGATATAGTACCCATAACATTAGCCCCTCGAGCCTGGATAATCTGATGTCTTGAGTTTATCTAGGGTCGACCCGTATTTTTGTAAGTTATATTCCCCATGCTTCAGTATGTATGATTCCTGCTTCTTCTACTTTAGTTTCTTATCTTAGTCTTGCCTTCTTTCTGTCCCTTGATTACCTGGGTCGTCGCGATATTTCCGCGAGGTTGGGGGTGTCTCCGATATATGGTGCTTTCCTTTAAATTTCAAATTTCAAAAATTCTGACAATTGTCTTTCTTCTCTCCTGTTTCTCCCTTTGATTTTTCCTCTTTTATATTTTCCCTAACGGTTGCGATTTCCCTTGTACTATACGCTCTCCCTTCTCCTTCAGGTACCAATCCTCTCCCCTTTCTTCCTTCTTTCCCTAACTTATTTTTCCTGGTATTTTTGAGTTCTTCGTGTCGTTGTCTAGGGTTTCCTCTCCCTTTTTTCCTCTGTGTGTCGTTTCCTCTCCTCCTATACTTTCATGAACATGGACCGCGAAGGTTCCCCTTCCCTTAGAAATGCCCTTCGCGGGCTACTGATTCTTCACTCAAGAGTGCTGGGTCTCGTCAAGAAAAGGTTTCGAGTACTCGAACCCTTTCTAAGTCCGCCTTTGACTAGGCAGTTTCTGATTTCGTGTCGAATTTCTGTTTAGAATACTCCACTGATATAGTCGACGCCTGTTTCAGGCTGGTGGCTCATCTCGGGAAGCTTCCGGAGTGGGGAGGTGGAGTTCCCTTTTCCGCTGAAGATTTCCCTTCTATTATTGATGATTCTTGGTTAGAGAAAAATACCATTATTGCCATAGGTAAATTCCAATACGGATACAATATTGAATTCTTCCTTCCTTCTCCCGACGCTCGAATGTGTTCTACCCCATCAAATGTTATAAGCGACCAAGTTAAATATCGAACCCAAAGAACAACATATTATCAATTTAATTATTATTTAAATTAATTAAGACGAAAGGCAATAAGAGTTGTGGAATTAATTATCAACTAAAATACTGAAATTAAATAACGAATAAAATTAAATAGCACTAGAAGAATACGAAAGTGTCTCAAGAATGGAGAATATGTAGCTCTAGGGTAATCCAGTTTTACTACTTAACTTCGCTCTCAAGTGCAGGCCAACTCTGCCTTGTGAACTATGAACGCATCACTAAACTGTGCAAATCTACGCTATAGACATAAGTAAATATGCGTGTAACACGTGTGAATAACCTCGGAGCAAGAGACATAATTTCACCCTCTTTCTAGGTACTATCAACATCAATTATTTCTTACGTCTGGAATCTAAACCGATATGATCTCCCTTTATAGGTACTATAAAATTATCCTCCTACTTATTAACCCGAATTCAATTTAATTAATAAACGATTATATATGACAATTCTAATGAAGCTTCGGAGTCCCCTCACTTAGAATCATAACATAAAACCCCGTTCAACAGTGAACGCGATCAATCAACAGCCAAGATATACTCTATATAATAGTTGAAGATGCACAAAACGACCGTGAATATGATTTAAAAATGTGTAATCATATATAAAATAAATCCACAAGTAGTGTTGTGCGGAGGACACACATGAGATTTTAATTAATTCATAAAATCTTCAAAACCCTATATCTATCAAAATGGTTCTAGCCCATGATGTTGCGAAGAACAATCATGGGGGTTGGATAGATCTTACCCATATGTCTGGAAAATACAAGATAACTTGGGAAACGAATAAAACCCTAGATGCGGGAGTCGTCGCGTCCTTCTACATCTTGATGCATCCTCTTGGTTCTCCTCTTGATTCCACAGCCGAATCTTCAAAGTGATGGATGGATGGAGGAAAGGATGTGGATGATGCTTGTGGGGTGTAGGATGGTTGTGTTTTGTTCTCCAATCCAATTCAATGAATAATGATGTGATCCACATTACCTTTTATACTTGTAAACTCTCCTTATGGACCTAGGATGAGTTTTTTCTTGGAAAACACGACAATACACGCACTTGGGGTGTAAAAATATGGATCTGACGTTGTTCAGGCTTTTGGTTCGACCTTCAGGCTTCTGGTTCGACCACGACACAATGGTCGAACCACTCTGTCGTGGTCGAACCACACTGTGGCAGCTTGCGCAGTCTCACCATTTCGCTTATAACTTATATATCCAAGCTCTGATTTGAGTGATTCTTGCACTCACACGATCCTCTCTTTCTTGGATTTCTATACATATAAAGATCTCTCAAAAACTCTAAGATTTGAAGGTGTAACAAGCCATGAAAAGTAGCACAGCCATTCTGTTCGGCACAGCTCGCGCGGCGTCACCATTTTGATCATAACTTTCTCGTTTGAATTCCGATTGAAGTGTTCTTTATGCCAAAACGACCCTCTCTTCTATTGCTTTCAAACCATGCATCACACTTCTTTCTTTGTGATCCACACAGACACAGAAAAATTACATAAGTTGGATGTGCATTTTTCAGCATTCTAGCACAAGTTGCACCTTTTCTCCAACTTTGCACTTTTGATCCTTTTTCCACCTAAAACACAATAAAACACCTCAAGTGCACCTTTTTCTCACATATATCAAATATAATATACTTGTGCTAATATATAACAATAATTCATATAAAAAAGGTGTTAAAACGGATACTAAAACACACTTATTTTCACTCTCATCAATCCCCCAAACTTACCCGTTGCTCGTCCTGAGGCAACAAAATAAAAATAAAGAGAGAGAGAGAGAGAGAGTAAGAATATTAGTGGGGAAATAAGGACTATGACCAATACCCCCTTCACAATGCAATTGGTTTTCAACTTAGGTCATGCAACTCTCATTACATGTAATAATCAATTCATAGCATACAAGATAAGACAATCACCACCAATTCAAATGCTCCATTGACATGTTCTCACGGAAAATATATATCACTCGCACTCAAGTGTAAAAGATGTACACTTACGGGTTAAGGTGTTTACGCTCAAATTCAATTCAAGTGCATGCTTAACCACAAGCTTGCCAAATGTCTCAAACTCTCCACCGCTAAAAGTATGATTTGATAATGGGATCAAAAAGGACTTTTCTTTTGGATGTAATATTGGCTCTTTGGTTAAGGTAGGAAATATATGGATAAGTGACTCAAAACTAGGATCAATCAAGTCGCGATCCATCATGATCTTACATTCTTCTTACTCACTTCAATTAAACACAACATCCTCCTTAACTCTTTCACTTTTCTTTTTTTCTTCCCTCATTTTTTTCTCTCGAGGTACCAGTTTCGGACACTATCTCGTGCATCCTCCACAGGGTACTAGATTTAAGCATTACCTTAGGGTGTTTGATTCCATAGAGTACTAGATTTAAGCAATACTCCTTGCTTTTCTTTAGATGCATTTTCAAGATCAATCACTGTTTCAATACCAATTTCATTCCTTCCAAACTGTTATCAAGCTCCATCAACATACTTTGAAAAGCCATTAATTCTCTTCTAGAAGGACAATCAAGGCTAAAAAAATTCAGATGCTCAAAGTGGTTATTTCTCGTAGGCTGCCAAAGAATGAGATTTTTAGGCTCAAATGAGCTAACTATGGATAAACATCATTCGGTAGAAAATTATTTGGCTAAGTGACTTATAAATTTAATGATGGCCTAAAATCATCTCCCATCATCTAACACATATGTAGTTTCAAGTAAGACAAAAGGCAAGTTCTAGAATACACACGCAAGAACGATACTCACTAGAAAAGAAATATCATGTGATTATGTACATGATCAACGAAGCTCAAAATCTCACATGGGTTTTTAACAAGTCACAGAGTACTTTTCATGGTAAGCAATATCTCACAAGTACACATAGAACTTCATATCACAATATAACTCAAATACACTTCCTTCATCAATTTTAAGAGCATATGAATTCATGCATAATTCTAAAAATATAAGCTCATGTTGATCACAACCTTAAACTCAATCCTTTCACTCCAATGAATTAAAAGCACACATAAATTAGAATAAGGAAACGAGAACACCTGATTTTTCTTCATCGTTCACGAGCTCCTCGAGTTGTCCAACTCAGTCAGGTCAAAGCTTCAGTGTGGAACTCGTCTTGCCACTCATGTACCTTTTATATCATCAAAGCTCAAGCACACCTCATCATCACATGATTCATCAATAATAAAATAGGAGAAATATAAGAAAGACTCAATTGACTATCTAATCAACTCCACACACTAGAAACATTAAACATTAGGTAAGTTGCAAAAAATCGACATACCAACACCGGTTAAAATGTTAATATGCCACAAAAAATTAACCTCCTAATAAACAAACATCCAACGAAAGGAAAAATTTATACCCTCAATGCTCATAAGACGAGGTAAGTACATCACACCCCCAACTTAGTAAAAACGTAAGTGAAACTAAGTTTGAAAAGATATGTAATTACCAAAACGTGAGCACTTCAAATATAATAACTCTTCACTCACATGAAAGAAATAAAGTAATAAAATGGAAGGGACATGCCCCAACAGGCGCTCATATTTAATGTTGGAGAGTCACAACAGATGTAATCTTTTGAACTACTGGATCATAGGACGGTCTTGTCGCATCCTCACCTTCAAGTACTTTCTTTCCCTCTTCTTGTCTACACTCAGCACCTCACCTTTCTTGGTCACAAGTATATGATTCTTAGAATTACCTTCCTCCTATGGCTGTCTAGACTCCTCATTATCAATCTTTCACTCAAATTCAGAATCATCCGTCCTATTAAAACCAAGATTAAACAAGTTAGAAACCACATCTATGCTCTCGCATGGTTGAATCTCCATGGGCATCGTCACTGCTTTATCAAGAGAGAAAACCTCATATTCATTGTCCATCCACAGTCTAAGCTTCTCGGCTCTCAACCTCTTTGCTCTTTCCCACTTCTTCTAAACTATAAGCTCAGTATTCTGCTCTTAGGATGGCACTGGAATGTTCTGAACAACACGTGTAGCATTCGGCATGGAAAATGGCGTTGGATGAGATGGTTCGACCATGGTTCGACCAGGTGTACTGGTCGAATTAGGATGATCGTGGTCGAACCATGCTTCAGAAAAACAGAGTGTTGCGGACATATAGGTTTGACCATGGTTCGACCAAGGGGTTTGGTCGAACCATGTATGTCTTGATCAAACTGTGTATCAGTAAGCACGACATCTCCCAGATAGGTCGGTTCGGCCATGGTTGGTTGGTCCTTGTTCGAACCCGACTTCTAAGAATTCTGGACAGGCTAGTTTGACCTCGGTTCGACCATGGGTGCTGGTCGAACCAGTATGGTGTTGGTCGAACTGGCCGTCTGGACGCTCCAGAGTTTTTCCAGGTGCTTGGTTAGACCTTGGTGATGTGGTTCGACCTTCTGGTAAGATCGAACCCTGGTCGAATCAAGCTCCTAGAGCTCCAGAATTCATTTCTGGCTTTATCGGTCCATCATAATGTGTTCCAGACCTTAATGTGATGGCTTTACATTCTTTTGGGTTCGTTATACCTTGAGATGGGAACATCACTTTTTCCAATGTTTGTGTTAATTGATTCACGTTCCCGACCATCTGCCCCATCATCAAAGTGTTAGGCGTATTCTGCACACTCCAATTTAATCCTCAAGTATAAGGATGTTAATTGTAGTAGCAAGTACCTGATGAGTGATATTTTCACCTAGATTTTAGTGCCTTTTATATCCGTTTTTGTATTATTTTATTCATATTTTTGTATACTTTGGTTGTGTTTTGTGTTTTTATGAAAATGTGTGAAAATGAACTTAATTGTATGATTTTCAGGTAAAAATGGATTCTAGATGCAAAAAGGAAGACGTAGGAAAAAACAGAGCTCAATTCGGAGTCCAGACGAGGAAGTTATGATTAAAATGGTGTGCCACTTTGCATGACTTGTTACACTTTCAAATGTTGGACTTTTTGTCAGATCTTGAAATTGATGGAAAGGCAAGGAAGAGAGGATGGCGTGAGCGCAAGAATAACTCGAATCAGATTCCGGATGTGGAAGTTATGCACGAAACTGTGAGACTGCGCTGCACCTACTCGACCCGAGTACCGAGCTAGCCCTACTGAGCTGGACCCGGGTATCGAACACGACTCGTGTTCGGTCAAAAGTTAATTTTTTGATCTGTACATCTTCCAGAAGGTTCTAGGCCCACTAATACATCATTTGGCGTAAAAAAGGCAGAAATCGTTCCTGGATCCAATCTACACCTACTTCACACCATTTTTCATACACTTTCCTCTCCTTTCCATCTACCCTTCATCCCATTCACCCATCCTTGAATCCATCCATCCAATCCAACATCCAAGTAGTTAGAGAAGCAAAGGGGAGTGAAGATTACAAGAAGAAGAAAGAGAAGCTCCATTGAAGAAATTCAAAGGGGGATTCTATTTCTAATTTTTGTAGACTTCTTTATAGTTTGATCATGGGTTTTAGAGATAAAATTGTCTATGTTGTTTTCTTTGAAACTATGAAAGACTAATCTACTTTGTGAGATTAGCAATATGAATTGTGTTGGATAATTTTGGGTATTTTGCAATTGAATTCATATGTTGATTGGATTTGTTAATTTTCTATCATTGATTGTTAATTGCTTGATTTGTATTGTTAATTTGTGTGATTAATTGTCATGGGCATGTGATTAGATTGATAAATCAATTATTTGTTTAAGATAGTTCATTGAATCAATTTATCATACACTTCAAATGCATTATAAATTTTAAAGAGATAGAGATATCCTTTAGGATTTAGAACCCTTTGATAGAAAATTCGATTTGTTAGATCGAGAGGTCAGTTAATCGTGTGAAGGGACTCTCTAATTGAACTTAGCACCTAGTTGGAATTGTTTGATTGAGAACCAACCTTAGTGCCTTTTTGAGACCTTGTAAAGGATCTACATCCTATCCATCTCGAGAGGGATTTTAGATGGAATTCGTGTTGGCCCTTAGTTATCAATCCATGACATATATGAATTCGTTGCATGAAACCTAGATTTTCCATACTTTAAGTATTGCTAGTCTTATTCTCTATCTACTTGGCTCATTCATCCATCTTCCATTCATCTATCCTATTGTTTATCTTGTCATTTAATTTTTTAATTGCCATTTCCTAATTAATCCTTCCTCTTTATGATCGTCTCTATAATACTATGATGAATACGAGATCGCTTAGACCCTAGTACCTTCCTCCCTGTGGTTCGATAAATTCTTTAATTAGTCATCCCAACTACAAATGGCTAATCAAATGGCGTCGTTGTCGGGGAGGCAATGGTTACTAGTGGTTTAATGAAGGAGTGTTTTGATTGGTATTACTAGAGATATTTTTATTGCTTTTATTATTTGCTTTGAAAAATTTTTTATCTCACTTTTTTCGTTTTGATATGTATGTGGAAACTATCTTGAGAGAAGAAGAAGGGGGATCAAAGCCAAAAATAGAAAGTTTGAAGAAGAGTTGTAGTATGCTTTGAGACGAACATCAAAATGGAAGGTTGGAACCAATACTTAAGTGATATTTTTGAAAATCAAAGTGCAAGGACCACCTCCACAATCAAGAGGCTACATAAATGAGAGCAACTATGGTTACAATTTCCAAAGGAATCAAGAGAGCTCTCAATACTACAATCAAGGAAGAAATGAGGAAGCAACAAGCTTACAATGAAAATACATTCCACCCTTATCAAGCATGTGCTTATTCTTCACCAAATCCCAACACCAATCCTCCGTTCCAAAATTACGCCTTATTGAATTTATATAGAAGATGTGCTTAAGGAAGTGATGAAGGCCAAAATTTTCAATCAAGTTTTCTTTGCAATGAATCCTCCGAGATAATTACTCCCGCTACCTTGGAATTGACAAGGCAAATAAGGATGATGAATCAAGGTGCTTATGGTCAAATCTTGCCTAGTTCAAGTTTGGGGGTGGTAAAAATGTGCAAGGTGTGTCGATTCCTAGCCTTATGGAGCAAGAAGAGTGGAGGATGCCTAACCATCAAGTAGGATATGCTTCTTTCATGGGAGTGGATGATTTTCAAGGAAATTTTCTAAACAACTATGAAAGAAGTTTTGAAGAAAATTATCCACCAATTCAAGGATGGAATTTTGACAACCAAGAGGGAGGAGACTTTCAACAAGTTAAGGAAGAAAAATCATCCATAAAAGTCTTGATTGAGATGTTGGAAGCAAGCCTTGAGGAGGACAAGAAAAGAGAGGAGGCAACTGAGAAGAGGTTCGAAGCCTTGGAGCATCAAGTAAGCCAAATTGTAAGTGTTTTGACCAATTTTAAATAAGTTGAAGAACTTGAAGAGGAGAGTAGAGTTGAAAAAGGATTGGAGAGAGAAGAGATGTTTGGAGATGTAGAATCAAAAGAAGTATTTGAAGAGCCTATTGAGGCAAATGATGTTGATGAAGAGGAACAAAGTCAAGAAGCAAGTGATGATGACTTGAAGAGTGAAATGAGCATTTCTAAACCTTTAAACTCTTTAAGTTGCTTTTAATTTGATAATATTGTTTACATTGACTTTGTCTTACCTATTGATTCTTTTCATATTCTTAGAAACAAAAGAGAACTTGAAGAGATGATGGGAATTTATTTGGTAAAGAGGAATAAGTAGTTTTCAAGAATGGAGAGGGCATAGTGTAAGCTCAAGAGAGTTGAATTTCTAAAGCCATGCTCGAAGGATGCAACGGAGGCCGTCACTTGCCACAAGTGCCTAATAGAGGAAGAAGCAAAACAGTTAAAATTCGATAGCAAGGACGAAAGATATCCCTGGCCATTCCGATGTGTTCTTCATATCCCGTCCTGCTTGAAGACGTTAAACTTAGCGCTAGATGGGAGACAACCTATCATTATATTTATTGCTTTATTTATTGCTTTCAATTAGGATGATGGAGTTGTTGTTTGTTGCATTTTGGTATGTAGGTTCATTGTGCTCATAAAGAGAATGCGTATTAAATATACGTGAAGTGCTTGATTTGAAGTGTGTAAGTACATCACACCACTTTTTGCCAACTTAACTTGAAACTCTTGTTTCAATTAAGTTTGGGGGGATATGGCGTAGTGTGACATACTTTGTTTAGAAGGCATATACTTTTCATATTTTTGGGCTAATTTAAAATTTTTCTCATGAGTATTGGTATAATTTTGGTATGCTTGGTTGTGTTGAAGTGCATGATAATCCATATTTTGAATGACATTGTTGAGCTAATGGTTTTGATGAGTTGTTTAGCATAAATGAAGTGTAGTGGAAGCATGAATTGAGCCCGGAGATCAAGTCGAGATTCGTTGTGCATTCAATCCGGAAGCTCGTGTCAACCATTTCCACTACCAAATGCCTTTTTAAGGGAGTTCACTTTACATCTCATCACTTCTAATTGCTTGACATGAATTGAGTTTGATTTGGATTGATATGATTAGCATGTTGCTTCATGTGTTATGTTTTTGGGATGTTTACTTTTGTAATTTAGGATTTCATTTTCAATCATAGATGGGATGTTTGTGAGCTTACTTGATCATGGATGATGTAGAATGTGTGTTTCATTTTCTTATGTTGGTGGTTTTATATTTTTGCAAGTTATGTGTTTTTGTCTTGTTGTCTTGTTTATTGAGTCTTTCTTTTATATTTTATGTGTTTTCTTACTCTTGTCTAGGTCGATTTGGTAGTTTGTTTTTTGGATGTTGTGAGTCATTTTTGAATGTGATTGATGACATGTTGTTGTGATAAGTGATGACAAGTTATGATTAAGAATCTCTACACTTTCGAATTGTGACATGTTTTATTTAACTTATTCAATTTTGAAATGAATGTGGCGTAATAATTTCCATAGTTCCGAGCATAAACTTGTGAGAATTTGAGGCTCAACCGTGCATACATGGTATATCTTTTCATGAGTGGATCGGTTGTGTTTTGATAAACTAAATACTTGCTTAAGGACTATAGGAACGAATTCGATTAGTAGAGGTTGATGATATGATTTAAGGCCATCCTTGTCATGAAAAGTCATTGCCAAAAATTTCCATACCATGAGCATCATCCCTAGTCAACCATTTTGAGCCTATAAGCCTATTTCTTGTGAATTTAGCACATTACAAGCCTTGATTACCCACATGAGCCTTATATATATCCCCTTTAGTGTGAGTGATTGAGGAGATGGTAGCTAGGAAGGAATGATAAAAAGAAGAAAAGAAAATGGTAACAAGTAAAAAAAGGATGAAAAGAGCATGAACAAAAGATGCATATGCAACCTTAAAAATAAAAAGAAGAGTGAAGCAACAAAGACGCTCAAGAAACGAAAAATCAAAAGAAGGGAGCATACAATCAAAAATAGTTGAAAATGAAAAGTGAAGTGATGATTAGTGCTTGAATGTTGCAAAGAATAAGAAGGAAAGAAAGAAAGTGGAGGAATGGAAGAAATTAGCTACCTCTTCGATTACTTACACTTGTTTAGTCACTTTTATCTAAATTTTTCCTACCCTACCAAAGTGTCTATCATTAGATCCTTAATGAAAGACCCTTTTGATTATTGATTAAAACTTTTGTGGTTTGTGAATATAGTCCACGAGCAAGTCTATAGTGAGTAGAGACAATCGATTGATAAGTGTTGATTTACCCTACTTAAAAGAGTGTTGAGTGAAATTGATAACCTATGTGAGGCTTGGACTAAAAGGGACTATATTACACTATTATTTTCTTTTGATTAAACTTGTTAATTTTTCATGTTATGAATTTAATGTTGTAGGATGACTTAGTATAAATTGTGATTCTTATTGCTATTGATGTGTTATTGCTTGTGTTCATTTAGTATTTTCCTAGGTGAAAATCTTTCTCCCCTTGTTTTATCATTTTCGTTATTCGGGGATGCACAACACTTTAAGTTTGGGGGTGTGATGAGTGATATTTTTACCTAGATTTTAGTGTCTTTTTATATCCATTTTCGTATTATTTTATCCGTATTATTGTATATTTTGGTTGTGTTTTGTGTTTTTATGAAAATGTATAAAAATGAACTTAAACATATGATTTTTAGCTAAAAATGGATTCTAGACGCAAAAAGGAAGACGTAGGAAAAAACAGAGCTCAATTCGGAGTCAAAATGAGGAAGTTATTATTAAAATGGTGTGTCACTCTGCATGACTTGTTACACTTTCATATGTTGGACTTTTTATAAGATCTTTAAATTGATGGAAAGGCAAGGAAGAGAGGTGATGAGTGATATTTTCACCTAGATTTTAGTGCTTTTTTATATCCATTTTTGTATTATTTTATCCGTATTTATGTGTATTTTGGTTGTGTTTTGTATTCTTATGGAAATGTGTGTGAATGTAAAAATGGATTCTAGACGCGATAAAGAAGATTTGGGAAAAAATGGAGCTTAATTCGAAGTTGAAACGAGAGAGAATGAGTCAAATTAAGAAAAATGCTAAAAAACGCATGTCCAACTTGTGTAATTTTCTGTACTCTTGTGGAGCTCAAAACTAGAAGTCTGATATATGGTTGGAAAGCCACAGAAAATAGGATCATTTTGGTATAAGAAACACTTCAATCGGAGCCCAAACAAGAGAGTTATGATTAAAATGATGACGTCGCGCAAGCTGTTCCTACTCAGCATGATTGTACTAATTTGCATGACTTGTTATACCCTTAAATGTTGAAAGTTTTGTCAGATCTTTATATGTATAGAAAACCAACGAAGAGAGAATTGCGTGAGTGCAAGAATCACCCAAATTGAATTTTGTATGAGAAAGTTATATGCAAAACGGTGAGACTGCGCTGCACCAACCCGAACTCGGCCAGAAGTCAATTTTATGATTAGAATATGTTCTAGAAGGTTCCAAGGGGTACAAATGTCCATTTTGAGTGTAAAGATCAGTAGGGGATCAGATCCACACCTAATTCACATCATTTTTCACACACTTTTCCTCTCCATTCCATCTACCCTTCATCCCATTCACCCATCCTCATCTCCATCCATCTACACTTGATCTCCTCCATCAAATCCACCATCCAAGTGATCAAGGAAGCAAGGGAGAGTGAAGATCACAAGAGGAAGAAGGAGATCTCCATTGAAGACCTTCAAAGGGGGAATCTAATTCTAAGACTTGTGAAATTGTTAATAGATTTGTCATGAAATTTGTGGATCCAATTGTCTATGATTGTTTTCTCTAAAACTATGATAGACTAATCTCCTTTCTGAGATTAGCTCCATGATTGGTGTTGGATAATTTAATTTTTATGCAAATTGATTTTAATCTTGAATGGGCTTTGTATTATTTCTATCATTGATTGTTAATTGCTTGATTTATATGATGATATGTATGATTAATTGTCATAGGCATATGATTAGATTGAGAAATAAATTATGTGTTTAGGATAGTTCATTGAATCATTTCATCATACACTTCATTTGCATTAATTTAGAATGAGATAGAGATATCCTTTTAGATTTAGAACCCTTTGATAAAAAATTTAATTGACTTAATCGAGAGATTGGTTGATTAGGTGAGGAGACCAAAATCATTAGTGAATTCATAGTACCTTAAAAGGAAATATTGCTTATGATTTAGTACCTTATTAGGGAACTCATAGAGTAATTAGTACCTAGTAGGAGGTATTTGCTATGGTATCGATCCAAGGTGCTTTTGGGAGCCTTGTTGAGGGCCTACATCCTATCCATCTCGAGAGAGAGTTTAGGTGGAATTAGTGATCGCTTCTATGCCTTGTCCATGAGAGATTATAATTAATTTCATAATTACTTAATTATCTATGTCATGATTGTTGTTAATCTCATCCTTGCATCATTTGGAACCCAATTATTCTTGCATTTATTTTATATTTATTTCTTGCATTAGTTTAATTGAATTTATTTGCATGCTTGTCTATCCTCCTTTTCGATCGTCCTTATAAAATCACGATAAACTTGAGATCGCTTAAACTCTAGTACCTTCCTCTCTGTAGTTCGATAAATTCTTTAATTGATCATCCCGACTATATTACGACCAATCAAATGGCTCCGTTGCCGGGGCGGCAACGGTCGCTAGTAGTTTGACGAAGGATTATTTAGAGTGGTCTTAATAAGAATATTTATTTTTTTTTGCATCGTATATTTTCTTTAGAAAAATTTGTTCAAATTTTTCTTTCTTTTGTAGGTGCATACCTTAAGAAGGAAGAAGAAGGAGAATAAACCCAAAAATATGAGCTCCATGGATATTCTTCGAGATATGGTGAATAGAAGTGGTCATCCCAATATGAACACACTAAGAAATTTTCAAGGATTTCAAATGCCAAATTGTGACCCTATTTTGCAATATAAGTACGGAGTACAAGATATACAATTCCAACAACAAGGTTATGAGAATTTTGGAGTTCCTCGTCAAATGCATCAACAAGTATACCCTCAAGGTGTGGAAGATGTTTTTCAAGGAAAATTTTCTAGACATCAAGAAGGAAATCAACCACAACTATGGGGAAATTTTCAAGACTCCAACACCTCTTATTCCACCCAAAATGACCACATAGCGATGCTTGGAGAAAAGTTGTTTGAAATGGTTATGGATCGCTTAAAAGAGGGGAGGAAGTCTAATCAAGTGTGGATTGATAGAATTGGAAACTTGTGTGAAACGATGATGAATACAATGGTAGCATTCAATGCTAAGTTGGATTCATTGGAGCACCAAGTAAGTCAAATAGTGTCCACCGTGGAGAGACTTCAAGAAGAGAACAACAAGCCTTCTACGTCCAGAACGAAAAGTGAATGCATGGTCATTAAGGATCGGAACGAGGATAGTTTGGGGGTTGATGAGGTTATGAAGGAAAGAAGAGAAAGGGTGCCTAAGTGGGTAAAAGCTAAAGAGTTGAAAGAAGAGTTGAAGGGGGAATTCGATAGATTTGTCGAGTCTCTTGAAGTGATGGTTGAGAAAGTAAAGTTTCGAAACCAAGAGGAGATTCATGCCCTTATGGAAGAAAAGAAGCCTCTGGAAACTAAGATTACAAATGATACCCCACACAAGCCAAAACCTTCTCATTCTATTGAAATTTCAAATTCTCTTAAGAACTTCCATGATTTTATTGATAAAAATTTATTTGGTGATTGTAGGAAAAAGGTTGCAAGAGGATATCAACACTTGTCAATGCCCGAATTCTTACCGGGGGATGTGGTTGAAGTTCAAAATGCATATAAAGCCCCATGGAAAAAGTGGAACAAGTGGAAAGGGTCATTCCTTGTGAAGAACGCATTCGGAGAACAATTGCTTGAATTATTTAACAAGAAGGGAAACGTTCTTGTGGTTGAACGAGAGAGCACAAGGCACTATTTCAAGAAGAAACCTATGATAGTGCCTAAGGACTATTCAAGACCACCATGAGCTAAAGACTATCGTCCGGCTTGAAGACGTTAAACTTAGCGCTAGATGGGAGGCAACCCATCATTATCTTTATTGTTTTATTTCTTGTTTTCAATAAGGATTGTGGATTTGATATTATTTTGTATTTTTGGCATGTAGGTTGATTGTGCTTGTGTGGAAGATGCGTATTGAAGATACGAAGGGTGCTTGGTTTGAAGTGTGTAAGTTCGTCACACCACTGTTTGCAAACTTAATTGAAACTCTTGTTTCAATTTAAGTTTTGGGGGGATATGGCGTGGTGTAACATACTTTGTCTTGAAAGCATATACTTTTCGTATTTTTGAGCTAATTTGAAAATTTTCTCATGGGTTTTGGTTTGATTTTGGTTCGATTAGTTGTGTTGAAGTAGATGATAATCCGTGTTTTGATAACTAATGTTGAGCTAATGATGTTTATGAGTTGTGAGCATGAATAGAGAGCATTGGAAGCATAAAAACAGGGGAAGACAAGACTTGAAGTTGAAAATTAGAGAAAACAGAGCTACAGGTACACGAGCCGTGTCGCCAACACGGCCCTGTGACATGTGGCCAGGTGGTAACATCAATTCATCTAACACGACCACCCTTTGGCCGTGTTGTGTCACATGACTCGTGTCGTGTCTTGAGACATTTTTAAAAAGCCAACTGTTAGAACACGGCTGCTCATTCCCTTCGTGTTCAAACACATCCCGTCGTGCATTTTCACTTCCAAACTCCACGAACTATCATCCAACACCACCTCCTCCCCGGAGAATTGAAGGGAGTACTTTTAGTGCTCAACACTTCTTTAGCTTATTTCTAATTAATTTGGATTGTTATGGATTTGATACTTCATTTGTTATGTTTGTGGGAAGTTTACTTTCATAATCTAGGATTTCAGTTTTCAATCAAAAGATGGGGATGCTTGTGAGCTTACTTGAATATGGATATTATGAATGTGTGCTTAGTTTTCTAATGATGGATGGTTTTGTTGTTTTTGCTTGTTATGTATTTTTGGTTGTTTCTTGTTTGTTGTGTCTTTATTTTATGTTTTGTGTATTTTTATTCGTCTAGGGTTGTTTGGTGGTTTGTTCTTAGGATGTTGTGAGTCATTTTTGAATGTGAGTGATGACATGTCGTTGTGATAAGTGATGAGAAGTTATGATTAAGAATCTCTACACTTTCAAATTGTGACGTGTTTTATTTAACTTGTTCAATTTTGAGATGAATGTGGTGTAATAAGTTTCCTAAGGTCCGAGCATAAGCTTGTGAGCATTTAACCCTCAACCGTGCATACATGGTTTTTCTTCATGAGTGGATCGGTTGTGTTTGATAAGCTAGAACTTGATCAAGGACTACAGAAACGAGCCCGATTTGTGGAGATTAGTGACATGATCTAAGGTCATCCTTGTTATTATAGTCATTGCCACATATTTTCCTACCATGAACATCATCCTTAGTCAACCATTTCGAGCCTATAAGCATATTTCTTGTGAATTTAGCATATTACAAGCCATGATTACCCACTTAAAGCCTTATATATATACCCTTTGTGTTGGTGATTGAGGAGATGGTAGCTAGAAATTTTTGATGAGAAAACAAAATGAAGAAAGGAAATGGTAAACAAGTAAGAAAAATGATGAAAAGAGCACAAACAAGAATGCACATGCAATCTCAAAACAAGAAAAATGAGCAAAGCAACAACTAGATGCTCAAAAAAATAAAAATTCAAAGAAGGAAGCATGCATTGAAAGAAGTTCAATACAAGGAAAGTTGATGATTAGTGCTTGTGAACATTAAAGACAAGAAATGAAGAAAGAAAAGTGGAGAAGTACGGAAGAAAGTAGCTACCTCTTCAATTGCTTACACATGATTAGTCACTCTTACCTATATTTTTCCTACCCTACCAAAGAGCCTATCATTACATCCAAATGAAAATACCTTTTTGATCACTAATGGAAACTTTGGTGGTTTGTGAATGTAGTCCACGAACAAGCTTATAGTGAGTGAGCCAATCGATTGATGAATGTTGTTTTACCACTTTAAAGAGTGTTGAGTGACATTTATAACCTATGTGAGGCTTGGACTAAAAGGAACTATATTACACTATTATTCTCTTGTGATTGAACTTGTTAATATTTTTTACATGTTATGATTTTAATGTTGTAGGATGACTTAGCATAAATTATGATTTTTATTGCTATTGATGTGTTATTACTTGTATTCGTTTAGTCTTTTCCTAGGTAAAAATCACTCCCCTTGTTTTATCATTTTCGCTGTTCGGGGACGAACAACACTTTAAGTTTGGGGAGTATGATGAGTGATATTTTCACCTAGATTTTAGTGCCTTTTTATATCCGTTTACGTATTATTTTATCCGTATTTATGTGTATTTTGGTTTTGGAGCTCAAAATTAAGAAGTGTGATATATGGTTGGAAAACCACAGAAAAGAGAATCGTTTTGGTATAAGAAACACTTCAATCGGAGCCCAAACGAGAGAGTTATGATTAAAATGATGACGTCGCGCAAACTGTTCCTAATCAGCATGATTGTGCTACTTTGCATGACTTGTTACACCCTCAAATGTTGGAATTTTTGTCAGATATTGGATAGAAAGCCAACGAAGAGAGGATTGCGTGAGTGTAAGAATCATCCAAATTGGATTTCGTATGAGAAAGTTATATGCAAAACGGTGAGACTGTGCTGCACCAACCTGAACTCGGCCCGAAGTCAATTTTATGATTAGAATGTGTTCTAGAAGGTTCCAAGGGGTACAAATGTCCATTTTGAGTGTAAAGATCAATAGGGGATCAGATCCACACCTAATTCACATCATTTTTCACACACTTTTCCTCTCCATTCCATCTACCCTTCATCCCATTCACCCATCCTCATCTCCATCCATCTACACTTGATCTCCTCCATCAAATCCACCATCCAAGTGATCAAGGAAGCAAGGGAGAGTGAAGATCACAAGAGGAAGAAGAAGATCTCCATTGAAGACCTTCAAAGGGGGAATCTAATTCTAAGTCTTGTGAAATTTTTTTATAGATTTGTCATGGAATTTGTGGATCCAATTGTCTATGATTGTTTTCTCTAAAACTATGATAGGCTAATCTCCTTATTGAGATTAGCTCAATGATTGGTGTTGGATAATTCAGTTTTTATGCAAATTGATTTTAATCTTGAATGGGCTTTGTGTTATTTCTATCATTGATTGTTAATTGTTTGATTTATATGATGATATGTATGATTAATTGTCATAGGCATATGATTAGATTGAGAAATAAATTATGTGTTTAGGATAGTTCATTGAATCATTTCATCATACACTTCATGTGCATTAATTTAGAAAGAGATAGAGATATCCTTCTGGATTTAGAACCCTTTGATAGAATACTTAATTGGCTTAATCGAGAGGTTGGTTGATTAGGTGAGGAGACCCAAACCAATAGTGAATTCATAGTACCTTAAAAGGAAATATTGCTTATGATTTAGTACCTTATTAGGAAACTCATAGAGTAATTAATACCTAGTGGGAGGTGTTTGCTATGGTATCGATCCTAAGTGCTTTTGGGAGCCTTGTTGAGGGACTACATCATATCCATCTCGAGAGAGAGTTTAGGTGGAATTAGTGATCGCTTCTATGCCTTGTCCATGAGAGATTAAAATTAATTACATAATTACTTAATTATCTATGTCACGATTGTTGTTAATCTCATCCTTGCATCATTTGGTACCCATTTATTCTTGCATTTATTTTATCTTTATTTCTTGCATTAGTTTAATTGCATTTATTTGCATACTTGTCTATCCTCCTGTTCGATCGTCCTTATAAAATCACGATAAACTTGAGATCGCTTAAACTCTAGTACCTTCCTCCCTGTGGTTCGATAAATTCTTTAATTGATCATCTCGACTATATTACGACTAATCAAAGGATCGTGTGAGCTCAAGAATCACTTGAATTGGATTTCAGATGTGGAAGTTATGCACGAAACGGTGAGACTGCGCTGTACCTACTCGACCCAAGTACCGAGCTCGTCCTATCGAGCTCGACCCGTGTACCGAACACGACCCGTGTTTGGTCAAAAATCAAATTTTGGATCTGTACGTCTTCCAGAAGATTCTAGGCCCACAAATACATCATTTGGTTAAAAAAAGGCAGAAATCGTTCATGAATCAAATATACACCTAATTCACACTATTTTTCACATACTTTCCTCTCCATTCCATCTACGCTTCATCCCATTCACCCATCCTTGAATCCTTCCATACAATCCACCATCCAAGTAGTTAGAGAAGTAAGGGGGAGTGAAGATTACAAGAAGAAGAAGAAGAAGAAGAAGCTCCATTAAAGACATTCAAAGGGGATTCTATTTCTAATTTTTGTAGACTTCTTTGTAGTTTGATCATGGGTTTTAGATATACAATTGTCTATGTTGTTTTCTTTGAAACTATGAAAGGGTAATCTCCTTTGTGAGATTAACAATATGAATTTTGTTGGATAATTTTGGGTATTTTGCAATTGAATTCATATGTTGATTGGATTTGTTAATTTTCTATCATTGATTGTTAATTGCTTGATTTGTATTGTTGATTTGTGTGATTAATTATCATGAGCATGTGATTAGATTAAGAAATCAATTATATGTTTAAGATAGTTCATTGAATCAATTCATCATACACTTCATGTGCATTATAAGTTTTAAAGAGATAGAGATATCCTTTAGGATTTAGAATCCTTTGATAACACATTCGATTTGTTAGATCGAGAGGTCAATTAATCGTGTGAAGGGACTCTCTAATTTAACTTAGTACCTAGTTGGAACTGTTTGATTGAGAACCAACCTTAGAGCCTTTTTGAGACCTTGTAAAGGATCTATATCTTATCCATCTCGAGAGGGAGTTTAGGTGGAATTCGTGTTGGCCCTTAGTTATTAATCCATGACATATATGAATTCGTTGCATGATACCTAGATTTTCCATACTTTAAGTATTGCTAGTCTTATTCTCTATCTACTTGACTCATTCATCCATCTTCTATTCATCTATCCCATTGTTTATCTTGTCATTTAATTGTTTAATTGTCATTTTCTGATTAATCATTCCTCTTTATGATCATCTCTATAATACTATGATGAACACGAGATCGCTTAGACCCTAGTACCTTCCTCCCTGTGGTTCGATAAATTCTTTAATTAGTTATCCTAACTACAAATGGCTAATCCGTACCCAAGTTAAATTATCGATCCCACTAAGATAGTTAATTATTTATTTATTCCAGATTACTATTTAAGAAGAATTAAGTAACCAAATTTCCAAGTTTTTGAATTAATTATTCTAAATAACAAAATAATAAATTGCTGAGTAATTAAAAGCAATAGAAAATACACAAGTTCTAATCAAGAGATAAGTAACAGTTCTGAGGTATCAGGTATAGACCAATTAATTTTGAGTTACTAAACCTACAATTGTTTATTCATGCAGTTTCAATAAAAATACACCACATAACCCCGTTAACCCACATAATATGATCCGATTTTAAGCTAACAGTATATTCTGGTTTAAATTCTAAGGTGCGCAAATGTTACCAAACCTTATTACTAGATACTAATCAAAGCAAGCAACAATACCTCCGGATGGTAAGCTCGACTAACAAGATATTTTTTGGAATTACTACAAGGTTCTATTCACTTCCTACTTGAATTTCTAATTGCATTATTCTACTAGACAATTCAAGTATTTGATTTAACAGTTCATGGAATTAAAGTATTTATAGCGGAATTACTTCAATCCTTAAAACATAGACAATACCAATCATATACGCACACAAGCTAACACAATAATTCAAGCATTATAGCAGATGTCATGAATATATTATGAAGACGTTACGAATCAGAAAAGCAAGTCTTGATAAAATAAGTAAAATCAAAATATCCATTGCATAAAATCCTAATCTTTGGTCTAGGTTCCCAAATCAATCCAATCTAACCATCAAACCCTAGAACTATTTATAAAATTAGCCTATGAGGTTACAATAACCACTCATGACTATGCAATTCATATCAACAATCAAGACAAAAGGAAGGGAAAGATTAGAAACACGAAACCCTAGCGTAAGCGTTAGTCTGCGTCCCTTCTTCATCTCTCCAATCGTCTGATTCCCCTCAATTAGCACTTGAAACACACTTGGAGATGGATGGAGGATGAAATCAGATATAAATCTGATATGAAAGTGTTGGTAGAGTGAATTGATGATGAATTATGGATGGCTTCTCTCCAATTTGTGTATTGATCTCCCCTAATCTCTCTTGGACTATTGCAGGGCTATTTTTTGACCATTTCTACTTCAAAACGCGATCTGAAAGGTATAAGTATGCTATAGAATCGAACAAGCCTCGATTGGATCGGGAATTAGGCCACTCGGCATTCAGCTCGGCTCGAGCTGGGTCTGGACTCGGCTTAGTGGCACACTAGACGCTCCACACCTGGACCCCACTTGGCTAACTTTGCGTGGCGAGTGGGTCCAGCTCGGCCCGAGCTGACCAGCGAGCGGGTCCCGAGCTAGCACGTTCCACCTCTGTTCTGCTCCGTTTCTAATTGTGTCCTACTTTACCCTATTTTATGCCTTCAAAACTCACAAAAACACCTTAGTAGCCTCAAAATCGTGTAAATGCTTAAACGTACACAATTCCATACAAAAATAACAACTTTCCTATGCAAAATGGTGTAATGTGCATACATAAAATGCGTGAAATTCCACTCTCAACACAAAGTAAGGTCTTTCAACTGCTTAGATAAATCTGCATGCTTAGCATTCATAGTAACCTCGATGCGGTCAACCCTTGCATCATTCCTTGCCATGTATCGATTGAAGGTATCTTCAACACTCTTCACTTCTTGCTACTGGATACTAGGCCCCCTTTGTGTCAACTCTGTAATCTGCTTCTGCTAGGAATCTAGTAACTTGTTGATGTTAGCAACACTAGAGACGATTGGGTGATGTGTTGCCTCATTCTTAAGATCCTTGAGGGTGACATGTATCTCTCCAAGAACTTCTGCTGCAGTTGGTCCCATGTAGTGCAATCCGTGGCATCAAGGGCCTCATACCAAGCTTCTGCCTTATCAATCAAAGAGAGCTTGAATAGGGTGATCCGTCTATCATGATCATTAGCTCCAGAACCATTTTGAATATTTGCATAACCAAGGAATCTTTTGAGGTGCTGATATGAATCTTCAAATTGACCTCCAGAAAATAGATTCTTTTCCACCATGGTAATAAGAGTGGGATGTATATCAAAATCCTCACCTTCCCCCTTGCTCCTATCAACCCCATGTTGCCAATCCCATAGTTCGTGAAAATTTCACGTATGACAACATTATCTGGATTCTGCCTTGCTCCGGCCATATCTAGCTCAATGTGTTATTCTTTCTTTTCCTTCCTCTCATTTCCTAGTGCATAAGTACCTCAGAAAAATTTAAAGTTAGATATAAATAATCACAAATAAAAGTTTAATCAAACTAGAAATAATAAACTAATAATAGCAGCCGTCCTGGCAATAGCGCCAAAAACTTGATGGGAGGTTTCTTTGCACATAAAATTAATCCCCAAGTATTAAGGATATCAGCTTTAGCTTAAGCAAGAGACTTAGTTAAATATCGAAACCAAAGAGCGGCGTATTATCAATTTAATTATTATCTAAATTAATTCAGATGAAAGACAATAAGAGGTGGAATTAATTATCAACTAAAATGCTAAAATTAAATAACGAATAAAATAAAATAGAACTAGAAGAATACGAAAGTGTCTCAAGAATGGTGAATAGGTATCTCTAGGGTAATCTAGTTTTACTACTTAACTTCCCTCTCAAGTGCAAACCGACTCTACTTTATTGACTATGGACGCATCACTAAGCCATGCAAATCTACTTTATAGACACAAGTAAATATGCGTGTAACACGTGTGAATAACCTCGGAGCAAGAGATGTAATTTCACCCCCCTTTCTAGGTACTATCAACATCAATTATTTCCCACGTCTAGAATCTAACCCGATATGATCTCCCTTTATAGGTACTATAAAATTACTCTCTTTATCCTGCTTATCAACCCAAATTCAATTTAATTAATAAACATTCATATATGACAGTTCTAATGAAGCATTGGAGTCCCCTCATTTAGAATCATAACAAAAAACCATGTTCAACAGTGAACGCGCTCAATCAACAACCAAGATATATATTCAGACTCTATATAACAGTTTAAGATGCACAAAACGACCGTGAATATGAGTTAAAAATGTGCAATCATATATAAAATAAATTCACAAGTAATGTTGAACGGAGGACATACAAAAGATTTTAATTAATTCATAAAACCTTCAAAACCCTAGATCTACCAAAATGATTCTAGCCCATGATGTTGCGAAGAACAATCATGGGGATTGAATAGATCTTACCCATATGTCTGGAAAATACAAGATAACTTGGGAAATGAATAAAACCTTAGATGCTGGAGTCGTCGCGTCCTTCTCCATCTTGATACATCCTCTTGGTTCTCCTCTTGATTCCACAGCAGAATCTTTAAAATGATGGATGGATGGAGGAAAGGATGTGGATGATGGTTGGGGGGTGATCCCCCCTTGTGGGGTGTAGGATGATTGTGTTGTTGTTCTCTAATCCAATTCCATGAATAATGATGTGATCCACATCTCCTTTTATACTTGTAAGCTCTCCTTATGGACCTAGGATGAGCTTTTTCTTGGAAAACACGACAATACAAGCACTTGGAGTGTAAAAATACGGATCGAATGCTGTTCAGGATTCTGGTTCGACCACGACACAGTGGTCGAACCACTCTATCATGGTCGAACCACACTGTGGCAGTTTGCGCAGTCTCACCATTTCGCGTATAACTTACACATCCGAGCTCCGATTTGAGTGATTCTTGTGCTCACGTGATGCTCTCCTCCTTAGATTTCTATACTTATAAAGATGTCTCAGAAACTTCAAGATTTGAAGGTGTAACAAGCCATGCAAAGTAGCACAACCGTTCTATTTGGCACAGCTCGCGCGGCGTCACCATTTTAATCATAACTTTCTCGTTTGGATTCCGATTGAAGTGTTCTTTATGCCAAAATGACCCTCTCTTCTGTGGATTTCCAACTATGTATCACACTTCATTCTATTAGCTCAACAAGAACACAGAAAAATTATACAAGTTGAACGTTCGTTTTCAAGCATTCTAGCACAAGTTGCACCTTTTCTCCAACTTTGCAATTTTGATCATTTTTCTACATAAAACACAATAAAACACCTCAAGTGAACCTTTTTATCACATATATCAAATATAAGATACATGTGCTAATATATAACAATAATTCCTATAAAAAAGATGTTAAATCGGATACTAAAACACGCTTATTTTCACTCTCATCATTGTTGCGGCCTATGAATTATAGTTCGAGCTTGGCCTTTGGTTCCCCCTTCATCCCTGTATCCGGGATGTTCTCAACTTCTGGGGTATAGGCCCTGCTCAGTTGGCTCTAATAGTTAGGCTGCTTTGATGGGGATTTTAGTTCTTTTCCATTTGATGAAGTTTCCATTGTTGAGTGCTTCCGAGATCAATTTCCTATATCGGCTAACTCCGAATGCTTGGATGAAAAGGTATTACTATTTGGTGCCTCGTCACACTAGCCTGATTGCCGCTTTGCCTAGCTCAATCAAAAAGTAGAAAGATCACTGGGTTTGGGTCCGTGGGCCATGGAGGGGTCCTTTTGTCTTTGACTCTGAGTACCCTCAAAATCCTACGGTGTTCCCTAGGAGTTCCTTCTTCAAATCTGATCTCAGTGCATGTATGTATTTCGATTCCTTTCTACACCATTCGAAATATTCTAACCTTTCTCTCTTATTTTATGCAATAAGTGAGTCGTGCGCTCTTGAGAAGTTGTCACCTGAGTTTCAGGATGCCTTCCATCATATTCGTCCCTCCTTACTTGTATTACTCTCCTAACTGCCGACTTTACTTCTTCAGCTATAGCCATGCCAGGTGACTTTTCTATTGTTGAGTCATTTGTTTCATTCCTTTGGTTTTTTTTGTGATAGTGTTTCACAAACCTCTATCTTTGCTTTTCTTCTGTATTTACCTTCTTTTCCATTATGTTCAGGGAAGGAGAAGTGTCTCATGGCTGATATCGCCCGCATCGCTACCCTTCCCTCTGCTCGTAAACAGGCTGCACTCAGTAAGGGAAAAAAAAAAGATTTCTCAGGTCCCACCCAGGAAAATTTTCGAAGCCCTCTTGCTGTGCAGCTCCTCAAGGCTATTGAGATTCGTGATTCTTTCGATCCTCTCTCTTCGAGGCGAGATATTGGTACTGCCAAGGGAAAAACCTCAGGTGCTGGAGAGAAGATTTCCAAAAGAGCCCCGAAAGCCCCGAAGTCTAAGAAGGATAATTCTGAGGCCATTGTTGTCAAATCTTTTATTTCCAAGAGAAAGTATAGTCTATTAGATGAAAGTATGAAGAGACCCATGATAGTACCGCTCTCGTCGTTTGTCCTCCGAAGAAGGTTCCAGACGACAGTGCTGGTGACATTGGTGTCAGCTCCCCTAGTGTACCTGACTCCTTCCCTGGGGAGACCGTGGATATCTGTGATATCAGCTCATCCCCTTCTCTTGAAGCTCCTGCCAAGTCTCAAGCTGGCACCTCCGACACCCCTGGTGCTTCCTCCTGTCGACCCTCTGAGCATCCGCCTACTCTCAATCCAAGTCTTCAGGGTATGGCTTTCGAAGGTCCCTCAGGTAACCCTACTTCTTACTGTTCTCCATCAGAGATTTGGTGGTATTATCAAGGGAAGGTTCTTTTGCTTTCTTTGGACTGTGACCGTTCGTCTACCGAGATAACCCCTCCTGCGTTGCCTATAATGGAAGATGCTACTCCTTATCTTCCCGAGAACCAGATAGTTGATAGGGAACTTTTTGGGAAGTATGGTAGTCTTTATGAAGCTGGTAAGACTTATCATTTGTAGTCAAGAGCCTCTGTTTGATTTCGATGCTCCTGTCTATTTGGCCCAAGCCACTGTCTTTCCTTTCAAAGGGAGTACTAAAGAGATCCTTGCTCATGTGGAGGAGATGTCTTCTAGGGCCTCTTCCCACAGCGCCGCTAGTTATCTGGGTCGACAAGCACTTCATATGGCCAACGCCATGCATCACATCTTTGAATTAGAGAGGCGTGAGTCTTGATTGCAAGAGGAGGTTACCCTACTCCTTAGTAAGATCAAAGACCATGACTAGAAAGCCTTTGAAGCGAGCACCGCTGAGGCTCAAATCCGAGGGAAATTGAGGATCGAACAGGATAAGAAAGCCGAGCTCGAGGAAAGTTTCAAGATCCTACGTGCTCAGTATGACAGCTTGCTGGCCAGTTCCGAGAAAGAAAGGAGTGCCTTGGAGTTGGAAAACAAGGTATTTTCCGACAGGGTTGCAGCCATGGAGTTTGAGCATCAAGAAGAGATTAAGATGAAAGAGGATCAATTCCGTGTTGACATGATCCGGATCCAAAACAGTCTTCATTCCCTCCAAGTGTCTTCTGATAGAGAGATCGAAACGACGCATCAAGAGAAAGAAGCTTCTGAGGCCTTGCTTAATCAGAAGAATAGAGAGGCTTTGGACAAAGGTACCTGGGCCCGAAGTGAGCGGGATAAGGCTATAGCCAACTTGGATCATGTCAAGGATGAGCTACTCATATCGCAGGCGGACAACCTTTGCTATAGGGATGTTGTTCTTCCTAAAGCTAAAATTTACTGTTTCTGTTCCTCTGCTGCCATGGCAAAAGCTTCCTCTGAGAAACCTTACCCCGATTGCTTGGATGATATGCGTAGTATCCTTCGTCAAGCCTTCAGTCAGGAGAATATGCCTCTGGGTGAATCTTTGAAGAAGGAATTTGATTTGGGGCTGCTTGGTGAGTATTCTAATTTTATTACCGACACTGAACTTCCCGAGAAAGATTCTAATAAAGTTTCAGAGGTGAGGTCAGATGAGGCCTTTGCTGATGATGTTTTGGAATTTGCTACGGCTGAGGATCCTCTCGCGGACCTTCCCACCGAATATGTGGAGGTGTCTATCCATGAATCATCTTTCGAACTTGAAGCTCTCAGATCCGGTGCTACAGGTACATCTGATCAAGTTGTTACTGCTGTTGTTTCTAAACTTCAGCCTTCCGAGACTGCTATTATTCCCACAGTTCCTCCCTCTTCGGAAACCTTTCTCCCTTCTGGTAGTACTGAGATAGCTGATATCTCATTGGGTTCGATGGCCTTAAGCTCTTCTGAGGGTGTGCCGCCCGAAGGTGAAATTCTAAGGTCTGTGGCTGTTATCGTCCCCATTGACAAATGAAGTTTTACCGAGCCCCCGATACTAAACAAGATGTACTTCCTTGTCTGAATTTATTATGAATACTCTATGTATTTTTCTCTTTTTCTTCGAATTGTAGGACTTTTCTATGAATTTCCAACACTTGTGTAATCCATTCCTTATGAAATGAAGTATTTGATTTGATGTTGACTAACCTTGTGAGGGTATTTTGGTAACTTTGCTTTTACTTTTGAGTGTAACTGCCGTTTCCTGTCGTGGTGTGGCACGTTTTTGATCAATTGCTACGTAGATTAATCTAGGCCTTTCCTTTTCCTTGGAAGTTGTAAAGTCTCATCCTCCCAGCCGTTCGATCCTTACTGTTTTTGGCTTACCCTGTCTATTCCTGACGTGGGTTGTATTCCTTTGATGTGTGTTATCTTTCGACTTATGTTTTTGAAATTCAAATCTCTTACATATTTCTTTGTATTTCCCCCTTAACTTCTTTCCTAAAATTTTGACATTCTCTGAAATCTCTCTTATTTTTCCTTTTACTAAACCCTAACTTTCGTGTTTGTCGTTGATAATGGCTGGTGAAAGTACTCCCCCGTTGGCTGATGTTCAAGAGGTTAACACCTCTTATTCTACGTCGGAAAGGCATGTCCGGCCTGGTGTTCGCAGTTCCAATTGCCTCCAGAGAATGCCTCGTCCAAATTTAATGGATTTGTCTACTTCTTCTTCTTCTGCTGGTAACCTACCTTCCATTCCTTCACCCGACAGGCTGGGTGTTTCCGTCATACCTGTTGTAGCCGTTGGCAGTGTGTCGATACTCATCGATAAAGAATACGACCCTCTTTTGCCCCTGAACCAGATGGATTAACTTCCGGCGCGTCGGGATATCGGCGATATAGGGGCTGCCCTTCACGGCATGGCTCAGCGTCTAGAGTGGGTTCCACTCTCTAGACTCTCTGTTGAGCACTTGGAAGAACTTCATCAGTTGTTTGGTAATCCCAGCGTGGCTTTCGTTTCTCCTAGTAATGATGTTCCTATTACTGAGCCTCCTCCCGAGTGCACTGCCTTTTATTACTCTTTATTTTTGGCTGGTTTGCGCCTTTCCATTCCACCTGTTATTGGTTTGCTATTGCAAAGGTGGGACATCGTTGTCGTACAGCTGCAGCTTTCTTCTTGGTTACATTTGATATCTACAATGTCCTTGTTCCATGTGTTGGGCCACACTATTCAGGATTCCTTCGAGCTGGAGTATCTTTTTTCTATGTCGCCACTGGTCGTTCTGGTGGTTTTACCATTTGCTCCCTCATGATAACCATCGCTTTGTTGGTGCTTCTGATGTTATTAGTAGGAGTTAAGAACAAGCTTGGTTTTGGTTGAAGGGTAATTATCATCTTTGAGTAAATGGTGTCCCCGAGACTTTTCCTTTTCGGTTCCTCCCATTGAGTAAATGTAAGGTTCTTCCCTCTTTTCTGGGCTCTGAATTTCTCTGGGGAATTTCTAACATTCTTTTAATACCTTGTGCAGGTCCTCCCTGTTGTCCACTCGTACAGTTAAGTGATGGATTTCGTCCTGTTTATGAGATCTTGTCCTCAAGCAGTAATTCTTATCATGCCACTCCTCTGCTTCAAAAACCCATTCTCGTTTTTGCTGGGCTGTCTACCCTTGGTCGTTGTGCCACTACTGGTATTTTTCCTTTTATTCTCCTGTGATTTTCTTTTGTTTATCAAGGTTTTTTGTTCTATGTCTAATACTCATTTTTTGTTTTTTCCAGATAAGCTTTGAGGTGCTCTGTCTTTAGTGGGGACCACCATCTCTGTTGCTGGCTTGTCTCTGACTCGCCACAAACATGTATATCAATTTTCTGATGATGAAGCTGACTCCGATTACTCTGCCCGATCCTCCTCCGTTGATAAAGAAGAAGAGTTTGAAGGTTTGTCGATTAATTCTGGGAATTTCAAACTCAAGGAGGACCTTCTGGTACAGCAGTTTACTAGCGATAAAACCTTACCTCCAATGTCTCCTCCACGGGAACGTCCATGTCATACTACCACTGCTCCTCCTGGGTTCTCCTCCTTGGCCGATTTTGCTGGGACAGCAATGACGTCTTTACTTAGGAAACGACGTCAGGGTGTTTATGAATGGGGTGAGTCCTCTCACTAGCCTGGTATCATTTTACCACCCGTCGATCTCCATCTGTTGGTGAGTTCGATATTCTTGCTAATGAGATGAGGGGAATAATTACCTCAGTTCGTGTTTTGTTGTCTTTTCTGTGTCCCTTGCATTCTCATCAATGGTGTCCTTTTGCATATCTCCCTGTCGTCGATTCATAAAGTGAAGAAGATCCTGAGGAGGATCCCGAACTGAGAGATGCCCCTGAGCTCGAGATGGGAAATGATTCAGAGCCTGAAGACTACGATATGATGGCTGGGCCTGATATAAGAGTTGTTCCCCCGGCCATTTCTGAGAAGGAAGTTGATATCAGTATCCCCCAGTCTATTTCCCAGACAATTCCTACCATTCCCCCGGTTAATCCGAACCTTCAAGGTGTTGTCAAACCAGATAATCCTGCCATTGCCGAGGGTAAGGCCTAGAGGCTAGCCGTCGAAAGAGCCCACGTACATGAGAAGAATATCACTGACGAGTCTGATTTGCAAGAGTTAGGGGATTTGGGCTTCATCTAGGGTGTTTCTCTTCAATTCAATCGTCGTGCTCCTATTATCATTGATCCAAGTTCCCTTCCTTAGAATTCTTCCAGTTTAGCCACTATGGCCAGAGCTTCTACTGCCTCTCTTTCTACCTCCTTACATATCATGGATCAATACCGTCTGTTTGCCAGTCAAGTGGTTGGTGGTTCTGAAGTATCTTCTGCTGATTTGGAAGAGAGATTTACTATTATGGAGTTTGAGAATGCCGAGTTAGCCTCGATCGTTGAAGACCCAAAAAGGCGCTTGCAGGACATGAATTTTGATTTAACGACAGAGTAGGCCATATTGGCTTCGGTTAGGACTAGCTTGGTAGAGACGGAGATTGCGAGGGATGCTGCCCAAGTTGAATCAGCCATGGCCAGAGCTAGGCTGATCAAAATGGAAGCCCGTGTTAGGGTTTTAGAGCAACGTGTTCTCCATCTCGGATCGACTGAGGAGAGGGCTGCCCGTGCTGAAACTTAGTTAAAGGAAATGGAGGACAAAATGGCTAGCATCTTCCAATCTCTCAGTGGTTGGAAGAAAGATTTACATCACTTCTCTAGTTTCGCAGATTGACTTTCATTTCCATCATGGTTCCCGTATGGGTAAAAACTTTATTTACAATGATGGTTTGTAATTTGAATTTCGGATTTCTCTCTCCCCCTTTTCTCGCTCTCGTTGGATGGTTGTTTTGGGATAATACTTTTTGCCTCTTACGATTTATGAATTGTTGAATCGTCTGTTGCTAATTTGAGATTATGGATATGTGTTGACTTGTATTTATGAATTGTCATATACCTTTACCTTGCTTGTCAATTATGCACGTGTTTGTATTTATTAAATTTTCATTCCCATTCTGCTGAGACTTCGAAATACCTCCTCCTTATTCCAATTTCGATACCTCGACCTTCACCGCGAATTTTATTTTTATTCCGATTCCGATGAGGCTCTAAAATTCGCCTCTTTATTCCAATTCGATACCTCGACCGTCATCCAGAATTATTTTTTTATTCTAATTCCGATGAGGCTCCAAAATTAGCCTCTTTATTCCGATTCGATACCTCGACCGTCATCCCAAATTACTTTTTTATTCCAATTCTGACGATGCTCCAAAATTCGCATCTTTATCTTGATTCCGATACTTCACCTCTTTATCTCGACCTTCACCTCTTTATTCCAATTCTGATGAGGCTCCAAAATTTGCCTCTTTATTCTGATTTCAATACCACGACTTTTTTGCCGAACTACTTTTTTATTCCGATTCCGACGAGGCTTCAAAATCTGTCTCTTTATTCCGATTCTGATAATTTGACCTTCATCCCGAAGTACTTTTTATTCTGATTCCAATGAGGCTCCAAATTCACCTCTTTATTCTGATTCCTTCCTTCAAAGTTTATCTCTGTATTTCTCATAGTGCTGTTATATCTTTTTATTCCTATACCAACGTCCGTCCCTTTGTTTTATTATGTCTTTTTTTTAGATTCTATCTTTTTATTCCGAGCCCACCTATTTTTTCATTTTTGATTCTATTTTAGTTGTTGATATTCTATAACCCCTTTAATTTATACTGTGACATTCCTTCCTCGTTATCCGGGATTAAATTTAATAATTCATATTCCATGAAGTAAATATCCATAACCACATAACAATAATTTTTATACAACTTTCTTTTTTGATGTAGCCCCCAAACCCATTACTCGTTTGACCTAGTGCCCTGATTCTATTCAAGTATGGCCTAATGCCTTGATTATAAGAAGTAAGAGGTTTCATCACCAACCTTATTTGTTCCCCTGTCTGGCTTATTGGTAGTATTTCTTTAGTTGTTGGACATTTCATGGGTGTGGCACCCTCTTTCCGTCCACCGCTTCAATCTTGTATGCCCCTTTTTCTAATACTGTTTTGATCACGTATGGGCCTTCCCATTTCTATCCACTACCTTGTGCCGCCAGACCTAACACTTTTCGGAGCACCAATTCGCCTCCTTTGAACTACCTCAGTTTCATCCTCGAGTTGTAGAATCGTTCGACCCACTGTTTGTATATTGCGTTATGCACTTTTGCATTCAACCTTTTCTCCTCTAGTAGGTCTAATTTTTCCTGCATCAGTTCATCATTTGCTTCATCTCTATGGAAAGCGATCCTCGAACTGGGCTCTTCAATTTCTACAGGGATCACTGCTTCTGTATCGAAAGCCATTGACAAGGGCATTTCATTAGTGAAGGTTCTCGTTGTCGTCCTGTACAACCATAGGATCCCGAGCAATTCCTCTGGCCAATTCTCGTCTAGCTTCTCCAGCCTGGCTCTCAAGGTGTACTTGATTATCTTGTTGATCGCTTCGACTTGGCCGTTGGACTGAGGATGGTTAGGTGTTGAGGACCATTTTTTGATGTTGTAGTCCTCACAGAATTTTCTCAGCTTGGCGTTATCAAATTATTTGCCATTGTCTGTGACGATCGCGTAAGGTATACCGAATCAACACGTAATATTTTTCCAGATAAACTTTTCCACCCGAGCCTCGGTGATGGTCGCCAGGGCTTTGACCTCTGCCCACTTTGTGAAGTAATCCACAGCCACTATGGCGAACTTAACTCCTCATTTTTCAATGGGTAGCGGGCCTATCAAATCAATTCCCCACTTGGTGAGAGGCCAAGGGCTGAAGACTAACGTTAATTGCCCTGAGGGCATTCTTGTGATCAGTGCAAATATTTGACAAGTACCACAAGTTTGTGCATGCTGAGTGGCATTCTTCAATGTCGACCAGAAATATCCCTATCTGATCACCTTAAGCACTAAAGCAATTCCACCCGTATGGTTCCCACATACGCTTTTGTGTACCTCGGTCAACACGTAACTTGCTTCTTCCTGGTTTAGGCATTTCAGGAGTGGGGATGAGTATCCCCTCTTATACAGCTTTCCTTCGATCAGCACATACCTCACCGACCTGAGTCTTATCTGGCGGGCGTCATTCTTGTCCAAGGGGATTGCTCCCATTTCTAGATATTTCCTAATCAGGGTCATCCATGACTCCTTGGAGGTTGGTCATTTAAAACCTAAACACTGGTATCCGATGGCCTTTCTTGCTTCACTATGTTGATGTTGTTAAGATCTTCTGTGTTTTATGCTGTGGCCAGTTGGGCAAAGCATCTGCCCCCATGTTCACTTTCCGATTAATACATCCCAGAAATACATGCTTGAACCTCTGTAGCATGCCGGCGGCTAACCTTATGTAATAGCTCATCTGGTCATCTTTAGCTTCGTATTCCCCTCGTACCTGATTCACTACCAGCTGAGAGTTGCTATAAACCAGCAACTCGTCAGCACCCATGGTCAATGTCATTCTTAACCCATTCAGTAGGGTTTCGTACTCCGCCTCATTGTTGGTAGCCAGGAAACCGAATCTGACTGCCATTGAGAAGGTCTCTCTAGATAGGGTTTGGATGATGACTCCAGCTCCCGAAGCTGATGCAGTAGCTGACCCATCTACATGCTTTATCCAGGGTTTTCTCCTTTCTTCTCCGATTGGTGTAGAGAATGTTAGCTCCACTATGAAATCAGCCATGATTTGTCCTTTGACCGCGTTCCTCGGCAGGTTGAAATGTCTTGTAGAGCCTAGATCCAGCAAGGTGTGATGATATATCATGATCGTTGACATAAAAATTCAGTATGTGTCTTATCAATCTACAGTTAGTGATCTACAACAACATTTTCTTCAAGAAGTTACTAGTGAAAGCTAGTTTTAAAACTCTAAATCTTCAAGTTTTAACTTTTTTTTTTATAACATGAAGATTTGCCAAAATATTTTGAAGATTTGTTAAAAATTGAGGTTAAAAGATAGTAATAATATCAGATTCGAAGGATGGTGGTGGTTATGCAGATGGAGAAAGAATAATTATAAATTAATTAGTAAAGCTGTAATAAGCAAAAACAAATTAAATATAACACTCCATTAATTAATTAGGTAGCATATTAAATATACACATTATTTATGTAAAATCATATATCATATTACCTGCGATTAACTATGCAGAATGCTTAGCGAACAAAGGAAAGATGATGAGTAAGTAATATGAGGATCAGAATACTGTGTTTGGGGAGACTTCATTTTTCTGTTTATCTTTCGAAATTTTCTACGCCACTTATTTACATTGCACTAGTATTATTTTTTTTTTGGAGGGATAGCACTCAGAATGCCCTATTTGAATAGTGATATATTAATTTTGTCTTAATATTATAAAAAACATCTATTTTGTCCTATTTTTCATTCAATTCTCTTAACTACCCCACCTCCTTACACATGTGATAACTTATTTCCTGATTTTTTTTAAAAATGGCATTGAAAAAGCAGTTACCAATTAAAATAGGGGAATCTTTGACCATATATAGGATTTCTCCTATATTATAATAATATTTAATTAATAAATCGGTTTATCACACATTGATAATTTAAAATAAAATTTAATATAATAAATTAAGAACATCATATAAGTGCGAAATTAAAAATATATATATTTAAAATTTCGACGGATACGTAAAATAAGGGGACACGCTATTTCATATAAAAAAAAGCTGACAAGGTTGTGTTATTGAAAATTCCGTTTGATACGCTATTTCATCACAATTAAAAAAAAGGACACACAATTTCAATAAAATAAGTTGGCGGTCATGCAAATTCATATAACATATACCAACGAACATGCTAATTTAACACAACAAAATTGCCGGACACCCTATTTGAATTGAAATACATCGGCGGACATGTTGTGTTAATAATACTAGTATCCGTGCGTTGCACGGAGAAAAAGAAAATAATTTTATTATTAGAAAAAAAAATCTCTTTATTTTAATATTGATATTTTTTTGACACGAAGATTAGGGGTTCTAATAATTTAGGGGGCGTTTGATATATTAGAAGGAATTGAAATGAAAGCATTTAAAGCGTTTTTTAGAAAATTACATAATTAATTCTTATTTTATTTATTAATTAATACGAAAAAACATTTAAATTAGGAATGGAATGAAAGTCATTCCACCCAATTTCATGATGAATAAATGATTCCATTGTTTTTGGTATTAAATTACTGTAGCACTAATCATTCCCATGAAACAAACATCCAAAGTTGATTACAATCCGTTTCATCCATCCACACCTTTCAAACAAACACCCCCTTAATGTATAATGGGTTGAAGGTATAATATTTTAATGTGTAGTGAGAAATTGTATTAATGTGATTATTGAGCCCATGTGAAAATAATTATTGTTTTGTTTGAGTTGAGTTTCATATCTTGAAAAAAATGTGTTAATTTCTTTGGAATAGAAGAAGTATAATATTTAATTGTAATGCGTGAATTTTGATTTTTTTTCCTCTTATATTTTTTAAAATTAAAAGAACACCATGTTATTTAAATTATACTTAAATAATAAATTAATAAAACGTATCAATATCATTACCATTTTATAGTGTTATGAGATGAGAAATACTCTTGTAAATAATTTTTCTCAGAATTAATCTTAAATATTAGAATTAATCTTTATCTTTATTAATAAGTTAGCAATGTGAGTTTCTCGATGCTTTCCAATTTAATAAATTATTAATACAATACAACATAAATTACTAAATATATCTTTAACTTTATATATTTGTAAATAGCAATAGAAAATGAGCCCATTTACCTTTAAGAATTGTTGAAATTGATAATATTTCATTGTACCACCATTTTGATCTCTTTTTGTGAATACTGAGTTGAACATACCAATCATTCTCCTCTCTCCTAATTTCCTGCAAATTTTGTGAGAGATTGGAATCAAGCTATGGGCGAGTGATATTATCTTGGAGTATAATAATAGTAATTTATATGAGGATATGTATATATCTTCTAAATTCTCACTTAATTCCTCATTTTTATGAGACATTATCTTGAAGATTAGAACCAAGCTATGGGCGAGTGACATTATCTTCTTTCAAATAGTTCTCACAAAATTATGTTTCCTGCTAATTTTTTTCTTCTAATTTATATAATAATTTTTCTATTGGCCGGTGTATGTTGACTACCAAGCTATCGACGCGAAGTCCGTGTGCCACGTGGAACCAAACGTCACCTCGCCCGCCGTTCGTCGCCACCACCGCCAGTCGCGCGCCATCTCTGACCGCCGCAAATCACCTTCCACAGATCTGGTTTGTTGCCGCAGTGAAGAACACCGCCAACCACAAGAAATCGTATCGCGACGATTTGCTGCTGTTGGAATCGCGCCACCGCCGTCCACTCCTGAAAATTATTTCTTTCCATCTTCAAATCAAAGTCGTCGGAGAATATACCATTTCCACCATGCTGCTACTTTCAACTGCCATAAGGGTCGCCGTCGGCTCGTCGACATCTGTTGCTTGCTCGCCAGTTCGCCTCTAAGCTTCATTCTAGCCCACGAGAAGTCGCCTCCCTTTCGAGTACACTTCCAACTCCGAAGCCACCAATTATTTCACATTTACAGGCTGACGTTGGTTTTTTTTTACTTTTTTATTTTAATATATGTGGTTCACTTCATTCTCTAAAACCATTGCTAATATATAAAGTCAAATTATGACATTCTTCTTTAAGAAGTCTTGCACATTCAACTATGTACGTATTGGCGCCTTCAGTCTTGCACATTCCACTATGTACGTAATTGGCGCCTTCTTCAATACGACACTATGATATACATAAAATCAAAAATATGAAAAGATAAAAAGTTTTAATATTTGATTGATACAACTTTGCTATGTCCACTCATCCTTCATTTATTTATTTTATTTTATACTTCATATTTAATAGAATAATAAATTAATTAAATATTTTGTAATATTTTTTTAAAATATATATAATATGGATATTAAATTAAAGATCTTGAAAAGATAATTAATTTGATATATTATTTATTAAAAATAAATTTGAAATAAAAACTTATATACATTTCAAATTTTATGGAATAAAAAGATAATGGAAAGATGTGATTGGTTGATTCTTATTTATACTTCTGCAGTAAGTTCTCACATCACACATTTTCTTTACACTACGTTCACACACTCATTTCCTCACGTGATAGACACTTACCTGTAATTAATTGACACTTGTTATTTCCTTTTCATTTTATAAATATATTTATTATAAGGATCACTTACTATTGGATACATAAAATAATGCATAATTGCTATAAACTACATTACTTAAAACACTAATACTCATAACTACACAATTATGATTGTGATACCATTAATACCCCTATGTGTTTGCACAATTTGATTTTGCACAATTTGTTTTGCACAATTTTATTTTTACAAATTTTAAATTTCGGCGGAGGTCCGACGGTGGAGGTCAGACGACTGTCCGACGGTTGTCCGTCGACAGCGGTCCGCGCGGAAGTCCGGCGACCAGCCGGTGGCGGTCCGGGAGTGGGTGGGTGGGTGAGGGGTAGGTTTGCACAATTTGTTTACTCATTTTATTTTGCATAAATTCTTTTGCATATTTTTTTGCACATTTTGTTTTGCAATTTTTTTCACATTTCTGTTTTGCACAAATGCTTTTGCATTTTTTTGCACATTTTGTTTTGCAATTTTTTTTTTTTGCACATTTCTAATGAAATTATTGCATGAAATTTTATAGCTTCGAAAACACAGCATGAAATTTGAAGCTTCACTATTGATCATCTTCAATTAACAATTGAAGAAGGAAATAGTAGCCACTAAAGTGATGTATAAACTACACAAGAAAGTGAGCTATAAACATGAACAAATCAGAAGAACAATTGCACAATTTTATATATATATATATATATATATATATATATATATATATATATATATATATATATATATATATTCACATTTATCTCCTTTAAGTGTGAGGAAAATTTGCTTTCCAAACTTCATCCTTACTTTTTGGCCACTTAATTGGGATCTGTAATTCCAACAAAAAAACAAGAAAATCATTAAAAAAATAAAATACAAATAAAAGGAACAAGATGATAACTTAAAAATCTAGCGATTGATGGCCTTACCTTATACCCTGTTGGAGGAGAAATCAAGCAATTAAACCGCCTTTCAAGTAAGGGGCAATGTCTTTCATAGTGCTCCATCAAAGATAGGTCCAACTTCAATCTCATTTGATAAATAAAATTTCTGTATAGACAGGGAATCAATTATGAATGGCGATCACAATAAATCAAGATATCTTGTAAAAATCAAGATCATATAAATTCATAAGGTAGGATCACAATAAACAAAACGAGATATCTTGTAAAAATCTTCCTATCCATGCAACATTATGCATGACAAAGAGACAAACCAGATAAGATAAAATATGGTTAGTAATCTAAACACTTATTGGGAAGCTCTTTAGAGTTGTACCATCCTCACCATCTATTAGCCCAATCTTGACCAAGGATTCATCTTGCTTACTACCAAGATTTGAATCTTCATCACCACCCAAATGACCCCATTTTTCTCAAAGTGCGGCTGCCATATTCTAAAGCAGACTCCCCAGCATTCTTAGAGCCAAATCATATCATTTTAGAGGAATTCACAATCCAAAACTAACATTAGATAATGGGTGCAAATATCCACAAACTTCAACTATTTGAAATTGAACATTCAACTGTAAATCGATTTTGCCTAGCAATTGAAACACCTAAAAATCTCTATCGCATTCTCTATTGAAGATAATGAGAAGACTTAGCAGACCTGGTCTTCCCCATATATCTCTATTTGTTATACAGTTTAGGATTGTACCTGTTATCTCTCTTTTGCAGTTAGATAGATATTCTTACTCTTCTTTTGTATTATATATACATGTATGTTGTTACTGATTAATACAACTTTTCATCATTCCTTTATGGTATCACAGCAAACTTGACCCAATCAATTTTTTTTTCGATTTTTTCCCCCTAAATTTCCTACTTATGCTGCCATGACTACTCTCAGCATCAGCAATAAGAATGAGCCAAATCAACCTCTTGTTGTCGTCACTCTATACAACATAATCAAACTCACTTCAACAAATTACTTGTCATGGAAACTCCAAATTGAAGCAACCTTGATTGGTTATGACTTATTTAAGTTTCTGGATGGTTCCCATCAAACTCCCCCACCAACAATTGCAAATAATCCAAATCCAGCGCATCTCTCCTGGATTCGTCAAGACAAACTGATTTTTGGTGCCATCATTGGTACACTAGATTCCTCTGTAGTTCCATTGATCTCTCGATCAGTAATTTCGAAGAATGTGTGGGATACTCTCGCACATAACTTTGCTCGACCTACTCGTGGGCATATCAAGCAACTAAAAGCCACATTCAAGAGCATCACAAAGGGTCCTTAATTCATTACCACATACATGAATGTTGTCAAAGCATGCATCGATCAATTAGCGCTTCACGGAAATCCAATCGATCCCGAGGACATCACAGATAAAGTTCTTGAAAACCTTGATTCCACATATCAAGGAATCATTGATGCTGTTAATGCTCGTGACACTCCCATATCTTTTGATGAGCTGCACGAAAAATTGCTCAATCATGAAATTACAGTAGCCTTGAAAACACCCTCATCACATCTCCCCATCTCTATCCATGCTACCTCCACCAAATCATTCCAAAATAACTCACACACTCCTCGCCATACCTATACCAACAAACCAACTCAGTCATATCCTAGAAGACAAAATCAATCCCAAAATACGAATGGCCCTCGTGGATATCAGGGAAGGTGTCAATGGTGCTATACCACAGGTCACTCACTCTATTCATGCCCTATTTTTCAAGAAAAATTCCCTCACATCCGTCCTACTCCTCTCCCGGCCAACATTCCCCAACACCCTCAAGCTCATGTGGCCACTGCTTCGATTGGTTCTAACAGTGCTCCTTGGTTGTTAGACACGGGAGCAACACATCATGTTACTCACGATCTTGCAAACTTGTCACTACATCACCCATATGATGGTATAGAGGAGATTGTCATTGGAGATGGGTCAGGTGTGTCTATTACTCATACAGGCTCTATTTTCATTCTCACTTCTTTGTCTAAATCTCTGTCTCTGTCAAATGTTCTATGTGCTCCATGCATGACAAGAAATATTTTCTCTATTTTGCGTCTTTGCTCAGAAAATAATCTCACCATAGAATTCACTTCTGATTCTTTCATTGTGAAGGATCGTCTCACAAGGGCACACCTCATTCAGGGTTCAACTAGACATGGCATCTATGAAATTCCAGAATCTCCCATTCTTGTCTACTCTTTTGTCAAAGCAGCTGCAATAGATTGCATCACCGTCTCGGTCATCCCTCCCTAGCTACATTCAAGAATTTAGTTTCAAACTTCAAACTTGATGTTTCTAGTGATCTTTCTTTTCATTTCAATTCTTGGCATTGTAATAAAAGTCATAAATTGCCTTTTTTGAAATCATTGTTGACATCTCATACACCCCTTGATCTCATATACACTGATTTATGGACATCTCCTATCCACTCTCATGATGGTTTCAAATACTATATTATTTTTGTGGATCATTTCACCAAGTACTTATGGTTCTACCCTCTTAAAAGAAAATCTGACACAAGAGAGGTGTTTATTAGGTTCAAATCTCTAGTTGAGAAACATTTTGAAAAACCAATTAAAACTCTCTATTCAGATAATGGTGGTGAGTATCAGTCTCTGTCTTCCTTTCTTTCAATTGATGGTATATCTCATCTTACTTCACCTCCTCATACTCCTAAACATAATGGCTACGCTAAAAGACGACATCGTCACATAGTTGAAACTGGTCTTTCGCTTCTCAGTCATGCTAAACTACCTATTGAATTTTGGTCTCATGCTTTCACCACTGCTGTCTATCTCATAAATTGTCTTCCTACACCAACTCTATCCAATTCTTCTCAATATCATTGTCTTTTTAATATCCCACCCAACTATGTCAAGCTTCGTAGCTTTGGGTGCTTATGTTATCATTGGCTACGTCCCTACACTATACATAAATTAGACCCAAAATCCATCCCTTGCATCTTTATAGGGTACTCCAAAACACAAAGTGCATATCACTGCCTTAATCCTACAACTCACAAAATATACACATCTCGTCATGTTCGATTCGTTGAAACAGAGTTTCCTTACACCACTCTTGTTAATCTTGAATCCACTATTTCATCTCATCCACCAGATATGTGGAGTACTATGTTTTTCCCAATATTATCCTACGTGCCACCAGGCTCATCATCAAATCACCCCACTGTCTTCCAACCCACACCACAAACACAGCCTCCATCTTTACAACATTCCCCCAATCCTCCTCCTCCTCCTCGCATTCAAACTCGATCCAAAAGCAACATCCATAAGCCTAACCCAAAATACATTCATCATACTCTCACTCAATCCAAAAACATGGAGCCTACTACTGTCAAACAAACTCTCTCTGATCCTTCTTGGCGCCAGGCCATGCTAGATGACATAAATGCTCTGAAACGGCTTAACACTTGGACATTGGTGCCACCTCACGAATCTCAGAATCTTGTAAATTGTAAATGGGTGTTCCGTATCAAACACAAGCTCGATGGAAGTATTGAACGTTATCGTGCCCGATTAGTTGCTAAAGGTTTTCTACAATGTCCAGGAATGATTATACAGAAACATTCAGTCTAGTTGTTAAACCAGCAACTATTCGGATTATTCTCAGCTTTGCCACCACAAAAAATTGGCATCTTCGTCAATAGGACATAAATAATGCCTTTCTTCATGGCACATTGAAAGAAAATATTTACATGTCTCAACCTCCAGGCTTTATTGATGACTCATATCCTACCTTTGTGTGTCGGCTATATAAGTCCATTTATGGACTCAAACAAGCTCCCCATGCTTGGTACACTGAATTCGGAAATTTTCTTATTGGTGCAAGCTTCAAACGTTCAGTGTCTGATGCTTCTCTGTTTATTCTACATCATCATACTTCACCAATTTATCTCATTGTGTATGTAGATGATATTATCTTGATAGGTCCTGATGTTGCTGGAATCAATGCCTTTGTAACGAAGCTAGCCCGTCGATTTGCTTTAAAAGACTTGGGTGATCTCTCTTACTTCTTGGGAGTAGAAGTCACTCGCACAAATCGGGGTCTATTTCTCAATCAGATGAAATATATCTATGATCTTCTATAGCACATGAAGATGCTACATGCAAAGCCGGTACAAACGCCATGATTGTTCCACATAATCTCACACTCACAAATGGTGAACTTCTTGACATCCCAACTGATTATCGAGCAACTATAGGAGCATTACAATATCTTACTCTCACTAGTCCCGACGTTGCTTTTGCTGTGAATAAACTTTCACAATAGATGCATCGTCCTCGCAACACTCATTGGATGCTTTTAAACGCCTTTTGCGTTACTTGTGTGGTATTCTTAATAAAGGCATTACCATTTTTTGGAATTCTACTATTACTCTTCATGCCTTTTCAGATGCAGATTGGGCAGGCAACCGAGATGATTATACTTCCACAATGGGTTAAATAGTTTTTCTTGGCAAAAATCCAATTAGTTGGAGCTCAAAGAAACAAAAATATGTTGCTCAATCCTCAACTGAAGCTGAATACAAAGCCGTAACCTCCACAGCGGTGGAACTCTCATGGGTTCGTAGTCTTCTCACAGAAATTGGTTTTGATGTCCTAACAACGCCTGTAATCAACTGTGACAATTTAAGAGCCACGTACTTGAGTGCAAACCCTGTCTTTCATTCAAGAATGAAACATCTTGCTCTTGCATATCATTTTGTGCGTGAACAAGTTCAAATGGGAGTTCTTCGTGTCACACTTGTTCCTACAGGTGATCAACTTGCAGACTTCCTCACCAAACCGCTACCACGCACTCATCTGGAGAAGCTTTTATCCAAGATTAGTTTGTCCATATGACCGTCCATCTTGCGGGGGCATATTGAAGATAATGAGAAGACTTAGCAGACTTGGTCTTCCCCATATATCTCTATTTGTTATACAGTTTAGGATTGTACCTGTTATCTCTCTTTTGTAGTTAGATAGATATTCTCATTCTTCTTTTGTATTATATATACATGTATGTTGTTACTGATTAATACAACTTCTCATCATTCCTTCATTCTCAACCCTAAAATTCCACATACGACTCTTTCCAAACAGAAAAATGAATGCAAGTAAAAATAAAAACAAACAGTTTGAATAATTGAGTGAAAATGTTAGAGAAACGATGAAGTTACCACCATCTGTGATAGAGAATCTTCTCGTTGCACTGGAAATAACTGATTTAATGTTGGTCACTCCGTTTTAGCCCTCCAATCGCCTCTCGGCAGGGGTAAATCCCCATTCGCAGGTCCGTGAAAATAGTACAGTCGGCGAGAGATACCAGCGGCGAGAGTGAAGATGGATCTGCACCAAAGGATTAGCAGGGAAGCCCGGGACCGTTGCTAGGATGCTGAAATCGGAAGCACGATAGCACCGCGACTGTTTGAGAGAGAGAGGACCCAGCTGCTGCCAGTAAACAGCGGCAAAGAACCCACGGTGGCGAGAGACAAAAAAATCATGATCGCATCGGAATGTCGGCAAAAAATCAGAGCAGCTGCGGAGAGCTCTAGATGGCGCTGGATCTACAGCTACGGAGGTAGGCAACATTGTTGGACGGAGTGGCGAGCTGGACGAATCACGTCGGAGTTATGGACGGCGCAAATGACCAGAGCGGGGGCTCTAGATCTGCAAGCGAATCTACTAGCGGAGAAGGGCTCATTGCATAGTGAAACCGTGTTTGGAGGGTAATTTTGTCTCTTCCATACAAATTTGTGTATTTAATAGTGATTTCCTTTTATCTTTGTATCTCAGCGTAAATGTGCTTAAAATTGTGTATCTTCTAGTAGTAAACCATTATTATAATTTCTTTTACTATTTTAGGAAAGTTTTTTTTGCGGGAACTTTCTATTTTAGGCACTATTGTGTTTATATATATATATATATATATATATATATATATATATATATATATATATATATATATATATATCATTGCCGGACACGCTAGTTCATTAGAATTACATCGGTGGACAGAGTATTTAAATGAAATAGATGACGAATTAACAACGAGCATACTATTTAAATAAAATATCATGGGCGACAAGTTATAAAACATCTAATTCATTGGCGGACAAGCTATTATATGTCAAATAAATGGGCGGATATCAATTTTAATTCATTATCATATAAACACATCAATATTTGAAACATCAATTCTAAACAAAGGGGATATGTACAATTAAGATTTGGGGCGGCGTACGTGTATATATATATATATATGTATATATATATATATATATTCTTTATGTCCAATGCAACAAAAATAAAAATAAAAATTTTAGCACTCGGCGGACACGCTAATTTTTTATATCCGTTCGTAGTTGGAGTTTTCTCTCTTATTTTTATTTTTATTTTTTTTAACATGGCGGACACGCTAATTTTTATATTTTTTAAACACGGGATATATCCGATTGAGATTTCGAGCGGACACCATTCAGTGGACATGAGAAAATCTTTTATTTTATCAGCGGACATGATATATATATATATATATATATATATATATATATATATATATATATAAACTACGAATCTGTGAACATATATTTGCATTGGATACAAAATACTTTTTTAAGGAGAAAATATAATTTCTTATTATCGAATATGAAAGAGTATTACTTGTTCGGTGCTGTAATTAAGAAATTTACAAAATAAAAAATGGAAATTTATTAATTATTTATTAAGGGGTCCGGTGCTATGAGAATATGCAAGGATACGTGTAGTTCCATGTCATATTATATTTTTATCATGTTTAAAGTTTTTTATTTTTTTATTTTTGAAGGCATCACGGCACGGTGAACACAAGTAAACTCATTTCCAATTTATTTATTTTTCTAATTCTCATCACCAGATATGTTCGAAAAAATCTCATGTCCGCGATTTCGCTGAACAAAAATAAAAAAAAAATGTTGCAGGTCAAAAAAAAAAAAACTCATGATTGCTAATTCAAAATTAATGGGCGGACATCAATTTTAATTCATTGTCATATAAATACATCAATATTTGAAACATCAATTCTAAACAAGGGGATATGTACAATTAAGATTTGGGGCGACAGACGCGTATATATATATATATATATATATATATATATATATATATATATATATATATATATATATATATATATATATATATATATTAAAATACATATCTTGTGTTGTCAAGACGATTTTGGAAACATTCTCTTACTTTTGGCATTTTCCTGTGCATCATATTGCAAAACCTTATGAATCTCAGGTTAGAAGATTGATTAAATCATAAATATTCGTAATAGGTGGCAACTTCGGCTCATTTGGTACCTAATATGAGATAAAGTGGTATTACAGAAGTAGGTATTATGTATGTTGATATAAGTCAGTAATAAGAAAAAATGAGTTTGTTTGTGAGAATATATAAAGATTAAGATTAATATTGTGAGGGTGTTTGGTATGTAGTGATAATATTAAGTATAAAGTATAATTTTACTTTTATAACCTTGTTAAATTTGTGAATTATTTCATTTTTCTTTTATATTTATAGACAAAGATAATCAAAACAAAAATAACTAGTATATTATTTAAATTATTTTGCATTCTATTCTATATAAATTTTAACATCGTTAAATACGCAATATATATTATTATAATAAATTAATAAAATAAAAATTACTTAATTTAAAATATCCATTACTATATTTTCAAATCATAATTTACATTTGTGAGACATTACATATGTGAGACGGTTTGTGAGACTTGTTAAAGTATGTTTATTATATAAATAAAATATGCTTAATGATTGTTAAAATATGTTTGTTAAAGTATGTTAAATGATGAATTAAAGTATGATTTTAGAGTGTGAAAATATTATTCATTATTGACATACTTTAACTACAAATAAACATATTTTACGTATATAATAAGCATACGTTAGTAATGAGTCAACCTGTCTCACAACTGCCTCACAAAAAATCTGTCTCACAAGAGAGTTTCTCTTTTATTTTATTTAAAATCTAACACACCCTGCAGCGATTGAGCGATTGAGGTACAAAGTTTAGCCTAAGTTGATCAATGACCGCAATACCGTTACACCAATCAACCACCTCATGTACTTGCCGATATAACATTGAGTAGTAACTCAATCAATGATTCAATTGAGAAGGTTGTAAATTACAATATCAGATAGGAGATTAGCACATCTAAGAAGATATTGATGAAGATAATCCACAATAAAATCAAGTGTATATATTTATAATTCATTCATTTCAACATCCGAATAATAATCAATAAAATCTTACAGATGCACCATCATTGTCAATTAATTATGCACTAATATGCTTCAAAACTATAAGCTATTAAGTATTGCATAAAATGAGCAGGAGATTGAAAAATTATAATAACGTAGAATTCAAGTAAAGCTCGCGAAAGGCGGGAATCTGTTTCAATCATTACTCCAAGTAGAATTCCCTTTACAATATCAAGGTTCTCTATCAAGTGTCCTCAGAGAGCGTTATTTAGACCTAAAATGAATGAGCAGGAGATTGAAAAATTATAATAAAACAAAATTCAAGTATGATTTAAGGCATATGAATTACTTATGAATAGATTATTGAGTGAGAGAAGATGATCACAATCTTGAGCACTACCAGTAAGTGAATGACCTACCACATAAAAGAAGGTGAATAGATGCCAAAAAACGGGTGATTCAAGCTGCAGATATTAACACAGGTTTGGAAACATGCAAGGTAAGCCATTGCTTTGAATAAACAACCCCCATCAGTTACACGTCTTCACATTATTGAATTCTAGGACATAAGCTTTTTAGATTTCCATGCCTTCAAATATGGAAATAGAAATAGAAACAGCTTATAAGCAAATAAATCAAGATGAATAGTGTTTGCAAAGTTTAGCAACATTAGATAAGAAGTAGATGAATTCTCAAAGGTTAATTGGTGAACATACTAAATGTATCAGAAGTTAAGAACACAAAAAAAAATAGCATCACCAGTTGAGATTTGAAATTGGGGTTCAAAGTGATTCATAGTCCTACTGCAATCACAATGACAAATCCTTGTTTTCCTTGCTTAACCACTCTATTTTGATTGTTTACACCTTGCTAATAAGTGTCACACTCTACCCCAACATCCACATTCAACACTTGAACTGTGGTGTTATTTTGAAAAGATTTTTAAGCCTCAAACAAAGAAGGATAAAGATTCTTGAAAAATTATCAACAGGTAATGAAAGTTCAATGTATCAAGCCTTGACTAGAATGGAAAAAAATACATCATTTTGGTAATTGAATTGGTTTTACTGTGATTTATGTCAACACTTCAGTAAGAGAGGGGTAATGAGCAGGATTTCACAGTTTGCACACAACCAATATGAATAATTGAAAATTCATCCAATTTTACACCTTGTCCTACATAGACCTTGATCCTAATGTAAACTCCGTAACTCTTCCGCAATCAATTTTGTGGGAAATTAGCCATAAAAGGAGCTAAAAATAATAATTACCAGCGTCTAAATTAAATTTAATGGCAGACGAAGGGTTGAAATCAAACTGATCGATAATTCAAAACCCTAGAATAATTATCAAATCAAAATTCTTTCTTGTTTTAAATAAGATTACATTACTTGGGTATGGCGAAAGTTGAGTGGGCAGGAGAGGCGCTTCTGATGAGCGATCGAGGCCTGCTATAGCTCGGCTTCGTTGAACTCCACCTCTCGATCCATCTCAATGAGTGGGATGCAAAATACGAAGAACTTAGGGGCAGCGATCCAGGCTGTCTTGCCAGTGGTCTTCATAAGGCGCTTGTCGTCGTACTTTACATCGCAGGCAGCGTTCCCCTTTCGAACAATCGGAGATTCGAGACAAGATCGACGGTGCTGCTCAAAGAACGCAGTTAAGTACTCCCTCCGTCTCCTTGATACGTATTCATTTTGTAATTTTGACCATACATGACCCACACTCAACACTAATACAACTGCCCACTACACTTTAAAATATTATTTCTCTCACCTCAAAATATATTAAATTATTATAATCCTTAATCCATGTGCAAAAAGTAAACAATTACGTTTCAAGGGGACGGAAGGAGGAGTATAAAGTATCCATTAATTTGGGTGGCCGACAATTGGCTTCTTTCATTCTCAAGGTTAGAAGGGTAATTTCATCTCATAATACGTGGTACTGTTCAAACAAATATTACTAATACCATGCTCTTGCCCGAATTAATAATGTAAAGTGAAACAGTGATATAGCAACGGGCTTCGTATAGTACCGGGCCCTTCCAACTTTTAATATCTCCTACCAAACGCTGTAAACATCCACATAACTCATAAGAAAAGGCCATAATATGGCCTACCAAACGAGCAGTAAAATGCATATCTTGTGCTGTCAAGACGACCTTGGAAACAATCTCTTACTTTTGGCATTTTCCTGTGCATCATATTGCAAAACCTTATGAATCTCAGATTAAAAGATTGATTAAATCATAAATGTTCGTAATAGGTCGCAACTTCGGAGATGAAGGGCTATTTTTCCTAGCTGAGAGCTTAGCATATAATTAAGTAAGATATTAGAAATTTTTACTAATTTTATGCAAGTCTTCAAACTATACTGAACTTTTTTTTGCCTCTATTTACTCCCTGTTGGTCTTTTTTTTAGACTGCTGAAGAAGTGAGTTTTACCACTACTGGGATTACATCCGAAGGAATAAAGGCATTCGATGGGATTTGCAATCAAACATTGCACGGAAATCTCTTAATTTATCAGGAAACCCAATAGGAGATGAAGGATTCAAGGTAAGACATAACTTAGAGTTGAGACATACATACATCTTGTATGATGTTACTCATGTCCCGTAATTGACCCCTGAAGATTCTCAATTGAATCTGCAACTCATTTTTCTTCTGATCCATTGAGAAAGATGAATATATTTGATATTTGATTGATGTTAAGTATTTTTACTCTTTCTATGTGAATTAAATTTCTTTTCAAGTATGCCTCCGTTGATAATGATCTTACTACTTTCCAAATATACATTTCTATAACATTTTAGGAAAGCGACTTCATGTGATCTCTTGATTTAGTTTTCAGGGTTGTTGTCTTAGTGACTCTAGAAGATTTTCTGAGATGTTAAAGAAAAATTCAACCTTGCGCGTCATTGAACTAAATAACAATTTAATAGACTACTCTGTAAGAAATCAAAGTGTAATTATATTTTGGATAGTATTAACATTAGGTATGACCACTAATTCTGTTTTTTATAATTTTGGAAATGGACGTAGTGTTATCAGGCCTTACTGGAGCCATTCTTGAGAATAATAAAATTGTTCTCTCGATTTATCTCAAGTAATGATTTTTTAACCAAAATAACTACTCTGTATTTCTGAATCTTAGCTTCATAATGTTTTCTCTGAATTCGCATAATGCTAGTTTTATCTTGATCCTGATAAATGCATGTCTACCGATTCATTGCAGTGGAAATTATGGCGGTCCGCTTGATGCAGCTGCGTTGGCGAAATTACTGGAGGGAAACAAATCTTTGAGGGTATCCTTATATTTTTCTACTCCTTTTTCTGTGACAGTACCATCAAATTATACTACCTAAGTACCTTTATATTATCTCGTGTTGTTGGAAAACTCATGCTACTCACTCTATATCCTAGGAGCACCACTTTTTTTTTTCAGTTATGAAGTTGTAAAGTTATGTTTTTATTCTTTTCTAGGATATAATTGTTTAAATCATGTGATGCGATAAGTTCATTCTGTGGAGACATCCTTAAAATGTTCAGATGTATGTTTTCTTGGTTGTTTATGCGAAAAAAGTAAAGAGTGTTTTCTGTCTTCTTTTTATAAAGAACAAATTAGGATGATAATTCCTTTATCCAGAGCTATGCAGCATAATTTTTTTTACTTTTAGTTTATTACTTAAGAGCTAAGACAATGTTTGATCTTATTATATCTATGAACTCTATTTGCAAGGGAACTCTATTGGAGATGAAGGAGCTCGTGCTCTGATGTCTGGCCTGACTTCTTCTAATGGTTTGTTTTTCTTAAGAAATGAATGGTTACATTTTTCTACTTGTTTTTACTATTGAAAATCATACAATATATTACCTTGCAAACAATTCAATTGGTGCAACAGGAGCCTTTCATGTGGCTGAATATATCAAGAAAAGCAAGAGCTTGTTGTGGATTACTCTTTACATGAATGATATTGGTGATGAGGTGGGACCATGAAAATCAACTTGTATAATATTTATATTGTAACCTATTGAAAAAAATATTTGATTCAGTACTTTATCCTCTGCATTACCTTGGTTATGATAAATGCAGCTCTTGTCAGATATGTAATCAAAATGACCTAACATATAATATTTGTCTCAGGGAGCTGAAAGAATAGCAGAGGCTTTGAAGGATAATCGCTCAGTTACAAATGTTGATCTAGTAAGAGAACATAATATGGCTTAAAGGCAAAGCTGAATCAGCTTAATTTTGATGAGGTTCGATATGATTATAATGAATGTTTGATAATCAATGACAATGGATGAGCATATTTTGCAGGGCGTAAATGACATCCACACCAAAGGGATCAATGAAATAACAAAGTCCTGAAAGATAATTCTGTCATTACTGATGTACGTGCCCAATTGTTGCTTCTCAGTCATAATATTTTTCACCTATTTTATTAATATGTATTTTGTCTTACTCGGTTATAATCCAATTGGACGTGATGGTGCAAAGGCTTTAGCAGAAGTTCTTAAATTTCATGGGAATATAAAAAATCTCATGCTTGGCTGGTGTCAGGTAAAAATTTAAGATACAAGTTTATTGATCTTTTATTAGAATATATATTCCATGATGTTCTCATGGATTATATTGACAGATAGGTGCAACTGGAGCAGAATATATTGCAGATATGCTGAAATAAAAAAGTACCATATCCAGTCTAGATCTACGAGCCAGTGGACTGAGGGATGAGGTTTGCTGTCTTTTCACTATACAATGTCACTTTTAGCTCATTCATTTAGAATAAGATTCATGGTGTACCCCACCATTAGGGGCCCCCACCGCCCCTGCCCTGGGGAATGGTGGAGGAGGTAAATCACAGGATGTGCCTCAAGTGACTTATAAGGAGGGCTCACTGTTTAACTTGTGCTTTCAAGGGGCCAAATCCATGCCAAAAGCAGGATTTGAACCCCCACCCTGCAGCAACCAAGCTCAGTTGGAAGGCCTTTCCATCCTCCCCTCTACCACTTGAGCTATGTCCTGGGGCTTCAGAACAAGATTCATGTTTATCTTTATACCTGCTTTCTTCAGGGTGCCATCTGCCTTCCTCATAACTTAAAAGTGGTTAATGAAGCGTTGACTTAGCTTAATCTTGGGTTCAATGAAATAAGAGTAAGCATTACATTGGAATCAGCTCTGGTCGAAATTGCCTTTGCATCTGCTTAACTGGCTTGGCTCCTTCCTTTACTGCTAAATGATGAACTGCCACTTTTGGATCTAATTCGGGAATCTCCTTGAATGACCATGCGAACACGTCTCTAAACTCTTGAAGAAGCTTAATGTAAGCTTTTTCTTCATCGGCTGTCAACAAAGCACTTATATAGAATAGACATGGGTCATTAGTATCACCCAAATTTATCTCCTTCAATTGGTCAACAGTAGCTTTGACACCCTCTTCAAATTCGGGAGGAACATCATCAGCATCTTCCTCTTCTATCAAGGTCTCTTCTCGTATAGTAACATGATTTACCGTGGCAACTTCCTCCAAGAATTCTTGCCTTTGGAAATGAGAATTAGACCCAACTTGTTCATTTTCTCCCACTTTAACAATGCTCTCTACTACATAACCATCTCTCCTCATTTCGACAATCTTGCTTCGTAGATCTCTTTCTGTATTTTGTAGATCTGTTTGCATGATTATGGAATGGACAACTTCTGAAGATCCTACACTTTCACGATCATCTTCTTCACTTCTGGTGAAAACTATTATTCGTTTCTTAGCTTTCAACACTGTGTCACATGATATAGTCAGGAAATGTCATCTTTTCATGCGAGATGGGATCCGGCTGTGTATCTTTGGGAACCTTGGGAACTTGTTAGTCTTTTTAACTCCTGCTGGTCTGAGTCTTTCAAAGACTGAGACTCTCTATGTCTTTCTATCTGCCTCATAAGACTCTTCATCTTCAAAAAAAATTTCATCTTCAGTAATGTAGTTCGTGTTTGCCCTTTTGATCGCAATGCAAATAGGTTTTTGCGGAATATATCCCAACCCTGTTCTAGTATACTTGGAAGTACGACCATTACTCTTCAATGTCTCTTGAGTGGTATTAAATCCACTAGGAGTCTTATGAGACTGTTTATTCATCAAAGCTTTTTCTTGAGGGTCATATCCAACTTACATAAGAAGTTTGTAAGCTTGTGGGCTATATAATTTAGAAACTGCCGCCTCGAATACATCTCCATGCTCAATTTTAGCCCCTTGAATTAGGCGAGTGAACCCTTTGAGAGGAGGAGGAGAGGGCTTCTCAGTGTCAACCCTGGTCAGGGGTAGTGTCAACCCTTCTACAGTCTTGATCAACTGTTTACTTTCATTAGACTGTATGGATGAAACATCATCTGCATTCTCTTTTTTTTTGTTTATCATCACCTCTCTCTTGCGATGAACTTTCTTCTGGCTTGATAGCCTTGCTACTTTTCAGAAAATATCTAGCATCTGCAAAATATGACTCAGCTACTGTGAATGGCCTTTCATCGCCAAGCACCTTTTTTATGTTGCCTCCATCGCAGTATTTGAAGCATTGATATAGCGTAGAAGGAATCACTCCATTTTCGTGCAACCATGGGCGGCCCAAGAGCATGTTATATAATGTTTTAGCATCAATGACATGAAACAAAACTATTTAGGCCATCTCATCTATCATTAAATCCAAGACTGTTGTATCAAGTGTTCTCTGACCTTCTTGATTGAACCCATGAATCGTCAACCAACTACTTCCGAGTTCGTCAGTTGGAATCTCTAACTTCTTCAATGTCATTAGAGGCAAGATATTGACCGATGTACCTCCATCAATCAATATCCGATTCACCTTTGCTCTTGAGTGCAACCAGTTACGAACAAGGATCGGTTGTGAGATTGTGAGCTGAGCAGTATGTCTTCCTCTGTGAAGATAATCTTCATAGCATGAGCCTTGCTTTCAACTCTAGGCAGAATAGCTTCCCTTGCCATATGACATAAATAATTATTTCCACCGTCTGTAGAAGTAGAGTTTGCAGTTGCATCTTCATCTAGAAAGATCTTCCCTTGCTCAACCAATCGCATAACTTTATCTTTAAAAATAAAGCAATCTTTGATAGAATGACCCACCACTCTATGATACTTGCAGTATTTCGGGTTGTCCGTTTGTCCCGCTTCTTCTGGTCGCTTCATTTCAGGAAGCTCGATAAGCTTATATTTGAGCAGATCATCAAATATGTCTGGGACATCCGAATCAAGGAATGGGTACTTCCTTTCTTGCATTTCTTTCGAGGTCAATCTTCTTTGCCCCCTTTCTTGGGAATCATTCTTTGCTTTATCATCTTTTCGTTCTTATTCCTTCGAAACCTGACGGTTGATGCATTTGTTGATATGGACTCTTTTTCAGAAGATTTGTTGTAGGGTTTGCTCCCTTTCCTGGTCTCTTGTTTTTCTTTATACTTGTAGGATCCAGGAATCGGTGGCTCAACAACTCCACTTATCCCCATACTTAGCTCCATATCATGAGCTCTTATGGCCAAGTCTTCAAAGGTTTTAGGTTTAATCCCTTGAAGTATGTAACGAAGGCTTCACTGCATTCCTTATGTGCACATCTCGATGCCAGAAATTTCAGATAGTCGATCTTTACAATTTAAGTTCAGATTTCTCCATCAATTAATGTACTCAATTACTGGCTCTTCTTTTAATTGACGGGTGTTAGTCAACTCCATCATGCTAACTGTTCTCCTAGTACTGTAGAAATGGTTAATGAATTGATACTCCATCTGATCCCAACTGTCTATAGAATCGGCCTCCAAGTCGTGTACCATTCAAAAGCATTTCCCTTTAAAAAACGAATGAATTATCTCACCATATGATCTTCGTAAGTTCCGGCATCATTGCACGTTTCAATGAAATATGATATATGTTGCTTTGGATTACCTTTTCCATCAAACTGTTGGAACTTGGGGGGCTGATAGTTCGGTGACATCTTCAAGTTGTCAACCCTCTTAGTAAAAGGCTTAGCATACATGAATGAAGGCTTGGAGCTCTCTTCAAATTGGCCCTTCATTGTGCCAAGTATAATGCTTTTTAGCTGACTGATAGGAACCATTCTGTCATGGGAAACATTCAATTCTTCTTCAATCACTTTTTTACCTGTTGACTGACGTTTCGCGGAGTCATTTACTTCATTTTCATTATCCTCAACTTGCTTTTCGTTTGCATGGCTAGTTTCAGCACCAGCCATCCTCTCCATTAGTTTGAAAATCAAAATACTTTGTTCTTTATTCTGTTTGGCAAGTGCAACAACGTATTCAGTTAAGCTTGCCAATTGCTCTTCGACAGACGACGTGTTTGTTACCATAGTTAAGGCTACAGATGAATCAGACGATGAACCTTCTCAAGTATAGGAGTTGAGCTAGCTGAGTCGCTTTCCTCATCTTTATCATCATATAGTATTACTCTAGAGGTAACTCCAACTGAAGAATTTATCTCTGAAGAGGCTTCAGATCGTGCAATCTTTGACATGCTTCTGGTTGTAATATTAACGTTTTCAACTTGTAGTCCCGAAAACTTGGAGACAGAACCTGATCTGTCGACTTTGAACCTTAGTGGAGTCATTTTACTTTGCTTATGTGAAGAGGAGATGAGAGGTAGAAACCGTCCCACCGGGTGTGCCAAAATTTGTAATTACAAAATTTGTATTTATTAAATTATAAACACAAAAGAAATTACAAAGATAATCCAAGACGGATTGAACTTGAAAATTGAGTGAACAGTCTCTAGCTGTCCTCTGATTCCTCTTTTGAGTTGACTTCTTTAACTTTATCAACTTTTCGGAGCCGGATCTTCGGATGAAGCTTTAAAAATGTTTATCCAGAGGCGTCAAGACTTTTTTTGGATTTACCGTTAACTTGAAGATTTACTTTGAAGAACGCCGTTCAATTTGGTAGAACATCGTTGACCTCACAAATATTGCTGGATGAACTTGACTAGAAGAAACGATGAATCTGAGAGGCTCCGTACCTTGATCTCAGATTGAATGCTGTTTCCAGATTGATCTTCGAAGAATGACTTTGATCTTCGTAGAGATTCCAACTTCCTTCAGAGCTTTCCTGGCTTTCAGGATTTTCAGAATATCTGGAATGAGGACTGAGGGCCCTTATTTATAGGTAGAGAAAATAACCGCTTAAGAGATATTTCTCCTTGAAAAGATATATTAGACTTTTCTCTTTTAATTAAGCCTGCTGGACTTGATACGGGCCTATTTAATTTAATTAGGCCTGCTGGACTGGATACTGACCTATTTAATTTAATTAGGCTTGCTGGACTGGATACGGGCCTATTTAATTTAATTAGACCTGCTGGATTTGATTTTGGCCTATTTAATTTAATTAGACATGCTGGATTTAATTTGCTGGGCTTGTTGACTTGAGTCAGACCCACATGATTTATTTTTTGGGGTTACTGATTTGGTCAGACCCACATGATTTATTTTCTGGGCTCACTGATTTGGGTCATGCCCTCTTGATTTGAATTGAGCCCACTTGACTTGAATTGAGCCCATTTAACTTGGAATTGAGCTCAAATAATTATATTAATTATCAATTGTTTATTTATTTACTTTAGGAATTAATTTATTTAAATTCCTTAATAAATAAATATTTAATTAATATTTGATTTTTATTTATTAGGCAATAAAATTTAATTGCCTAAAGCAGCCAAAGGAGCGAAGAGTGGCATTTGGGTAATAAAAGATGACTTTCAGAAGGTGACGTGGACGCCAAGATTACTATAGAAAAGAAGATCCTGACCGTCGAATTAAAGGTTAACATATCCGTTGGCACCTGGCATGCTTCTTCATCGAAATTCTCGAACAGTGTGGCCTGCATATATTTTCACCCTATTCCAAACTCATGAAAAATCAGAAAGGGATCAGTACTGTGATGGTGATAGTACGACGGTGGTGGCTCTTCTCTCGGTTATGATAAGAAAAGGAGAGAAATGAGGGTTTTACGATTTTGGTTTATAGGTGTAATAGAGAGAATATTGATGGAGGGAGAGAAGGTTATTAACGGTTCATTTTCTTTTTAAACGTGTTTTTTAAGGATGTTATTGTATTTTTTTTGTAATAAATAAATGATAAGTGTGTTAGGTGTGTTAGATAGGAATTAATGCATGATATCTCACCCCAGAACCTACCCCTTCCCAGTGGGACCACGTAATATAACTATTATGTGACAAAAAATTGGATCGTTGGAGACTCATGTGGGTTCATCAAAGCAGAACTATTTCGATATATTTTTTTTCTATTTCCATCCACAAAGTTTTTGTGAATTCGTAGAACTTTATTTCGTGATTTCGAACTGTTATTTCGATTCTTCCATCTTTTCTTGATTTCATTTCTTTTTTCAGCCAATTCAAAGCCCGAAATGGACTTGGCTTTGCCAAAAGGCCTCATCTCTAAAAGCCAGGCACGCGATGGGAAGGGTGATTGTGTTTGACCTTTTGCTTTTTTTAGAAGGTGCAAACTTTTGTAGGACAATTCAAAATGGAAAGTGTGTCATCTGAAATGAGACGGTGATAGTATTTATTTAAAATGTGGTACAAAATAATGTAACAAAATGACATAAAGAATTTGATTTAAAATATGGTAAAAACTTGTGTCCGGGACACACTGTGCGCCCATACATTTTAGTATTAAAGGCCTTTTAATTCTAAAATGTATGGGCGTATGATGTGCCCGAGTACAAGAGACCAACTCTTAAAATATAACTATTATTTTGGGAAAGAAAAAATAATAATTGAAATGATAATTAAATTATTATTTTATATATACATATATATTAAATAAAAAATTAGATTTATTTCAGATTAATTACTAATAGGTGCACACTTTGTACCCCTAATTACTACTAGATACATTGATTTAAAGTAATTATTATTTAATACAAAATATTAAAGTAAAATACCAATTATAATCTTATAATCTCATATACTTTTAAACCACCAACCCTACCCCTCACCCACCCACCTGCCGGCGTTGACCGGCCGTTGACTGGCATTGACCGGCCGTTGACCGCCGCCGGACGACCACATTTTTTTTTCTGCACACACTTTTTTTATACTGCACAAACTTTGCTGCACACGAACACTTGTTGCACACAATATTTATGTGCAGCACATTTGTAGGGGTAATGTTGGAATATTACTATATATTTTTTTAGTTAGTAGTAATACTTTTGTATGTTTGTATCCCATAATAATAAAGGATTTTTTGTGTACCTAGTAGTAATCCTCCAATTTATTTCAAAATCATTCTGTTTACAATAAAAAAATAATTATTTCTCTCACTTTTTTTATTCATCTCTTAATTTGATATAAATATAAAATCTACGCTAATAAAAATTCAAAATAAATATGAATTTTCAATATTCAATTGGTTTTCCAAAGTTTGGTTTTTAAATTTAGACTTTCAAATCACTCATAAATCCAAAACAAATGTAGATTTATAGTATTATTACTTTAATCAAGGATTAATTTCTCCATATTTTTTTATCATTACAGAAAAGATGAACTCTTTCTAAATCATAATTTATTTAACTATTTTTTATATTATTAGTTATTTCTAATTCATACTATTATTTCTTTTATTAATTATTTAGTAATGTATAAAATTATCATTAGTTTGTTATGTATTTGGAACAAGTATGTGATATGCAGAGTGTCACCTAGTCTACGGGGGTTGAACAATCAAAGATGTCTTCATTTTTAGGGGTAAAATATTTTGGAGTTAGGGTTGCATAGTGCCTTGAATAGAAGGAGTGCGTCTGAAGATAATGCGACATTACTTCAGGATAATTTCAGTTAAATAGTTGTGCGTAATGCATAGAAGTGAGTTTAAAATATATATAAATCGTCCCTTAATTTTTTACTTAACTAAAAAAATTTCAAAATAACTAAAACATTCATTTTCGTCTGAAATGATGTTTGAAGATAGAAAGAAAAAATGATGAAAGTGTCTATATTTATAGCTCCATGCTTGCATGCATTCACACCATATAAATGCGATAATGTGTAGTCATTTCATGGCCATTAATTCATGTTAATTCATGAGAATGTATATGATAGTCTATATAAATAGCCATATATTCTGTGAATATCTTTAGAGATATGATCAATAGTTACCATACTTGTAATCTTGTATAAATATCACAGCGCTGCCCATCGTTAATACTGTCAATCTTTTCTTTTCTCTTCTGTAATCTCATTTCCTAATCTTTTCTTTTCTCTTCTGCAATCTCATTTCCTTATCTGATGGCACCAGAAAAGATCACTTTCCACCCTGCTCTTGCAGTCTCTAATATCAAAACATTCATCCCAATCACTCTTGAGATGGAAAAATCGCAATATGCTTCGTGGGCGGAGCTCTTCAAGATTCATTGTCGGGCATACCAGGATTTGAATCATATATTGCCGCCGAATACTTCTTCCTCAAAAACGACGGTACAGTCTTCTACTCCTACAGCCACCTCTGATGAATCTGGTATTACAATACCAGATAGCACGGATTCAGATTTCGTTCTCCAGTGGATTTATGGAACGATTTCCACAGATCTTTTACATACCATTCTTCAACCAGATTCTACTGCTGCGCACGCTTGGAGTTTCCTGAAAAAATCTTCCAAGACTCTCGTGTAGTTCACCTTGAACAACAATTCTCGCAGATTAGCCTTGACAATTTTGCTAATGTTTCTGCATATTGTCAAGAAATTAAAATGATTAGCGATCAACTCGCGAATGTGGGTGCCCCAGTTTCGAATGATCGCATGGTGCTTCAGTTAATCATGGGACTCAATGTGAACTATGATGGAATCGCAACAATTCTTCAACAATCTGATCCTTTGCCTTGGTTCTATGAAGCCAGGTCGAAACTCATCCTTGAGGAAACACGGAAGTCAAAAATTGCAGCGGCTCTTTCTCCTACACATGCTGCCGCAATCACCAATGAGGACCCGAAGAACTCATCGAGGTCAGCCTCTCAAATCCAGACTCCAACAGACAAGGGTCGTGGTAACTCTAACAGTCGCGGACGGGGAAACCAACCTCCATGGTGGACGTCTCCAGTGCAGTAGATGTGGTACCCGGCCCCTTGGCAGGCACCACCATGTCCATTCCCAACAATACAGACAACGCAGTGGCGTAGTACCCCACCGCCTTCACCGACACAGGGTCTTCTTGGTCCGAGACCAACTTCGGCATTGGCAGCCACATACCATGATGCTTCCTCTTATGCTCCAACAGAGATTGATACAGCGATGGAAACAATGTCCTTGAATGTACCAGATGACCAGTGGTACATGGACACTGGAGCTTCTTTTCACATGACGGCGGCATCAGGTACTATTTCTAGGTATTTTAGTTTGAAATATAATAATTCTAATGTTGTTGTCGGTAATGGTCAACAAATTCCAGTTCGAGGATATGGTCACGGCACCCTACCCCATTCGAAAATTCCTTTCTCTCTTTCTAATATTTTACATGCTCCACATATTGTTAAAAATCTAGTTTCTGTCCGTAAATTTACAAAAGATAATAGCGTATTTGTGGAGTTTGATTCTTGTGGCTTTTCTGTGAAGGACAAACGAACAGGAACAATTCTTATGCGATGTGATAGTACTGGAAACCTATATCCAGTTACTTCTGTTACCTCTTCTACCGCACTCTCTGCTGTCACACCCCAGATACATGGCATGACCGCCTTGGTCACCCGGACCTTCTATTTATCGTTCCATAGTTAGGAATAATGATAATGATATTTCGAATTTGTCTAAAACTCATTGCTCCTCGTGTATTTTGGGGAAACATGTCTCGTTACCGTTCACTTCTTCTTATACTCCAACTTATTTACCTTTTGATATTATTCATACTGATATTTGGACATCTCTCATTCTTAGTACAGCTGGTCATAAATATTATGTTCTGTTTGTTTACAATTTCAGTGATTTCTTGTGGACTATTCCATTGGGTGCGAAATCTCAAGTTTATAGTGTCTTTGTAGATCTTCAAACTGTGATTAACTCTCAGTTTAATCTTAATATTAAATGTCTTCAGTGTGACAATGATAGGGAATATAACAATAGCTTGTTCCATACCTTTTGTGCACAAAAAGACATCCACTTCAGATTCTCCTGTCCTTACACCTCCTCTCAAAATGGCAAAACAGAACGAACTATTCACAAAATAAACAATTTGGTTCGCACCCTCCTTGCTCATGCTTCTCTTCCTCTTTCCTTTTGGCATCATGCACTTCACATGGCCACTTACCTAATGAATATTATTCCTCACAAAAATCTACATGACCAGTCTCCTACCCAAGTCCTATATAGATGCACACCCTCTTATGCTACCTTACGCGTATTTGGATGCTTGTGCTTCCCTCTTTTTCCCTCTTTCCCAATAAATAAACTCCAACCCAGATCCCACCCTTGTGTTTTCCTTGGCTACCCCTCCAATCATCGAGGGTACAAATGCTATGATTTATCTACTAAACAAATCATTATCTCGAGACATGTTACCTTCCAAGAAAAAATATTTCCCTTCTCTCAACTCCAAAATCCTGCAGCATCTCCCACCCAAAAATATTCAAACATATCCCCTGAACTCTATACTTCCCTCGCAAATCCTACAAACACAGACCCAAGTACCTGCTACCCATACCACCACTCCTCCTCGTACCCCATCGCCGACCCAAAAGGCCGCTACCCCTACCACCACTCCTCCTCGTGCCCCATCTCCCAACTGATCGGTGTGAAATTCACCTAGAATTTGGGCTTAAATTGTATGAATTTAATTGGATTTATTTGACTTTAATTCAATAATTAAGCATGATTTTAATAAAAATATTATTAATTGCTTGATTATTTGGAGAGAGGTATTTTTGTGTATTTTTGCAGAAAAAGGGTTGTTATTAAACTTGAAAGAGCGATGGAAGAAATGGGAATAAAATCGGGATGATAATGAGGAAAAAAGATTGCAGTTGAAAAGACAACACATATTTAGAAGAGGCTACGACAACACTTTTACTGAGTGTAGAGAATTGTGTGAATAGACAACAACCTTAAGTGTTGTCGTTTCAGCGTTGTCTATTTAAGCTGAAGAAAGCAGAAATTTTGATTGCACACAAGATTGCTCCTTTTTATTAAAAATAAAATTCGCGGAGGTGGACGATAGAACTCGTGACCTCCTCACATGTGGAATGCGCCTCCAACCACAGGATACAACCGGTTTATGCAACAAAGTTATAAGGATATATTATTTATTCTATTTTTCTGGAACTGAATTTTGAGCAAAAAAACCATTTCCATCCTTGTCCCACATCGAAAACCATCACAAAATTCCACTCACCCGTCAACTATATATACCCCTCATTTGGAATCCTTCAAAACCAATTTCTTCATCCATTAAATTCCCCCATTAAATAGTTTAGAGAGATTTTTAATTAAAGATCTCTATAGTTGAGATCTCTCCCCCTTTAGGGGTAAGAGATCCGTAGTTTTAATGTTTTTTCTAGATTAGGATTTTATTGTTTTCCAAGAAGGTGGAGACACCAAGGAGTGGATGATCTTCATGAATGTAAAACTTCATTAAAGTGTAATCTAATCCTACTTATTATCTTTCTTTTTTCTATGTTTTAGTGGTTAATTGATGGAATGACTATTGATTAATTTAGGAAAATGTCTTGATAGAATTTCCGACTTTGATTAGGTTTTGTTTATGAAATTCACATGCCTTGTAGTAATATGAAATTTATGTCTTTGATATTAGTGCATTGTGATTAGGTTGTGTATTGTATATCGGCATGTCTTGTCGTTGCTTTACCCTTAATTGTTTTGCATGATTATCATATGTGAGTTTCTTCCATTTATTACATGTGGATTTAATATAAGGAGAGCATAGCCAAAGAGTCCTTATGTTTAGAACAACGTAAATGAACACTAGTGAAATCACTTGTGCCCGAGGATTAAACTAGTGAAGGGAACCCAATCCATACGAACATAGGTCTTTGAAGGTAATTGCAAGTAGGATCGATCTTAGGATCTTTTTTTTGGGGTTGTGAAAACAATCTACATCCTATTCACCATGGTCATTGGGGATAGGTGGATATCATGATCGTCCTTACCATGATTTTTTAAAAATGAAAAACTATTAAAGATGTTGGATGTTTGATTATATGAGTGCATCATGATAATTACCATGTCATTGAAAATCCAAAAATATTATAATTAGATTTATTTTTCCATGCATTTTATTTTCCAAGCCTCCTTTTCGATCGTCCCTAACTAATCACGATATTATACTTAAAGGCCATGAATTCTAAATTCCCTTGGGTTTGATATTTTGTTGCTTGGTCGCCCGGACTACAAACGACCAATCACCAACCAACCAGCTCGAACCATGACAACTCGTGCTATGCGAGGCATTCACAAACCGAAACAAATTTTCAATCTCACTGCCTCGTCTTTCTCCCCTTCTCCACTTCCACCTAATCCTAAAGTCACCTTAGCTGATCCTAACTGGAAATTGGCCATGCAACAAGAATTTGATGCTCTCATTTCTAATAATACATGAGAATTGGTGCCCCGCCCCACAATGTGAATATTATACATTGCATGTGGGTGTTTGTTATAAAACTAAAGCTAATGGTTCTTTTGAGCGGCATAAGGCTAGTCTTGTTTGTGATGAAACATTTAGCCTAGTTGTCAAGCCAGCTACAATCCGGACAGTACTAATTTTGGCGATATCTCGTTCTTGGTCCATTCATCAGTTGGACGTTAAAAATGCCATTCTTCATGGCTATCTCAATGAAATTGTGTTTATGCATCAGCCGTCTGGATTTAGAGATCTCTCTCGCCCTGATCATGTCTGTTTATTGAAGAAGTCCTTATATGGCCTTAAACAGGCACCTCGCGCATGGAACAAAAGGTTTAGCTCATTTTTATAATCACAAGGCTTTACTCAAAGCAAGACTGATCACTCTCTCTTTATCTACTCAAATGGTTCTGAAATGGCATATCTTCTACTTTATGTTGATGATATACTCCTTACAGCTTCTTCAGATTCTCTTCGAATGCGCTTCATCAGTCATCTATCTTCAGAATTTGCTATTAAAGACTTCGGCCCTATCCATTACTTTCTTGGTATTAATGTCACTGCCACATCTACTGGTCTTTTTCTTAATCAACTGAAATATGCTCAGTCGATCCTTGATCGCGCTGGGATGTCCTCTTGTAAGCCCTCTGCCACTCCAGTAGACACGAAGATGAAGCTTAGTTCCACAGGAGCACCTCCGTTTGAAGATCTAACTTTTTACCACAGTCTCACAGGAGCTTTACAGTATCTAACCTTTACTCGCCCGGATATATCATATGCAGTACAACAGGTCTGTTTGCATATGCATAATCCTTCCACAACACATATGGGTGCTTTGAAATGTATATTGTGATATATCCAAGGTACTATGCAGTTCGACCTTAACCTTTCATAGGGTTCCATCTCCTCACTTACCTGTTATTCTGATGTTGATTTGGGAAGTTGTCCTGACACCCGCCGATCAACATCTGGTTATTGTGTGTATCTTGGCCCCAATCTTATCTCTTGGTCTTCCAAACGACAGCAAACTTTGTCTTGATCCAGTGCTGAGGCTAAATATCGAGGCATTGCTAATGCAGTTTCTGAGATTTACTGGCTTCGGAATTTACTTCTAGAACTTCAGGTTCCTCTGCGTAAAGCAACCATAGTCTACTGTGACAATGTAAGTGCCATTTACTTATCTGGCAACCCAGTACACCATCAACATACAAAGCATATTGAGATGGATATTCTGTTTGTAAGAGAGAAGGTTGCGCGAGGCGAAGTGCGAGTACTTCATGTTCCTACACGCTATCAAGTTGCTGACATTTTCATAAAGGGCTCGACTCTTGTTTGATGATTTTAGGTCTAGTCTCAGCGTCTTACCACCGCCCGCTTCGACTACGAGGGTATGATAGTGTATATAAATAGTCATTTATTCTGTGAATATCTTTAGAGATATCAATAGTTACCATACTTGTAATCTTGTATAAATATGGTTGAGATCTGTACAATACACAAGGATTATTCTCCTACAGTATATTCACACCATATAAATGCAATAACGTTCAGTCATTTTATGGCCATTAGTTAATTCATTTTAATTCATAAGAATGCATATAAAAAAAGTCTCTTGTGAGAAGTTATTTACCTAAAACGGTTTGTGAGACGTGTTAAATTATACTTCCACCTTCCCGAAAGTTTTTGCACAATTTCTTTGTAAATTACAAAGGAAGTGTACAAAAAATTTTGAGACGGATGAAGTATTTATTATTTAGATTAAGTATGTTTAATAGTTGTTAAAGTATGTTTTTAAAATATACTGGATTATGCATTATAATGTGATTTTAGCAAGTTATAATATAATTTATTGTTAAAATACTTTAACTACAAATAAGCACACTTTATCTATACAATAAACATAGTTTAGTGATGAGCTGACCCGTCTCACAAATAACCCGTACCACAAGAGAATATCTCATGTATATATATACTTGGGGGTAGGAAAAAATACCAAAAACTCGTTATACCGTGTATGTCGTATCGAAATTTATCGAAAAATATCGAATTTTAGGTATATCGAAATTTTCAGTACGATATGGTTGCCGTATTGAAAATCATAGGTATCGGTAATGTGTTTTAAAATTTTTGGTATTTTGGTATACCGAAAATAATTTCGGTATTCGGTATCGGTATACCGTACCAAAATACCAAAAATTTTTATATTTATTTTTTAAGAATTTAATTATATATTGTAGTATATTTTTTTAGTAAATTTCTTATAATTAAAGTTTATATATATCTAATTTTAAGAACAAATGATCTATGTATTGAGTTTAAAATTCTATGTAATTACAATTTTATCTTATAGTGGAATATAAGTTTTATTATTATGTTATAGTATGTGTTATTATGCATTACATTTATTCATAAATATATTTTGATTAAATGTAAAAATAAATTCTAATGCTTATAAATAAAGATAAGTTACACTTAAAATTAAAATATATAATAAAAAATAAATAAATTTATATAAATATTTTTAATAAATTAGTAGTTGATATAAATACCATCTACATAATTATAATGTTCATTGATTGTAATATAAAATATGTTAGAATATTTTATTTCATTGTATTTTAATTAAAATTAAAATTTTTTGGTATATTGATTTTTTTCGGCATATCGATTTTTCGGTATGAAACGGTATGTCAAATTTTCGTTATAAATTGGTATTTATCGAAAAATCAGCATGCATAAATATCGTTATGGTATCGGTATAGGATTAAATTTTACCAAAATTTTGGTATGCCGAAAATCGGCATACCGAAATTTTGGTATCGGTATCGGTATGGAAAAATCCATATCGAATTTTTCGGTACGATATGGGTATTTTCGGTATACTGATTTTACCCACCCCTATATAATATACTCCGTCCCTACCATGAAGACTTATGTAGTTTTGATTTTCGTTCGTCTTAATACAAAATGTACATATTCTCATGAAAATTAAATACTCCCTCCGTCCCGTTACAACGTACGCATTTGCTTTTTGCACGCTGATTAAGGAGTATAATATTTTAATGTGTAGTGAGGTGAGAGAAATAATATATTAATGTAAAGTGAGTAGGTGTATTAGTATAACATGTGGGCTCATAGAGAGAGAAGCAATTAATATGTGTGAATCCTCTTTACCAAAAAGGAAAATGCATACTTTGTATTGGGACAGACCAAAATGGAAAAACGCGTAGGTTTCAATGGGATGGAGGGAGTATTTCTTTCTCTATGGAACCACACACATCATAATAATACAACTACCTACATTACATTAAAATATTTACACTAAAATATTACTATGTTCCTTAATTTTCGTCCCTCCTAATACAAAGTGTACATTTTCTTATATAAATTTATTATTTATCTTTTTATGGACCCGCACATCATATTAAAATAATTACCCACTTCACAATAAAATATTTACACTAAAATATTACTCCCTTCGTCCCGGTGATATTGACACATTTTTTTGGGCATGGAGATTAAGGAGTATAATAATTTATTATGTAGTAGGTTGAAAATATAGTATTTTAATATGTAGTGGATAGTTGTATTAGTGGTGTGTGTGGATCCATTTGAAAAAATTAAATATTTTTGTGTGGGTCACATGTTCTATTTAAGAAAATGTGTCAATTTCTGTGGGATAAACCAAAAAGAAATGTGTGTCAATATCTTTGGGACAGATGTAGTATATTATGTTAGAAATTAATTTAATTATTAATTAAATTAATCAGATTTAATTGGTTAGTAAGGTTTAATTGTTACATTAATCACCATTAAATGAGTGTAGTAGGAGAGTATAATTTGGCTCACCTAGTGGAGAGGTTATATGAAGTATAATGAGGTTTACTGGGAATTAATAAAAAAAATTATTGTCCCACGTTGAATGTGGGAGAAGAATTCTCAAAAGTCGGATCAAGCTGAAAGACGTATCTCTTCGTGTGTAAAGATTTGTTGAACCAGAATGCTGTTAAACCCTCCATACTTGCTGATTAGAGGAATTTACGTCCATCAGCAATTAATTCGTCGTAAATCACGTCCATCGTCATCATGGTTGAGTGGAATAATAGGATCATTCAACATGCATTTTAAAACACCACAAACGAACAAACATATGCATTTACAAAGCATTTGCATCTTATAACGATCTAGTTCTCCATCCTCCTTAGTTCGTCGGAGTTCCAGCAATCGCAGTGCTGCCTCACCGGAAACGAAGAACTGTTTTATCTTTGGGGACTTCCGCCAAGAACTGGAGCACTACCAGAGCGTTTTACATCTTGTAGGAAGAGATCCAATCTTGACTAGGGTCAAGATCCAGATCCATTTCCTGCATCAATTCTGTTTCAAGATACATATCCGGTTCCCCCACTAGTTCTGTTTGAAGATCCAAATCCAACAATAAGATTAGTAGATTTATCTCATTTCTTCTTTTCTTGTATTTTATTTTAGTATTCTTATTGTAGGTGATTGTTTGGTGCAACCCTATATACCAACAATCTCAAGATATAAAACTTGTTGTAACCCCTACACCTATAATCATAATATGAATACTGATATGGACATTGACAGAGCATAGATTCCAAAAGTGGTTGAAACCTCCAATGTCAATGGGGACTCTGTTGGTACTTATTTCTAAAGAGTAACTATGAATCCTGTTGGGTTTGAAACCCAAAGGATGTATCCTCCAATGGGGATGTCAAGACCATTCGTGGCTCCGACTTCAGCGGAGAAGCGCGAGAAGTTCACGGGTGTTGACTTCAAGAGGTGGCAGCAAAAGATAATGTTCTACTTTACCATGCTGAATCTGGTGAGTTCCTTGAAAGAGACTGTACCAGTGATGGATGAAAATAAGACTGATACGTAAAAGCGTATAGCTCTTGATTAGTGAACCTTCGCTGATTACTTGTGTAAAAACTATATCCTCCGTGAACTTAGTGATGTACTGTACAATATGTATCTAAACATGAAGACATCCAAAGAGTTGTGGGAATCTTTAGAGAAGAAGTACAGGACGGAAGATGCTAGTACGAAGAAGTACATGATAACCAAGTAATTGGAGTTAATGATGGTGGATTCCAAATCTATTGTTGAACAAGTGCAGCAATTCTAACTAATAGTGCACGAAATCCTCTCTGAGTGGATGATGCTTTGTTCAGTGTGAAAATCTGCATGTTTTGAGGTCTGATTTGCACTGTTTTGTGGAATTTATGTTCGTATTTTAGCACTAAATGGTTAATTATTATATATTCAACATATTGGTTGATTTATTTTATATATTTAGATGGAAAACATGTTAAAAGTGTAAAGTTAGAATGAAGAGTGAAATCGTGAAATAATGATGAAAACCGCATGTCCAATTTGCATAATTTTTCTGTATTTTGTAGAATTTTAAACTGATCATGTGATATATTTTGGAAACTACAGAAGAGAAGGTCATTTTGACTCAAGAAACACCACAATTGAAGTTCAGACAAGGAAGTTATGATCAAAACGGTGAAGTCGCGCAAGTTGTGCCGATCCAGCACAACTCGTGCCATTTTTGCACGACTTGTGCCCTTCAAATACTGAAGTTTTTGTAAGTTATTTATACGGTTATAAAGCCAAGGAAGAGAGGATTACGTGAGTGCAAAAATTACCTCAATCGGAGTTTGGCTGAAGAAGTTATGGTCAAAACCGTGAGGACGCGCAGACTGTCGACGGGTGGCACTACCCTTGGAGACGTGCGGTACGACGTGTGCCATGGCCGGCATAACTCGTGCCATGGCTGGCACAACTAATGCCAATTTTCAGCAAGACCAGATTTTTTTTCGGCCCGTTTGTGGTTTTTGTTTTGAAAAAGTCCTATTTTTAGGTGGAGTCTGAATTTTAGCAGCCCTCAACTATAAAATGAACCCTTGGAAGCCCCAAAATAATAACTCTACATAATCCTTCATACTTTTTCATACCCTTTTCCTGCCACCATATCGAAATCAAGATTCACCACCTCATCCACTCATCCCGGAGAATTCATCAGTTTTGTTTACCTGAGAAGGAGAACGGAGAAGGTTCAGAATCACGGAGGAAAGAAATGAGATCTATGCCAAATCTAGGGTTTTTCTTATTCTTTCTTTCTTACTTTTAAATTATAGACTCATGAGATTGTTTTCATATCTAACCATGGTGTTACTTGTAACATCATGGCTAGTACTTCTGTGGATAGTTTTAGGTTTTGAAGGTTTAATTAGATTGACTTGATGACCTAGACTAGGTTAAGGATTTCTGCAGTATACTTATTCCTTTATTAATGCTTTGAATTAAGACTTATATTTTTATCTTATATGATCAGTCCTTATTCATGAATATGTCATTGTCTTATGTATGTTTATGATTATTGCTTGTGTTATATAGGAATTATATTTGTCAACATATTATGGGTAAAGGGAACTTAACCATATAACCTTTATTCATTAGAATAATTAATATTGGACACTTAATATATCTATTCATTACAATTCTAGAGGATTTAGTTTCTTAGATTGTTAGGTGGGAATTGGAGTTTAATTCTTAAGTACCTATAAAGGGAAGTCTAGAGCTCCAACCTTTAATGGAATTTTGCATGAAGTACCTAGAAAGGGGGTAGGAATTATTCTTCTATATCTGAGGGTTTGAACTAGATTAATGTGTTAAGTTTAATTACTTTAACAAAGGATTTAACATAATTAAGTGATTGCTTTTATAAGATCAGCAGGAATTCTAACCAATTGTCTACTGATTTAGGTTGACCAATTTAAACTGAATTTCCTAGAGCTATATATCTTCTCTCTTGAACACTTAACTATATTTATTTACGTCATATTTTAGTATTTTTAGTAATTATTTTCTGCATCTTTAGTTTAATTAATTCTCTTGAAAATCCAGATTTGTCTTAAGTTAAATTATTCATAATTAGATTAAATAATTACTCTAGAATTATCCTTTGGGTACAATATTCTTACTTGGTCACACGCTGAGTTACAATTGATTCCCTACACTTGGGGACATGCAAATATGTGAACAAGAACACTTCCAGAAGCATTCAAATGCTACAAGAATGAAGTTGAAAATCAACATAACTCTCGAATTGAAACAATTCGGAGTGATAGAGGTGGCGAATACATAGCATAGTTTAAATAAATATGCACCGAATCTAGTATCATACATCAAACCATGGCTCCGTATTCACCTCAATCAAATAGCATTGTCGAATGCAAAAATAGAACCCTAAAAGAAATGATGAACGTAATGTTAATCAGTTTTGGGTTGCTTCAAAACTTGTTGGGAAAAGCTATCCTATCAGCTAACCACATTCTGAATAAGATTCCACACATTTAAGGATCAAACTCCTTATGAAATGTAAAAGGGACGTAAACCGTCATACAAATATCTCAAAGTTCAGGGGTGTTTGGCAAGGTTGAAGTGGCACTACCTTATAAATAAGTTAGAATTGGACCTAAAATGGTTGATTGCATATTTTTTGGGTATGCACTTAATAGTATTGCCTATAGATTTATGATTCACAAATTAGAGCTACCTGCCATGATTGAAGGCACTATGATAGAGTCAAGGAATGCTATATTATTTGAAAACATATTTCCTAATAAACAAGTGAATTCTAGTAAAAGACTACTTGAAGATAATACTACAATTCAGTCTACCCAAGAAAGTGTAAAGCCAAGACGCAGTAAAAGAATTAGAGTAGAAAAGGGATTTGGTCAAGATTTCTTCACCTATGTGGTTGAACATGAGCCCAGATCTATAAATGAATTTTTATCTCGTCCAGATATACCATTATGGAAAGAAGCCATTAACACTGAAATTGACTTCATCATGCAAAACAACACGTGGGAATTGGTAGATTTACCAAAGGATTGTAAGTCCTTAGGATGCAAATGGATCCTAAAAAGAAAGTATAAAGCTGATGGGTTAATAGATAAATATAAAGCCAGGTTGGTGGCTAAAATCTTCAGGAAAAAGAAGGATATGATTTCTTTGATACCTACTCACTAGTGACACCAATTACATCTATTCATGTACTTATCGCGATTGTTGCGTTACATAATCTGAAGATCCATCAAATGCATGTGAAGACAGCCTTCTTAAATGGTGAGTTGGAGGAAGAAATATACATGGATTAACCAGAAGGCTTTATAGCACGTTGAAATGAGAAAAAGGTGTGCAAACTCATGCGATCGTTGTATGGACTTAAACAAGTTTCAAAACAATGGCATATGAAGTTTGACAACATAATGATGTAAAATAGTTTTCGAATCAACGAGTGTGAAGTGTGTGTATGTGAGAACTACACAAAAGGGTTTGTCATTGTCTGTCTCTACTTAGATGATATGCTTATCATGGGAAGCAGTTATGACATAATCGTTGACACTAAAAGGATGTTGAGTTGAAACTTTGACATGAATGACATGGGTATAGCAGATGTGATACTTGGAATTAAAATTCAAAAGACATCTGATGGAATTGCATTGTCACAATCTCATTACATTGAGAAAGTATTGAAGAATTTCAATGCATGGATCCAAATGTGCACCTCAGTAAAAATAAAGGTGATCCAATGGCTCAATCTTAGTATGCACGGGTTATAGAAAGTATAATATACATAACCAATTGTACACATCATGAAATAGCATGTTCAGTTAATGAACTGAGTAGATACATGAGTAACCCAAGAAATGAGAACTAGAACGCATTGAGAAGATTGTTGAGATACTTAAAATACACTCATAATGTGGGGATACACTATTCTAACTATCCATATGCACTTGAAGTGTATAGTGATGCAAACTGGATATCTGACACTGAAGACTTGTCTCCACAAGTGGATACGTATTAACTATTAAAGGTGGAGCAGTGTCTTGGAGGTCTACAAAACAGACCTGTATAGCCTGTTCAACATTGGAACCTGAGTTCATAACTCTAGATAAAGTTGGGGAAGAAGCAGAATAACTTTGAAACTTCCTAGAGGACATTCCATGTTGAAACAAACCAATCCTACTGTTATGATACATTGTGACAGTCAAGCCACAATTCGAAGAGCTTTTAGTGATATGTACAATGAAAAGTCTAGACATATCCGTAGGCGACACAACATGGTGAGACAATTGATCTCCAGTGGTGTAATGTCAATTGACTATGTGAGGTCAAAAGACAATGTGAATGGGCAGAATAGACTCGGCCCACTAAGATCAGAATCTAAGGCCAGATCAACTAAAGCCCAACTCCGTTTGAAGGACCCGCCAGTCCCAAAACCACCCACTAGAAGGACGAAATACCATCAGCGGAATAAAACCCACCAATGGGAGGCCTCGCTCTGACCACCTCATTTAAAGCCAATAGGGTCCATCTTCTTAAATGAGGCCTTAATGTTCCCCTATAAATAGCAAAGCCCAATGTCCCAATGGGGGACACGACAAGCTCTGTAATACTACTCGTATCAATAAAGAGCGCATACATTCCCTCCCAGAGAACATGAGTTAGGAGGAATTCTGGTCTTCTCTTCCTCATCTCTTATGTTTGATTAGTCGAGTACACTTCACATCCACATATTTAATACGTCACCTCCAAAGACTCGCTATCGACATTTGACACTAGAGGAAGGGCTCCAAGCTGCCATCCCTCCTTTTGATGGATGAATCAAGTGGGCAAACCTCTGGCAGATCGATAGGCCACGAGGCGGCAAAAGACCTCTCCTCCGCCTACTGCGGAAAAAAAAATCTCGTTTGCAGAGGGACCGTGCATCAACGAGGAAGGCGAATATTGGCAGCGATATTTCGACCTACTTAAAATGCTAAAAGAAAAATGCTCGGCCCCCCGCAGGGTCAATAGATCCCTAAATTTTGAAAACCAGGACAGACACCGATGCCTGGCCGAACCAAAAAAAGCCACCCAGACTCTCCGAGCAGCCCCCACCGAGAAGCACAGGACGTCGTGGACGAGGGATAAAAATGCCGAAGAGAGACAAGCCAGAGCCGATCAATCACAAGCAAGACTCGCGTAAGCCTGAAGGATCATCTAGCGTCTCCCCGCCTACGTCCAAAGAAGAAGACACGACGGAAAGTGCGGGCGAGGATTTGTTGGCAAAATGTAAGTAAATCATGGAGTGAGAAACCGCTATCCTTTGAGAGCAGCTTGCGGAATTGTGTAAAAGGACATTGCCGGGTTTGCCATAAGCACCACGATCTCCGGCTGCTGGCCTGTACTACTAAGGTTTGCTGATCAGCGCTTACCGCTAGCATCCCTCGTTGCTTAGCCAACACGTCGCCTATGAAGCCGCCATCGCACGCCCGGCGAAAACATCATCTGTACAGTAGCAACTCCTGTGCCATCGCAACTGCCAATCACGTACAGCTCAGTTCCTTCTCTGGTCAACATATTTAAGATCCACCATGTGCATTCAACCTAACCCTAACATGTGTGGAAATGTGCCATTGCTTCATGACGAGACCTTATCTACAAACAGTGGTCATGCACCCATCACGTCCCTTGCAACCACCGTCATTCATCAATGTTGCCTTTCACCATACTTTCATCGCCGTGATACCGTGCAGTGAAGTGTGAGTGGTATACAATTAGGGTTTTCAATAAGAATCAAACTCTAAACCCTAATATCACGTATTCCACTCAAACCCTGCCTAAAGTGTCACGTTTAGCCATAGAACCTCACTCTGATACCAATTGTTGGCGTTCAGATCTTTTTAGTTAACGTGAACCATTAGAGTTCCATGCAATTCTACAGCAGCGGAAGTATAAGAGTAGAATCGTATTACCTTTCACCAGGGTTTGATGTAGAGGTTGAACAGCAGCAAGAACAAATGACCTTCTGATCTTATGTTGTATTCCTAAGCCACGTCTTGACGTTGTGTGGGCAACAATCTACAAGAAGAACTTAATCTACAGTCAATCTCGCTTGCTCATGGTTTTAGGCGTGTAAACATGATTATCCAGACTGCTGAGGTTGGCTATTTATAGGATACCATAGGGACCAGGAGGAGAAATTAGGGTTTGAGCATCCTATTGGGCTTAAACATCCAAGTTAAGCCAAAAATTTATACTTAAGTCCAATAATAATAAATCAGTCCACTAAAGAAATATTACTGCACTGCTATCTTAATCCCAAATTACATTATGTGCTCCTTCTTATTATGAGCCCGTTAATCTCCTTGTGTTTAATATGAAATGCCATTTAATTAATTAAATTACTGACAACTCCAATAATTAATATATTTACCGAGAGTAGTACCACTCAACCTTATTATCATGCCGGAATAAATCCATCTGCAGGGTTTACATGATAATCATTATGAGCTCTTCAAGGGGACATCATCAACCAATTCCGTTAGGAGACAGATTCCTTCTACAATCAAAAGAACACCATAGAGACAGCACCATCTCCCAACTCACCGAGCATATTGATTTAACTATGAAATCTCACCCATTGATGAATCAAAGAAATAAATATTGTCTTACGTGTCGAGGTTATTGTATAAGGATTATGAGTATGAACATCCATAATAACAGAGATCAAGTTCTATTATATAGTCAGTATAAATCGAACGATCTCAAAGTGGTCCTGCACAATACACACGAAGTGCATTAGTGCAATTTTATAGTCTGGACAGAATAATGCCAAATCACACTACAACCATACCATTAGATAGTCCCGTCTATCTCGGTTGTGAACATATGTTTATACTTTATAAGGATCCAATAATATGATCTTCCGTGTGACGCCGCACACCACATTAACTACAGTATAAAGTAAATGGACTTTTGCAACAATATAGTTGCAAACGTTTGATCACATGATTCTCATTTCAAATATTGTCAAAATATTGTTCATGCAAAAAGCTAGACTTTTAGTGTACAATCCAACAATCTCCCACTCATACTAAAAGACTATACTGCCATATCTCCTGCCATACATCTGATTCCCACTCCCACTACTTGACAATCAAAAGATTTCGCCTTAAGGTCCTTGTAAAAGGATTTACTAGGTTATAATTCGATGCAATCTAGGCGACAACAACCTTTCCCTCATCATACGATTTCTCGTATCAGGTAGTACTTGCGCTCGATGTGTTTAAGTGTCTTATGGGCTCGTGATTCCTCCAAGTTTGCAACTGCACCATTATTATTATAATAAATTGTAATGACCTTGGGAAAACTCAGAATCACATCTAAGTCCATTACGAAGTTTCTACAACCATATATATACATTGGCTGCCACAAGGCTACAATATTATCATTATTCCATGGCGGAGTCAAAAATATTAATCCATATAACACTCCTCCACTTTATGGATCTACTTCTCAAATTAAACACACAACCTTGAGGTGGATTTACTGCAGTCCCTATGATTTGAAAAACCAAATCAATGTAATCGTCAAGAAGTAATGAATCTGTCCGGTAAGCCTACATATAATTTTCACTCCTTCTCAGGCACTTCAAATACGTCTTACCGCAGTTCAATATTCTTGTTCCGGGTTACCTTGATTCCCACTATCTATGCCATTGGCAAAACATATAGCCAATCTCATGCATAGCATTCCTTAGATTGAGTTTCTTTATTGCCGAAGCATAGGGTACCACCTTCATCTATTTTATCTTCGTTTGTGTCTTAAGACACAATCCTTAGATAAAGTCACATGCTAAAACGCGTAAGGATTGTATCATTCATACGAAGCTTGAGATAAGCACAATATCTTTTATTGTGATTATTGTAACCATGATCACAAGAATATATTTTGCTTCTCTTAAGTCCTTCATTTGTTACTGCTTTATTAACCATACACATACGCTCGACAATACTCTTTCATTATCTCCAATGAGCAAGATACTATCTACGTACATAAAAGAAATACCACCATGTTTTTGTCACTCTTTTCAATACACAAGGCCCATCTGAGCATTGATTAATTCCATATGACTGGATTTTCTTATCAAAATGGATATTTCATGATCTTGAAGCTTGCTTTAGTCCATCGATGGACACTTTTAAGCTTACATTCAAAATGTTCTTAGCTCTTTGCAATGAATAACCCTGGTTGCTTCACATAGATATTTTCCTCAAGACTTCCAATCAGGAATGTTGTCTTGACATCTATTTGTTGTACCTTACAATCAAAATGAGTAGCAATAGATAAATGAGTCCGGATTTACATAGGCATAGCTATCGGCGAACATGTTTCCTCGTAATCGAACCCTTTCTTTCTGAGTATACCTTTTCACATCAAGTACTGCTTTCTTGGTTTTCACCTTACCGTATGATCCTCTTTTATTTGTATGACCACTTCCAACGACTTTTACACATTTAGTGGTTCTACAAGCTCCTTTAATTTAGAATCCATAGATTTTATTTCAAAATTCATTGCAACTTACTAAGATTCAGCATTTTGATCTTATAGTGCTTCGTTGTTTCCATAGGATCACTTTCCCAAAATATAAATATATCGTGTTGTAAAACAACCCTCCCAATACTATAAGGCACTATATGCAGTTGTGTATCAGATGTGACACGCAATGCAGTTTACTTGTAGTATATCCTCTTGCACAATTGGTACTAAAATTTGTGTTTCTCTACTCACACTTCATAGAACATTCTATACATGGTTTTGTGATTTATTACATGGTCCCCTTCCAAAAATCTAGTGTTTGTGTTAACTATCACTCTCTTGATCTTTTGGACTATTAAATAAACACCCTTCATTTTTCTTGGATATCCCACGAACAGACAATCATCATATGACATGCTGTTTCTAGGGCATACCCATATAATGAATTTAAAATTCAAATAACTCATCATATATCTAACCATTTCCATATGAGTCTTATTCTTTCTTTCCGTCACACCATTCTGCTGGGGTTTGTCCGGTGTAGTTAACTTGGGATTCAATCCCATCCTCTGATAAATAGCTCCTAACTATCCTAAGAGGTACTCGCCACTATGATTAAATCATAATGACTTGATATAATTTTCATGACGTTTCACCGCATCAGCAATGTACTTCTTGATTTAATCATAGTACTCAGTCTTGGAGTGCATCAAATAAATATATCGGTATCTAGAATAATCATCGAATATTTATAACCACCTCTCTCCGGGATAATCTTGGGATTGCATAAATCAGAACTCGCAAGTCATGATAGTTTTCACTTCCAATTGCATGCATACGATATTCCAGATATAATACACAACTTAGCGTGCCACTATTTAAAGTGGTAAATGAAATAGTACGTGCATCCAAATATATAATAATAATAGACAAATAATTCAATTATGTCAATTATATAAAAGGAATTAAATTGCCAAAAATAAGTTGACTTGATCAACAATCCAAGCAATTAATCCATAACTTGCGCAACAAGAAGGATGTCTTGTGCCCTAAGTCATCTCACACACGGACCCACAGCAACCCGAAAATTGTCGCCTGAAGCGGCGCCGCTCCAGCCATGTAATTGTCCGTCGGGAAAATGTCACACGCTGGAATACATCGGAGCTTCCAATGTCTTTCATCTGCCGCCAAAACTCCTATAGCCAGCACGACTGAAACCCTCTTCCGTCGGGCAATCGTGCCAACGGCTATGAGGGATAGTGTAGCCGTGAACCATCATGCTCCGTCGATATTAGTCAAGCCACAACCATCACGATCAGCGCCGTGAATAGGCCCACACTCCAACCGTGCAAGTTGCTGCACATTTGACGCCAACGCCGTGCATTGGCTCCGCTGGGTTCCACCATCCGACAACATTAGTGAGGATGTGCAGCGTGCAGTACCATGGCTTGCCTCCATCCACGTCCATTCAGACCCGATCGGCCAATGAAAAGACACGCGCGGAAACTGGTGTGACCCTATCGGAAATCAAGGAAGACTCACCCAGAATCATGATGGACCCGACCAAAAATAGAAAGCAGACCCGCTCGGAACCATCATCAGACCCGATCGAAAAACTCGAAGGTTTGCTGGGTTCACCACACGATCTCCGGCGAACCCAGCGATTGGCTCCGCATCATCGCTGGGTTCGCCATAAGCCTCACAATCTCCGGCGGCTGGCCTATGCTACTAAGGTTTGCTTATTAGCGCTTACCGCCAGCATCCCTCGTTGCTTAGCCAACACATCATTTGGAATCAGATTGAAGTTTTCTTTACTCCAAAACGACCCTATCTTCTGTAGCTTTCCAACCATATATCGCACTTCCAATTCAGAGCTCCACACAAACACAGAATAATTACACAAGTTGGACGTGCGTTTCAGAGCATCCTTGTACAAATTGCACCTTTTCTCCAACTTGGCATTTTTGATCCCTTTTTCCACCTTAAACACAATAAAACACCTCAAGCGCACCTTTTTCTTACATATTTTGAATATAAGATACTTGTGCTAATATATGACAACAATTCTCATAAAAAAGTTGTTAAATTGGACACTAAAACACGCTTATTTTCATTCTCAACAAATCCCCAAACTTACCCGTTGCTCGTCCCGAGGCAAAAAAATAAAAATAAAGAGAAAAAGAGAGTATGAAAATTAGTGGGAAAATAATGACTACGACCCATTCACAATACAATTGTCCTCAACTTAGGTAATGCAACTCTTATTACATGTAATAATCAATTCATAGCATACAATAGAAGACAATCACCACTAATTCAAATGCTCCATTAACATGTTCTCACGGGAAGTATATATCACTCTCACTCAAGTGTAAAAAATGTACATTTATGAGTTAAGATGTTTACGCTCAAATTCTATTCAAGTGCATGCGTAGCCATGAGCTTGCCAAATGTCTCAAACTCTCCATCAATATTATTATGATTCGACAATGGGATCAAAAAGGACTTTTAATAGGAGATAATGTTGGCCCATTGGTATGGGTAGGAAACATATGGATAAAGTAACTTAATTAGTAGATAATTAAAATGGATATCTTTTGTACTGCAGATTTTTACACTTCAAGGCTATCCAACTTCATGCTCTTCTAATTTTCTTTTCTCTCATTTCCTTCAAGCTCAACATACTTTTTTTTCCTTCTTTTTTTTCTTGAGGTACCAGTTTCGGGCACTACCTCTAACATCTCGGGGTACCAGTTTCACTACCCCTAAGCAACTTATTTTTAAGCTCATAATCACTTGTACAGCTCCAAATATTTTATTCCTTCCAAACTCCATCAAAATTAACTTCATACACTTTGAAAACATTTAATTCTCTACTAAATATAGGAATTTAAGGCTCAAATAGGATATCAAAGTGGCTATCTTCGTAGGTTGCCAAAGAAATAAGGCTTTTAGGCTCAACGGGGCTACCTACGGATAAATATCATTTGGTAAGGAATTATTTGGCTAAGTGACTCATAAATTCAAGGATGACCTTAGATCATTTCCCATCATCTAACACACATGTAGTTTCAAGTACGACAAGAGGCAAGTTCTAGAATACACGCACAAGAATGATACTCACCAGAAAGAAACATCATGTGATTATGTAACATGATCAACGAGGCTCAAAATCTCACATGGGTTTTTTAACAAGTAACAGAGCACCTTTCATGGTAAGCAATATCCCACAAGTACACATAGAACTTCATATCACAATATAACTCAAGTACACTTCTTTCATCAATTTCAAGAGCATATGAATTTCAGGCACAATTTAAGCATATAAGCTCATATGGATCACAAAACCAAAATCTCAATCCTTTACTCGCATAAATTAAAAGCACATATAAAAAATTAGAATAAGAAAACGAGGGTAACTGATTTTCTTCAACGTACGCACGAGATCTTCAAGTTGAAGCCTCAATGTAGAACTCGTCTTGCCACCTAGTTACCCTTTTTTATCATCAAAGCTCAAGCACACTCATCATCACAAGATTCATCAATAATAAAATAGGAGAACTCTAAGAATGACTCAATTGACTATCTAATCGACTCCACACACTAGAAACACCACTGAACACTAGGCAAATTGCAAAAAAATTGATTCGTCAAAATCGATTAAAGTTTCAACATACCACAAAAAATAAATTCCCATAGCAAACATTACAAAGAAAAGATTATTCTCTTGGTGCTTCAATAAGGTAATAACATCACACCCCCAAACTTAGTAAAAACGTAAGTTGAAACTAAGTTTTCAAAGAGATGTAATTGCCGATTAGTAAGCACCTTAAATATAAAAATTTCTTACTCACACGAAAGAAATAAAGCAATAAAATGGAAGGGGAAGCCCCCAGCAGGAGCTCATGTTTAACGTCGGAGTGTCACGACAGTAGAGGACGGTCTTCTCGCATCCTCACTTTCAAATACTTTCTTTTTCTCTTCTTGTCTACACTCAACACCTTACCTTTCTTGGTAAAAAGTATATGATCTTCAAAATTTCCTTCCTCCCATGACTGTGTGGACACCTCCGTGTCAATCTTCCACTTAAATTCAGAATTATTTATCTTAGAAAAATCAAGATTAAACAAGTTAGAATTCATACGATTGAGTCTCAATGGGCATCTTTATTACATGATCAAGAGAGAAAACCACATTTTCATTATCCATCTGCAGTCTAAGCTTCTCGGCTATCAACCTCTTTGCTCTTTCCCACTATTTTCCACTATAAGCTCGTTATTCTGCTCTTGGGATGGCTCTGGTGTGTTCTGAACAACAAGTGTAGCATTTGGTATCGAATCGGACATTGAACTGTGTTGCTCGTCCTCAGCTCGACCAAAAAGGACTGGTCGAACAGATGTAGTTTGGTCGAGCAGCGTGTTAGATCGCGAGCTTTCATTCGCCATGTGTTGCTCGACCTCCGTTCGACTTGGGTAGTAAGGTTGAACGGATGGATTCTAGTCGAGCAAACTGCTCGATCGCGAGCTCTCGTCTCTCATGCATTGTTCGACCTCCATTCGACCAAGGTGGTCTGGTCGAATAGAAGAGTGCAAGTTGAACAGCATACCTGAAAACAGAGCATCGCAATTCTATTTTTCCAAAGTTTGCTTGACCTCCGTTCGACTTGGGTAGCATGGTCGAACGGAAGGCATCTAGTTGAGCAAACTACCTTGTCGCGAGCTTCCAATTTCATTGCGTTGCTCGACCTCTGTTCGACCATCAGGTCTGCTTGAACAGACTTGGTTTGGTCGAGCAACTTCACTGTTCCTTTCTTTTCCACTTGCCGGCATCATCAGACCCTCGTACTGTGGCCCAGACCTCAATGTGATGCCATTATTCTCCCACGTTTGTGTCAATTGATCCACATTCGCGGCCATCTACCCCATAATCAAGGTAAGGTCCTTCAACTGCCTAGATAAATCTACATGATCAACATTTATGGTATCCTCAAGACGATCAACCCTTGCATCATTCTCAGCCATGTATCGATTGAACATATCTTCAACACTAGCCTACACTTCTTGCTATTGTATACTAGGCCCTCTTAGTGTCAACTCTGTAATCTGCCTCTGCTGGGACTCTAGTAGCTTGTTGATGTTAGCTAAACTAGAGATGATCACATCATCCCTATTCGGCTTCTCCACTTGCGCTACCTTGGCAAGTACATATGATCCTCTATCTCTCTCCGTAGGCCAGTCACGTGAATTCATAGAGATGTCTTCGAATAACTTTTCTGCTTCTATTGCTGTTTTAGATAACAACGCTCCACCTGATGATGCATCAATAAAAATACGCGACTCAAAATCCAATCCATAGTAGAAGATGCTTATGTATTTAGCCTTAGACATCCCATTCTGTGGACACCTCCTGAGCATGTCTTTAAACCTGTCCCACGCCTCATAAAATTTCTCACCCTGATTCATAACAAATTGGGTGATCTCTTGCTTCATTCGTAAGATCCTTGAGGGTGGCATGTATCTCTCCAAGAACTTTTGCTGCAGTTGGTCCCATGTAGTGCAGTCTGTGGCATCAAGACTCTCATATCAAGCTTTCGTCCTATCAATCAAAGAGAACTTGAATAGGGCGATCCGCCTAGCATTATCATTAACTCCAGCACCCTTTTGAGTATTTGCATAACCAAGGAATCTTTTGAGGTGTTGATATGGATCTTCATAGCAACCTCCATAAAAGGGATTCTTCTCTACCATGTTAATAAGAGCGGGATGTATCTCAAAATCATCATCTTCCCCCTTGCTCCTATCAACCCCATGTTACCAATTCCATAATTCGTGAAAATTTCACGTATGACAACATTATTCGGATTCTGCCTTGCTCCGGCCATGTTTAGCACTGTGTGTTATTCTTCCTTTCCTTCTTTTCCTTTTCATAGTGCACAAGTACCTCAAAAATTTTCAAGGTTAGATAGAAAAAAATAATCACAAATAGAACTCTTAATCAAACCAGAAATAATAAACTAATAATAACAGCAGTCCTCGGCAATGGCGCCAAGAACTTGATGCGCGTTTTCTTTACACGCAAAATTAATCCCTAAGTATTAAGGATATCAATTGCAGCTTAAGAAAATGACCAAGTGAATATCGAACCTAAAGGACGTCGTATTATTAATTTAATTATTTACTAAATTAATTAAGATAAGTGTGACAATATAGTTTTTAGAATTTAATTATAATCTACTAAATAATTAATTAAAATAACAAATAAAATAAAATATCACTAGAAGAATACGAAACTGGATCAAGTAGGAGAATAGGTAGCTCTAGGATAATCCAGTTTCACTCATTAATCTCCCTTTCGTGTGTTGATGTCCGACTCTGCCTCGTGGAATATGGACGCATCTCTAAACCATGCATAGCTACTCTATAGACACAAGTAAACATGTGTGTAACACGTGTGAATAACTTCAGAGCAAGAGATATAATTCCACCCCCCTTTCTAGGTATTATCAGTATCAATTATTTCCCTGGCCAATTGGTACTCTAACCCGATATGATCTCCCTTTTTAGGTACTATAAAATTATCCTCTTTATCCTACTTAATAATCTGAATTCAATTCAATTAATAAATATTCATATATGTTAGTTCTAATGAATCTTCAGAGTCCCCTCACTTAGAATCATAACATGAAATCCTCTTCAGCTATGAATGAACTCAATCTACAACCAAGATATATATTAAGACTCTATATACCAATTGAAGATGCACAAAATGACCGTGAATATGATTAAGAAAGCACAATCATATATAAAATAAATCCACAAGTAGTGTTGTACGAAGTTTACACACGAAAGTTTAATTAATTCGTTAAAACCTTCATAATCCTACTTTTACAAAAAAGCTCTAGCCCATAATGTTACGAAGAACAATCATGGGGTTTATAACTTATATTTATATTTTTATATCTTCACGAATATTGTTGAGATTTTGCAGATTTTAGGGTGAGATTGATATAAAATATGAGGGTCTAAATTAGCGATCATTAATCCTCGACAATGATCGTCACCTATGAAGAAGAAAGAAGCCGCCCATGAAACATATAATGGATTTGCAAAATTAATTAAGAAATTTTGGGCTGTGTTCAAGTGATTTCAAGAGGTGGGCCCAATAACTCATGCAAAGAATTGGTATCACACTTGCAAATGTAGTTGCACGGTCATTCATGTGCTAAATTCAACTCATGAATTTGAATTGAGTGGCGGGGCCCATGTTAAAAGAAGGCCTTATTTTTTACATTTCTTCATCATCCGAATGAAGTCCATCCAAGAGCCAATGATGATTAAATGGCCCACACTGCTTGATTCGCATGATGCCATACTCCAACAGCTATAAAAGAGCTCCATTACGCCAAGATCGAGAAGAGAACAGAATGGCGTAAACACTCACGCCATCTTTCGCCTTCCACCTTTCATCTTCTACCCTTTACCCGTCTTTTATCAATCCATTATATCGGTTCAGGAGAAGATTCAAGTTCAGTTGAGAGAGGTGATTCAATCGGAAAGACGAAGGGAGATCGTAAAACACGTGATACTAGTGTTTTGTATTTCTCTTTATCTTTTCTTTTGTTGATTTTGATTATGAAATTGTCAGTCATTAGGGTTGGGTTTAAACTCATGGGCTAAGTACTTTTACAGTTCTAAGGATTGAAGGGTAGGATAGTTGATTTGGAAATCTAGACAATTATTGTGAATTCATGCTGTTGATTATTCTTGTTTACTCGATTTATTCATACTATATTATATGTTTGTAGCGTCTTCATAATATGCTATTGATATTGCCCGTGATGCTTGGTATGTTGTGTTAGCTTCATACATACTTAATATTGTCTGTCTGCTAGGGATTATAGTAGTTTGCCCGTGAACACTATAATTCTATGGGCTGGTAAATTGGATGCTTGTTATTCTTAGTGGAACAATGCAATTAAGAATTCAAGTAGGAAGTGAATAAGTTTGAGTAGTACTTTCAGAGAATATATGTTAGTCGAATTGGCCATCCGGAGTTTTGTGAAATTTGCCTTATTAATATCTAGGAAGGAGGTTCAAAACTGTTCGCGCATCACTTTGTGATTTATTTCCATTAAAATAGCATGAATGAACAATAAGACGTTTAGAAAACCAAATCAATTGTAATATACATGATACCTTAGAGCTGTTATTACTCTTTTGATCAAACTTGAATAATTCTCATTGCTTTTATTTATTGTGTTAATTATTATTTAAATTATTTGAGATATTAATTTATAATCAAAACTTGGAAATTGGTTACAATAATTCTAATCGAATTGTGATATAAGATAAATAAATAGTTAGCTGTCTCAGTGGGAACGATATTTATACTGGGGTACTTGCCTCTACAATTGACATCCCTACACTTGGGTATTTTAATTGAGGTGCGCAATAATTGCCTAACAAGTTTATCGCGTCGTGCTGCTGGGAATAGTTAAATTGTTTATTTTTATTTTATCGCTAATTTAATTAGGATATTCTTAAGCATATTCTGACTCTAATATTTTTTTGAGGTACATACTATGGATGTCAGATATGATGGAAACACATTCCAACCTCATCATGATTATTTTAAGGATCCACTTGAATTATATTTAAGTGATTTTCTTACTCTTCCTACTTCTATTACTGATAATTTTTCTAATGAACTTTCTCTTGAATTCCTTGAATGCTTGCATGAATTAAATGAATGCAGAGACTTAAAAGGAGAAGCAACAATAGTAGAGGAATCCAAGTTAAAGCAACGTTTACTTTCCCTTATACGAGTAGTGAGCGAAAACTTGGAGAAGGAGTTGGAAGAGTTGAGAATTGTCGATGAAAAAAAGGATGAGTGGGGGAGTAGTATTGAGAAGTTGATGAGTTGGAATAAAAACTTAGTTGGCACTTTAAAGATGAATTTCAAGAATGCCAACGAGACAGTCCCTTGCCATAAGTACACATGTGACAAAGAAGCTCAGCACTTAAAGTACGACGGCAAAGATGAAGATATCCATGGCCATTTCGATGAACCTGTGGATTTTCGTCTGGCTTGTAGACGTTAAAGACGAGCGCGTGTTGGGAGTCACCCCAATGCTATCTTTAATGCTTTTAGTATTTTATTCTATTAGCTTAGTATGTCTTTTTATTTTTACCCACTCCAAACTCAGTTCATAGTTATTTTTGAATGCAGAGAATGATTGAATGTGTCCGTTATGTGACTTTGGCTAGAAAACTTTGAGAAAATCAGAAGTAGTTGGAGAAAAAGCAGGATGTTGAACAGGGTTGTGACATATGAGAAACTGAGCATAAAACAGAGTGCGTGAAGATAGGCAGCCCACTTGACTACCATGGAGTGACACAGGGGAGTATTCAAAAAGTTGCTCGATGTCAAGCACATTTTGCACGAGGGCTTTGACGTCGAGCAGAAATGTATCTTATCCAAATAGCATCGTCATCACCATTCTGACGAACATTATCCATTCTGGATTGATACTCATGATGTTTCGATCCTCAACAGTTGGAGAAAAGTTTGTACTGATCTTTATCTACCCTTCTCTAACGATCGCTGTGCCGGAAGAAACAAGAAAAAGGTTGCTGGAATGAGAAGATTCTTACACAAACATTACTCCTACTGATCGAGAGCTGCAAAAAGAGGAGTTATCGGTGGTTCTAAACGAAGGTGTTGGTGGCCAAATTCAGTGATAAGGATAGTAATGGGTGAGCAGACTCATTGAGAAGGCGAGATCCCAGCTCGGTTGAGAATTCATGTATTACAAGTGGGGTCCATTTAGAATTAAATGCATCAACCCAATTAGTTGGAGAATTTGTGGGATCCAGGGCTTAATTGGAATATTGCAAGAATGGAAATTGGGAAATTAGTTCCCATGGCTGGAAAATTGCTGCAACCAGCATGCAAGTCTTGGAAAGAGATGAATTGTATTAAAAGTGTGGCCCATGTGATTGCTTAATTTAGAATGAGGAGCTCATGCATTTGATTACATAGCATCTGGCCAAAAGTGATGCTATAGAGAGTGGTGGGACCCATGACATGGATTCATACATATTCAATTACCAAAAGGAATTGATCCATGAATTGTTGAGAGGTACAGCATGTAGAATTCAAGGTTGGCATGAAAAAAAATTGATAGGTAGTTGCAGGCAATTCTGAGTGAATTACACCGAGAAGCAGAGAGGCTGTGGAGATATTCTTATCGAATTTTGCTTGGAAATTTGAGCAAGTATTGGCTGCTTCCATACATCCGTCCAAGGCATAGATCGTTAGCTTTAAAAAAAAGGTGAGATTCTCGGCTACATGTAGATAAGTGTCTCTCTTACACATATGCATGCCTGAGACTTTATCCATCACTAGCACTACCTTTTGCCACCTCACACAAAATCACCATCATACACTCTCTCTCACCTGACCCATTATCTCTCACCATCACACATGCAAACTACCCGCTCCATGCACTATCACACCACTACACGTTTTCTTGCATATTTCATGCACACATTCTCCCTTTGCCTCCATATTATCTACAATCTATTTTTATATTTCAACAACTTTATAATCTTTCTCAAACTTATTTTGATACTTTATCGAAAATAAGTTTGGGGAGGAGCGTTTGGTTGTTTGAAATTTCACGTTTTTAACGTGATGATAAATATATGGAGCAAACAAGAGAGATGTCTATGCAAGGTATGTTTTCTATTATTTATTTTCTCTCCATATTCTATACTCTATCTTTTTATATTTCAAGACATCTATACTCTTTCTCAAACTTATTTTGATATTCTATCAAAAAAAAAAAGTTTGGGGAGTAGGAGGTGGTTTATTGAAATTATTCTTTTTATATGGAGAGTGGAAAAGAAACCAAGGGAGATTGCAAGAAGAGGTAAGTGAGCTAAACTTTTTGAATGGGCTATGAGTTGAGTTTGCTTGCGGTGAGATATTGACTACTTTGTGAACTTGAAGACTTTTGATAGAATTTTAGGTGTAACATGATTTGGTTTATGATGAAGATGTTTTTATACTTAACTTGAAAATTCTTATTGATTTGGCGGATGAAATTGTGTTGTTCCATAAATTATGAATTGCTAGATAGTCTTAGTTGTTGGAATTATTTTATACTTAGTGAGCTTTTGAGCCTTTAAAAATCATGAACATTCTGATGCATCATTATTTTTATTCTTGAGAGTCTCTTGATTAATTGTGATGTGTTTCTAGAACTTGCCCTAAGTCTCCTTGAATATTCAAGATAGTTTAGTGGATTATGGAATTGATTTAAGGTCATCCTTTATTTTATTAGTCACTTAGCCAAATAATTTCCTACCAATATTTATTTGTAGTTAGCCTTTTTGTGCCTTCAAGCCTTTTTCTTTGGCAAACTACAAGAATTAGCCACTTTGATTATCTTTTTGAGCCTTTAACTTCCTATATTTAGTGGAAAATTAATTGCAAGTCGAAGTGTATTGATTGAGCTTGATAGTAAGTTTGGAAAGGAATGAAAGTGGTACTAAAAAAGTGATGAAGTTTGAAAATGCATCGAAGGAAAAATTCGTGGAGTAGTGCTTAATCTAGTACTCCATTAATTCAAACACCCTAGGACAGTGCTTAATCTAGTACCCTATGGAGGATGTGTGGGGTAGTGCCTAAATCTGGTACCCCATAAGAAAAAAAAAAGAAAAGTATGAAGCTTTCATGTTGCTTTAAAATTGGAGAAGGTGAATAATATTGTTGGAGTTTAGAAGAAGTAAGGGGATAAAAAAGTTGAAGTGATCAATGAGTCACATTTCCTAAATTTATCCTTCCTTAACCAAAGAGCAAACATTACAACCAAATACAAAGTCCTTAATGATCCATAATTTTGCTAGCTACAAGTACAAGTAGAGTTGAGACAATGGGCAAACCTATGGTAAAACACCGCAGTTAAATCATGTTGAGCAATTTTAAAGCTTATATATTTGAGAGTTGAGCGATACAGATGTCCTAGTGAGCTTCCATGTACCAAGGCAATAATCTAGTTAGTAATGATTTTCTGTGATGTATCACATGCTTATCTGCTTTATTAATTTGAATTTATTTTTTTAAAAAAAATTCTGAACCCAATGAAATCAAATATCACGTCCTATTTTTCTTTTATTCTCTTTATTGCCTCGGGACGAGCAATAGTTAAGTTTGGAGAGTTTGTTTAGCACGAAAATTCGCACTTTTCATAAGCCGTTTTTATATGATTATTGTATTATTTTAGCATTGTTTGTGGAGTTTATAACTTATATTTATATTTTTATATCTTCACGGGTATTGTTGAGATTTTGCAGATTTTAGGGTGAGATTGATATAAAATATGAGGGTCTAAATTAGCGATCATTAATCCTCGACAATGATCGTCACCTATGAAGAAGAAAGAAGCCGCCCATGAAACATATAATGGATTTGCAAAATTAATTAAGAAATTTTGGGCAGTGTTCAAGTGATTTCAAGAGGTGGGCCCAATAATTCATGCAAAGAATTGGTATCACACTTGCAAATGTGGGTGCACGGTCATTCATGTGCTAAATTCAACTCATGAATTTGAATTGAGTGGCGGGGCCCATGTTAAAAGAAGGCCTTATTTTTTACATTTCTTCATCATCCGAATGAAGTCCATCCAAGAGCCAATGATGATTAAATGGCCCACACTGCTTGATTCGCATGATGCCATACTCCAACAGCTATAAAAGAGCTCCATTACGCCAAGATCGAGAAGAGAACAGAATGGCGTGAACACTCGCGCCATCTTTCGCCTTCCGTCTTTCATCTTCTACCCTTTACCCGTCTTTTATTCATCCATTATATCGGTTCGGGAGAAGATTCAAGTGCAGTTGAGAGAAGTAATTCAATCGGAAAGACGGTGGGAGATCTTAAACCACGTGACACTAGGGTTTCTTATTTCTCTTTATCTTTTCTTTTGTTGATTTTGATAATGAAATTGTCAGCCATGAGGGTTGGGTTTAACCTCATGGGCTAAATACTTTTACAGTTCTAAGGATTGCAGGGTAGGATAATTGATTTGGAAACCTAGACAATTATTGTGAATTCATGCTGTTGATTATTAATGTTTACTCGATTTATTCAGACTATATTATATGTTTGTAACGTCTTCATAACATGCTATTGATATTGCCCGTAATGCTTGGTATGTTTTGTTAGCTTGTCTGCATACGTGCTTAATATTGTCTGTCTGCTAGGAATTATAGTAGTTTGCCCGTGAACACGATAATCCTAGGGGCTGGTAAATTGGATGCTTGTTATTCTTAGTGGAATAATGCAATTAAGAATTCAAGTAGGAAGTGAATAAGTTTGAGTAGTACTTTTAGAGAATATATGTTAGTCGAATTGGCCATCCGGAGGTTTATGAATTTGCCTTATTATTATCTAGGAAGGAGGTTCAAAACTGTTCGCGCATCACTTTGTGATGTATTTCCATTAAAATAGCATGAATGAACAATAGGACGTTTAGGAAACCAAATCAATTGCACTATACCTGATACCTTAGAGCTGTTATTACTCTTTTGATCAAACTTGAATAATTCTCATTGCTTTTATTTATTGTGTTAATTATTATTTAAATTATTTGAGATATTAATTTGCAATCAAAACTTGGAAATTGGTTACAATAATTCTAATCGAATAGTGATACAAGATAAATAAATAGTTAGCTGACTCAGTGGGAACGATATTTATACTGGGGTATTTGCCTCTGCAATTGACATCCCTACACTTGGGGATTTTAATTGAGGTGCGCAATAATTGCTTAACATCGAGCAACTGGTCGAGCAAGCTCTTTGTATGTTTTTCGTTATTTTGTTTGAGTTTTCCTCTTCCGTTTGTCCAAAACGATTCTGGTCGAACGGATCTCCTTTGGTCGAGCAAGCTTGCGCAGTCTCACCGTTTCGCACATAACTTCTACATCCGAGCTTCGATTTGAGTGATTCTTGTGCTCAAGAGATCCTCTCTTCCTTAGCTTTCTATCCATTTAAAGAACTCTTAGAAACTCCAAGATTGAATGTATTGCAAGTCATGGAAAGTGGCACAGCCGTTCTGTTCGGCATAGCTTGCGCGACGTCACCATTTTGATCTTAACTTTATCGTTTGGGATCGGAGTGAAGTGTTATTTACGCCAAAAGGACCCTCTCTTCTGTAGCTTTCCAACCATATATTGCACTTCGAATTCAAAGCTCCACACAAACACAGAATAATTACACAAGTTGGACGTACGTTTCAGAGCATCCTTGCACAAATTGCATATTTTCTCCAACTTGCACTTTTGATCACATTTTCCACCTAAAACACAATAAAACACCTAAAGTGCACCTTTTTCTCATATATTTTGAATATAAGATACTTGTGCTAATATATGACAACAATTTTCATAAAAAAGGTATTAAATTGGACACTAAAACACGCTTATTTTCACTCTCAACACACGTGCAGCTCAGTTCCTTCTCCGGTCAACGTCGTGAAGATCCACTGTGTGGGTTCAACCTAACCCTAACTTGTGTGGAAACATACCATTGCTTCATGGCAAGACCTTATCGACAAATATTGGTCACGCACCCATCACATCCCTTGCAACCGTCGTCGTTCATCAATGCTGCCTTTCACCGGACATCTTTCACAGCTTTCATTGCCATGATACTGTGCGGTGAAGTGTGAGTGGTATACAATTAGGGTTTTCAATAAGAATCAAACTCTAAACCCTAATATCACGTATTCCACTCAAACCCTAGCCTAACGTGTCACGTTTAGCCATAGAACCTACGCTCTGATACCAATTGTTGGCGTTTAGATCTTTTTGGTTAACATGAACCGTTAGGGTTCCATGCAATTCTACAGCAGTGGAAGTAAAAGTGTAGAATCATATTACCTTTCATTAGGGTTTGATGTAGAGGTTAGACATCAATAAGAACAAACGACCTTCCGATCTTCTGCTGTATTCCTAAGCCACGTCTTGACATTGTGTGGGTAACGATCTACAAGACGAACTCAATCTACAGTCAATCTCGCTTGCTCACGGTTTTAGGCATGTAAACATGATTATCCAGACAGCTGAGATTGGCTATTTATAGGCTACAACAAGGATCAGGAGGAGAAATTAGAGTTTGGGCCTCCCATTGGGCTTAAACATCCAAGTTTAGCCCAAAACTTATACTTAAGTCCAATAATAATGAATCAGTCCACTAAAAAAATATTATTGCACTACCATCCTAATCCCAAATTATGTTATGGGCTCCTTCTTATTATGAGCCTGTTAATATCCCCGTGTTTAAGATTCATTGTCCATTAATTAATTAAGTTATTGACAACTCCATTAATTAATATATTTACCAAGAGTAATACCACTCAACCTCATTATCATGCCAGAATAAATCCACCTGCAGGGTTTTCATGATGATCATTATGAGCTCCTCAAGGGGACATCATCAACCAATTCCGTTAGGACACAGAATCCTTCTACAATCAACAAGCACACCATAGAGATAGCACCATCTCCCAACTCACCGAGCGTATTAATTTAACTATTAAATCTCACCCATTGATGAATCAAAGAAATAAATACTGTCTTACGTGTCGAGGTTATTGTATAGGGATTAAGTGTATGAACATCCATAAAAATAGAGATCAAGTTTTATTATATAGTCAGTATAAACAGAATGATTTCAAAGCGGTCCTACTCAATACACATAAGTGCACTAGTGCAATTTTATAGTCAAGACAGACTAATGTCAATCACACTACAACCATGTCGATAAATAGTCCCCGTCTATCTTGGTTGTGAACATCTGTTTATACTTTATAAGGAGCCGATAATATGATCTTCCGTGTGACGCTGCACACCATATTATCTACAGTATAAATTAAATGGATTTTTGCAATAGTATAATTGCAAACATTTGATTACATGATTCTCACTTCAAATATTGTCAAAATATTATTTATACAAAAATATAGACTTTTAGTATACAATCCAACAGACGATTCATTGTACATGAAATAAGTAGGATTATAAACAACTGCCTCATTTGTTTCCCACTTGAAACGTAACTCGCTTTCTCAAAATAGTCTACGTATTCCTTATCATCATCCAATAAACCTTTTGCATAGCAAGACTTCCCGTATGTATCACATATTCCACCATTGTATCTTCTGAAATCCTCATAACACGTAGGACCTTTAACAACCCTAAGTAGAATTCTAAAATAAAAATTAATCCCTGCATCAGGAGGAACGTAGTGAATTCTTCCTAAAGAAATCTCTCTCTAACTCCTGGCCCATTCTTTCTTGTCTCTTTTGTAGACAAAATATTGTGGGAATTTAGCATAGGTTAGATCACGTGCATCTGGATATTTTTTGTTCGCCTCAAACCAAGCAAGGAACATGGTCTCTTTCATCATTGTCTTCTCAAAAATTGATCCATATCCGAGAATATGATGTTCTGCTCACCTTCCAAATAAAAACTTAGCCTCTCCACCGGTGGATATCGGTACTGTATTTCGTATCCAAAAATCCTCCAAGCAGCTTCACATGTCGATATGTATTTACAGTCATAGAACATTTTTATTTCATCCACATGAGCAACCCTCTCATTGTCTTCTGTACTTTGGCAGAATGGTTTGGATATTCAATCATTTCCTTTATTAACATATTTGAATAAATACTTGATAGACTGGGTCTGGTTACACCACTCGACATTAATATACGCCTGATAACGAAGCATTAGCTCATGATTATATGGAAAAACATAGCGATTGTCAAGCTCAATTCCACTCTTCATGACTGTCCTACCATCATTCCTTCTATGATAGATGGGGTATCCATATTGGTCTATACTTTTATCTAATACAAATTTCTTTGGGAAATGTTTACTAAAGGCATCATCAATCATGCAATGAGAAGTTTTTCTCAACTGTCCACACGACCGGTGTATCATATATTCACATACTGCATCATAGTACTCTTTGTCTTCATCCTCGCTTGGTATCTCAGTAGATATAATCGAATCAATTTCGATACTAGTTGGACTATTCATAACTTTTTCAAGGAAGAGTAGAATATGAGCATGGGGTAATTCTTTTTTCTGAAACTCCACCGTGTACACAACTGAGAGTTAAACAAAACATAGAGTTATATTAATGTTAGAAACAATTTTATTTGGAAAAATTAAATAACTAAAACACATTATTTGTTACGTAACACTTAAATAAATGATGAAAAATATAATAATTGAAGAAAAGATTGAACAATAGATGTATAATAGGTGTAATAAACTTTAATTTATGTCTAACAATTAAGAAATATATGCATAAGATAAAGAGTATACATGGATAAATTTTACTGATTAGAAAATTAGAACAAAGAACATATCTGCTTTAATCCTACCAAAGAGTTGATTTTTATGTAGGTCTACGATCAAATCATCCAGCTTCATTTTGAAAACACGTACGATTATGTTCGGCATGTCTTCTGCTCTGAGTCCACGCGAAGTATCAAAATGCTGAATCTCGGGCCATTTCTGATTACATGTGAATGTAATAAATAAATTTGGATAGCCTGCCCATCGACATATGGCCATCGCATCTTGATAATTCTGCACCATGTATCTCGAACCTCCTTTAAAGGATGCTGGGAGAACAATTCTCTTGCCCTATATCCTAGGATAACTATCACCACCCAAAATTGCATCTTTAAGACCTTTGTACATCTCGCATCTAAGAATCTTCTGATTCATTCTTATCCAATTCAGTCTTGCTGATTCAATCATTGTGTATGCATTGACGATGAATTGTTGAAGCAATTTCCTTGAGTTCATAAGTGTTTTAGCTTCTGATTCTCTGTCTTGCAATCGGAATGATATGTATTCTCTTAAACTCACCCTACTGCGACCTTTTTTCCCAGTCTTAGTAATATGACGATAAGAAATATCTTCTCAATATCCATCTTCTCCGTAAACAAATAACATCGGGTACTAAAAAGTAAGATAAGATGGATTCAATTCATTTATCCTTCTCAAACTACCTTCATTTGTCACTATTATTATATCTCTTACGCCCATTACTTGATCAAAATCACCCACTATAAGTGCTGCAACTTCTAATGTAGAAGGCATGTTATATGTTCTTGCATCATTTCCATGTCTTCCAATAAGTTTTAACTTAATTTCTATAGTGCCTTCATTTATTTTCTGACCAACCATTCTAAATGATTTAGCAAGAACATTCTGCTCATTCAACATGTTCTTTAAGTCTGCAACAATAATGTGATGAATTGTATCTTCATGCACAGAAATCCTGGGTGTTTTCAATATCACAATAAATATAAATATATATATATATATATATATATATATATATATATATATATATATATATATATTTGTTGATTGTTTGAGGATAAAATTAGCAGTTCTGCTCAATAACAAAGTAAGAGTAATAAAGTTATGACATACCCGACAATATTTATTCTGTTTGTAACTTCATTTTCTGTGTCATAGATATCGAGCTGAGACAACTTAGGTGTACTGCCTTCAGGCGGCAATAAACTACCTATCGAGTTGTAGTTCTTAATACTTAATCGGAAGACCGGTGGCGATCGACCGTTGTTCAAAGATCTATAAAATTTTCACCCATTGATGTGAATGCAAACATGCTATTGTCGACCTTATTTTCTCTCTATACAATTTTGTCCTATCTCTATCGCTATGAAGCAACTCTTTTAGCAACGAAGGAGGTTCCTTGATAAAAGGTAAGACTACTTTTCCATGAATACATCATAATTTATATTTAGGCTGCAGTTTTGTGGATGTTGTCTTGGTACGCTCACCATACCAGAATTTTGCAAAACAAAATTGACATTTGTATTCTTCATCACCACAATCAATGTAATTTTCACCTACAGATGTATAATAAAGTATGACATTTAATGCTTAGTTCACAAAACAAAATATTCATATTAAACCAATGTATTCGTTAAATTCTATGCATTGCTTACCAATAGTGTTTAAGCTGACATTGTTATTGTCAGTTTGAAAAACATCTATCACTTCTGGAAATTCATCATCAATATGTAAAATATCATGATCTGTATAATTTTCAACTCATTGCTCATCAGATATATTTTCATGCAAATGAGAGTTGAGCACATCATTGACAACCCGGCTTGGTAGTCTGCCGGGGCCAGGTTGATTAAATTCAGAACACGTTCTTATAGTAGAATTCCTCCCTAGTAATAAAATCAATATTTCAAATAATAATATTAAAAAATTAAAATACATCTACATAATAGAATGTTGTCAAATATTTATGAATTTATAAGTTACTTTCTTACCATTTGAATCATCAATTAGTGGTGTAACAGGTAATATGCAATTACTCATTGGAGAATGATCATTATTATCATATAGATGTACAAGATACTCCTCGTCAGGTTGAATGTCGACATTCCTCAAAGAACCTTGTAATTTTAACACATAAATAAATAACAATAAATATTAGCCAATCTGTTAATTATAGTTGAAAAAATAAAATATTAAACATTCTCTAACCTATTGAAATGTCATAGAATTCAGTCACTGGTGATTTTCCTTTATCAACTGTATGTTTCATAAAACCGTCCACTCGTGGATCTTTTATGTTATCTAAGTCTACTTTGTTATTGAGATATGTATAATAGAATTAGATTCTATTACATTCAAAAGTAATTAACAATGGTGAATATACCATTAAGTTAAATATAAATATAAAACATAACAGTTCATACAGCAAAATATTTCCTCTATATTGTTTTCTTGTAATTGTACATCAATAATACCTTCAGTTTTATGATGGACATAATAAATGATCATAAATAAAATCAAGTAACAAAAGCGAAACTAACCGAGTGAAATTTCAGAGATTGTAGTGGCAGGTGATAGTCCAACATTGTTGAAAGAAGGTACATCTCCAAATACATATCTAAAAGTCAACATTTTTTCTGCATTTCACTACTGGACTGATGTCTTCTATTATTGACTTGAGAATTAAAAACTAAACAAATTACAATCTTTTAGTTAAAATTTTATATTAATATTTTCTTCAAGAAAAAATATGAAAACATAATATTTTTCAAATTCAATATAAAAATCAAATAATAAACAGACCAAACCATTTGTAATATCTGATAATAAATTTTCTGATCATTTTTCCTGATTAGATTTGAAAATGTTGCTGCCAGATCCCAAATCATGATTTCCATTTTTAGATTGAAATTCAATATCCAACGCCCGTCTGATATTATTTTCTACATGAATGAAACAAACTCAGATCATCATTATTCAAACATGAAATTCTAACATTCTGTAAAAAAAAACTATAGGTATAATGAAGGTACGAATCAATCAATGTTGTAGTGATAATATTTTTTACCACTACATTTTACCCTTATCCTCATTGAGAAGTTTCCTCTTTTTTTGTTTATCGTAGTTGAATTTGTAAGGTTTCTCATAAAAAAGAATGCAGTTCTTGATCACGAAGAAAATATAGAATTTTGAAGACAAAATGATATTCAGAATACGTATATGATCCTGCTATAAATGGTTACTATTATTATATAATAAATGTGTTTGATTGTTTAATTCATCTTAATTTATGCAATTTATCAAACAAATCAATAATAATGTGATCAATCAAAACTTAATGTTTAAAGTTTCCATATGTATTATATATTTATCTGTTAATCTTTGAGAAATAGTTGATGGACTCTGAAAGATAATGTTCATATGAATATATTTTCAACTTAATCAAACTGTTTACTTGCATAAGTGTAAAAATAATTCGTTGTCTATACCTTAATGTAACAGGTATGTAGTCTAACATTAGAGTACTCAATTATTATTGATAAATATTGAAGAAGGGCATATGAGTATCGTATATTTAATAATCAGAATTTTAGTAATTCTATAACAAAACATGTTTTTTAGTTTTTCAGGTTTTTCATCAAACACATTGTAGGAATTATTTATTCTTAATTATTCAATCACATACATTGTAAATATAGGAGAGGGAACACAAAGTTATGCATCAGAAAGAATGTATAAACTAATTAAATCATGAAATTTGATTCACTTGGAGCATACCTTAAAATTTTTTGCAAAAGGTAAACTTATTTCTCTTCTCCCTGTTCAATTGTGCAGCCAACCATGAATGCACATGTTTTTTCTTTAATATGAGGAATCTTGGAAAAAAAATGATAAATTTTGAAAATACTACACAGGTGAATAGAATAATTCATGCACTCGAACATAGCTATTGTTTGAAAAAATTAAGACTATTATGTGTTGTAGGTAGCAAGCAGTGAATGTTCGTATATAAATACGAACCTGTATTTATATTTATAAAATAAACTAAAAATAAAAATAAATTATTAAATAGATAACTTTAAACATAATTAAGCCAAAATTATTAGAATAATTATCCCAATAGTCATTATTGAGTATAAACAAACTCAATTTATGTAATGTTATGACAATCAGGCTTTCGCTCAGAAAGCATAAAATTATTCACGAAAAATAGAAAACTGATAAAATGAAGCCCAATCAATCTCAAGCCGACAGTGGATTTATAGTGAATTATTCCTTTTCAATCTTGATAGAGATCAACTTGTTTTTTATTAAAGAAGTTGAAGATGAAAAGTTGTACAACAATGATCTCTTAGCAGTCATGTTTACATCATCAACATCAACATCGCATGTTGACTCAACATGTTTTGTGAATGATCAAAATAATTATTCACATAAATTGGAAATACAAATTCTTGAAAAAGCAGATTATGTATTAGGCTTTGAGTGTTTAAAACGAACTCTGGAGATTCTAGTACTATCATCAGTCTGAGCGTTGTTGCCACATTCAGAATCCTAAACATTCAAAATAACATGTAACCAAAATATTAAATCTTGTAATGATAAAGTTATTGAATCCATTAACATACCTGGCTATCATTAAAAGAAGACAAGTACTTCTTAATGATCTTTGTGTCTGTGTAAACTTTCAAGATAACTGACTTTTAATTCGGTATATCAAATTTCCTTGGAGACACCTTCATTAGCATTTCCTTCTTAAGTATATTCAGGATTTCATTTGGTGGTGAATCATGGTTGTTCTATGACAACAAAGCTCTTATAAAACTTAAGCAATAAATTATACTTAAATTATTCATCATTTAGAACAAAATAATGAATATTATAGACAAAATAAGATGTACGTCTATGTTGGTTTCATAGATCACGTTAGCAGTTTTGCCAATTAGAGTCTTGCAAACAGAATCCCACAAGACAAAAAAAGAATTGCTAGTAGAGTCCATGATCAGAGCTGTTAGCATATACCTATTATAAGATTCGAATATGTTATTTCCAATAATCCTAAACAAATTAAAACACCCAAAATTAATTGTAAGAAATATATTGAAAACACACCTCTTGAATCCGCTGACAACGTTCTTTTGGCACCAATAGCAATATATCTTACCATCAACTTCCTTAATCTTGCGTGCATAACTTTTGCAAGACATATACCACCAGTTTGTGTCATTTTCAAACTGCATAATCCTTCCAAGAATCCAGTATGTTCCCTAACATATGTTTCAATTGCAAATTATTTCAAACAACATAATAAAACAATGCTTTATAATAGCAAAAAACAATGCTAGGAGTCATCTTTCATAATATTATCTCTTCTATGGATAAGAATTCTTCCGTGGTAGTTGGCACAATATCTCCACATTCAAGATCATTTGAGTAATTAGAAGTTGTTGTTTGCAGAGCTTGTGGTAACTGAACTTGAACTTCCTTCTAAAATGATCATGTATCACATATATAGAATGAAGGTGTTTCTAAGAAGTACTTATGTAACAAATATAAACAACGATATAAAAGACAATTATTTTAATCAACCATTTTAATCAAATAAAAACTTTGTAACAATTATATAGGAGACATTATATACCTTGTGGTATGCTCTTCTATTTCATGGCAGTGTTCCGACGATATTATTTTTGATAGGTTGTAAGAGGTAGTCAACGATATTTCCGATGAGACTGTTAGATTGATAAAATATAACTATAAAATTTGAAGCAGTAATTTATGAATACTCTATTAGAAGAACTTAATGTGATAGTAAAACGTACATTCATTCTTTTTTATTCTAAACATCTGAAGATTGATGACTAGAGGAGAAGATCATGGTATACTATTTCTTATTCCTTTGATCATGTCCATGGATTCCTCATTCCATAGCGAAGCTTTTAGGATCTATCCCTTATTATGCATATTTATTAACTTCTCAATACATTTAAAACGAAGCATTATAAATTAATAAATATGCTAATTATATCTTACTCGATGTCCACAATATTGATCTCCACCACTTTTGTCGGAACTCCACTGACTTGAACCATTAAAGATCGATGCACATCTCCCAACTTTTCAATAGCATCTACATAAATTGTTATAAGATAATCAATGTATTAAGAATCATTATAGTGCAGTATACATAATAACTATTCTAATAACATGCTTAATATGAAATTTAATAATATTTGAATGAAAAAACCAATCTTATTATAATATAAATATAATATAATAAGAATATAGATAAACTTATTAGAATCTTATCATCTGAGAACCTTTCTGATAAGATATCATCAATGGGAACAAACGAATTTAAACGCTGAGGAAATGATTCATCATAAATTTGTGTTACAACTGTGGATGGAATTGCGAAAATTCGATGAATGCCTGATGTAATCTTTTACTCTGCGGTGTTATCAGAAATGCAAAATTTGTATACAACGTACACGCATGATTCATTCAACTTTGGTCTGAATTTCGTTATGTGACTACTCATAATAGTAATATGAATTCGGCTTCTCTAAAAAAATAATAATTAAATTTACATTAGTTCATCATAGAATTTAATACTTGCTATATAAATTACTACATACAATAGATTTATTTACATATATTATTAGGAATTGTAAATAAGTGTTAGAAGATTTTAATGCAAACCTCAATATCGTGGAAAACACCTTCAAGAGTTGGAGAACTATTCTTGAATCTTGAATCGAAAAGCCAAACACATCTTACTTTATGGACAGATTGGTGCTGTTTTTTTTTCAAGTTTTTGATCAATGTGTACTGAGGAGCCATTAGAAAAGATTGAAAAGCAAGTATATTTTGTCTTTTCTTCTTTGAAAAGTGATAGTACAAATTCAGCGTAACATTTGCTTAAATAATGTCAGTATGATGAGGGAAAGTAAATTAAAGAGTAATTATGTAATTATTGTAATTGACAAAACATAAAGAAGTTAATATTAAATCACGTAATTATTGCAATCAATAAAATAACCTACAATTCTAAAGAACCTGAATGACTTATATTGTGAACAACAGTACGTGAATGATTCCAAAAAATAAAAATGATTATCACGTGTGTAATAAGAAAAACAAAATTGAGCATGTAATAAGCTAATTAATGAAATAAATTTAACACAAATTCATCTGATTTTTATGTATTTACTTAATTTAGGTTACATTATAATTAATAAAAATTTATTCACATAAGAAATCAAACTTTTATGCTCATAAAATTCTGATGAATTAAATAAATTTTGAATAAAGAAGAAAGTAAACAAAAATATTATTTTTTATGAATGTTCTTTAAGATATGTTCATCTTCACACAACATAATATAATTCCAACATAAAAGATTCACAATTCATATTACATTCCTTTAATGTAGATACTTTTTCTCCATATATATAAAAAAGGTAAGCAGTTTAAAATTGCTTATGAAAATGGTATAACTTAAATAATTGGAGTTATAATAATAATAATAATAAATTCAAATGATAATGAGAAAAATAAGAAGACGTATATCTGCAAAATTTTCCCATGAAGTAACATGACATGATTTGTAGGATGAGAAATTAAAATGTTGTAGACTTAAATAAGGTCTAATTAAATTAAAAATAAAATATTAGATATAGCTGTAATCAACTTTCGAGACACGAAACACAACAGGAGAATCGGAGAGAATTTCAAAAAGATAGCAATCACTAATTTCTGATTTTAACTCACTCCACAGCCTTTCGATGCCAAATGTTATGATCAAAAGTTGCTCCCATCTTTCAGACATTAAACTGAGTACACGGTCTTCATAAATAATCTTGATCTCGCAATGCTCCAAATACGATGCATCTAGTAAGATTTTAGAAAAAGATACAGGAAGGACCTGGATAAAGTATTAGACGTTAAATTGTAAAAATTCAAAACAATAACAGTGCTTATTTCAAAGGTATAAAATATTAGAGAAAGTGTAAACTCACAAGAAAAGAGTCGACAAACAAATAGTCAAGGCTCACAATATTCTTAAAATAAGTGGTCGTTTCAGCATTGATTTTCTTTTTATTAAAGTGTAGAATATCGATTGTGTAGTTATCAACGGACAAAGTGTCCTGTACTACATAATCTATTGTATGTTGTATACATAAAATTATTAGAACTTCACCAAGTGCTAACAGAATAAATGATTAGTAAGGTAAAAATAAAACACACTTTCAAAGAGTACTCGTGTTCCAATAGAGTTATACAAAATAATGAGGAATGCCGAACTACTTGGATCATAATAAAAGGTAACAAACTTGACATCCCAATTTGAGTAAAATCTCACCAAACCAGGCCATCCAAAATCGAGCTATCATTCATTCCATGCTCAATGAACACGTAAATACACTTTCCATTAATTGATTCAACTTTGCTATAATTTTTTTACAGTTGGTACAAAAACTTTCGCAAACATATGAAGGAAGAATCTGTATTAAAAGATTCATTCATTTAAAATTCAACAAAATTGCTAGAGTGTAATCTAATATCTAATATAAACATAATTACATAGTCCCACAAACAGGTGTAAAAGTTTATAAATGAAATATTATAGTAAGTTATAGTCTGATTCAAAAGATTGAATTAAAGTAAACATATTTAATTACCATTTTCTCTTGAAATTTAGATAGAAAATACCTTCTGCTAAGTTCGATTCTGTCCATATCACAACCTGCACAAAACTATTCAACTTATAACTAATGTCTCCTTTGAAAATGCCAAGCCAATGATAATATGTCCAACAACAATTTACAATACATTTGAGAATTCTTTACCTTTTAGTGAACCACGTTCATCATAAACACAAAAGTAGAATGTGCCATCAAAGACATATGAGAAAGAAATTATATCATGTTTCAATATGCGGTTATCACTCCGCAAATCTAACCAACAACCAGTGACATCCAGAAAATTTGCTCAGGGGGGATCCAAATATATTTAATTTTTATGTATCGATATTCAATTTAGAGCAACTAATGCACTATGAAATTAAAAATGATTTATTATTAAAACTAATATAAATACATGCATATAATATTTATTCAAAATGTTTAATTTAAAAAAATCATTAAAATAAATAATAGGAGTACAATTTATAAAAATGAACTTGACTAGTAATTTTAAAATAAAATAATAAAAAAGAAAAATCAAATAACATAGGAAAAAAAGAAAGTGGGCGGGGATAAAAAGAGTTAAAAATAAAAAATTGAATGATAATTAAAACAATTTAAAGTTAAAATAGAAAAAAAAATTAAAAAAAGGAAAAAGAATCCTACTGCATGGTTAGAACATTGATTAGTGGGGTAACTATACTGGAAGGCAACCACTAGGCTATCAATAATTTCAGTCAACAATTACATATAGTATAGTTAATAAATATTTTCCGGGGGGACCAGTGCCCCCTCTGGTCCTACATTGCCTCCGTCGTTGGCAACCATCAAAGAAACCATAATATCCTCCAAACTTCTTCATACGAATATTACATTTCTTTTCAGTTAATTTGACGAATACACATGTGAATTCGTTGTAAACAAACATTCTTTGTGACCATTCCAAATTAACCAGCTTGATAAAGAAATTAGTAGTAATTACAACAATAAAGAAAATAAATTGAATTCAGTAATAAAAATATTAATGTTCATTGAAATAATAATTATCTCGTAAATAGAAATTTTTCATGTGGCGATCTATCTCCATCTCTAATATGGTTAGATCAATTATCAAATATGCATAGTTGATAAAGAAATCAATAAATAGATGAAGATAAATTGTTAAATTGAGATCTTGCCTTCAACTGAAAGCCAATTGTTTCTGATCCTGGTAACGACAACCATCTGATAGATCTGTATATGAGTTTGAAGTATTAATTTTAAAATACATATATGAAAGCAAAAGTATTGTAATATTAGGGATAAAATTATATATATTAACTATTTAAATAAATTAACGTTAGGGATAAAATTATATTCTAATCTAATGGCTGACATTGTCCAGGTGCACTTGTGTCACGAGTGGACCGCTTTCAAACTCTTGATCTTTATAGTATAAGTTTCATTTTCAATTCAAAATTCAAAATATTGATATTTTTAAAGTCTTATTGTAGTGCAGTCGGTACAACGATACACATAAAGAATATCATCGGTTAGATAAAGTTTTATTTAAACTTTACTACTTTATAAAACAAAATAATTAAAAATAATTTTTAAAAATTACCAACTGCACCTAATTTTTACACAATTAATATGAAGAGGAGGTGGACCAAGTGCACCATAAAATCACAAATCTTTATAATATCAATGTGGAATTAACAAAAAAATAGTATTGCGTCTTCCATGTCTTGAATTGATAAAAGAAAATTATTAAGTTCGTAATCAATAATTTAATTATCAATCGAATTTTGTTTTTAAAAAATTCACATTTTGTATTAAAATGTTATGATTTAATCCAATTTAATATTTTTACTACGGAGCACCCGTTCTAAAAGTGCCCGTGGACGATTTTGATTGTTGGATTAACTAATAATTCAATCCCCATTATTAATTAAATATATTAAATAATTAAATATTAAATTAAATATAAATAACCACCAACTATTCTATATTTTTACCCTTTAAAACATCGGGTGCACCCTAGACTAACACCTAAATTAATTTTTAAAATTATCATAATGGGTAAGAGCAAATAAAAAATCATCAGACTGATTAAATAAAATAATTGCATGCTTTATTAATTTGCAAAATTCATCAACAAAAATAAATTCACAAATTAGTAGATATATACAAAACATTAGTTCAAGATCCAGTGCAGAATCCATCCAGCAAAAGTTATGATATGCAAATGATAAGAACCTTTAAAAGGTTTCTCAATGGAAGTACAGATTGAACTAAAATGAAAAATGACAAAATTCTTTTGCACTTAGTCACCTCAAAAGTGAGAGGAGATCTACAAATTATTATAAATATGCACCCCGTTCCTGCTCTGATTTTATTTTCTCTAAAAAACGGCAGGACACCTATTTGAATAATTGTTCTTTTGTGTTCAAATTTTACTCCAATATTCCACTCTTTACGATTTACCATCAATATAGCACTGTCAACATCTGCAATGTTATTCTTCTTAATAAAGTCCTTGGGCATTATCTGCATACTAATGTTAAACATTAATCTCCATAACGCTACACGAAGTGAGCTATAAAAATAATATAGAACAAAGCTAGATAGTTATGTCAAAATGAGTTACCATTCTTGTTCTTTTAGCTTTAGTTGGAGTTATACGATTCTTGAAGAATTTGACGCTTGATTAAGCATTTGAGCTGGATGCAATCTTTTCATCAATGTTAATTATTGAGTGAACATTGAAAGCATCACATGATCCATCTCCTAAAAAAATCAACAATTAACATTAATAATAACAAAAATATAACCAAATGACCTAGCTCACTTGATCACTAGGCTCCTCACTAAGGTGAGTGACCCAGGTTCGATTCTCTTCAGAAATGAATTGGATAGTTTGGAATTATAAGAAGGCTAGGTGAATAATCTTGGAGTATGGATGTACTAACTACTAACAAACTAATTTGCCCGATCAAAAATAAATAAATAATAACAAAAATATAATACACGAAATTGTGAATTGAACTCATACCATACCTCGAACAACTTAAGAACGAAGGGAATGGCATGAAGACTTATTGTGTAAATAAGGTCGAACCCAGAATGTATTATGCCAATCATACAAAACTGTGCAACACAGAATATCAGTGTTGAAAAAAGAAGAAATCCAATTCGAATCTTATAATTTCAACACAAATTTTCCACCCTCATTCACAATTGTAGCATTGCACTTATATCTACCATCAATTCTTGCATAAATTCAAGTTTGAGGGATGAATGGACCATATATATCAACCAACGTCAGAGGAATTATCTGAAATTCGTTTGATAACATATTACATCAAACAATTATAACATAACATAATGTAAATAAAAATATATAGAACATACATATCTGAATGTAATCATACATGTGTATATATGGTCAAATTTTAATATGCAGATCATTCAAAAAATCATTCTTTATTTTACAAAACAAATAACTAATAGTAAATAGTAAAAAATTTGCATAAATAAATACTAAATATAAAAAATAATATTAGACTAAAACTAAATTGCAATGAACTAACCATTTCTGATTCATTCGAAACAAAGAACTCAGCAACGATCTTCATTTCCAAAGGAGGTTCTGCAAATTTGTAACAAATAAAAAAGTCAATCAAATTTATAGTTTATAAGTATATTAATTGTTAAAGATGAAGTAAGAAAATGTAAATACCTTTTGAAAGTGGTTCATCAAATGCAATTCCAGAACAATCATATATAAAGTTATTCACATGAAACAGTCTTAAATAACATTTATTTCCATAAACTTTCATAAACAGTGGTTGTCCTGGAGATACAAAGTAATATTCACACATCCTTTTCAGCTTGACAGCATCAAACGCTCTATAAGGTCCAACATCAATTAATTCTGCGAACCATTCTTTTCCATTAATATTTATAATATGGTTTATATTATTCCCACATGACTGTATCTCATTGAAGATATTATCAGGAACACTCTAAAAAATAATATAACCTGTATTAGTTGCTTTTTCATTCATATAATGTATACACAATCTACGTATACATATATGGTAATAATTAAGTTAATATTAAAAGGATTAAAATGAAAATTAGGGAACAATCATAGTCTCGAAATATGCTTCTGAAGACGGTGTGTTATAGAACAAAACAAAATATTTTTGATGTTTGTAGAATACATCCTTACACATTTCAAAATGCACGTCTCCTTCAACTCGAACAATTCTTCAATAAATTAAAACAAATTATAAAATTTATAAATATTATATGTTTTAATTTAGTGAAAAAGATTGCAAAGAATTGACTATAATAATATTACCTTGAAAAACACCCTGATTATGAGTTTTAACGCAAGTAGCTGTCAAAAAACAAAAGCATACATATTATAAAAAAGGGTTAATTGCATTAAAATACACCACATTTTCCTCTTTTCTCAATTTAATCGCGAACTTTTTTTATTCTCAAAAAAATACATGACCTTCTTATTTTTTCTCAATTTAATCACGAATTTTCTCTTTATTAATTAAATACATGACTTTTTTGTATTTTTCAATTTAATCACAACATTTTTCTTATATTTTGCCATTTGTTCAAAAATATTTTATTAATAAAAAATAATACACATTAAATAATTTAAATGTAATGCATGGATTATATTATAAATATTAAATAAATTATAAAACAATTTATAAAAATTGACGTAAGTTGTCTCAATTTTAATTGAATATCTTTTTAAATAATTTGAGGATAGTTAATTTTTTTTTAAAAGAATTAATACTTGAATGAATAATTAAATATAAAACTCAGTAAAAAATGTTTGCAAGAAATATCAATTGGTGTCACGCTTATTTTTAAAAAATTAATATAAAATTCACTTCCTAATTATTATTAATAAAACTATGTTATATAATTTATATTTAATATATATTTATATATAATATAATATAATTCTTAAATAATATTAGCCGTGTGGACTAAAAAATATGATTGTCATAAAAATTTATTTTTTATTAATTCTTAAAAAATTATTATTAGTAAGAATTCATAAAACTGTTTAATAGACTTTTTTATTTAGGAAAGAATTTTAGTTATATGACAAAATATTAAAATCATTATATTTAACTAAAAATGATAAATTTGTGATTTAATTGAAAAAATACAAAAAAGTCATGTATTTAATTGATAAAGAGAAAATTCATGATTAAATTGAGAAAAAATAAGAAGATCATGTATTTTTTTGACAACAAAAAAAATTCGCGATTAAATTGAGAAAATAGGAAAATGTTGTGTATTTTAATGCAATTAACCCTATAAAAAATCAACAAATTTCATATTTATGGTAAAACAAATAATATGTAAAATTTTTCACATATTGTTCGAATCATATGAATAGAATCTTGCAAATATTTTAAACTCTACCGAGAATTAAAGTGTTAATTTTATTAATAAATTAAATCATAAATGTATATGCAAGTCTGTCTACATTTAATACAATTAATCTCAACAATATAAAACTTAAAATTGTTATTAAAGGATGAACACTTGGCACAAAACTTCCTTCAAATTTTCCTGTAGATGACTTAGTACTATTACCATTAAATGATCTATCAGGAACATCTGTTAATCAATTACATTTTATAATTAAAGTAAGAAATAAGCAATGAATGCGTATTCAGTAAAATGTTTGCAATACAAATAATTAATGTATACCTTTCATTTTATCAGTCATAAAATTTTGTGGAGTTGTAAAAATTACTCTGTTATGATCATTTGTTTTTAATGTTGAGGCTTTGTTATTAATAACTTTAGCATGCATCGACATAGTAGGAACTGCATTGTGGATCAAATACGAAACAATTAATGATGGTTTGTAATCATCAAGAATTAAAATCATAAGCAGTACAAATATATTACATGAAATAGTATTACAAAAATTTCTATATTTACCCTCATGACATTCCAGTAGTGATTGAAAGGAACATCTATCCGAGAGATATGGCCTAACCCAAAAAGTTCCATTCCAGTCATATAAAACGGTGACACACCATTTATCAGATTTTACCACAGATGATAACTATTTTGAAATTTTGAGTCTTAAAGCATTGCCATCGTCCTTGATTGTGAAACAACAACTTCTGTCGTGAACAATGGTAATAGAAGTACCATTTTTTGGCAGAAATGGTTCAACAATGTTGAAAAAGCATTGAGCAACAACTTGAAAATATTATAGTTAAACAAAATAATAAGGATATGCTTGCGTATATGAAGATATTATAATAAAAAGCTAAATCTTACAATATTTGGTTCACATGGGCTACTGAATTCGGGAATGACCATTTTTAACAATTTAAGGTTGTAAATGCGAAAGATAAGAAATATGGAGATTTGGTAGATTGAACATGTGCAATTAATAGATGCACAATGGAAGCAATAATAACTTTTTAAATTAACTTAATACCTGAACTGAAGCCTTGTGAAGATGACAATGTTTGTGCTGTTAACTCATGTATAAAATTTTCATAGTTAAACACTCTCAAGTAAAAGTGGTCAGAGTTGTACATAGTAAGATATATTGGTTGCCCAACTTTAATCTTGTAATAGTGAGTTATGTCCTTCATTGAAATAGAACTAAACATAAGAGAACCACCGAAATCCTCTAATGTAGTAGACCAACTTTTGCTTGAAAGATCAGAGATGAAAACATGTTTGGTTTCAATCTTCCTTAGAAATTTGGTAAGTAATGTCTGAAAAAGTTAATTTTCACAGTTTAAATTAGTATGAATTCAACATATAACCTAATAAATCTGGAGTATACTAACCATAGTATATTCATAAGTTGGATTATCAGGATCGCAGTAGAACAAAACAAAATCATTGTAGTCTTCATAAAATAACTTTTTATATCAATGAAGATGCTCATCACCAAATTCATTCACATACTCTGCATGCAATAAACCAATCATTAATTAAATAAATCTAAAATTGAAATTAACTACACATTACATAAATCTTTACCTCGAGTCGAATCCATCAATGGATTCAATACATTCGATAACCTGAGAAAAAAAAGAGAAACACATATTCACTTAAACATATATTTACACATAGCAGTGGTTCAATTCTGTCTGATAGAAATAATATCTATTGTGACAAAACTACTTGATATCGTTTAATTTGATGAAGATATTTTTTTTTCATACCTGGGTTAGAGAGAAATGGTTGAAACGCGGTGAATATGACGTTACAAATCTCTGTGTGCTGCATTTACATTCAAGGTGAAATGGTTGAAAATGCCGTGATTGAGTTGACCATATGATGGAGTGAAGTAATGGTTAAAATTATGTACAGAATAACACGGAAGTGGTCAACCATTTTTTCACAATTTAATCAATTTTCAAAAAAATTGATTACTTTATTTTTTATTCTAATTGTTTCTAACTCCTAGCATTTAAGATAATGAGATAACAATTTTTTTTTTGCTTTCAAAAAAAATTAGTTGTTATCTCATTATCTATATTTTATATCTAATTATAGATTTTACATATATATATATGTATATATATATAAATAGTGTCTATTATATACATTAGAAAAAAATGACTTTTCAATAAGATTAACAAATAATTTACAGAATTAAATAAATTATATAATTTAAGTATTTTAAATATCCTAATAGGAGTGTTATCTCTTAATTAAAAAACAACGTGTATTTAAAATATAATTCATAATCAAAATTTATAATTATGTCATGACTTGATTTGATCCTATCTATTTTTTGAATATGAATCATGCAATTAGTATGAATTTACGATATTAATTCATAAATACAAATGAAGTCCTACACTATTTAGTTTTATCTTCATAATTTAAACATCTATTCTTATTTCTTATTTTCTAATACAGAGTTGATGCACCGCTTCAACCATGGCAACTGAAAAGGTAAGAGATTCATGAATACAACAGTTTGCACAATCAAAATAATTCATCAGTAAAATGCAAGGGTCAATTTCCATTTTTTTTAGCAAAATAATATGGTTCAAACCGTGGATAATCGATACTGGTTGTTTGCATAAATTTGCTCAACATGGATTATATTAGCATAATTTTTTCTAAAATTTGAAAGTGTCATCATTCATCATGATATAATGTCAATTAGATATTGTTATCATAATTGGTCAATAGGTTATCCCTTCTTTAATTTATATTATAATGTCTAAAAAATTTTCAGGTGAACAAATTGAAGTGGTTCTTTGATAATGTGTACTCTTAGGATTGTTTCCATTTCATGATTGTGATTACACAACAAATACTTCCAGAATATTTTGTTGTATTGGTAAATCTATTTATTTTTATATATAATACATACAGAATGATTTTAATTTAAGTTTCGTAAATGATTAACATAACCTGTATTATTTTTCTATATAGATGCTCAATGATCAAATTTTTGAAGGAATAAATATTACAGAACCAAAAGAATATCGACTCTTGGACAAAGCTGAATCGGAAATGAAAGGGCGTATTAAAGTGGGCATTGTTAAATGGATAGCCATAATTAGTCAAAGAAAACAATGTGAAGATTGGTGATTTCATAACATTTTCATACTCAAAGGACGGATGTTTATACTACAAAGTGTATAATAAATGGGAGGAGTGAACTATACCTATGTTTTGGTTGCACACTTAGAAGGAGTCAACTTAGCATGAAATCATTGTTTTGAACTTAGTTCATGTTGAATCTGCTGGTATTAAATAATTGCATTAAATATGCTAATATTAAATGTACTCTTTGATAAGTTGAGATTTAATTACTTAATACCTCCAATTTGAAGTCCAATTTGAAGTATAAAATTAGTTTCCTACAATTATGCATCATGCAGTATGTAGATACACGAATTCAGATTCAAGTATATCTATATAATGAAGCATATTCAATTATACAAAACTGCAAGTACAGTGGTTAGTGGAAAATTTAGAAACTGAATGATGTTTTTTAAAAAAGTACACATACTGATAATATCCTTCTTCATACTCGGTTCACAGTATCATTGGTGTTGATAAGCAGTATTTAAATATACTGAGGAATGGAGTCACAAAATAAAACGTGCTAATACGAATATAAATCCTCTTTACAGTTTGAGGACAAATTTACATTAGTCTCAAAAAGTTATAAATAAGAAATCAAGTGTTAGTCTAAAAAAGGGAAAGAAATATAAAGTAGCTAACATTTGAAGGAACTAAATGTAACAGGGTCTTGATAAACCAAGTCAAATCTGCATACATCACCAGCAGACAAACCAACATCACTGATAAACTTCACAATTCCAGTCCGAAAACAAATACTTCCACGGTGTTGCTTCAACATTACATTCCAAGTAAGTCCATTAAATTTTATAGTAACATCAAGACCTCGATTTGAAATTTCGTTGAGATGGGCATGCAAGAAACGCTTGGGACTAGACTATAAATATATATATATATTTAAAATTAAACATAAAGAAATTTAATATTGATAACCACAATAATTTTTATAGATGTATACACTAACACACTAAAAATATATTTTATTGTATAAATTATGCATAGGATAAGCATATGTAATAAGAAAAATTGAAATAGAAGACACAAACCATTCCCCCTTCATGAATGTAGGATGGAAAAAGAACAACTGTAAAAGTAGGATGATCAGACAGATCATTATCATTATGAGATGCATGCTACTCCGATTCATTCAAATCAACATCTGACAAAATTATGATATAGATACATAAAAAAAAGCAAAAAGAAGGGATATCTTTAAGACAAAACTAAAATCAAAGTACCTTCATCAGATATATCAAGATTAGAATAAATATCATGAAGGGTTGGTTCATAATCTGAAACAACAGCAGAAGACTATTATATAAAAACTACAAAACATTAAAAGACAATCGTGCCAATTTATTTTAAAAATGAATATAAAGAACAATCCAAATAATATGTAGCAAAGGACTCACCAAAAATATTTTGTTTAAAATGAGCACATCTCGTCATGAACGAACAACCATTGACCCTGAAAGACTGTACCCAGAAGGTAGCAAGACCATCGTACAGTACTTATACACACTGTGTTGGATGACTAACATGTATACCAGGGAATAAAATAAGCCTCCAATGAGAACCAATCTTACTCATCACACCTTGAGCAATTGTACCTGACAATGTCCGAACAACACATTTTGGGAAAAAATAATCTCCGTAAACCTTGGACAAAAGAGTAGGTATTTTCTATATTTATTAGATAAAACATTGTCAAACCCAACTAATTCATTATAAATATAGTAGACAAAAACATTTAAAAAGTAGAATCAAAGCACGTAATTCTCAGAATGAGTCAGAAATTCTGGCACAAAATAACGACTTATCAACAAACCTTCATTCAAAATAAATGTTTTAGTAAGAAAAACAACAAAAGTAAAATTGTTCAGATCATCTAAAATTAAATGCAATCAAATAACATACCAAACAATACCACCAGATTTATATTATGATTAACAAGTAAACTCTCCTCCTTTAGATGACCAATGGCATCAAAAATTCTTAATCAAAAAAACAAGAACAATCATTATTGTAAACATCTTTATAAACATATGACCAAATGACATATATACGTGAAACTAAGAAGATTGAATTCGGTTGCTGTAAAAATGATTTGATCACCAGATGTTAGATTATAAAAAACATTTCAATTTCCTTCCAACCTTCACCTAAATAGTAAGAGGAACCAATACTTTCAACCACACAATTCCAGTGATTTCGAGCATGATCATGGAGTTGGAACTTGTTGAGAGTGGAAATAAGCGTGTTTTAGTGTCCAATTTAATACTTTTTTATGAGAATTGTTGTCATATATTAGCACAAGTATCTTATATTCAATATATGTAAGAAAAAGTGCACTTGAGGTGTTTTGTTGTGTTTTAGGTGGAAAAAGGATCAAAAGTGCCAAGTTGGAGAAAAGGTGCAACTAGTGTAGGAATGTTGAAAAACGCACGTCCAAGTTGTGTAATTTTTCTCTATTTTTATGGAGCTCTAAATTAGAAGTGTAATATATGGTTGGAAAGCCACAGAAGAGAGGATCATTTTGGCATAAGGAATACCTCAATCGTAATTCAAACGAGAAAGTTATGTTCCAAATGGTGATGTCGCGCAAGATGTTCCTGTTTAGCACGACTGTTCCAATTTGCATGACTTGTTACATATTCAAATGTTAGAGTTTCATTGATTTATTTAAATGGATAGAAAGCCAAGGAAGAGAGGATCGTTTGAGTATAAGAATCACTCAAATCGGAGTTTTGAAGAGGAAGTTTTGCTTAAAATCGTGAAGTCGCGTAGCTGCAAGCGAGAATTTCCGAGAATTTCTGAATTTGTGCATGTTTTTACACCATTCAGTGTGTGTCGCGTGTTTTACATCCCATTGCATGTATTTTCATGTTTTCCAAGAAGAAGTACATCCAAGGTTCATAAGGAGAGCTCACAAGTATAAAAGTGGATGTAGACCACATCATTATTCATTATCATAGAGATCATATTGGATTGGATACAACACAACACAACCATCCTACACCCCACAAGGGCAGTTTACCCCTAACCATCATCCACATCCTTTCTCCATCCATCCATCACTTTGAAGATTCGTTTGTGAAATCAAGAGGAGAACCAAGAGGAGGATTCAAGACGGAGAAGGACACGATGACTCCCGCATCTAGGGTTTATTTGGTTTCCTAATTTATCTTTTAATTTTTCAGACATCAAGGTAAGATTTATCCAACACCCATGATTGTTCTTTGTGACAGCATGTGCTAGAGCCTTTTTGGTAGATCTAGGGTTTATGAAGGTTTTATCTAATTAATTAAACTTTCGTATGTAAACTTCGTACAACACTACTTGTGGAATTATTTTATATATCATTGTCCTTTCTTAATCCATATTCACGGTCATTTTGTGCATCTTAATTGGTATATAGAGTCTGAATATATATCTTGGTTATAGCTTGAGTGCGTTCACCGCTGAACAGGATTCTATGTTATGATTCTAAGTGAGGGGACTCCGAAGCTTCATTAGAACTATCATATATGAATACTTATTAATTGAATTGAATTCAGGTTAGTAAGTAGGATAAAGAGGATAATTTTATAGTACCCATAAAGGGAGATCATATCGGGTTAGAGTACCAATTGGCCAGGGAAATAATTGATACTGATAGTACCTAGAAAGGAGGGTGGAATTATATCTCTTGCTCTGAGGTTATTCACGCGTGTTACATGCATGTTTACTTTTGTCTATAGAGTAGATAGGCATGGTTTAGTGATGCCTTCATATTCCACAAGGCAGTGTCAGACATCAACACATGAAAGGGAGATTAATGAGTGATACTGGATTATCCTAGAGCTACATATTCTCCTACTAGATCCACTTTCGTATTTTTTTAGTAATATTTTATTTTATTTGTTATTTTAATTACTTGTTTAGTAGTAGATAATCAAACCTCAAACTGATTTGCCTTTCATCTTAATTAATTTAGTAAATAATTAAATTGATAATACGACATCCTTTGGGTTCGATATTCACTTGGTCGCTTGCTTAAGCCGCAATTGATATCCTTAATACTTGGAGATTAATTTTGCGTTCAAAGAAAATGCACATCAAGTTCCTGGCACCATTGCCGGGGACGGCTGTTATATTGATTTTATTATTTCTATTTTTATTAAGACTTTTATTTGTGATTATTTATTTCAATCTAACCTTGAATTTTTCTGAGGTACTTGTGCACTAGGAAAAGGAGAGGAAGGAAAGAAGGAATAACACACTGAGCTAAACATGGCCGGAGCAACGCAGAATCGAATAATATTGTCATACGTTAAATTTTCACGTACAATGGGATTTGCAACATAGGGTTGATAGGAGTAAGGAGGGAAGATGATGATTTCGAGTTACATCCCACTCTTATTAACATGGTGGAGAAGAATCCCTTTTCTAGAGGTTATTTTGAAGATCTGTATCAGCATCTCAGAAGATTTCTTGATTATGCAAACAATCAGAAGGGCGATGGAACTAATGATAATGCTAGGTGGATCGCCCTATTCAAGTTCTCTTTGATTGATAAGGCAGAAGCTTGGTATGAGACTATTGATAGAGCATATTGCACTACATGGGACCAACTGCAGCAAAAGTTCTTGGAGAGATACATGTCACCCTCAAGGATCTTAAGAATGAGGCAAGAGATCACCCAATTTGTTATGAATCAGGGTGAGAAATTTCATGAGGCGTGGGATAGGTTTAAAGACATGCTCAGGAGGTGCCCACAGCATGGGATGTCTAAGGCTGAATACATAAGCATCTTCTACTATGGATTGGATTGTGAGTCACAAATTCTTATTGATGCATTATCAGGGGGAGCGCTATTATAAAAGATAGCACTTGAAGCTGAAAAATTGTTTGAAGACATCTATATGAATTCACGTGACTGGCCTACAGAGAGAGATAGAGGATCATATGTACTTGCCAAGGTAGCGCAGGTTGAACATCAAGTGGAGAAGTCGAATAGGTTGAACATCTCTAGTTTAGCTAACATCAACAAGCTACTAGAATCCCAGCAGAGGAAGATTAAGAGTTGACACAAAGGGGTCCTAGTATGAAGCAGCACGAAGTGAGAAGTTTTGAAGATACCTTCAATCGATACACGGCTAAGAATGATGCAAGGGTTGATCATCTTGAAGCTACTATGAACTCTAATCATGCAGATTTGTCAGATGGTCGGGAACGTGAATCAATTGACACAAACTATGGAGAAATGAATATTCCCATCTCAAGGTATAACGAACCTAAAAGAGTGTAAAGCCATCACATTGAGGTCTGGAACACAGCATGAGGGACCGATGATGCCAGAAATAAATTTTGAAGCTCCAGGAGCACGATTCGACCTCAATTCGACCATGCCAACAGGTCGAATAACATCATAGAAGTCGAACCAATCACCTGGGCACCTCCGGAGCTTCCAGCCGACTAGTTCCACCAAGACCCTCATGGTTCGACCAACTCGGTTGGTGGAACCTTGGTCGAACCAGCCTGTTCGCGACCTCCTATTTTATTTGAAGTGCGATTCGACCACGTCAAGCATGGTTCGATCAGCCTTGTTGGTCGAACCACCCTGTAAGCAGCATCCTGTTTTTTCTGAAGTACGGTTCGACCACGACCACCACTGTTCGACCAACCTGTCCGGTGGAGAACAAACTTTCTGAATCCTAGTTTGAACACTACACACCTGGTTCAACCAGCGCTCATGGTCGAACCGTGGTCGAATTGCCTCGTTCGGCATCGTTTTCCGTGTGTAATGTTTCATCTGTTGTTCATGCTACTCTAGTGTCATTCCCAGAGCATAATACTGAGCTTATAGTTGAAAAGAAGTGGGGAAGAGTGAAGATGCCCATGGAGAATCAATCATGTAAGAGCATAGATGTGGTTTCTAATTTATTTAATCTTGATTTTAATAGGACAGATGATTCTGAATTTGAGTGGACAATTGACAAGGAGGAGTCTAGTCAGCCATGGGAGTAAGGTAATTCTGATGATCATATTTTTGTGACTAAGAAAGGTGAGGTGCTGAGTGTAGATAAGAAGAGGGAAAGAAAGTAATTGAAGGTGAGGATGCGAGAAGACCGCCATCTGATCCAGTAGTTCAAAAAGCGGTAATCCATCGTTACTCTCCTACGTTAAACATGAGTGTCTGTTGGGGGCTTGCTCTTCCATTTTATTGCTTTATTATTTTTTTCATGTGTGTAAGAAATTTTTATATTTAAGGTGCTTACTAATTGGCAATTACATCTCTTTTCAAACTTAGTTTCGACTTACATTTCTACTAAGTTTGAGAGGTGTGATGTTCTTACCTCATTGCAGCACCAAGAGTATAATCTTTTCTTTGTAATGTTTGCTAGGGGAATTGATTTTTTGCGGTATGTTGAAACTTTAATTGGTTTTGATGTGTTGATTTTTTGCAATTGCCTAGTGTTCAGTGGTGTTTCTAGTGTGTGGAGTTGATTAGATAGTCAATTGAGTCTTTCTTATAGTTTTTCTATTTTATTATTGATGAATCCTGTGATGATGAGTTTGTTTGAGCTTTGATAATAGAAAAGGTAACTAGGTGGCAAGATGAGTTCTACATTGAGGCTTTGACCTGATCGAGTTGAACAACTCGAGGAGCTCGTGAATATGTTGAAGAAAAATCAGGTGCCCTCATTTCCTTATTCTAATTTTTATACCTGGGTTAGAGAGAAATGGTTGAAACGCGGTGAATATGACGTTACAAATCTCTGTGTGCTGCATTTACATTCAAGGTGAAATGGTTGAAAATGCCGTGATTGAGTTGACCATATGATGGAGTGAAGTAATGGTTAAAATTATGTACAGAATAACACGGAAGTGGTCAACCATTTTTTCACAATTTAATCGATTTTCAAAAAAATTGATTACTTTATTTTTTATTCTAACTGTTTCTAACTCCTAGCATTTAAGATAATGAGATAACAACTTTTTTTTTTGCTTTCAAAAAAAATTAGTTGTTATCTCATTATCTATATTTTATATCTAATTATAGATTTTACATATATATATATATATGTATATATATATATATATATATATATATATATATATAAATAGTGTCTATTATATACATTAGAAAAAAATGACTTTTCAATAAGATTAACAAATAATTTACAAAATTAAATAAATTATATAATTTAAGTATTTTAAATATCCTAATAGGAGTGTTATCTCTTAATTAAAAAACAACGTGTATTTAAAATATAATTCATAATCAAAAGTATTTAAAGTATATCACACAATCAAATCAAGTATAAATATAGACAATATGCTATTAAATTTATTAAAGTATAATTTATAATTATGTCATGACTTGATTTGATCCTATCTATTTTTTGAATATGAATCATGCAATTAGTATAAATTTACGATATTAATTCATAAATACAAATGAAGTCCTACACTATTTAGTTTTATCTTCATAATTTAAACATCTATTCTTATTTCTTATTTTCTAATACAGAGTTGATGCACCGCTTCAACCATGGCAACTGAAAAGGTAAGAGATTCATGAATACAACAGTTTGCACAATCAAAATAATTCATCAGTAAAATGCAAGGGTCAATTTCCATTTTTGTTAGCAAAATAGTATGGTTCAAACCGTGGATAATCGATACTGGTTGTTTGCATAAATTTGCTCAACATGGATTATATTAGCATAATTTTTTTTAAAATTTGAAAGTGTCGTCATTCATCATGATATAATGTGAATTAGATATTGTTATCATAATTGGTCAATAGGTTATCCCTTCTTTAATTTATATTATAATGTCTAAAAAATTTTCAGGTGAACAAATTGAAGTGGTTCTTTGATAATATGTACTCTTAGGATTGTTTCCATTTCATGATTGTGATTACACAACAAATACTTCCAGAATATTTTGTTGTATTGGAAAATCTATTTATTTTTATATATAATACATACAGAATGATTTTAATTTAAGTTTCGTAAATGATTAACATAACCTGTATTATTTTTCTATATAGATGCTCAATGATCAAATTTTTGAAGGAATAAATATTACAGAACCAAAAGAATATCGACTCTTGGACAAAGCTGAATCGGAAATGAAAGGGCGTATTAAAGTGGGCATTATTAAATGGATAGCCAAAATTAGTCAAAGAAAACAATGTGAAGATTGGTGATTTCATAACATTTTCATACTCAAAGGACGGATGTCTATACTACAAAGTGTATAATGAAATGGGAGGAGTGAACTATACCTATGTTTTGGTTGCACACTTAGAAGGAGTCAACTTAGCATGAAATCATTGTTTTGAACTTAGTTCATGTTGAATCTGCTGGTATTAAATAATTGCATTAAATATGCTAATATTAAATGTACTCTTTGATAAGTTGAGATTTAATTACTTAATACCTCCAATTTGAAGTCCAATTTAAAGTATAAAATTAGTTTCCTACAATTATGCATCATGCAGTATGTAGATACACGAATTCAGATTCAAGTATATCTATATAATGAAGCATATTCAATTATACAAAACTGCAAGTACAGTGGTTAGTGGAAAATTTAGAAACTGAATGACGTTTTTTAAAAAAGTACACATACTGATAATATCCTTCTTCATACTCGGTTCACAGCATCATTGGTGTTGATAAGCAGTATTTAAATATACTGAGGAATGGAGTCACAAAATAAAATGTGCTAATACGAATATAAATCCTCTTTACAGTTTGAGGACAAATTTACATTAGTCTCAAAAAGTTATAAATAAGAAATCAAGTCTTAGTCTAAAAAAGGGAAAGAAATATAAAGTAGCTAACATTTGAAGGAACTAAATGTAACAGGGTCTTGATCAACCAAGTCAAATCTGCATACATCACCAGCAGACAAACCAACATCACTGATAAACTTCACAATTCCAGTCCGAAAAAAAATACTTCCACGGTGTTGCTTCAATATTACATTCCAAGTAAGTCCATTAAATTTTATAGTAACATCAAGACCTCGATTTGAAATTTCGTTGAGATGGGCATGCAAGAAACGCTTGGGACTAGACTATAAATATATATATATATATATATATATATATATATATATATATATATATATATATATATATATATTTAAAATTAAACATAAAGAAATTTAATATTAATAACCACAACAATTTTTATAGATGTATACACTAACACACTAAAAATATATTTTATTGTATAAATTATGCATAGGATAAGCATATGTAATAAGAAAAATTGAAATAGAAGACACAAACCATTCCTCCATCATGAATGTAGGATGGAAAAAGAACAACTGTAAAAGTTGGATGATCAGACTAATCATTATCATTATGAGATGCATGCTGCTCCGATTCATTCAAATCAACATCTGACAAAATTATGATATAGATACATAAAAAAAAGCAAAAAGAAGGGATATCTTTAAGACAAAACTAAAATCAAAGTACCTTCATCAGATATATCAAGATTAGAATATATATCATGAAGGGTTGGTTCATAATCTGAAACAACAGCAGAAGACTATTATTTAAAAACTACAAAACATTAAAAGACAATCGTGCCAATTTATTTTAAAAATGAATATAAAGAACAATCCAAATAATATGTAGCAAAGGACTCACCAAAAATATTTTGTTTAAAATGAGCACATCTCGTCATGAACGAACAACCATTGACCCTGAAAGATTGTACCCAGAAGGTAGCAAGACCATCGTACAGTACTTATGCACACTGTGTTGGATGACTAACATGTATACCAGGGAATAAAATAGTCCAATCAAAAATAAGCCTCCAATGAGAACCAATCTTACTCATCACACCTTGAGCAATTGTACCTGACAATGTCCGAACAACACATTTTGGGAAAAAATAATCTCCGTAAACCTTGGACAAAAGAGTAGGTATTTTCTATATTTATTAGATAAAACATTGTCAAACCCAACTAATTCATTATAAGTATAGTAGACAAAAATATTTAAAAAGTAGAATCAAAGCACGTAATTCTCAGAATGAGTCAGAAATTCTGGCACAAAATAACGACTTATCAACAAACCTTCATTCAAAATAAATGTTTTAGTAAGAAAACCAACAAAAGTAAAATTGTTCAGATCATCTAAAATTAAATGCAATCAAATAACATACCAAACAATACCACCAGATTTATATTATGATTAACAAGTAAACTCTCCTCCTTTATATGACCAATGGCATCAAAAATTCTGAATCAAAAAAATAAGAACAATCATTATTGTAAACATCTTTATAAACATATGACCAAATGACATATATACGTGAAACTAAGAAGATTGAATTCGGTTGCTGTAAAAATGATTTGATCACCAGATGTTAGATTATAAAAAACATTTCAATTTCCTTCCAACCTTCACCAAAATAGTAAGAGGAACCAATATTTTTAACCACACAATTCCAGTGATTTCGAGCATGATCATGGAGTTGGAACTTGTTGAGAGTGGAAATAAACGTGTTTTAGTGTCCAATTTAATACTTTTTTATGAGAATTGTTGTCATATATTAACACAAGTATCTTATATTCAATATATGTAAGAAAAAGTGCACTTGAGGTGTTTTGTTGTGTTTTAGGTGGAAAAAGGATCAAAAGTGCCAAGTTGGAGAAAAGGTGCAACTAGTGTAGGAATGCTGAAAAAAGCACGTCCAACTTGTGTAATTTTTCTCTATTTTTATGGAGCTCTAAATTAGAAGTGTAATATATGGTTGGAAAGCCACAGAAGAGAGGATCGTTTTGGCATAAGGAACACCTCAATCAGAATTCAAACGAGAAAGTTATGTTCCAAATGGTGATGTCGCGCAAGATGTTCCTGTTTAGCACGACTGTTTCAATTTGCATGACTTGTTACATATTCAAATGTTAGAGTTTCAGTAATTTATTTAAATGGATAGAAAGCCAAGGAAGAGAGGATCGTTTGAGTATAAGAATCACTCAAATCGGAGTTTTGAAGAGGAAGTTTTGCTTAAAATCATGAAGTCGCGTAGCTGCAAGCGAGAATTTCCGAGAATTTCTGAATTTGTGCATGTTTTTACACCATTCAGTGTGTGTCACGTGTTTTACATCCCATTGCATGTATTTTCGTGTTTTCCAAGAAAAATCACATCCAAGGTTCATAAGGAGAGCTCACAAGTATAAAAGTGGATGTAGATCACATCATTATTCATTATCATAGAGATCATATTGGATTGGATACAACACAACACAACACAACCATCCTACACCCCACAAGGGCAGTTTACCCCCAACCATCATCCACATCCTTTCTCCATCCATCCATCACTTTAAGATTCGTTTGTGAAATCAAGAGGAGAACCAAGAGGAGGATTCAAGACGGAGAAGGACACGATGACTCCCGCATCTAGGGTTTATTTCGTTTCCTAATTTATCTTTTAATTTTTCAGACATCCGGGTAAGATTTATCCAACACCCATGATTGTTCTTTGTGACAGCATGGGCTAGAGCCTTTTTGGTAGATCTAGGGTTTATGAAGGTTTTATCTAATTAATTAAACTTTCGTATGTAAACTTCGGACAACACTACTTGTGGATTTATTTTATATATCATTGTCCTTTCTTAATCCATATTCACGGTCATTTTGTGCATCTTAATTGGTATATAGAGTCTGAATATATATCTTGGTTATAGCTTGAGTGCGTTCACCGCTGAACATGATTCTATGTTATGATTCTAAGTGAGGGGACTCCGAAGCTTCATTAGAACTATCATATATGAATACTTATTAATTGAAATGAATTCAGGTTAGTAAGTAGGATAAAGAGGATAATTTTATAGTACTTATAAAGGGAGATCATATCGGGTTAGAGTACCAATTGGCCAGGGAAATAATTGATACTGATAGTACCTAGAAAGGAGGGTGGAATTATATCTCTTGCTCTGAGGTTATTCACACGTGTTACACGCATGTTTACTTTTGTCTATAGAGTAGATAGACATGGTTTAGTGATGCCTTCATATTCCACAAGGCAGTGTCAGACATCAACACATGAAAGGGAGATTAATGAGTGAAACTGGATTATCCTAGAGCTACCTATTCTCCTACTTGATCCACTTTCGTATTTTTTTAGTAATATTTTATTTTATTTGTTATTTTAATTACTTGTTTAGTAGTAGATAATCAAACCTCAAACTGATTTGCCTTTCATCTTAATTAATTTAGTAAATAATTAAATTGATAATACGCCGTCCTTTGGGTTCGATATTCACTTGGTCGCTTGCTTAAGCTGCAATTGATATCCTTAATACTTGGAGATTAATTTTGCGTTCAAAGAAAATGCGCATCAAGTTCCTGGCACCATTGCCTGGGACGGCTGTTTTATTGATTTTATTATTTCTATTTTTATTAAGACTTTTATTTATGATTATTTATTTCAATCTAACCTTGAATTTTTCTGAGGTACTTGTGCACTAGGAAAAGGAGAGGAAGGAAAGAAGGAATAACACACTGAGCTAAACATGGCCGGAGCAACACAGAATTCGGATAATGTTGTCATACGTTAAATTTTCACGTACAATGGGATTTACAACATAGGGTTGATAGGAGTAAGGAGGGAAGATGATGAATTCGAGTTACATCCCACTCTTATTAACATGGTGGAGAAGAATCCCTTTTCTAGAGATTATTTTGAAGATCTGTATCAGCATCTCAGAAGATTTCTTGATTATGCAGACAATCAGAAGGGCGATGGAGCTAATGATAATGCTAGGTGGATCGCCCTATTCAAGTTCTCTTTGATTGATAAGGCAGAAGCTTGGTATGAGACTATTGATGGAGCAGATTGCACTACATGGGACCAACTGCATTAAAAGTTCTTGGAGAGATACATGTCACCCTCAAGGATCTTAAAAATGAGGCAAGAGATCACCCAATTTGTTATGAATCAGGGTGAGAAATTTCATGTGACGTGGGATAGGTTTAAAGACATGCTCAGGAGGTGCCCACAGCATGGGATGTCTAAGGCTGAATACATAAGCATCTTCTACTATGGATTGGATTGTGAGTCACAAATTCTTATTGATGCATCATCAGGGGGAGCGCTATTATAAAAGATAGCACTTGAAGCTGAAAAATTGTTTGAAGACATCTCTATGAATTCACGTGACTGGCCTACAGAGAGAGATAGGGGATCATATGTACTTGCCAAGGTAGCGCAGGTTGAACATCAAGTGGAGAAGTCGAATAGGTTGAACATCTCTAGTTTAGCTAACATCAACAAGCTACTAGAATCCCAGCAGAGGAAGATTAAGAGTTGACACAAAGGGGTCCTAGTATGAAGCAGCACGAAGTGAGAAGTTTTGAAGATACCTTCAATCGATACACGGCTAAGAATGATGCAAGGGTTGATCATCTTGAAGCTACTATGAACTCTAATCATGCAGATTTGTCAGATGGTCGGGAACGTGAATCAATTGACACAAACTATGGAGAAATGAATATTCCCATCTCAAGGTATAACAAATCTAAAAGAGTGTAAAGCCATCACATTGAGGTCTGGAACACAGCATGAGGGACCGATGATGCCAGAAATAAATTTTAAAGCTCCAGGAGCACGATTCGACCTCAATTCGACCATGCCAACAGGTCGAATAACATCATAGAAGTCGAACCAATCACTTGGGCACCTCCGGAGCTTCTAGCCGACCGGTTCCACCAAGACCCTCATGGTTCGACAAAATCGGTTGGTGGAACCGTGGTCGAACCAGTCTGTTCGTGACCTCCTGTTTTGTTTGAAGTGCGATTCGACAACGTCAAGCATGGTTCGATCAGCCTTGTTGGTCGAACCACCCTGTAAGCAGCATCCTATTTTTTCTGAAGTACAATTCGACCACGACCACCACTGTTCGACCAACCTGTCTGGTGGAGAACGAACTTTCTGAATCCTAGTTCGAACACTACACACCTGGTTCAACCAGCACTCATGGTCGAACCGTGGTCAAATTGCCTCGTTCGGCATCATTTTTCGTGCGTAATGTTTCATCTGTTGTTCATGCTACTCTATTGTCATTCCAAGAGCATAATACTGAGCTTATAGTTGAAAAGAAGTGGGGAAGAGTGAAGATGCCCATGGAGAATCAATCATGTAAGAGCATAGATGTTGTTTCTAATTTATTTAATCTTGATTTTAATAGGACAGATGATTCTGAATTTGAGTGGAAGATTGACAAGGAGGAGTCTAGTCAGCCATGGGAGGAAGGTAATTCTGATGATCATATTTTTGTGACTAAGAAAGGTGAGGTGCTGAGTGTAGATAAGAAGAGGGAAAGAAAGTACTTGAAGGTGAGGATGCGAGAAGACCGCCATCTGATCCAGTAGTTCAAAAAGTGGTAATCCATCGTAACTCTCCGACGTTAAACATGAGCGCCTGTTGGGGGCTTGCTCTTCCGTTTTATTGCTTTATTATTTCTTTCATGTGTGTAAGAAATTTTTATATTTAAGGTGCTTACTAATTGGCAATTACATCTCTTTTCAAACTTAGTTTCGACTTACATTTCTACTAAGTTTGAGGGGTGTGATGTACTTACCTCATTGCAGCACCAAGAGTATAATCTTTTCTTTGTAATGTTTGCTAGGGGAATTGATTTTTTGCGGTATGTTGAAACTTTAATTGGTTTTGATGTGTTGATTTTTTGCAATTGCCTAGTGTTCAGTGGTGTTTCTAGTGTGTGGAGTCGATTAGATAGTCAATTGAGTCTTTCTTATAGTTCTTCTATTTTATTATTGATGAATCCTGTGATGATGAGTTTGTTTGAGCTTTGATAATAGAAAAGGTAACTAGGTGGCAAGATAAGTTTTACATTGAGGCTTTGACCTGATCGAGTTGAACAACTCGAGGAGCTCGTTAATATGTTGAAGAAAAATCAGGTGCCCTCATTTCCTTATTCTAATTTTTATATGTGCTTTTAATTAGTAAGAGTGAAAGGATTGAGTTTATGGTTGTGATCCATGTGAGCTAATATTTTTAAATTGTGCTTATAACTCATGTGCTCTTGAAATTGATGAAGGAAGTGTACTTGAGTTTTATTGTGGTATGAAGTTCTATGTGTACTTTGGAATATTGCTTACCATGAAAAGTGCTATGTTACTTGTTAAAAACTCATGTGAGATTTTGAGCCTCGTTGATCATGTTACATAATCACATGATATTTCTTTATGGTGAGTATCGTTTTTGTGTGTGTTCTAGAACTTGCCTCTTGTCTGACTTGAAACTACATGTGTGTTAGATGATGGGAGATAATTTAAAGCCATCCTTGAATTTATAAGTCACTTAGCCAAATAATTTCCTATCAAATGATGTTTATCCGTAGGTAGCCCCGTTGAGCCTTAAAACCTCATTCTTTAGTAGCCTACGAGAAAGAACCACTTTGAGCTTCTGAATTTTTAGAGCCTTGATTGTCTATGACGAGAATTAATGGCTTTTCAAAGTGTGTTAAGGGAGCTTTATAACAGCTTGGGAAGGAATGAAATTGGTGTTTAAATAGTGATGGTTCTTGATAATGCATCTAAGGAGAATCATGAAGTAGTGCTTAAATCTAGTACTCCATTGAATCAAATACCCTAGGATAGTGCTTAAATCTAGTAACCTATGGAGGATGCGCGAGGTAGTACCCGAAACTGGTACCTCGAGAAAAAAAAGAAGAAAAAGAGAAGGAAAGAAAATGTTGTGCTTGAAAAAAAAAGTGAAAGAGTTGAGGAGGATGGGTGCTTAATTGAAGTGAGTAAGAAGAATGGAAGATCATGATAGGTACGCTTGATTTATCCGAGATTTTGAGTCACTTATCCATATAATTCCTACCCTTACCAAAGAGCCAACATTACATCCAAAAGAAAAGTCCTTTTGATCATATTGCCAAATCATACTTTTAGTGGTGGAGAGTTTGAGATATTTGGCAAGTTTATGGTTACGCATGCACTTGAATTGAATCTGAGCATAAACACCTTAACCTAAAAGTGTACATGTTTTACACTTGAGTGCGAGTGATATATACTTCCCGTGAGGACATGTCAATGGAGCATTTGAATTGGTGTGATTGTCTTATCTTGTATGCTATGAATTGATTATTACATGTAATGAGAGTTGCATGACCTAAGTTGAGGAGAATTGTATTTTGAATGGGGTATTTGTCATAATCCTTATTTCCCCGCTAATTTTCGTATTCTCTCTCTCTCTCTTTATTTTTATTTTGTTGCCTCGGGACGAGCAATGAGTAAGTTTGGGGGATTATTGAGAGTGTAAATAATCGTGTTTTAGTGTCCAATTTAACACTTTTTTATGAGAATTGTTGTCGTATATTAGCACAAGTATCTTATATTCAATATTTGTGAGAAAAGGTGCACTTGAGGTGTTTTGTTGTGTTTATGTGGAAAAAGGATCAAAAGTGCCAAGTTGGAGAAAAGGTGCAACTTGTGTAGGAATGCTGAAAAATACACGTCCAACTTGTGTAATTTTTCTGTATTTATATGGAGCTCTAAATTAGAAGTGTAATATATGATTGGAAAGCCACAGAAGAGAGGATCGTTCTGGCATAAGGAACACCACAATCGGAATTCAAACGAGAAAGTTATGTTCCAAATGGTGATGTCGCGCAAGATGTTCCAAATGGTGACGTCGCGCATGACTTGTTACATATTCAAATGTTAGAGTTTCAGTGATTTATCTATATGGATAGAAAGCCAAGGAAGAGAGGATCGCGTGAGTATAAGAATCACTTAAATCGGAGTTTTGAAGAGGAAGTTATGCTCAAAATCGTGAAGTCGTGCAGCTGCCTGCGAGAATATTCGAGAATTTCCAAATTTGTGCGTGTTTTTACACCACTCAGTGTGTGTCGCGTGTTTTACATCCCATTATATGTATTTTTGTATTTTCCAAGAAAAAGTCAATCCAAGGTCCATAAGGAGAGCTCACAAGTATAAAAGGGATGTATATCACATCATTATTCATTTTCATAGAGATCATATTGGATTGGATACAACACAACACAACCATCCTACACCCCACAAGGGGGGTTTACCCCCAGCCATCATCCACATCCTTTCCTCCATCCATCCATCACTTTGAGGATTCATTCGTGGAATCAAGAGGAGAACCAAGAGGAGGATTCAAAACGGAGAAGGACGCGACGACTCCCGCATCTAGGGTTTATTTCGTTTTCTAATTTATCTTGTAATTTTCCAGACATCTGGGTAAGATTTATCCAACACCCATGATTGTTCTTTGTGACAGCATGGGCTAGAGCCTTTTTGGTAGATCTAGGGTTTATGAAGGTTTTATCTAATTAATTAAACTTTCGTATGTAAACTTCGGACAACACTACTTGTGGATTTATTTTATATATCATTGTCCTTTCTTAATCCATATTCACGGTCATTTTGTGCATCTTAATTGGTATATAGAGTCTGAATATATATCTTGGTTATAGCTTGAGTGCGTTCACCGCTGAACATGATTCTATGTTATGATTCTAAGTGAGGGGACTCTGAAGCTTCATTAGAACTATCATATATGAATACTTATTAATTGAAATGAATTCAGGTTAGTAAGTAGGATAAAGAGGATAATTTTATAGTACCTATAAAGGGAGATCATATCGGGTTAGAGTACCAATTGGCCAGGGAAATAATTGATACTGATAGTACCTAGAAAGGAGGGTGGAATTATATCTCTTGCTCTGAGGTTATTCACACGTGTTACACGCATGTTTACTTTTGTCTATAGAGTAGATAGGCATGGTTTAGTGATGCCTTCATATTCCACAAGGCAGTGTCAGACATCAACACATGAAAGGGAGATTAATGAGTGAAACTGGATTATCCTAGAGCTACCTATTCTCCTACTTGATCCACTTTCGTATTTTTTTAGTAATATTTTATTTTATTTGTTATTTTAATTACTTGTTTAGTAGTAGATAATCAAACCTCAAACTGATTTGTCTTTCATCTTAATTAATTTAGTAAATAATTAAATTGATAATACGCCGTCCTTTGGGTTCGATATTCACTTGGTCGCTTGCTTAAGCTGCAATTGATATCCTTAATACTTGGAGATTAATTTTGCGTTCAAAGAAAATGCGCATCAAGTTCCTGGCACCATTGCCTGGGATGGCTGTTATATTGATTTTATTATTTCTATTTTTATTAAGACTTTTATTTATGATTATTTATTTCAATCTAACCTTGAATTTTTCTGAGGTACTTGTGCACTAGGAAAAGGAGAGGAAGGAAAGAAGGAATAACACACTGAGCTAAACATTGCCGGAACAACGCAGAATTCGGATAATGTTGTCATACGTTAAATTTTCACGTACAATGGGATTTGCAACATAGGGTTGATAGGAGTAAGGAGGGAAGATGATGAATTCGAGTTACATCCTACTCTTATTAACATGGTGGAGAAGAATCCCTTTTCTAGAGGTTATTTTGAAGATCTGTATCAGCATCTCAGAAGATTTCTTGATTATGCAAACAATCAGAAGGGCGATGGAGCTAATGATAATGCTAGGTGGATCGCCCTATTCAAGTTCTCTTTGATTGATAAGGCAGAAGCTTGGTATGAGACTATTGATGGAGCAGATTGCACTACATGGGACCAACTGCAGCAAAAGTTCTTGGAGAGATACATGTCACCCTCAAGGATCTTAAAAATGAGGCAAGAGATCACCCAATTTGTTATGAATCAGGGTGAGAAATTTCATGAGACGTGGGATATGTTTAAAGACATGCTCAGGAGGTGCCCACAGCATGGGATGTCTAAGGCTGAATACATAAGCATCTTCTACTATGGATTGGATTGTGAGTCACAAATTCTTATTGATGCATCATCAGGGGGAGCGCTATTATAAAAGATAGCACTTGAGGCTGAAAAATTGTTTGAAGACATCTCTATGAATTCACGTGACTGGCCTACAGAGAGAGATAGGGGATCATATGTACTTGCCAAGGTAGCGCAGGTTGAACATCAAGTGGAGAAGTCGAATAGGTTGAACATCTCTAGTTTAGCTAACATCAACAAGCTACTAGAATCCCAGCAGAGGAAGATTAAGAGTTGACACAAAGGGGTCCTAGTATGAAGCAGCACGAAGTGAGAAGTTTTGAAGATACCTTCAATCGATACACGGCTAAGAATGATGCAAGGGTTGATCATCTTGAAGCTACTATGAACTCTAATCATGCAGATTTGTCAGATGGTCGGGAACGTGAATCAATTGACACAAACTATGGAGAAATGAATATTCCCATCTCAAGGTATAACAAACCTAAAAGAGTGTAAAGCCATCACATTGAGGTCTGGAACACAGCATGAGGGACCGATGATGCCAGAAATAAATTTTGAAGCTCCAGGAGCACGATTCGACCTCAATTCGACCATGCCAACAGGTCGAATAACATCATAGAAGTCGAACCAATCACTTGGGCACCTTCGGAGCTTCTAGCCGACCGGTTCCACCAAGACCCTCATGGTTCGACAAACTCGGTTGGTGGAACCGTGGTCGAACCAGTCTGTTCGTGACCTCCTGTTTTGTTTGAAGTGCGATTCGACAACGTCAAGCATGGTTCGATCAGCCTTGTTGGTCGAACCACCCTGTAAACAGCATCCTATTTTTTCTGAAGTACAATTCGACCATGACCACCACTGTTCGACCAACCTGTCTGGTGGAGAACGAACTTTCTGAATCCTAGTTCGAACACTACACACCTGGTTCAACCAGCACTCATGGTCGAACCATGGTCAAATTACCTCGTTCGGCATTATTTTTCGTGCGTAATGTTTCATCTGTTGTTCATGCTACTCTATTGTCATTCCAAGAGCATAATACTGAGCTTATAGTTGAAAAGAAGTGGGGAAGAGTGAAGATGCCCATGGAGAATCAATCATGTAAGAGCATAGATGTTGTTTCTAGTTTATTTAATCTTGATTTTAATAGGACAGATGATTCTGAATTTGAGTGGAAGATTGACAAGGAGGAGTCTAGTCAGCCATGGGAGGAAGGTAATTCTGATGATCATATTTTTGTGACTAAGAAAGGTGAGGTGCTGAGTGTAGATAAGAAGAGGGAAAGAAAGTACTTGAAGGTGAGGATGCGAGAAGACCGCCATCTGATCCAGTAGTTCAAAAAGTGGTAATCCATCGTAACTCTCCGACGTTAAACATGAGCGCCTGTTGGGGGCTTGCTCTTCCGTTTTATTGCTTTATTATTTCTTTCATGTGTGTAAGAAATTTTTATATTTAAGGTGCTTACTAATTGGCAATTACATCTCTTTTCAAACTTAGTTTCGACTTACATTTCTACTAAGTTTGAGGGGTGTGATGTACTTACCTCATTGCAGCACCAAGAGTATAATCTTTTCTTTGTAATGTTTGCTAGGGGAATTGATTTTTTGCGGTATGTTGAAACTTTAATTGGTTTTGATGTGTTGATTTTTCGCAATTGCCTGTGTTCAGTGGTGTTTCTAGTGTGTGGAGTCGATTAGATAGTCAATTGAGTCTTTCTTATAGTTCTTCTATTTTATTATTGATGAATCCTGTGATGATGAGTTTGTTTGAGCTTTGATAATAGAAAAGGTAACTAGGTGGCAAGATAAGTTTTACATTGAGGCTTTGACCTGATCGAGTTGAACAACTCGAGGAGCTCGTTAATATGTTGAAGAAAAATCAGGTGCCCTCATTTCCTTATTCTAATTTTTATATGTGCTTTTAATTAGTAAGAGTGAAAGGATTGAGTTTATGGTTGTGATCCATGTGAGCTAATATTTTTAAATTGTGCTTATAACTCATGTGCTCTTGAAATTGATGAAGGAAGTGTACTTGAGTTTTATTGTGGTATGAAGTTCTATGTGTACTTTGGGATATTGCTTACCATGAAAAGTGCTATGTTACTTGTTAAAATCCCATGTGAGATTTTGAGCCTCGTTGATCATGTTACATAATCACATGATATTTCTTTATGGTGAGTATCGTTCTTGTGTGTGTTCTAGAACTTGCCTCTTGTCTGACTTGAAACTACATGTGTGTTAGATGATGGGAGATAATTTAAAGCCATCCTTGAATTTATAAGTCACTTAGCCAAATAATTTCCTATCAAATGATGTTTATCCGTAGGTAGCCCCGTTGAGCCTTAAAACCTCATTCTTTAGTAGCCTACGAGAAAGAACCACTTTGAGCTTCTGAATTTTTAGAGCCTTGATTGTCTATGACGAGAATTAATGGCTTTTCAAAGTGTGTTAAGGGAGCTTTATAACAGCTTGGGAAGGAATGAAATTGGTGTTTAAATAGTGATGGTTCTTGATAATGCATCTAAGGAGAATCATGAAGTAGTGCTTAAATCTAGTACTCCATTGAATCAAATACCCTAGGATAGTGCTTAAATCTAGTAACCTATGGAGGATGCGCGAGGTAGTACCCGAAACTGGTACCTCGAGAAAAAAAAGAAGAAAAAGAGAAGGAAAGAAAATGTTGTGCTTGAAAAAAAAAGTGAAAGAGTTGAGGAGGATGGGTGCTTAATTGAAGTGAGTAAGAAGAATGGAAGATCATGATAGGTATGGAAGATCATGATAGGTACGCTTGATTTATCCGAGATTTTGAGTCACTTATCCATATAATTCCTACCCTTACCAAAGAGCCAACATTACATCCAAAAGAAAAGTCCTTTTGATCATATTGCCAAATCATACTTTTAGTGGTGGAGAGTTTGAGATATTTGGCAAGTTTATGGTTACGCATGCACTTGAATTGAATCTGAGCATAAACACCTTAACTTAAAAGTGTACATGTTTTACACTTGAGTGCGAGTGATATATACTTCCCGTGAGGACATGTCAATGGAGCATTTGAATTGGTGGTGATTGTCTTATCTTGTATGCTATGAATTGATTATTACATGTAATGAGAGTTGCATGACCTAAGTTGAGGAGAATTGTATTTTGAATGGGGTATTTGTCATAATCCTTATTTCCCCGCTAATTTTCGTATTCTCTCTCTCTCTCTTTATTTTTATTTTGTTGCCTCGGGACGAGCAATGAGTAAGTTTGGGGGATTATTGAGAGTGTAAATAATCGTGTTTTAGTGTCCAATTTAACACTTTTTTATGAGAATTGTTGTCGTATATTAGCACAAGTATCTTATATTCAATATTTGTGAGAAAAGGTGCACTTGAGGTGTTTTGTTGTGTTTATGTGGAAAAAGGATCAAAAGTGCCAAGTTGGAGAAAAGGTGCAACTTGTGTAGGAATGCTGAAAAATACACGTCCAACTTGTGTAATTTTTCTGTATTTATATGGAGCTCTAAATTAGAAGTGTAATATATGATTGGAAAGCCACAGAAGAGAGGATCGTTCTGGCATAAGGAACACCACAATCGGAATTCAAACGAGAAAGTTATGTTCCAAATGGTGATGTCGCGCAAGATGTTCCAAATGGTGACGTCGCGCATGACTTGTTACATATTCAAATGTTAGAGTTTCAGTGATTTATCTATATGGATAGAAAGCCAAGGAAGAGAGGATCGCGTGAGTATAAGAATCACTTAAATCGGAGTTTTGAAGAGAAAGTTATGCTCAAAATCGTGAAGTCGTGCAGCTGCCTGCGAGAATATTCGAGAATTTCCAAATTTGTGCGTGTTTTTACACCACTCAGTGTGTGTCGCGTGTTTTACATCCCATTATATGTATTTTTGTATTTTCCAAGAAAAAGTCAATCCAAGGTCCATAAGGAGAGCTCACAAGTATAAAAGGGATGTATATCACATCATTATTCATTTTCATAGAGATCATATTGGATTGGATACAACACAACACAACCATCCTACACCCCACAAGGGGGGTTTACCCCCAGCCATCATCCACATCCTTTCCTCCATCCATCCATCACTTTGAGGATTCATTCGTGGAATCAAGAGGAGAACCAAGAGGAGGATTCAAAACGGAGAAGGACGCGACGACTCCCGCATCTAGGGTTTATTTCGTTTTCTAATTTATCTTGTAATTTTCCAGACATTCGGGTAAGATCTATCCAACACCCATGATTGTTCTTTGTAACAGCATGGGCTAGAGCCTTTTTGGTAGATCTTGGGTTTATAAAGGTTTTATCTAATTAATTGAACTTTCGTGTGTAAACTCCATACAACACTACTTGTGGATTTATTTTATATATGATTGTCCTTTCTTAATCCATATTCACGGTCATTTTATGCATCTTCAATTGGTATATAGAGTCTGAATATATATTTTGGTTGTAGATTGAGTGCGTTCACCGCTGAACAGGATTCCATGTTATGATTCTAAATGAGGGGACTCTGAAGCTTCATTAGAACTATCATATATGGATACTTTTTAATTGAATTGAATTCGGGTTAGTAAGTAGGATAAAGAGGATAATTTTATAGTACCTATAAAGGGAGATCATATCGGGTTAGAGAACCAATTTGCCAGGAAAATAATTGATACTGATAGTAACTAGAAAGGGGGTGGAATTATATCTCTTGCTCTGAGGTTATTCACACGTGTTACATGCATGTTTTCTTGTGTCTATAGAGTAGATATGCATGGTTTAGTGATGCGTCCATATTCCACAAGGCAGAGTCGGACATCAACACATGAAAGGGAGATTAATTAGTGAAACTGGATTATCCTAGAGCTACCTATTCTCCTACTTGATCAACTTTCATATTCTTCAAGTGATATTTTATTTTATTTGCTATTTTAATTACTTGTTTAGTAGTTGATAATCAAACCTTAAACTGAATTGCCTTTCATCTTAAATAATTAAATTGATAATACGCCGTCCTTTGGGTTCGATATTCACTTGGTCGCTTGCTTAAGCTACAATTGATATCCTTAATACTTGGGGATTAATTTTGCGTGCAAAGAAAACGCGCATCAGAACTCCGAGGGGAAAGATACTCCATATGTGCACACAAACATAGCAGGAATAACCTGCATATACCAATCATATAATTATAATTTTATTAAGATAATTAACACATATAATAAGAAGTGAAAGTAATTACTAACCATAGAACTTAGATACAAACTTGACCCACACGGTGCAAAATATGGAGTGAAGGAACAATGTGATCCATAAGAAATGTACATGTATAACACAATGCAGTTGACGAAAACAGAACCTCGTCATCTATAGAAAAAAATAATTATTAGTTTTAAATGTCAATTTAACAACAATGAATAAAACATTTTTTATTCAAAAAGATTCATAAAGAATTAAAATAAATGTACTCGTCTCCTTTCGATGATGTTGTATGAGCATCACCATCAGATAAAATATCAGTAAAATACAATATCCAACCAAACAAAGGAAAAAACCAATGGCGCAGAATAGGTACCCGATAAATCTTCAATTAGAACCTGTGAATCAAAGCCAAATAGTGATTTTATTAGATGTACATTAATTATACAAACAGATACACATGAAGATTAGATGTACATTGACTATCATAACAGGTACATTGATAATTAGAAAAAAAAACGTAAAAAATTCATACAAATGCATGTGAAGATTAAAGAGACAAAATCAAATAAAATCAGCAATTAGTCCACAATTACTCAATAGAACACAGAAATGAAAAAACATGAAATCGAATATAAGAAAGAAATACAAAATATACATAGACCAACTTGAAACATAGATCAACCCAAAGATCTTAAACAAACCAACCAAAAATTTGTATAAGATTACGGCTTTGACAAAATAAATAAATTTATATCAGATAATTACACAAAGTCAACAAAACCCATTCGAAAAGCCAAAATAAATACATGAAACAGTGCCGATTAAGGCTTTTACAAGTTGGATAAAACAAATCCCAGGATTTTCTCAAGATGCAATCAATAATATCAGAGAAATAAACAAAATTAAAATTCACAAATTCAAAAATCTGAAACAAATACACCAAACTGTGGCGATTAGGGCTTGCACAAATTCGAAAGAATAAAACCGAAGATTTTCTCAATATGCAATCGAGATTCAGTAAAGAAACGTACAAAAGGAAATTGACGATTATGGCTTTCACAAAATGAATAATCGATTTCTCACATAGATGCGGCTCAAGTATTAGAATTTTGAGAGAATTTATCCAGAGAATGAAGAGAAGAGTGAAAACTGAAACAAAAGTGAGAGAAAAGTAATGTCTAGGGTTTTAATCAACGGTGGAGATCAGTGGATATAAGTTACCATTTGGTGAATTTTAATTAACCAAAAGTGGTAAAATTAGTTTTGGGGGAAAATTAGTGTAAAAATAGGTTGTAAAATATGTACTATTATATATATAAAGATTTGGTGTTAATTTGAAATAAGATCATTGTCCTATATAGATCTGTGTGATCGGAAAATGTTAAATATATATCTGTATGATCTGAGAAGATATCATTTATAAGAATATGTGTGATCCAAGTTGAAGTTGTTATTCGAAAAATGGATATGTGTGATTCGAGGAAAAGTTGCAAAAGTGGATCTGTCTGAATTGAAAATAAGCGATGTTTTATTTTGATTAAATGTTGATAATGATATCGTGAATGGTTTATGATGCATAATTAATTGCCCTGGGTGCATACCATGCATAAACATGAAAAATGGTTTTCCCAAAATTAATAAGATATTAATGGTGTGTGCGGCCACTATATATGCACTCCTTCATAGACCGCTGAAAATCGGTCCGAGTCATGTGTTGACTCACCCCATTCAGGAATGGCGAGGCGATCCGAGTCATGTATTGACTCAACAAGTCGCTTGTTGGCTCACTTTTATTCAGGGATCATGAGGAGATTCGAGTCATGTTTTGACTCAACAAGTTGTTTATCGGCTCATCTTTATTCAAGGATTAGAAAAATTGATTCGACACTTTGTGTGTCACTTTATTTAGGGATTGGAAAATTCGATTCGACACTTTGTGTGTCTATTGAGCTCATTTGGGGTGCATATCATAAGTGTGTCGTGCAGATCCCGCGACGTGAGCAGTTTTCAAATTGAAAGAGACCAACTAGAAAGATTAAGAAATAGGCGATAGAAAAACTAAATAAATTCTCATGCACTGGCATGCATGTTTTCTACTTACTGAAATTTTTATCTCACTAGTTTATGCATTGTAGGTGAGCCTGATGATGATTGAGTATGTGGTGTGTTGTGCAAGTCGCGGAGCTTCTTCAGAGTTTTGAGCAGATGTACATAGATGACGACCTGTTAGGTTAGGCCGTGGGTTTATTTTATTTTCGCTGATTTTTTTTATGTAATATAATAAGTATTGTCACATGTTTGGGTGGTTTGAAGTGTTGTCAGAAACCAGTTACGTATGTTTAACTGGTGTAATGGTTTTGGTTATAAATATATTATGTGAAAAAATATATGAGTTTTTATAATGATGATATTTATATTTATTAGTATTTGAATTATAATTATGTAAGGTGGGTCGTGTCAGAGTGGTATCAGAGCATGGTTTGGGTCCTGCAGACTGTCTATTTACATGAGCTCATTCCTTGGGAGCGCAGCCTTGCGTGTAAGTATTATTTTCATTTTGTGTTGTTACATGTTTTATAAATTATATTGGCCATGTGATGTAGGACTCGTAGTTAGTAGTGCAAAATGGTAAGGGCTACAGGTGAGAGTTCTGAAGGGGATAGAGTTGTTGAGCAAGTAGCACCTATTGAAGTAAACAATCGTGATGCAGTGATTACTCGACTGATGGAACTGGTAGAGCGCTAGTCCCAACAAATACAATAACTAATTCAGCATAGAGATATGGGTGGACAGCCAGAGGTTAATGTTAATCAAGATCGACATCAGGCGAAAAGTGTTGAAATGGTTTATGAGAGATTTCAAAAGCTGAGACCTCTGATATTTGAGGATGCAGCAGATCCCATAGATGCAGAGGATTGGTTACACACGGTGGAAAACATGTTTCATTACAGTAGAATTCCAGATGGGGACAGAGTGTTGTGTGCATCGTTCATGTTACGAGGAAGTGATGGTCACTGGTGGGATACAATTAAAAGTATCGAGAATGTCACGACTATGACATGGGAAAGGTTTAAGGAGCTTTTTAGAAACAAGTATTTTACGGCACCAGTGAGAGCAATGAAGATGAATGAGTTCATACAACTGTAACAAGGTGGTATGTCAGTTACAGATTATCTCCAAAAGTTCGAGCAGTTGTCTAGATTTGTGGAACACATAGTGAGTGCGAAGGCACTGAAAGTGGAGAGATTTGCGGAAGGCTTAAGACCTGAGTTTTTTAGAGATGTGAGTATGGCGGGTTTGCAGGGAGCAACATACTTACAAGTTACAGAAAGGGCCCAGATTGCTAAACAAGCGGAGATGAGGATCAGACAAGCGTAGGCTATCAGATGTCAGTTTCAGTAAAAACCACTGCAGCAGTTTGGGAGAGATAATAAGAGGCTGATGCCATTTCAGAGGCCTAAACCTAATGTTCCAGGGAATCACAAATAGGGACAGGATGAACCAAACAAGTGTTCCAAGTTCGATCAAGGCAAGGTGTCGCCGCCACTACCAATATGTCCTAATTGTGCTAAGCCACATGGTGGGGAGTGTCGCATTGCTCTTAGGACTTGTTACTCATGTGGAGAGAAATGGTATGTGACCACTATATGTCCTAAGCAAGGGAAGCAAGGACATCAGGGAAGAGCTCCAGCAAGGGTATACACTTTGACAATGGAGGAGGCTGATGCGAATCCCTCAATTGTCACAGGTAAGTTTTCTATTTTTGGCACTTCTACATATGTGCTATTTGATTCTAGAGCAACATATTCATTTGTATCCACTGCGTATGTGGGGAAGCTGGGTGAAACATCTAACTTGATAAAAGCTAATTATGAAGTGACGATACCTTCTGGTGAGTCAAAGCAAACTAATCAACTTCTTTGAGGTTGTGTTATTCCTATTGAAGGAAAACAATTCCTCACTGATTTGATTATGTTAAGTATGAATGATTATAATAACATATTGGGCATGGATTGGCTGTTAAAGTACGGTGCTATAATAGATTGTCAGAAGAAGAGTATCAATTTTAAGCCATTGCGAGGAGAACCGTTCACTTTTGTTGTGATTAAGAAGAACTTCAAATTTCCTATGATATCAGCAACAAAAGCATAGCAGTTGTTGGAAAGTGGTTGTGAGGGGTATCTGGTGAGCGTGATGAACGTTGAGGGATAGCATTATCCAGTCCTCGGTAATGTACAAATAGTTTGGGAATACCTAAAGGTGTTTCCAGATGATCTTCCAGGGTTGCCACCAAACTGAGAAATTGAGTTTGTTATTGAGCTACAATCGGGAACTGTTCTTATATTTAAAGCGCCATACAAAATGGCACCAGTTGAACTAAAAGAATTGAAGATACAGTTGCAAGAGTTGCTAGACAAAGGTTTCATCCAACTTAGTTTCTCACCTTGGGGAGCACCGGTTCTGTTTGTTTGTAAGAAAGATGGCACATTGAGGATGTGCATCGATTATCGGGAGCTTAACAAAGTTAAAATCAAGAATAAGTATCCATTGCCTCGCATTGATGATCTGTTCGATCAACTACATGATGCAGCTATCTTTTCAAAGATTGATTTGCGATCGAAGTATCATCAGTTGAAGATTAAGGAGGAAGATATTTAGAAAACTGCATTCAGCACAAGGTATGGGCACTATGAGTTTTTGGTGATGTCGTTCGGTTTGACGAATGCCCCGGCAGCATTTATGGATTTGATGAATAGAGTATTTCAGGAATTCCTCGATAAGTTTGTGATTGTGTTTATCGATGACATTCAGATTTACTCTAAGAATACGGAGGATCATGCTCTATACTTAAGAAAGGTGTTAGAGATTTGAAAAAGAAGCAGTTGTATGCGAAGTTTAAGAAGTGTGAATTTTAGTTGGATCGAGTTATTTTCTTGGGACACGTGGTATCGAGAGAAAGAATTTCGGTGGATCCAAGTAAGGTGAAGGCAATCCATGATTGGCCACAACCTTCAAATCCCACTGAGGTTTGTAGCTTTCTTGGATTGGCGGGATATTATCGAAGGTTTGTTGAAGGATTTTCGAAGATCGATTCACCATTGACATAGTTGACTAGGAAAAATATGAGGTTAACATGGACGGAGGCATGTGAACAAAGTTTTCAAGAATTGAAGAAACGGTTGACATCAGCTCCTATCTTAACTATTCCGACGGAGACATGAAACTTTAAGGTTTATAGTGATGCTTCAAAGAATGGTCTTGGTTGATGTTGGATTGTATACTAAAAGTCTAACTTTAGTATGAACAATGTTATAACAATTTATTTGAAATGAGAATCATATGATCAAATGATTGCGTCTTATAATTTATTATATGTAGATGCAATAGTCCACTTACTTTATATTGTAGATAATATGTTGTACGACAACACGCGAAAGATCATATTATCAGTTTCCTTATGAAGTATAAACAGATGCTCACAATCGAGATAGACGGGGACACTCTATCGGGATGGTTGTAGTGTGATTTAGTATTAGCTTGTCTTAGCTATAGAATCACATTAGTGCACTTTGTGTGTATTAAGCAGGACCACTTGAGATCGTTCGACTTATACTGACTTATAGAAGAACTTGATCTATGTTATTATGGATGTTCGTGTTCTTAATCTCTTTTTTAATACAATAACCTCGACACGTAGGGCAGTATGTATTTCTTTGATTCATCAATGGGTGAGATTTACATGTTATTAAATCAACAAACTCGTTGAGTTGGGAAGTAGTGCTGTCTCTATGGTGTGCTGTTGATTGTAGAAGGAATCCATGCCATCATAGGTTGATGATGTTCCCTTGAGGAGCTCATAAGAATTATCATGTAAACCTTGCAGGTGGATTTATTCCAGCATGATAATGAGGTTTAGTGGTACTACTCTCGGATGAGATATTAATTAATGGAGTTGTCAGTAATTTAATTAATTAATGGATATTGAATATCTTAAACATGGGGAGACTAACGGACTCATAATAAGAAGGAGCCCATAACGTAATTATGGGATTAGAACGGTAGTACAGTAATAATATTTTAGTGGTATATATTATTATTATTGGACTTAAGTATAAGCTTTGGGCTAAGCTTGGATACTTAAACCCAATGGAGGCCCAACTCTAATTTCTCCTCCTGGTCACTGCTGTAGTCCATATATAAGTCATCCCAACTGCCCGGAAATCCTAATCTATGAGATTAATCACGTCTAACACTGTAAGGAAGGTGAGGGAACAGCAAAATGAGAAGATCTCGAAGATCGTCGCCCACACGACGTCGAGATTGGACTTGGGAATACAGCAGAAGACTGGAAGGTTGTTTTGCTGCTGCTGTCCGCCACATTCTATGATTTTTTTAAAATTTTACAGACATAATAATTGGGCGAGTGATATACTGATAGAAATCCGCCGAAGAGAGGATCGATTTTCCGCGTAGATCACTCAATTCCGACATCGGATGAGAGAGTTATGGCCATTCTCGTGAGACTGCACAGGCTGGTGGCGAGAATTCATCGTCTTCAACATACCCTGGTGAAAGATAATACGTTTCTTTTTTACTTGCTTCCGCTGCTTGTTAGAAACGTTTGGAAGCCTAACGGGTCATGTTAACGAAATTATCGAAAGCCAACAGTGTACTGACGCAGAATTGGAAAGTGATAACATATGCATCCAGACAGTTAAGGGATTAGGAGAAGAACTACCCTACCCATGATTTGAAGTTTGCCGCAGTGGTGTTTACACTCAAAATTTGGAGGCATTATTTGTATGGGGAACATTGTGAAATCTATACTGATCATAAGAGTTTGAAGTATTTCTTCACTCAGAAAGAGTTAAATATGAGGCAGAGAAGATGGTTGGAACTGGTGAAGGACTACGACTGTATTATTAATTATCACCTGGGTAAAGCCAATGTGATTGTTGATGCATTGAGACAAAAGGCAATACAGAGTTTGGATGCTATAAGCCTAAATCAGAAAAAACAGTTGCTTGATTTGAAAAAGATGGGTGTGGAGATCATTCAGGAAGGATCGTTGGAAGCAAAGATGGCAGCTTTAACACTTTGACCAACTTTGATGGATAACAGCTCTAGAAAGTCTTCTGGCTTCCAATTAAGAGATGATGGCGTGATTCGTTATAGAGGTCGACTATGTCTACCTGAAGTGGATGACATTCGGAAAGAAGTGATGACAAAAGCTCATTCAACACCGTACTATGTACATCTGGGAGCTACAAACATGTATAAAGATTTGAAGTCACATTATTGGTGGCAAGGGATGAAGAGAGATGTTGCTCAATATGCGGAGCAATGTTTGACTTGTTGTTGAGCGTTTTCTCAACACACAAAATTATCCTTAAGTATGAAGGATATCAATTGTAGTTTCGATAGGTGACCAAGTGATTATCGAACCTGAGGGACGGATTATTATCAATTTAATTATATTCTAATTAACTAAGAATATGTTGGAAAATTTGTTTGGAATAGTTACGAACTAAATAACAAAGAATTTATATAGCAAATTAAATAAACAAGCAATAGAAATATATAGTTGTGATCAAGTAAGAAATTAGGTAGTTCTTCGGATAATCTAGTTTTACTTATTAATTTCCTTTCAATTTGTTATTGTCCGACTCTGCCTTGCGGTTTATGGACGCATCACTAAACCATGCAAGTTTACTCTATAAACACAAGTAAACATGCGTATGACACGTGTGAATATCCTCGGAGCAAGAGATCTAATTCACCCCCCTTTCTAGGTTATTTCCCATTCACTTAGTACTCTAACCTGATATGATCTCCCTTTATAGGTACTATGACGTTATACTCCTTATGTCCTGCTTATTAACCCGAATAATATTCAATTAACAAGTATTTATATAAGATAGTTCTAATAAGACTTCGGAATCCCTTCACTTAGAATTAAAACATGTAATCCTGCTCAGCAATGAACACACTCAATCAATAACCTAGATATGTATTCAGACTCTACATAACAGTTAATGATGCACAAAATGACAGTGAGTATAAATTAAAAAGGCACAATCTTATATAAAATAAACCACAAGTAGTGTTGTAAGGAGTTTACACATGGAAATTCAATTAACTCATAAAACTTTCATAACCCTAGAACTACTGGAGCGGCTCTAGCCCATGATTAATCTAGGAACAATCATGGTTAATTGGTATGATCTTACTTGACGCATCAGACGAACCTCTCTTCATGGCTCCTTCGGAGGATGGTAGGGTTTCTGTGGTGGATGGATGATGAATGATGTATCCTCCTTCTTTCTCCTGCGAAAGCTCTTCTTTTATACCCATGAAACCTCCTTATGGGCTTAGGATGGGCTTTTGCTTGATGCATACGTCAAATTTGATAAGAAAACTCTGGAATTACTATAAATAGAAGCAGTGAGAATCCGCTCAACCACTCCTGGACAAGTCGAGCAAAGGTCGGGCAAACTCTCTGTACAAGTCTGCACATTTTGCTCGATATCACTCATCCGCTCGACCAATAAGATTCTGGTCGAGCAACACCTCCAAGTCGAGCAAGCACTCTGGACGAATCTGTGTATTGTGCTAGACTTGACCACCTCTGCTCAACCAAAGTAATGTTGGTCGAACAACGCCTGGAAGTTGAGCAATCCTCGAAAATTGCCTCAAAAATCGTGTCTTCAATTCCAAGCTCTTTCGATCCGTTTTCCTATACAAAAATACACTCAAAATTGTGTCTTGATCCTCTGATTCGTGGCTTTTCCATAAACATTCCAATTCGTCTCAATAAAAGACTCAATCATACTCTATTTCCACATAAATCAAAGCCCAAAATACGTGAATTGACACTCTCATTACTTGTCAGTAAGTCAAAGCCGAGCATATAAAACCAGCAAGAACTTTGCAGCCTCTATTATTCCAGAGTAGAAATGGGAGAATATCACTATGATTTTATTACTGGATTACCAAAGACAATAAAAGGTCATGATGCCATTTGGGTTATTGTGGATTGATGAGAGTGTGAATTCACGTAATTTGAGCTCCGATCCTTGTGACAATGATGTATGATTTGATCTTAAGTTGGGATAAATCGAGATATGTAGTGGAAAGTCATGAATCAGGTGCATTTGAGGCGGTTTGAGCAGATTTTCAAAGGAAAATAGGATAGAAGTGCTCGGAACCAGAAAGTGGAGAAGTTAGGCACACGGTTTGACTAAAAGAGAGGTGGTTCGACCAGCACTCTTCGTCGAACGAAGCACTTGAAGATTGGTTACAGCACGATTTGACCACGATGATGTGGTTTGACCAGGCATGATGGTGGAACCGTGGTCGAACCAAAAGCTTGAGAATTTGAAGAAGTGATTCAACCATGAAGCTTCTTGTTTGACCGGTTATTCGGGTCAAACCAGACACCTGCCAGTGCGTTACAGGCTGGTTCGACCAGGCCTTGAATGGCTCGACAAAGTGCTTTGGTCGAACCAATATACGGGAAGCCTCTGGATCTGTATTTTTACTCCTTCAGTACGTGTTTTTGACCAAAAAACCCTTCCAAGGTCCAAAAGGAGAGCTTACAAGTATAAAAGGAAGATCCTACGTAGCGGAAAGAGAACGATTCACCACCTTCATTCTACACAACATGCAAAACCCTACCATCATCCGCGGAGCTGTGGAGAGAGATTCGTCTATCAAATCAAGTGAGAATCAAGTGATGATTCAAGATGGAGAGAGACGCGACGGAGCCCGCATCTAGGATTTACTTCGCATCTTAATTTATCTTGTAATTTTCAAGACCATAGGTAAGATCTATCCAACCACCATGATTGTTCTTCGATCAATCATGGTCTAGAACCGTTTTGGTAGTTCTAGGGTTTATGAAGGTTTTATGAGTTAATTGAACTTCCGTGTGTATACTTCGTACAATACTACTTGTAGTTTATTTTATATAAGACTATGTGTTTTTAATTCATACTCAGAGTTGTTTTGTGCATTATTAATTGTTATGTAGAGTCTAAATACATATCTTGATTATTGATTGAGTGCGTTCACTGCTGAGCCGGATTACATGTTATGATTCTAAGCGAGAAGAATCCGAAGTCTCATTATAACTATCTTATATAAATACTTGTTAATTTAATCTAATTCTGGTTAATAGGTAGGACAAAGAGAATAACTTCATAGTATCTATAACGGAGATCATATTGGGTTAGAGTACATAGTGCACGGGAAATAATTGATACTGATAGTACCTAGAATGGGGGGTGAATTATATCTCTTTCTCCTAGGATATTCACACGTGTCACACGCTTATTTACTTGTGTTTATCGAGATGATTTGCATGGTTTAGTGATGCGTGTGTCCATACTCAACAAGGCAGAGTCGGAAATTGATACATGGTAGGGAAGTTAATGAGTAAAACTGGATGGCCCGAAGAACTACTTAATTTCTCACTTATTCACTTTTGTTTAATCTCTACTACTTATTTACTTTAATTACTATTTTAATTATTTGTTTATTGGTTACTTAATCACCACAATTATATTGTCATATAGTCTTAATAAGTTAGGTTATAATAAAATTGATAATAATACGTTCTTCGGGTTCGATAATCACTTGGTCGCTTATCAAAGCTACAATAATCCTTCACACTTGGGGATTAATATTGTGTGTTGAGAAAATACTCATCAAGTTCTTAACGTCGTGCTGGGGACGGCATTAATTATTAGTTTATTTTTCTAGTTTAATCTATTTTATTCTTGTCTTTATTTTTTTATGCTTATTTTTCTTAGGTGTATGCACACTACATCAAAGGCAGAGAGTTAACACATTTTAATCTAGAGATCGGTGCATCGTCGTGGAAGAAAAATAAGAAGAAGAACAAGAATGTTGAACCAAATTAAGCTCTTAATTTAGGAGGTGAAGTTGACGAGCTGAACTCGCAAGTGATTGAAGCTGCAATCGAAAATAAATCGGAAGCAGAAGCAGTCAACATGGCGGCGAATACGGATAGTATTGCCATTCGTGAAGTCTTTAAGAACAACGGAGAAGGCAATGATGGGCTGTTAGGAGCAAGAGTGGCCGGAGCTGATTTTAATCTTCAAACTGTTCTGATCAGTATGATCGAAAAGAGTCCCTTCTTTGAGGGAACCCTTGAAGATCCTCAACAACATCTAAATAAATTCCTAGGGTATGTAAGCACATAAAATGATGCAGGAACTCATGAAGATGCGAGAAGGATCATCCTATTTAAGTTATCACTTACTGAAAGAGCGAGAGATTGGTACGATACTCTTAATGCTGCTGAATGCACTAACTGGGAGCAATTGAAATTGAAGTTCTTGGAGCGATACATGCCACCTTCAAGGTGTTTAAGATGAAACAAGAAATCAATCAATTTGCTATCAATGGTAATGAGAAATTTCATGAAGCATGGGACAGATTCAAGGACATGCTTAGAAAGTGTCCACAACATGGGCTCTCTAAAACTCAGTATATCAGTATATTCTACAATGGATTGGATTGTGATTCTTGAGTATTACTTGATGCTTCTTCGAATGGAGCATTGCTTACAAAATCATCTGTTGAGGCCGAAATGCTCTTTGAGGATATTTCGATGAATTCAAGAGATTGACCAACTGATAGAGTAAGAGGCACAGATGTTCTTGGAAAAGTAGGCGTAGGTTGAGCACACGATGGTTAAGTCGAGTAGAGAGGATGAGATCGTCTCTAGTTTGTCTAATATCAACAAGCTACTTGAATCTTAGCAAAAGTAAATTACTAACATAGCTCAGCGAGTACCAATTATGCAGCAGGATGTTTGTAATGAAGGAGCTAGCCAAGAGGAATTGGAAGAGGAAAACTACGCCATGGGTCAAAGTGTTCAAGGAACGAGGTTCCAAAATCAAGGAAACCAGAATTACCAAGGGAATTTCAATAATCGTGATCCCCCTTGTAATTATCAACAACTAAGGAGGCCGGAGTTTTCATGGAGTAATCCTAATACAGCAGTACAACCTTTTGTTGGTATTGATCTGGGTGCTAAGGTCAAAGAAGGAAAGCCTGGTTTTGAGGATACGGTGAACAGGTACATGGCGAGGAATGATGTAAGAGTGGATCATCTAGAGGCGAAGTTAGAAGGAAAAATTGATGCAAATCATGAGGATATATCTAAGCAAATGAAGGACTTTACATTGTTGATGGGGCAGATGGTCGGGAATATTAATCAATTGATGCAAACTGTGGAGAAGGAAAAGTTCCCATCTCATAGTATAACAAACTCGAAGTTGTGCAACACCATCACATTAAGGTCTAGAACGCAGTATGAGGGACTGATGATGCCGAAAACAAATTCTGAAGCTCCAGGAGCTCGATTCAACTAGGGTTCGTCCAAGCCAACAGGTCGAACCACGCCACCGAGGTCGAACCAAGCTCATGGGCAACCTTCGGAGCATCCTAATGTCGGGTTCGACCAACACCACACTGGTTTGACCAATCTTGGTGGTTGAACTGTAGTCGAACCAGCCTGTCCGCGACCCTCTATTTTCTCTAATGTCGGCTTCGATCAAGACAATTCTAGTTTGACCAACCCTATTGGTCAAACCGACCTGTCCGGGAGATTTCATACTTTCTGAAACACGGTTCGACCACTACACACATGGTTCGATCAGAACTCATGGTCGAACTGAGGTTGAACTGAGGTCGAACTGCCTCGTATGGCACCATTTTCTGCGTATAATGCTTCACCTGATGTGAACAAAGAGGAGAAGGTTGAGTGTGATGAAGGGGGGATTCCCAAGACAAAGATACCTCCTCTGTTTCCTTTCAAGTTAGTTAAAAAAGGATTGGAAGAAAAGTTGAAAAAGTTTTCAGATATAATAAACAAGATAAGCTTGAGCATTCCTTTCTCTGAGGCAATCTTCGAGATGTCATACTATGCTCGCTTTCTAAAGGATATACTGTTGAAGAAAAGATGCTTGAACGGAATTGAAATGGTGAATTTGTCTGAAAACTGCAGCTCGATCATTCAGAGGAAGCTACCAGCTAAGTTAAAGGATCCGGGAAGCTTCACTATTCTATGTGAGATTGGAAAGGGATCGGCATGATGAGCCTTGTGCAATCTTGGAGCAAGCATCAATTTGATGCCATTGTCAATATTTCAAAGGCTTGGTTTGTGGGAGTTAACTCCCATGACAGTGGCTCTACAATTGGCGGATAGGTCTATGACTTCTTCGAAGGGAGAGATAGAAGATGTTCTTGTGAAAGTAGAGAACTGGTCTTTCCTGTGGACTTTCTTGTACTTGAGATGGAAGATGACAAGGAGGGACACCATTCCTTGCCACTGCTGGAGCTATGATTGATGTTCAAAAGGGTGAAATAAGGTTGTGGATGGATAAAGAAGAGGTTTTATTCAACCTTAATAAAGCAATGAAGATGTCGATGGAGATGCAGTGTCACAGCATTGATGTAGTGGAGGAGATAGTGCAGGAAGATATGTCTTTGATCCTTTCAAAGGATCCCTTAGAGAAATGCTTGGCGGAGTCTCTTACTTTTCCCACCACAGAGCTAGATGAACTCACTAATGAGGTAGGTATATAATTTCTTGAGAATCTACTTGATTTGGGTGATGACAGGTATGAATAAAAAGATCCTAGATTGAAGAGGTAAAGTGGACTAGAAAATACTTGTCGTTGGATAGATAGAGCACAGCAAAAGAAGAGAAGACAGAGGTGTTGAAACCGCTACCAGAACACTTGAAGTATGTCTATCTAGGTGACAATGAAAAATATCCGGTAATTATATCTTCTTCTCTAACTGATGATCAACTCGATGAGTTATTAGATGTGCTTAGGAAGTATAAGTCTGCGATTGGTTAGTCTCTAGATGATTTGAAAGGTATTATTCCATCATATTGCATGCATAAGATAAGATTGTTAGATGAGGCTAAGAGTAGCATTCAGAATCAGTAGAGGGTGAATCCCGCTATTCAAGAAGTGATTAGGAAGTAAATCCTAACATGGCTAGATGCAGGAATTATATATCCAATTAGTGATAGTCCCCATGTGATTCCATTGCATGTTGTAGCTAAAAATGGATGCATGACTATTGTGAAAGCCAATGATGGCGAGACTTTAGGCACTATGATTCCTACGGGATGGCATGTGTGTACTGATTATAGTAAATTAAATGAAAATACATGCAAAGACCATTTTTCTCTTCCTTTCATGAATTAAATGCCTGATCATCTTGCAGGGTATGATTTTTATTATTTCTTGAATGGGTACTAGGGGTATAATCAAATCATGATTGTACTTGAGGACCAAGAAAAGACTACTTCTACTTTCCCTTATGGAACCTTTGCCTTTAGGAAAATGCCTTTTGGATTATGTAATGCACCTGCTACATTTCAGCGCTGCATGATGGTCATATTTGATGGGTTGATAGAAAAGATCATGGAGGTGTTTATGGATGATTTTTCTCTATTTGGTTCCTCCTTTGAAATTTATTTATCTAATTTGTCTACTGTTTTCAAAAGATGTTAAGAAACTAATCTTATCTAGAATTGGGAGAAGCACCACTTCATGGTGAGAGATGGGATTGTTCTTGGGCACCATATTTCGGCTAAGGGATTACAGATGGATAGAGAAAAGGTGGTGGCGATTGAGAAACTTCCAACCACCTACTAATGAGAAGGGAGTGCAGTCCTTCCTTTGACACGCATGATATTATAGAAGATTTTTCAATGACTTCTCAAAATACTCCAAGTCGTTGTCTCACTTACTCGAAAAGGATGTTCCTTTTGTTTTTGATGATGAATGTCTAACAGCTTTTCAGATTTTAAAGGAGGCACTTATTGCTGCTCCTATCTTAATCACACCGAATTAGACTCAGCTGTTTATACTTATGTGTGATGCAAGTGATTTAGCACTTGGAGTGGTGCTTGGGAAGATGAGAGAGAAGAAGTTTTGCACCATCTACTATGCGAGCAAGACTTTTGATGCAGCACAAAAGTACTACACAGTCACTGAAAAGGAGTTTCTAGCCGTAGTGTATGCATTCAACAAGTTTCGACAGTATTTGGTTGGCATGAAGATTATGATGTACACGGATCATTTTGCGATCCGGTACTTGATGGAGAAGAAGAAAGCGAAGTCAAGGATCATTCTATTAAATAATATTAGCCGTGTGGACTAAAAAATATGATTGTCTTAAAAGTTTATTTTTTTATTAATTCTTAAAAAATTATTATTAGTAAGAATTCATAAAACTGTTTAATAGACTTTTTTATTTAGGAAAGAATTGTAATTATATGACAAAATATTAAAATCATTATATTTAACTAAAAAAGATAAATTTGTGATTTAATTGAAAAAATACAAAAAAAGTCATGTATTTAATTGATAAAGAGAATCTTAAACACCTTCTTATTGAATACAAAATGAACACCTTCTTATTTTTCTCACAAAATTTGTGATTCTATTCAATTTGAAGTCTTTACCTCGAGTCGAATCCATCAATGGATTCAATACATTCTATAACCTGAGAAAAAAAAGATAAACACATATTCACTTAAACATATTTACACACAGAAGTGGTTCAGTTCTGTCTGATAAAAATAATATCTATTGTGACAAAACTACTTGATATCTTTTAATTTGATGGAGATAAAAATTTTATTCATACTTGGATTAGAGAGAAATGGTTGAAACGCGGTGAATATGACATTACAAATCTCTGTATGCTGCATTTACATTCAAGGAGAAATGGTTGAAAATGCAGTGATTGAGTTGACCATATGATGGAGTGAAGTAATGGTTAAAATTATGTACAGAATAACACGGAAGTGGTCAACCATCTTTCCACAATTTAATCGATTTTCAAAAAAATTGATTAATTTATTTTTTATTCTGACTATTTCTAACTCCTAGCATTTAAGATAATGAGATAACAACTTTTTTTTTGCTTAAAAAAAAATTAGTTGTTATCTCATTATCTTATATTTTATATCTAATTATAGACTTTATTATATATAATATGTATATATATATATATACAGATTATATATAATAAAGTCTATCACATACATTAGAAAAAATGACTTTTTCAATAAGATTAATAAATAATTTACAGAATTAAATAAATTATATAATTTAAGTATTTTAAATATCCTAATTAGGAGTGTTATCTCTTAATTAAAAAACAACGTGTATTTAAAATATAATTTATAATCAAAAGTATTCAATTAATCAAAAGTATTTAAAGTATATCACACAATCAAATCAAGTGTAAATATAGACAATATACTATTAAATTTACTAAAGTATAATTTATAATTATGTCATGACTTGATTTGATCTTATCTTCATAATTTAAATATCTATTCTTTTTTCTTATTTTCTAATACAGGGTTGTTGTACCGCTTCAACCATGGCGACTGAAAACGTAAGAGATTCATGAATACAACAATTTGCACAATCGAAATAATTCATCAGTAAAATGTAAGGGTCAATTTCCATTTTAGTTAGCAAAATAATATGGCTCAAACCGTGGATAATCAATACTGGTTGTTTGCATAAATTTGCTCAAACATGGATTATATTAGCATAAATTTTTTTTAAATTTGAAAGTGCTGTCATTCATCATGATATAATGTGAATTAGATAATGTTATAGCAATTGCTCAATAGGTTATCCCTTCTTTAATTTATATTATTATGTTTAAAAATTTTTCAGGAGAACAAATTGAAGTGGTTCTTTGATAATATATACTTTTAGGATTGTTGTCATTTCATGATTGTGATTACACAACATATACTTCCAGAATATTTTGTTGTATTGGTAAATCTATTTATTTTTATATATAATACATACAGGATAATTTTAATTTAAGTTTCGTAAATGATTAACATAACCTGTATTATTTTTCTATATAGATGCTCAATGATCAAATTTTTGAGGGAATGAATATTATAGAACCAAAAGAATGCCGACTCTTGAACAAAGTTGAATTGGAAATGAAAGGGCGTATTAAAGTGGGCATTGTTAAATGGATAGCCATAATTAGTCAAAGAAAACAATGTGAAGATTGGTGATTTCATAACATTTTCATACTCAAAGGATGGATGTCTATACTATAAAGTGTATAATGAAATGGGAGGAGTGAACTATACCTATGTTTTGGTTGCACACTTAGAAGGAGTGAACTTAGCATGAAATCATTGTTTTGAACTTAGTTTATGTTGAATCTGCTGGTATTAAATAATTGCATAAAATATGCTAATATTTAATGTACTCTTGGATAAGTTGAGATTTAATTACTTAATACCTCCAATTTGAAGTATAAAATTAGTTTCTATAATTATGCATCATGCAGTATGTAGATACATGAATTCAAATTCAAGATATATATATATATATATAATGAAACATATTTAATTATACAAAAATGCAAGTACAGTGATTAGTGAAAATTTTAAAAACTGAATGATGTTTTTAAAAAAAGTGCACATACTGATAATATCCTTCTTCATACTCGGTTCACAGTATAATTGGTGTTGATAAGCAGTATTTAAACATACTGAGGAATGGAGTCACAAAATAAAAAGTTCTAATACGAATATAAATCCTCTTTACAGTTTGAGGACAAATTTACAGTAGTCTCAAAAAGTTATAAATCAGGAACCTAGTCTTAGTCTAAAAAAGGGAAAGAAATATAAAGTAGCTAACATTTGAAGAAACTAAATGTAACAGGGTCTTGATCAACCAAGTCAAATCTGCATACATCACCAGCAGACAAACCAACATCACTGATAAACTTCACAATTCCAGTCCGAAAACAAATACTTCCACGGTGTTGCTTCAACATAACATTCCAAGTAAGTCCATTAAATTTTATAGCAACATCAAGATCTTGATTTGAAACTCCGTTGAGATGGGCATGCAAGAAACGCTTGGGAATAGGCTATAAAAATAAATAAATTAATTAACTAATGTGTATATATATTTATATATTTAAAATTAAATATAAAAAAAATTAATATTAATAACCACAACAATTTTTATAGATGTATACACTAACACACTAAAATATATTTTATTGTATAAATTATGCATAGAATAAGTATATGTAATAAGAAAAATTGAAATAGAATACACAAACCATTCTTCCTTTATGAATGTAGGATGGAAAAAGAACAACTGTAAAAGTTGGATGATCAGACTGATTATTATCATTATGAGATGTATGCTGCTCCGATTCATTCAAATCAACATCTGACAAAATTATGATATAGATACATAAAAAATCAGCAAAAAAAGAGATATCTTCAAGACAAAACTAAAATCAAAGTACCTTCATCAGATATATCAAGATTAGAATGAATATCATGAAGGGTTGGTTCATAATCTGAAACAACAGCAGAAGACTATTATATAAAAACTACAAAACATTAAAAGACAATCGTGTCAATTTATTTTAAAAATGAATATAAAGAACAATCTAAATAATATGTAACAAAGGATTCACCAATAATATTTCGTTTAAAATGAGCACATCTCGTCATGAATGAACGACCATTGATCTTGAAAGACTGTACCCAGAAGGTAGCAAGATCATCGTACAGTACTGATGCACACTGTGTTGGATGACTAACATGTATACCAGGGAATAAAATAATCCAATCGAAAATAAGAATCCAATGAGAACCAATCTTACGCATCACACCTTGAGCAATTACACCTGACAATGTCCGAACAACACATTTTGGGGAAAAATACCCTCCGTAAATCTTGGACAAAAGAGTAGGTATTTCCTATATTTATTAGATAAAATATTTTAAACTCAACTAATTCATTATAAGTATAGTAGATAAAAGCATTCAGAAAGTAGAATCAAAGCACATAATTCTTGGAATGAGTCAGAAATTCTGGCACAAAGTAACGACTTATCAACAAACCTTCATTCAAGATAAATGTTTTAGTAAGAAAACCAACAAAAGTAAAATTGTTCAGATCATCTAAAATTAAATGCAATTAAATAACGTACCAAACAATACCACCAAATTTACATTATAATTAACAAGTACAATTCTCCTCCTTTAGATGACCAGTGGCGTCAAAGATTCTGAATTAAAAAAATAAGAACAATCATTATTGTAAACATCTTTATAAACATATGACCAAATGACATATATACGTGAAACGAAGAAGATTGAATTCAGTTGTTGTAAAAATAATTTGATCACCAGAGGTTAGATTATAAAACATTTCAATTTCCTTCCAACCTTCACCAAAATAATAAGAGGAACCAATATTTTCAACCACACAATTCCAGTGATTTCTAGCATGATCATGGAGTTGGAACTCTTAGGGAAAAGATACTCCATAAGTGCACAAAAACGTAGCAGGAATAACCTGCATATACCAATCATATAATTATAATTGTATTAAGATAATTAACACATATAATAAGAAGTGAAAGTAATTACTAACCATAGAACTCATATACAAACTTGACTCACACGGTGCAAAATATAGAGTGAATGAATGATGTGATCCATAAGAAATGTTCATGTGTAACACAAATGCAGTTGACGACAACAGAACCTCGTCATGTATAGAAAAAAAATAATCAGTTTCAAAGGTAAATTTAAAAACAATGAATAAAATATTTTTTAGTCAAAAAGATTCATAAAGAATTAAAATAAATGTACTCGTAACCTTTCAATGATATTGTATGAGCATCAACTGGTCTGAAAGATTACACCATCAGATAAAATATCAGTAAAATATAATATCCAACCAAACAAAGAAAAAAACCAATGGCGCAGAATAGCTACCCGATAAATCTTCCATTAGAACCTGTGAATCAAAGTCAAATAGTGATTTTATTAGATGTACATTGACTATCAGAACAGGTACATTGATAATTAGAAAAATCGTAAAAAATTCATACAAATACATGTGAAGATTAAAGAGAAAAACATCAAATAAAATCATCAATTAGTCCACAATTACTCAATAGAACACAGAAATAAAAAAAAAATACGAAATCGAATATAAGAAAGAAACACAAAATATACATAGACCAACTTGAAACATAGATCAACCCAAAGATCCAAAATAAACCAACCGAAAATTTGTATAAGATTACGGCTTTGACAAAATAAATAAATTTATATCAGATAATTACACAAAGTCAACAAAACCCATTCGAAAATCCAAAACAAATACATGAAACAGTGCCGATTAGGGCTTTTACAAGTTGGATAAAACAAATTCCAGGATTTTCTCAAGATGCAATTAATAATATCAGAGAAATAAATAAAATTAAAATTCACGAATTCAAAAATCTGAAACAAATACACCAAACTGTGGCGATTAGGTGATGAGAGTGAAAATAAGTGTGATAGTGTCCAATTTAACACCTTCTTGATTGGAATTGTTGTCATATATTAACACAAGTATCTTATATTTGATATATGTGATAAAAAGGTACACTTGAGGTGTTTTATTGTGTTTTAGGTGGAAAAACGGATCAAAAGTACCAAGTTGGAGAAAAGGTGCAATTTATGCAATGATGCTGAAAAATGCACGTTCAAATTGTGTAATTTTTCTGTGTTTGTGTGGAGTTCTGAATTAGAATTGTGATATATGGTTGGAAAGCCACAGAAGAGAGGGTCGTTTTGGCCTAAAGAACACCCCAATCGGATTCAAAACAAGAAAGTTATGATCAAGGTGGTGATGTCACGCAAGCTGTGCTGAACAGAATGACTTTTCCACTTTGCATGATATGTTACACCTTCAAATATTGGAGTTTCTATGATTTACTTATATGGATAGATAGCCAATGAAGAGAGTATCGCGTGAGTGCAAGAATTACTCAAATCGGAGGTCAGACGTGGAAGTTATGCTCAAATTCGTGAAGTCGCGCAGCTGCCAGCGAGAATTTCCGAATTTGTTCATGTTTTTACACCCCTAGTGTGTGTTTGCGTGTATTTTCATATTTTTCAAGAAAAAGCTCATCCTAGGTACATAAGGAGAGCTTACAAGTATAAAAGAGGATGTAGATCACATCATTATTCATTAGATTGGATTAGAGAGAGCCACAAATCAATACTACACCCCACAAGGGGGGATCACCCCCCAACCATCATCCACATCCTTCCCTCCATCCATACATCACTTTGAAGATTCGTCTGTGGAATCAAGAGGAGAACCAAGAGGAGGATTCAAGAAGGAGAAGGACGCGACGACTCCCGCATCTAAGGTTTATTTCATTTCCTAAGTTATCTTGTAATTTTTCAGACATCAGGGTAAGATCTATCCAACACCCATGATTGTTCTTCGTAACACCATGAGCTAGAGCCTTTTTGGTAGAACTAGGGTTGTGAAGGCTTTTACGAATTAATTGAACTTTCGTGTATAAACTCCGTACAACACTACTTGTGAATTTATTTTATATATGATTTTGCTTTCTTAATCCATATTCACGGTCATTTTGTGCATCTTCAATTGGTATATAGAGTCTGAATATATAATCTTGGTTGTAGATTGAGTGCGTTCATCGCTGAACAGGATTCCATGTTATGATTCTAAGTGAGGGGACTCTGAAACTTTATTAGAACTATCGTATATGAATACTTATTAATTAAATTGAATTCGGGTTATTAAGTGGGATAAAGAGAATAATTTTATAGTACCTATAAAGGGAGATCATATCGGGTTAGAGTACCAATTGGCCAGGGAAACAATTGATAGTGATAGTACCTAGAAAGGGGGGTGGAATTATATTCCTTGCTCCGAGGTTATTCACACGTGTTACACGAATGTTTACTTGTGTCTATAGAGTAGATATGTATGGCTTAGTGATGCGTTCATATTCCACAAGGCAGAGTCGGACATCAACACACGGAAGGGAAATTAATGAGTGAAACTGGATTTCCCTAGAGCTACTTATTCTCTTACTTGATTCACTTTTATATTCTTCTAAGTGCCTTTATTTTATTTGTTATTGAATTTAAGTCTTTTAGTTGTTAGATTAAATCCTCGAACTTAATTGCATAGTCTTAATTAATTTAGTAAATAATTAAATTGATAATATGCTGTCCTTTGGGTTCGATAATTCACTTGGTCGCTTGCTTAAGCTGCAAATTATATCCTTAATACTTGGGGATTAATTTTGCGTTCAAAGAAAACGCGCATCATTAGGGCTTGCACAAATTCGAAAGAATGAAACCGAAGATTTTCTCAAGATGCAATCGAGATTCAGTAAAGAAACTTACAAAAGGAAATTGACAATTAGGGCTTTCACAAAATGAATCATCGATTTCTCACATAGATGCGGCTCAAGTATTAGAATTTTGAGAGAATTTATCCAGAGAATGAAGAGAAGGGTGAAAGGTGAGAGAAACGTAAGGTGAGAGAAGAGTGAAAACTAAGACAAAAGTGAGAGAAAAGTAATGTCTAGGGTTTTAATCAATGATGTTGATTTAATTGAAAGAAATCAATGGTGGAGATAAGTGGATATAAGTTACCTTTTGGTGAATTTTAATTAACCAAAAGTGGTGAAATTAGTTTTGGGGGAAAAATTTGTGTAAAAATAGGTGGTAAAATATGTACTATTATATATATAAAGATTTGGTGTTAATTTGTGGTACTAGTTGTAGTTTATGTGATTTGAGGAAAGTAGGTATTCATATGTCACTAATATTATTTATAAATTATTTGTGACAAATTTGTGATACAAGTTGTGGATCTATATGATTTGAAATAATATCATTGTCCTACATAGATTTATATGATCGAAAGCTGTTGAATATAGATCTGTATGATCTGAGAAGATATCATTTATAAGGATCTGTGTTATCCAAGTTGAAGTTGTTATTCGAAAAATGGATATGTGTGATTCGAGGAAAAGTTGTTGTTCTAAAAGTGCATCTGTGTGAATTGCAATTAAGTGATTTTTATTTTGATTAAATATTGATAATGATGTCGCGAATGGTTTATGATGGATAATTAATTGATCTGGGTGCATACCATGCATAAACATGAAAAGTGTTTTCCCCAAAATTAATAAGATACTAATGGTGTGTGCGGCCACTATATACGCACTCCTTCATGGACCGCTGAAAATCGGTCCGACCCATGTGTTGACTCACCCCATTCAGGAAAGGCGAGGCGATCCGAGTCATGTGTTGACTCAACGAATCGCTTGTCGGCTCACTTTTATTCAGGTATCGTGGGCCGATCCGAGTCATGTGTTGACTCAATGAGTCGTTTATCGGCTCATCTTTATTCAAGGATTAGAAAAATTAATCCGACACTTTGTGTGTCACTTTATTCAGGGATTGGAAAACTCGATCTGACACTTTGTGTGTCTATTGAGCTCATTTGGGGTGCATATCATAGTGTGTTGTGGGGATCCCGCAGCGTGAACAGTTTTCAAAATAAAAGAGACCAACTAGAAAGATTAGGAAATAGGCGATAGAAAAACTAAATAAATTTTCATGCACTGCATGCATGTTTTCTATTTACTGAAATTTTTGTCTCACTAGTTTATGCATTGTAGGTGAGTCTGATGATGATTGAGTATGTGGTGTGTTGTGCAAGCTGTGGAGCTTCTTCAGAGTTTTGAGCAGATGTACATAGATGAGGACCTGTTGGGCTAGGCCGTGGGTTTATTTTGTTTTCGCTGATGTTTTGTTATGTATTATAATAAGCATTGTCACATATTTGGGTGGTTTGAAGTGTTGTCAGGAACCAGTTACGTATGTTGAACTAGTGTAATGATTTTGGTTATAAATATATTATGTGAAAAAAATATATGGGGTTTTTATAATGATGATATTTATATTTATTAGTATTTGAATTATAACTTATGTAAGGTGGGTCGTGTCAGAGTGCACTGCAACATAAGTGACATTAAGTAACAACATAGAGTTACACTTTTATTTTAGTTAACACAAATGGGTAACACTTTCAAAGTTATCATAATATGTAACACATTTGTAATACTTTTTATATTAGTAACATAATATGAGTAACATTTTTCTAATATGTAACACATACATATAACACTTTTAAATAAGTTATATTTATCATATAACACTTATACATAAGTAAAACAATTATGTAACATTTTTATATAGGTAACATTTTTGTATAACACTATTACACTTTTAACACAAGTGAAATATTTATATAAGTTACACTTTAATATAGTTTTATTTATAAAGTAAATATATTATATGTATATATATGCTGCATATTAATGAATATCTGTATAAACAGATTTTAATTATTATGTTATATTATATTTAAATAAATAATATGTGTAAAATGAAAATATTTTTATACTCCATGTAGTATTTTTAATTGTAAAAAAAAAATTTATTTGAAATAAATTCTATATTGTATTTAAAAAATTAATATATATATAAAATTATAGAGAAGATAAATTAATTTTAAATGCTCATTTGATATATCAAAAGGAATGGATAGCAATAAAAATAGTAATATATATATATATATATATATATATATATATATATATATATATATGCTTTGGTTGATTATATAATTAATTTTATTTACTTTACTTAGAAATGAAGTTAATTTCATTGTTTTTTCAATTTTTTTAAAATATAAACAATACTTTTATATTTATTTTTATACTTTTAATATTGGTAAAAACTCCTGCGCCCCCGGGGACACGCCGTGTCCCCATGTGAAAACAACTTTCCCCCTCCATATTCTATTTAAACCTATGTATTGTTAGGGGGTTTAAGTTGTAAAGGGACATTGTAAAGGGACACGGAAATTACAAAGGGGCATGGTATCCTCGGGGTAGGGTTGTAAACGAATCGAATTGAATACTATAATATTTGAATGGTATTTGATTAAATATTCGAATATTCGTATTCTTATTCGATTATTAATCGAATTCAAAATTGAATTCGTATTCTATTCGAAAGTAATAAACGAACTATTCGAATATATTTGAGTATTAATATTTGAACATTCGAAATTAAATATTTGAATTCGAATTCGATCCGAAATTCTAAGTTCATATTTTTTTAAATAATATTTTTCTTAATTTCTTTTACTATTAATAATTCAAGAAAAAATACTCACTAAATACATATTCCATTAAATTATTAAAAATTATAATTAAATAATTCACATTATATATAAAAAAACAATAATAAATTTGATAAGATACATATTTATTTATATTTATAAAGCAAAATATTATATTTAATATATATTTATAATTATTTAATATTAATAATATATAATTAATATATATTATATATTATTATTCGAATATATTCGCGAATATTAGAATCGAATATCTTACGAATCATATTCGATTCAAATATTTTTCGAACTAAAACAATTATTCGAATTCGCATTCGAATTCGAATTTTTCACTAATATTCGAATTTGAATATCAAATCGAATTCGAATTATTTAATTCATTTACAACCCTACGTCGGGGCACAAGAGCCTCATTCTTTAATATTATAAAAGAAAAATTAAAAGAGAAAGAAATATATAAAAGAAAAAACAATCTTACAACTGTAATTTCATCGGGAATAATTATTATAGTAGCGAAAAAATTTACTAAATTCCAAAAAATAAATTACATAGTACAATATTTTAAAAGCACAAAAGTGCAAGATATATCTAAGAAAAAACTAGCTAACACCTACTAAATCCTATCTACAAACATCAACCAACTCACAATAAAGTGATTACTGAAAAGAAATTTGAGTTGGTGCTTCTGCATGGTGCAATAGAGTGGGCAAATAAAAGATATGTGGCACGAGTCCTCTGTTGATGCAGAACATAGAGCACGAGAGCAAAATATACAAGCTGTATCCAATCGAGATAAAACTTGCTGAATTTCGATCAATCTATTTCTCCTTTCTATGCCACTCACTCCTAAAATTTAACTTCCTTCCAAAGGTCTAATCTACTTTTGTTTGTAGGCAATGCAAGATAGAGCTTAAATTAGACATCTGACTGCCCCTTCGCACGGACCAGGCTGCTCAGTAATCCTAACCTGACATAACATGTACCATTTTTGAGAAAAATGATCACCCTTTTGAGAATCAAATATATATATATACACCATCACCATCATAACTGAATTGTCCATTGGATCTCCAGCCACAATTGTTTCAGACTCTTTTATCTCAAAACAATACAATCCGACATAAAAAATGTCTTGGCCACTGAAGATGCATGCTCGAAGCAACATCTTACCACTTAGATCAATAAAACTAGCAATATGCACACAACCATATGTTATGCCCATAATGTCCAAAACATAAAAACAGACACATAATGACATGTTTAGATGGGAGTAGATCAACAGAAGATAAATTTCCAGCATCATAAAATGATGTACCATCTTGAACTTGTAGCCTCATTCCTCAACCTTTTAGTTATGCAATCAAACAAACATCACATTTTCTTGTTTATTTTAGTACTCCATCCCATGCCATCTTGGTTAATTTCTAAAAATATTACTACAAACCAAGAAGAATATATTACACCAAGGTGATTGGCAATGCAATCAGCATTCCACAGATTACCTTTTAACATTAATTAATTCAAGTAAATTACTTGACCATATATATCTTTGAATGAATTAAATTAATATAATGCAAGCTTACATTGTGGCTTGTGCTTAGAATTTGTGGATGGACATTATACTCTTTAGCAAAAACAAATGTAACTATCCCTTGTGGAAGTGCAGCGAATAATCCAAGGATAGCTAGTGTGAGACATCAATTCAATTAATGATCCGAAACTTAATTATAGCGATGGAGTTGTAATTACCTGCACAATGGCGACGTGGAGGAGAGTACCGTGAAGGCCAACAACTATGGAAACCGCAGCCATTACTGTCGGCCCGGTGAAAAAGTGGTGCTTGGGGAACTTTGACCCTCAAATGCCTTTAACAACTATCCTCAAACATTCATCCTATACAGTTAAATAAGCTAACAGATGACGATTTGGGAAAGAAAGAGATGAGATAAAATTATAAGTTACAGAACTTTTGAAAAAGATAAATATATTTAAGAAGTAACTTTACAAAGTACATTGCATCGAATGCACAACTGTGCAAGGCAAAAAGACTAGTGCATTAGTGAAATTAAGACGAACTATAGTATAAAACAAACCTCCAAACAATATGAAATTCTACTGGCACGCTGCAAAATACAAACAGAAAGTCACACAAATTAGCTAACTGCAGCATAAAAATTTGATAATAAACATCATTAAACCAGCAACCACCACTCAAAGAGACAACAACATAACATCAGCGAGACTATATGCTTATAATCAGCTGTATAGCAGAATCCATCAGCAACAAAATTGCTGTCTTTGTGCTCCCCACTACATCTAGCAAGCAAAGAATCCCGTCAGTATAAACTACAGCAGCAAAGAAAAAATATGTAGCACAACCAGCAATCAATAACAAAAAAACTATCAAACTAGAGCTCGGGGAAGATGGAGTACCCAGCAGCAATAAAAATTGCAACACCCTGTTACTTAAAGAAACAGCAGGAAAAAAAATAACCAGCAGATAAAAAGATGCCTGCTACCATTAACCCATAGCTAAAACAATAAAGAAAATCAGACAAAATGCTACTAGCAATAAAATACAGCAGCCAAGCGCAGCAGAGATCAAAAGCTAGGTACCAGAAAAAAGCAGAAAACTGGCAGATAATAGAGCATAACAGCATGGATATCCTTGGGCTTGAAAGTAGAACCACCAGAAAGCGAAGAACAACATAATAACAAATAAAACAGAATGCTAAAGCTGGCTAGAAAGGACCCTACTGCTTCAGGGTCAATGCAGCCAAAACAAAATTGAAAAGCGATAAGAGTACAGTTGATGAAAATGTCAATTGATACAAGAAAGGCACAACAGAATTCAAGCATTGCAACCATTCTACAGCGCATACATACGTACATAGACAGGATTAAAAGATAGCAGAAAACATATTTTTATTAATGTCTTTCACGCTTTTTATTTAACTTTAATTAGTTTTATCTAAATTAGTACAACGCAGGTTCTCCAAATGCTCAGATTTGAATCTGATATGATGTTTACTAGAGATTGCACCATTCTGCATGAGATGAGATAGATGGCTGCTGCTGCTTCATAAAACATAAGTTAGGAAATTTCAACAGAACTCAAAGTAGTAGAGCAATACGAGGGAGAAAAAATAGTTATTTTCATTGACACAAATGATAAATAGAACAGAAGTACACTATAGTGCTTGATGCTTCATAACCTCTGGAATAAATTCTTCTTAAATATCTGAACTGAAATAAAAACAGGTTAAATTATCAAAAACAATAAAAAATCTAACATTTGACGCAACCTGGTTTGGAGATAAAATGACACGTGAAATACATGTACTCTATACAAACTTAAAAACATGTTCAAAGTTCATTACATTATATGCTTGTTTAGGGATTAATGCAAATCTAAAACTGCGTACCTCAATTTGGGTACATCTGACAAGAGAGGAGCAGAATGATAAGTATTAATAGTTATACGAAATCAGAAAGGAATGTCACCTTGAATGAATAGTATAGGAGTGTCGTTGTCAGCAACAGGTTAACCACTTCAATTCTCTAACATGATATGGCAAGCCAATTCCATTAATTAGAAGAACGTAGAACACAAATACACTGATATGGACTCTTGAGATCATTCAATTTGCAAGAATAGCAGAGATTTTGAGGCTTGTTGCTTTATGATGTCCACAACTTAATTCAAGCAATTCTAAAGATTTTTTAAGCTTTTCGTAGGAACCACTTGGTTTTGGTTGACTTATTTTGAGTTTGTGACTTGGCAGCTAGGTATTAGTTATCTTTGTTGGTAATAGGATTTGCTTATTTGACACTTCTTTTTCGACTTGGTCAGGTTGTGACCCACTTTGTGTTTTATCTCATTTTTTAAGAGATAAATTGGGGGTTTAGGGTAAAAATTTCTTGCAATTCCCTTACTTGCTTGGTTGTGGTTTTAATTACTTGGAGTTATGTTTCTATTTCTTACTTTATTTATTGACGTTCAGAGAGATTATTATTATATAAGATTATATTACGGAAATTTATTCATGTTCTGCAGTGAATAAATAGTAATCCAAAATAAAAAAAAAATCGATGTAACTACGTAATAAGGCTTGATCAGATAAGAATCAATGTAAAGCAGGCTTAATTAAAAGAATGCTTCACTTTTAAATGACTTCTACGATGGTAAGAAAATGGGGTACGGGGTGGAACTTATTAATTACCTCTAAGCCATTGGCAAGTGAGTGGACAAGAATATCAATATTAAAAAAATCTTCTTTGACTGATTCAGCAACTTCCTGTAAGAACAAATGTTTTTTCCAGTATTTTCCTAAGTCAATACCGTAATGAATTGGACATAAATAAATGCAATCTTTGAATGAGTGTTGCTGAATGAAACAATACTAGGATTAGTGATGAACAAGAAACTTGCAGGTTAATGGAACAATAAAACAACCTAACATCAAACAATGACCCTAAATTTAACAATAATACAACCTAACGTAAAACACATGATCTATTCCATTATTTGAAAGGTTATGCAAACTTATATAAGAAAGATCTGCCAATCTTTATCTTGAATATGAAAGAAGAAATGTAGACATTCATAGGTTACTTTGACATGCCACCATACGTTACCATGATTCCACCATGCTTGAGCAAGACCATTGTTCTTTAAAAAAATTTAAATTCAAAACACAAATATTTTCTTGAAGTAAACAATATGGTTTCATTTCAAGAATTTGGAAGCCTAAGAATGTGCATTTTCACCAACACAATTATATGATAATGCATGTTCTTGTATATCAGGGTGCAATAAACATGATGCAGATCCACTGTGAATGCTGAGGATCAACTAAATCTAAACAGAAATCAGCAGCAATGTAAATCCAATAAGAAACACTTCATCAAGAAATGCTGAATGCATCATGTCCAATTCAAAAAATAATCATAATTACCATTCATAGAGAACCCTTAGCAACGGAAATACAGATCCGAGGCATCAAAAAACTTTTTACTCTGGACTTTCATAAGGAAGAATGTAACGTAAACAAGAAAAGCTACACATATGCGACGAAGAAGAAGAACAAAAATTAGAAATTCTGTAGAAAAGGAAGGAGGAAGACAAACCAACATTTTTCCATCCACTTTACCCATCTCCGTTTGCCCTTATCTTTATCAAATAATTACATTAACCTCAAGCTAATCAAGATTTTATTATATCACCAAAAGCAGAGATTTAGCACCACAGTAACCAAAATTAAAATTCAATATGGAGCTACATAAATTCATCAATATTTTTTGCAATCATTACGTTCATATATTTTCTTATCTTCGTTATTAATTTATAGCGCAAGATCAAACACAAAATAGCAATTCATATTCCATTAACCAAAATAAAAAAAATAAATAAAATGCATATGTTTTATAAAAAATTCCATCAAACATAAATGAAGAATTACATGTACCTCTACTTTAAGTCAGGAAAAACTTTGATGGAACTCAAGGTCACGCTTCGCTTTTATTGGAACTTCTTGAATCACCGTCCAGAATATCGCAGTTACAGCTTCAACCCATCAACCTCGCACTCAAACTGTAATCACTATATGACCAATAGCCATTTCAAAAAGCAAATTACTGCTCCCTCATACAAATGAATAGAAAAAACTCGAATGGAAGAGCATACAATTGTTTTCAGGTAGCTTACCTGATATTTTTATGTTTCATCCGAACAATCTTGGGATGATTGTGGTGTAACTTCGGAAGAGAGAGATCATTGCTCCGATTGAATACTGCCTTTCCATCCGAAGCTAAAAATGAAGACTGCCTCCTCTGAAAATTGAACGCTTTACAGTTAGGTGGGATGGAATGTGAGATTTCGGAGGGGGAAAAGGAGATTTGGAGGGTGTGATTTGGGAAGGAGACGATAGAGCCTTGTGATTGCCACCTCATTTCCCACTTTAATTTCTTGTTAATTTTATTTTTATTATTTTAATACTTTCCCTAAAATATTTTAAGAAATTCCCTCTTTTTTTAAAAAAAAAAAATTCCCTCAAATATTTTTAAATTTTAAAAGAGTTGGAGGGAATTTAATTGATAATTAAAACTTGTTGTGTTTGCTTTTATATAGCTAAAGATACAAATTATATTTCATTTTTAAATTTTGGATTATAATATGATAATAATACAATTTAATGACATTATATAAGTAACCAATGTATCTAATAAATCAATATTCATTAAACTAATAACCTCATATATTAAAATTATGTAATTATAGACTTCTAATGTGTAAATTGTTACTCTATATCTTTAAATTATGTAATTATAGACTTCTAACATGATCGATTTTTATGAATTCATTGCAAAAATTGTGTATATTAATGTATAAATTAGTAAATTACTATGAATGTAAAAAAAATTTGTTGTATGAATAATATTAATTATGCCATTGCGGTTTCTAATCTAGGCAAAAACTTGTGTGCATGGGACACACCGTGCCCCATGGAAATACAATTCTCCTTCTCCATATTCAATTTAACCTTTGTATTGCTAGGGGTTTAAATTGCAAAGGAGCACGGTGTTCCCGGGGTACAAGAGCTTCAATCTCTAATCTATATATATTTCTTCACTAGATTAGAATATATATATATAGAGTATAATATTTTATTTTTTATTTTTATATATAATTGTCTCTTAATTCCAGTATTACAACAATTGTATGTACCATCAATTTTCATATAAATATATAGTATATTGATAGATTATTAAAAAAATCATAACAAAGGAGTTTTATCAAAAAATTGATAAACTATCAATTCGAAACCTAAATTATTTATTCTATTGATTAAGGCCTGAATTATATAAAACTATTCATTTAGAGTCTAAATTCAGATCTTGAATCGATAGAATATGAGACAATATGTGATAAATTTTGACCACAAATTGATAATTTAATATAATTCAAATCTTTAATCGATAAAAAAATAATCAAATCTTTAACGTATTCTAGCACTATGCCAAAACTGTGGAAAGACAACGAATTCCCCTTTGTCGTAGCCCTCTCAGCTCCATTTTTAACCAGGCAGTTGTTAAAGGTCCAGACTTTTAACAACGGGAATCGAACCGTTGTCATAGCTAATCTTTAACAACGGGGATACCTATTTTCATAGCCTTACATTTTCGTTGTTAAAATTTTAAAGTCATGACAAAAGGACTTCAAAATTTTAACAACGGAGATTCCCCGTTGTTGTAACCCTCCCAGCTCCGTTGTCAATCTGGCAGTTGTTAAAAGTCCAGACTTTTAACAACGGTTAATCCCCGTTGTCGTAGATTATATCCCCATTGTTGTTTGAGACATTTTTTAAACTTTCAACTTTTAACAACGGGGAATCCCCATGGTCATAGCTATCTTTGACAACGGTGAATTCCCGTTGTTGTAGGTTATTTCACTATTGTTATTTGTTACATCGTTAAAAGTTGTACATTTTAACAACGGGTTATCCCCGTTGTTATAGCTATTAAAAGTTTTTTTTATTTGACCTGCTTCAAAATTTAATATAAAAATACAAAAAGAATAATATATTATTAAAAAAATCACCCCTTTCCATAATATCATTACACATTCAAAATTAAGCAAATAATCTCTGATTTATTCTCAAGACAACAATAATATCAATATCCTATTAATTCTCACTTCTTGTGAGTCTCACAGTGTGTCACAAACCATCTAAAGCAATGCATAATAATATAAATCTATCATAATCTCTTACACCAAAATGCATTGTTCTTATTGTGGTCTCACCACAAATTATAGCTAAAATATACCCATTTCAAAATCTCCATCTTCCTTCTCTCCATATCATTGATGTTTTTAGCCATGAGTTAACCTACAAAAATTCATTCAAACCAATAAGTGGAACTGTTTGTCATGCACATCAATATTCTTGAATGAGTGGAACGATTTATCAGGCACATATATATTCTCTTCATATACCCATAGAGACTCGGAAAGCATTTTAAAGTTAACGACTTCCTCGAACAAAGACAAAATTCTTCATGATCCAAAAATTGAGCAAAGTTAACTAGTATAATGAGACTGAAATGGATCTAGTAACCTCATCAGCCAAAAGAATGAGCTTACCTTCTTTCTTGTAGTAAAGAAAATACATTGAAATTGTTCTATAATCTAAATACTCAAGATCCTGCCAATAAGATGTATATTTTGACAGGTTTATACTTCTAAAAATAATTTTATTCAAGTACAAGAGGAAGCAAATTTTTTAGAAGTTCATCTAGAAATAGCACGGTTCATCTAGAAGTTAATTTAACCCTTCTATAATTACATATGTTCTCTATTTAGTTCTCCTTCAATCTTCCCCAAATATCAATTCACTCTTCTCTTCTTCTAAATCTTGTTCTTTTCTTTCTCCTTATAGTTTGAAGTCGATAATGGTGAAATCCTCACAAAGCACGCGATTTAATTGAATTATTTTCCAAAGTTTCTCGTTTTCTTAAGAAGCATGTTTCAGTGTCTCAATCTTATGCTCAGTAGTTCTTTCTAATTTTTGTATTGAGAGTTATCTTCACTTTAAAAAAATACAAAATATATTACTGGGCCAGCAAACGTAGGTAGTTATGAAAGTAAATTATCTCTTTGTTGGAATATTCTTAATTTGCCAAGACAACCAGCGATTATCTTTGGCCAATACCAATTATTGGAATCATGTATAAAATTGGTAACGAAATCTTGAATCATGACAAAATACCGCTAGCTGGATTTGATCGAAAGGGGTTTGAATACCAAAGTATAAGAATATGATAAAAAGAATGGCACTACAATTCTTCAATAAAATACTGCAAATTTACAATCAATCATGAAACAACCAAATTAAAAAAGAAAGAATGTAAACGAATGATTAGCATTTAGGCAAGTGGACATTGGTTCCGTGGGGTTTAGTTGGTGCGCGTATGTTTATGCAGGGGTGGAATGGTCTGTGGGTTCCTGAAGAAGTTGTGTGGATCAACCATGGTCTTGATACGAACAAGGCGATCAAAGTTGTTCTTGAAATATTTCCTACCCCAAACGCTTGCCTGCGCATAACTCGTCCTTCCAACGTTGTTGTTGACTCCAATGTCGAGATCTCTGTAGTTGATGTAGGCAGCCCTGGGATTAGCGGATACATAGGGAGTCATGTAATCGAAGGCCCTCCTGACCCAATTCAAGTACTTGCTTGGATTGCTGGCCTCGGCTTCCTGCCAATAGACCGTATGGAAGACTTTGTACAAGTTACCAGCCCTGTGAGGAACAGGAATGGCAGACTCAGATATTTGGGCCATTCTTCCACCGTACGGAACAAAAGACAGCGTCGACAGCCTGGCTTCCGGCTCAAAGTAGAGCTTCATGATCCCTTCAAGGCCGTCCAAGGGAATGGGTGTCTGCACATAATCCGTTTTCCTCTGCATGTAAGACTTATTGGGCTGAACCCTACTCAACAGGGACTCGGGTCTATCTATGGGGTGTTGGTCGAAGAATAGAGCGGATTGGATCCAACTCATTTCTCTGCAGTCTTCTCTCTGCAACCCCAGCTCAGGGAACCTCTCTTGCATCATCGCCATTAATCTATCGATCCCGCCTAGGAAAACTGTGAAGAAAGACGCCGACACTGTGATGTTCCTCCTTATTCCAACTTGGGTGGAATTGGCCACCACTGCATTGATGAAGAGGGTCATATCTTTGTCCATTGCAGGTGCCACGTACTGCCACCGGTGGATGAGCTGAGTTAAATTTTGTTCCAAAGTCCTCTGGACGTTGAAGATAGTGACTCTTTCTGGAACATCAACCAGTCGAAGCTTCCATGCAACAATGACACCGAAGCTGGCCCCTCCACCACCTCTGATCGCCCAAAACAGATCCTCTCCCATTGATTTCCTGTCAAGAATTCTCCCATTTACATCAACTATTCTTGCGTCGATCACTTGATCAGCAGCCATCCCATATTTCCTCAAGAGTGAGCCGTAGCCGCCTCCACTAATGTGCCCACCAACACCAACAGTCGCACAAAAGCCACCGGGAAATCCCAAGGTGGAGCTCTTCTGAGCGATGTTGTAATATACAGAACCAAGGTTTGCACCGGCTTCAACCCATGCAGTCTTGGCCTCAGCGTCCACCGTAACGCCGCTGAGCCTGATTAGATCAATGATCACGAATGACACTGGTGAAACAGAAGATAAGGCCTCGAAGTCATGGCCCCCGCTTCGAGTTCTGATTTCCAGCCCGTTGCGTCTAGCGCAGAGGACGATAGGGGGGATTTGTGACTCTTGTTCCGGGGTTATAATGAAGCTTGGTTTAGGGGTGGAGTCGGAGGCGTATCTGAGATTCCAGATGGTGAATTGCAGGACTGAAGAGTAAGACGAGTTGGAGGGAGTGTAAACAAGGTTCGAAATGGAGTTGTTTTGGGATATTCCGGAGAGGCATTCCAGAAAATTATTGTGATCAGCAGAAGAATAGGAAAATATGAGAAGAAGGATGAATGTGAGCAAAGATAAGAATGGAGTTTTCATGGTGTAATTTGCAAGAGAATTTTGTTTTGATATCTAAGAAATGTAGAGAAGAATAATTTGAAAGGTAAATGATGTAAATTGCAGAAGAGCGAAATATGTTTATGTTAGTGTTTGTGGGATAAGAGATGCAGAGTGGAGTGGCATGCTATTCTATTTATAATGATTCATTCTCAATGATGGGAGAGGGGGATAATTTAAGCGTGTTGATCCACACGCGTTTCCGTTGAAAATTTTATTTTATTATTTCCAAAAATTCATTAAAGAGTTGAAGGAGATAAATATTTTCAAGTTGGTTATCAGGGTTTTGAATGTTTAGTGCTAAATTCAAACTACGTGGAAGTCAAAGGGAGAAGCTACGTACTCGCGTATTTTTATATTTTGGTCCAATGACCAAGTCACCAGTCATCACCATATGCATATAGTATATGTATTCACACCCGTTATTTTAATTACAAATTATTGTTTTTGGATATCGATAACGGCACATCAAAGTATTAGCAACACTTATGACATAAAAAAATAAAGTAATCATGCAATTAATTCTAATATCTCATAGACATGATATAGGAGCAATCACTAACATATCCTTATCTCTCTCAAGTAACTTAAAATCCAAACACAATTTTTTTTTCTTTGTTTGTCTCAGATTTAGGTGAACTGTGGTTAGAGCTGTTAAATGAAATGAGCTACTCGAAACCTCGGCTCGACTCGTTAAAGCTCGAACTCGACTCGGCTCGTGACTACTCGAGCTTGAGTTCAAGATCTCATTTATGCTCGTTTTCTTAACGAGCCGAGCTCAACTCGACTCGACAAGGCTCGATTATTTTAATAATAATTATATAATAAATATTAAATAAAATAATAAATATAAGATATATTTAATAAAAAATGGCTTGATAAGGCCTGATAAATTCGGCTCGATTTGTTTAACTAGTCAAGCCAAGCTCGAGCTAGACTCGGCTCAAAAACTACTCGAGCCGAGCTCGAGCTCGTTTTCTAAACGAGCAAAGCTCGAGCTCGGTTCGAAAACTACTCGAGTCGAGCTCGAGTATGCACTGCTCGAGCTCATTCGGCTCGAATAACAGCTCTAACTGTGGTATATATCCTACCCCGATTTGATTCTCATTTTCTCCTTTGTTCATTTTAGCTAAAAAATATCTCATCTTACAATAAAATAGTATGATTCACACATTTTTCTCTAAAAATGCAAAAAACATGATACGAAATAAAATACCAAAAAATAACATAAGAGCATGCAAAAATCACACCAACATGACTCTGGAAAAAATTAATAAAATTTTCACGTCAAACATTTTACTAATCATTCATACACTTGAGTGTTTTAGAGAGAAATCGTTTTGAGATCATGAATTCTTGAATTTTTATTTTACAGAAGTTGCAAAATATTTGTGGGGCATTCTATCACTTATTTATATATGGATGATCTTATTTAGTTTATCTAAGAAGTGTCATTATTATTCTATCATTTTCACATGGTCGGCATTTTCTCCATATCCTTATTTTGGTTTTGTTTTGTTAAAGGACAATGAAAGTTTTAGGTGTGGGTAACTATGACTGTGCATGTGGGTGCACAAAGTATTAACTCTTAAAAAAAAATTAATAGAGAAACTGCTAATCAAAAATATTTTTTACCCATAATTAAAATGCCCTTTCATTTCAGGTTTAACTAACATAGACTAAAGCAAGTATACTTATAAAATAAAATAAAAAGACGGAAGAGAAAAAAAATTCACAGCAACATCATCGAAAAGTAATTCTCCTCTCTAACCAATTCCTTTATCGTTTGTTTTTATAGCTTCACGATTTTTTTTATTTAAAAATTATAACCCATTCTATCTTAAATATGAAAATTCCTTAATTTGGAGATTCAAATAAATTATACTATGCAATTCAAATCTTCCAAAATACAACCTAAAAATAATAAAAGAAAGAAAAAATCCTGGAAAATGTACATGATTATTGTTGATTGTGGAAGATATAAATTTATTGATCCAATCAAAATAGGAATATTTATGTAGTTATTTAGTTATTTTTTAACGTGATTTATGGGCCAATAATCTTAAATAAACTTAAAATCCAACCAATTAATTAACGATGATTGGATTTACAAAAACAAAAGTAGTATATATACAGGGGTAATAAAAATTTTGGCGAGAGCTCATCGGGACAACCCTCAGGATTGCCCACTGTATAGTATGTATTGATTGATAATAAATTTTACATGTGCTTGCATGAGTTAATTAGCATATCTATGCTCCTTTTAACTCTTTCATTTAATTTCATGAATAAAGTTTTTGCTTTTTTTTAAAAATAAATAAATGAAGTATGAGACTAAATTAACATAATAACTATTTAAAGTTAAATTTAGTTATGAGAACAAACAAAATTCAACTTGTAAAGTAGGTAACATGTATTGGAATAGATGACAAATTTGAAAATTAAAATAGTGTTTAGTTCTTTTATCAAATTAAAATTTTTCACAGTTCAATGAGTCAGAATAAAATAAAAACTATTTAAAATTGGGAATACCAGTAGTAAATTTTGAGTAAAATGTAGAAATAAATTTAATATTAATGTGGCAGTAGAAAATTTCGTTAAAACTTCACAATTTTAGTTGTAATGAAAATGTTTTTTTTTTTAAATCTTTTTATGAAATATTTAATAATGTATGTATAGGGGTAAATTTTGAGTGTTCCTGGTACACCGTGCTCTCAAATCTCGTATTTTTTTTAAAGTTATATTATTTAATATATAATATTATAATCTTTAGTATAAGAACGGGTATCATTTATTTTCTAAAAAAAATATAATATTTTTTTTAATTAAATATTTATATTATTCATATTTTAGTCCATTTTTTCATTGAATAAATTATACCTTATTAATTAAAATGTACTCCCTCCGTCCCATTTCAAATGACACACTTTTCATTTTGAGTTGTCCCACAAAAGTTTGCACATTCCTAAAAAAACAAAAAGTCAAACACAATCACCCTTCCCTATACACTTTATTTACAAAAAAATCACTCATATCTAACGCACCTAACATACTTTATCATTTGTTTATTACCAAAATATACCATAATACCCCCTAAAAGTTATCACTTTCTTAATCTTGGTGCCGGAAAGAGGGAGGGAATATATTATTTACACACTTTTGCACGATAAGGATATAAGAGACTTACTCAATGTACTCCCTTCATCCCACAACTAGGTATACATTTTTTCATTTTGATCCGTCCCAAAACAAAATATACATTTATTTTTTTGGTATATGAGATCCAGATAAAACAATTATTATATCCACATGTGGCCCACCTACTACACTAATACAACTACCCACTACACATTAAAATATTATTTCTCTCACTTTATTATATATTTAAATATTATACTCCTTAATCTACGTGCAAAAAGCAAATATATATCTTGTTTCGAGACAGGAGTATAATATTTCTTATAAAAGAAAATAATATTTTTAATTTGAATAAGACGGGTGTGAATATATATACTATTTATATAAATATGGTGATGACTGGTGACTTGGTCATTAGACGAAAATAAAATGAAAAAAATAAAAATACGCGAGTACGTAGCTTCTCCCTTTGACTTCCACGTAGTTTGAATTTAGCACTAAACATTCAAAACCCTGATAACCAACTTGAAAATATTTATCTCCTTCAACTCTGCAATGAATTTTTGGAAATAATAAAATAAAATTTTCAACGGAAACGCGTGTGGATCAACACGCTTAAATTATCCCCCTCTCCCATCATTGAGAATGAATCATTATAAATAGAATAGCATGCCACTCCACTCTGCATCTCTTATCCCACAAACACTAACATAAACATATTTCGCTCTTCTGCAATTTACATCATTTACCTTTCAAATTATTCTTCTCTACATTTCTTAGATATCAAAACAAAATTCTCTTGCAAATTACACCATGAAAACTCCATTCTTATCTTTGCTCACATTCATCCTTCTTCTCATATTTTCCTATTCTTCTGCTGATCACAATAATTTTCTGGAATGCCTCTCCGGAATATCCCAAAACAACTCCATTTCGAACCTTGTTTACACTCCCTCCAACTCGTCTTACTCTTCAGTCCTGCAATTCACCATCTGGAATCTCAGATACGCCTCCGACTCCACCCCTAAACCAAGCTTCATTATAACCCCGGAACAAGAGTCACAAATCCCCCCTATCGTCCTCTGCGCTAGACGCAACGGGCTGGAAATCAGAACTCGAAGCGGGGGCCATGACTTCGAGGCCTTATCTTCTGTTTCACCAGTGTCATTCGTGATCATTGATCTAATCAGGCTCAGCGGCGTTACGGTGGACGCTGAGGCCAAGACTGCATGGGTTGAAGCCGGTGCAAACCTTGGTTCTGTATATTACAACATCGCTCAGAAGAGCTCCACCTTGGGATTTCCCGGTGGCTTTTGTGCGACTGTTGGTGTTGGTGGGCACATTAGTGGAGGCGGCTACGGCTCACTCTTGAGGAAATATGGGATGGCTGCTGATCAAGTGATCGACGCAAGAATAGTTGATGTAAATGGGAGAATTCTTGACAGGAAATCAATGGGAGAGGATCTGTTTTGGGCGATCAGAGGTGGTGGAGGGGCCAGCTTCGGTGTCATTGTTGCATGGAAGCTTCGACTGGTTGATGTTCCAGAAAGAGTCACTATCTTCAACGTCCAGAGGACTTTGGAACAAAATTTAACTCAGCTCATCCACCGGTGGCAGTACGTGGCACCTGCAATGGACAAAGATATGACCCTCTTCATCAATGCAGTGGTGGCCAATTCCACCCAAGTTGGAATAAGGAGGAACATCACAGTGTCGGCGTCTTTCTTCACAGTTTTCCTAGGCGGGATCGATAGATTAATGGCGATGATGCAAGAGAGGTTCCCTGAGCTGGGGTTGCAGAGAGAAGACTGCAGAGAAATGAGTTGGATCCAATCCGCTCTATTCTTCGACCAACACCCCATAGATAGACCCGAGTCCCTGTTGAGTAGGGTTCAGCCCAATAAGTCTTACATGCAGAGGAAAACGGATTATGTGCAGACACCCATTCCCTTGGACGGCCTTGAAGGGATCATGAAGCTCTACTTTGAGCCGGAAGCCAGGCTGTCGACGCTGTCTTTTGTTCCGTACGGTGGAAGAATGGCCCAAATATCTGAGTCTGCCATTCCTGTTCCTCACAGGGCTGGTAACTTGTACAAAGTCTTCCATACGGTCTATTGGCAGGAAGCCGAGGCCAGCAATCCAAGCAAGTACTTGAATTGGGTCAGGAGGGCCTTCGATTACATGACTCCCTATGTATCCGCTAATCCCAGGGCTGCCTACATCAACTACAGAGATCTCGACATTGGAGTCAACAACAACGTTGGAAGGACGAGTTATGCGCAGGCAAGCGTTTGGGGTAGGAAATATTTCAAGAACAACTTTGATCGCCTTGTTCGTATCAAGACCATGGTTGATCCACACAACTTCTTCAGGAACCCACAGACCATTCCACCCCTGCATAAACATACGCGCACCAACTAAACCCCACGGAACCAATGTCCACTTGCCTAAATGCTAATCATTCGTTTACATTCTTTCTTTTTTAATTTGGTTGTTTCATGATTGATTGTAAATTTGCAGTATTTTATTGAAGAATTGTAGTGCCATTCTTTTTATCATATTCTTATACTTTGGTATTCAAACCCCTTTCGATCAAATCCAGCTAGCGGTATTTTGTCATGATTCAAGATTTCGTTACCAATTTTATACATGATTCCAATAATTGGTATTGGCCAAAGATAATCGCTGGTTGTTCTTGGCAAATTAAGAATATTCCAACAAAGAGATAATTTACTTTCATAACTACCTACGTTTGCTGGCCCAGTAATATATTTTGTCAAGATTTCGTTTAAAGTTAATCTCTCTTGTTGTTCTTGGCAAATTTAGAATTCTCCAACGGAGAGATGACCCTACATTAATTAATCTCTTTACATGATTACTACCTAACATAATTTTCTGTTGTAAACATACGGGTTAATTTGAACGTTTGGAATATTTTTGAAAATAGCAAGGGATCATTCTCCCTTTCACTCTCATTCCATTCCGGGATCTCGCCCTAACCTGAATCTCTGCCGAACATTCACCTTCTTGATTCAAAAAGAAAACAAATTGATTGTGAAGAAATTTAGGTGGAATTTGCAATCTTCTTAACAATTAATTAATGCTTACGGAAAATCACTTATAGGGTAGATTAAGTAATTTTAGTATGGAAAATACTTGGGTGAGACCGTCTCATAAATCCCCTTATGTGAGATAAATTATCCAATAGCCCATTAAGTATATTTTAAAGGGTCCTATTTAGTTGTAAATAAATTAGAAAATTGAGAAATTAATTATGTAATTAAATTAAGGTTAACTATGTCTTTTACATATATATTTTTTATATTACGTTTTTTTTTAATTTATATTTTTATTATTTAAAATTTTATTAATTTAAATTTTATTATTTATTTAATTTATTTTTTAATTTAAAATTATAAATTTATACGACGTGATACTTAAGTGATGAAAAGTGATAAGTTTATTGTGAACTATATTTCATGGAGAATTCATAACTTAAATGAAAAGTGATAATATTTTAAAAAACAAGTGATAACATATTTTCTATAAAAGTGATATCTAATTTAAAAATGTATTTCACGAACACTTTACTGGAATAATAAAAAGTGATAATACTTTCAATAAAAAGTGATTCCAAATCAATGAAAAGTGATATACATCTAATTAAATTATTTCACAAATGATTTATTAGAATAAAAAATGATAACATGCTTAATAAAAGTTATACATTATAAATAAAAAGTGATAATAATTTAATTTAATTATTTTATGGACAATTCAAAGGAGGAATGAAAAATAATAATATTTTTATTATAAAGTGATACCTGATTACAATGATCTGAAAACCGGATCGGACTGGCCGGTTCAACCGGTTGGACCGGGAACCAGTCCCGGAACTGGTCCGGAAGGGCTAGAAAATCGTTTATGGAGTTGAACCAGTTAGAACCGGGTGGACCGGGTTGAACCGGTCAAACCGAAAAAATCGGTTCAACCAGTTTCAATATTATTTTTTTAATTTTTTTTACTTTTTTAGTTTTTTTAAAATTTTATGATATTTCACTTTTATTTTATTTATTTTAGAACATAATATTTACATTTTGGATTAAATTATGAATTATAATATTGATTGAGTATATTATAAATTATGTATGAAGTATAAATTATGAACTATAGATATTTTTATTTAATTATATTTTGATTTTAAATTGTATTTTATAATTTAAAAAATAATTTAGGTGATTATATATTTTTATAATTGGTAATTTTATAAAATATAATTGAAAATATGTAAAATTCAATTTTCCAGTTGAATCTTGAACCGTTGTCTCTTCCGATTCGTTCTCCGGTCCGATTTTCTAATCACTGCTTGATTATAATAAAGTGATAACGAGACCATTGAAATATTTAATGAATAATTAATAATAATAATAATAAAATAAATTTATAATAATAATAAAACTAATAAAATATAAAGTTTTTTTTATTAAAAGTGAAATTTTTTAATCTAAAATAACGTTGAATGCATGGCATGAGATTGACAAGAGTTGTTAGTAAAATAGGATAATTTTAATTAGTTAATCCAAACAATGCTTTTTTTCCCCTTTAATTCTCTTTTTATTTAATATACATAGAATATATTTATGGGTAGATATTGGGTGGGACGGCTCCATTTTTCTAATAACATGACCCGCTGTTTTTCTAATAATATGACCCGCTCTGTTAGTTAACTTATTTATTAACTGATCCACGCTATTGGGCATTTACTGTCTATTAATTAAATTAAATTAAATTATACTCCTTTCGTCTTATTACAAGGAGTGCATTTTACTATTTTTGTCTGTCCCAACACAATAGGTGCATTTTCCTTTTTAATAAATAGGACTCACACAAAATAATTAATATATCCTTATGGGACCTACACATCACACTAATACACATACTCACTATACATTAAAGAGTTGATATATTATACAATTAGTGTACACTGAAAACATGATTCATATTTTAGGGTGTGTCAAGTATATAATCCTAAAATAACTAAATGGGTTATTCACGCTGCACTCCTCTCTCGTTCATTTACGCCACCCCTGGTCTCCTCTCTCTCCGCTAGTCACCAATCTCTCTACTCTCCCTCTCTCCTCTCTCAATCATCTCTTGCGTGGTCTTCGTTCTAGATCTCCGCAATCTCCTATCTTACGCGCTGCCTCGCTTTCTCGCTCCATCTACTATTTCTCTCTCAATCTATTGCTCTGTTTACTAGCCGCCGCCGTCTCCTTCCACATTCCACTGCCTCGTTCAGTCCGCCCACTTTATCTCTCTTCTCTCATTATCTATCTTTCTCTGCGTGTTTTTCTTTGTCGATTATAGATGTTGGTTCATTTAAAATTGTTATATTATAATTAGAGCCAGAATTAGGGATTATCCAGAATTAGGGATTATGTTTTGATGTTGATTGGAATCAAGCGTGCTTAGATTCTGATGTTAATTAGGTTAGTGGAGGAATCAAGCGTGGCTACTGCTTGGATGGAGAAAGCTGATGTTTGGGTGGAGGATTTAGTGAAATTAAACGTGATTTCTTCATATTTGGAATGTATTATTTGGCTGCTGTTTGGGAAGAGGATCAATGGAGGAATTAACGTGATTCATTCATATTTGTGATTCATTTATATTTGGATATTTGGAATACATTAATGAATATCGTATAAGTTTTAATTAATTAATGTATATTTTTGTTTTCATAAATGTATTCTTTATATTAAATGTAAGATCTTTATATTAAATGTAAGAACTGCATGTAAAATACAATAATGTATAATGTATAAATTTTAATTAATTAATGTATATCTTTATACTCTTTATACGTTAATGAATTACAACATATACGTTATTAAGTTACAACTTATACACTTGCATATTAAAATATTTACACTTAAATATAAAAAATATATAAGTTTGAATGTATTACATCTTATACTAAAATGTATAATATATTACACTAACATGTATAACAAAAATTAATAAATATGTTGATGAAAATATTGATAAAAATAATATTAATATTAATTTTTTTATAAAAATAAAATACATTTATTGAGAAAAACATATACACTTAAACTACAACTAATACATTTAATTATGAAAATGCATATAAAAAATCAATTAAATTTAATTCTAACTTTTCTGTATAAATTTAAAAATGATATATTTAAGAGTTAAATTTAATACGTTTATATGGTAAAATGCATACACTATCGAATTAAAATAGAAAATTTTCACCCATCCCCCTTTAGGAATTCATATTCAACTGCATACACAAATGCCACCGGTCTTTCTTTTATTCAGATCTAATTGAGGTGAGGACAAGATGACTCTTACTTTGTTCGTTGGAATCAGGAAATATGATGATTGTTTCGAGAGACATTTTTCTCACTGCATTCCATACCTTTAATCACATATCTATCTAATAAAAAACTCTTCATCCCCACCGAATGAAGCGAGAATATTCTGGGCAAGATGGAAATCATATCCTCCAACGATAGTCGTACGCACAGCAACGCGCGTAGAGAGAGAGCCTGGAGAGGGAGGGAGAGAAGGGGCACAACCGGAGAAGCGCACGCAGCGGCGCGCGTAGAGAGAGAAATGGCACAGCCGGAGAGAGAAAGAGAGAAGGAGGCGCTCGGAGAGAGAGAAAGTGAGAATGGGAAAGAAGTCTAATTTACCGTGCAAATTAATGACCCAGATAAAAATTTCTAGGGTCTTTTGCAGTTATATGGTGGGTTTGAGTAAATTGGGTGTACATTAAAAATTGTTCTACAATAATAATTGCATACAATAAAATATTATTTCTCTCTCTACATCTATACATTAAATATTATATTCCTTAATTTAGGTGTAAAAAAATTTAGCATCACAAGGGGACAGAGGAAATATCTTATTTATTTACGTACTCATCGATTAAGGTCCATATTAATTACTTTATTTAATTGAATTGTGGTCCAATAGAAAGAATTATATAATCTTTTTCGAAAATCATTTATTTAATATTTTTTACTTTTTAAATCAATCCATTTTATAAATGATTTATATAATGAATAAAGAGAGAAAAAATGAAATCTATTCAATTATACTATTTTAATAAACAATTCTTAGAACAAACGAAAAGTGATGACATATTTTTTAATGAAAAGTAAATAATAATAATTTAAAGGTGATAAAATTTTTAATAATCATTGAAAAGTGATAACATGTTTTAATAAAAATTGATACATAGTCATTGAACAGTGATATATAAGTGATACCTAATTATTAAACAGTGATAATTTTTTTAATAAAAAAGTGATAGTTAATTATGAAAAAATAACAATATTTTTAATAAAAATTATACTTAATAAAAGAGTGGTGAGTATCATTTTTTAATAATAAGTGATAATATTTATAACAAAAAAAATAATACGCTACTAAAATGTGATAACTTTTCTAATAATATTACATGAATGTTTTGGAAATATTATGTATTCCATCCATCCCGTTTGAATCTTTACATTTCTTTTTGCATAGAAATTAAAAATATATATATTATTTTAATGTGTAGTGTGTAGTTTCATCAATGTTGTGTGTAGGTCTCATGAAGATATATTAATTGTTTGGGTTGGTCTTGCATGAGACCATCTCATGTAAGATCATTTTAAACTTTCTAAAATAGTTAGCACTTTAGCTATAAAATATTATTATTTTCGCTATAAAATGTTATCACTTTTTATTTACACTATAAATTGTTCATGAAATTATATTATCACTTTTCATTAATTCAGTATCACTTTTCCGTTATGAAAGTTATCACATTTCACCTGTCTCACAAAAGCCATCACATGAGACGGTTTTACATAAGTCTTTACCTAATTGTTTTGTGTGTGTCATATCTATAAAAAGAAAAATATAATAATTAAAATGGAACGCATTGAAAATATATAATATTAAAACGAGAGGAGTATTTTTAATTATATTTTAATTATTTAAACATGTCATATATCAAATTAAAAATGAAATGATAAAACAATAATAACAATATTTAAAGGAAAAGGAAAAAGACGAAATTATAAAAATAACACTTGATAATTTTAATGTTGATGCATGCAGGTGTTAGTTAATTCAAGAAAAATGAGGGGGTTAACCGTAAGGGCGTAAACAATTAAAACTCGGAGGTTATAGGAGTGGGTCAAAAAATCCGTCTCATGAAATAGAATTCGTGAGCGGTCTTGCATAAGTCTTTGCATATATTTATATGGATTAATGGATGATCCGTCTTAAATAAGAGGATCTGTGAGACGGTTTCACCCAAAACCTACCATTTTGGTATAAGGTTAATAATATATTTTTAATTAAGGGTAGATCTTGTATGAGTCCGTTTCACAGATTTCATTTCGTGAGACGGACTATCCATCAATTATATAATATAATATAAATAATAAATACTCCATCGTCTCCTTTCAGATGACACACTTTTCATTTTGGGTTGTTCCACAAAAATTTATACATTCCAAAAAAAGTAAAAAGTAAAAAATAACCACTTTTCCCCATACACTTTATTTACAAAAAAAACCATCTCTACCTAACATATTTTATCATTTATTTTTTACATAAAAATATCATTATACCCCTAAAGTTATCACTTTCTTAATCTCCGTGCCGAAAAGGGGGGCGCAAACTTTTCCAGGACGGAGGGAGAAAAAACAATAAAACGACCGTAGCAGGTCACCCGCACCGCACGGGAAAGGCAAGCTATTCAATTAGTTAAAATTAATATATGTTTCCTTTTCTTATACATTTAATATTTGATTTTAAATTATCAAAGTGCAAGTAATATTTAAAATATAATATGATTTTTAAAATAAATAGAAAGTGACAGATTAAAATTCAAAAATGATACATCTATTATCGAACTATATTTCATAAAAATTTTATTAAATTAGAAAGTGGTAACCTTTATAATAAAAAAATATTGAACAAGAAAAAGTGATGTTTACCTTATAAAATTATTACATAAATAATTTATAAGAAAGACAAAAAGTGACAACATTTTAATCGAAAGTAATAATTTGATTAAGAAAAAGTGATACATATCCAATTATATTATTTAATGAAAAATTTATAAGACGGATAAAAAGTTATAATATTTTTAATAAAAAATGATAACATTTTCAATCAAAAGTGATACTTTTTTTTTATTAAGAAAAAGTGATACACATCCATTTATAATATTAAATGAAAAATTTATAAGACGAATAAAAAGTGATATCTGATAAAAAAAATGTGATAAACATCCAATTAAATTATTTAACCATACACATAAAAAGTGATAATATTTTTAATGAAAAGTGATACGTGATAAAGAGAGAGTGATAATTATTTAAGTAAACTATTCCATAAAATATTAATATAATATATAAAAAATGGTAATTATTAATAAATTAAAAGTCAGTTTTTTTTTTTAAAAAAAAGTGTTATATATTATATTGACAAGATTTACATTAATTGTATTCTTTAAGAAAAATATTCTCTAATTATATTTACGAATAATTATATAAATATAACAAAACAATAATAATCTACTAAGTTCTAATATTTTATATTAAAAAAAAAGTCTTAACACAAAAAAATGAAAAAAGTAAAAATAGAAGGGCAACAGAAAAGTAAATTAGTTGGTCCGATTAATTTGAAGTACGCTTCCAGGTATTTAGCAAGTTGGCTGTTGACGGTGGATCCGCGAGATTTAAAGAAGATTATATTTGACCCGTCTCACGAAATATGATTCGTGAGACGGTCTCGTACAAGTCTTTTCCTTTAATTAAAAAGGTACTTAAATTATACTTATTAATTAATAATATTTTATGTTAAAAATTTTTGGGTATGTGTAGTAATTTGGGATATAAATAATCGGCCCAATTTTTAATATAAAAATTAATACATTTTGATATTTTTATATGGTAATTAATTTACACAGGTTGACATTCATTCATGGAGTCTGAAGAGTATTAACAAAGAAAGTAATCATGTCTCTCGAAGGCTTGGCAGTCAAAACGCTCAAAACATTCATTGCATTGTCAGACTTGCAAAGCTACAATATCAATACCAGATTAAAGAAACTTCTTTTTTAGGTTCACAATTCAACAAAAACATGTAGGTGAGATTATATCCAAATTTAGGCGTAATATGTGTTTACACTATAGCAAATCTTTATATGGTCATTAATATACACAAGTTGAAATTCATTCATGGAGTCTGAACATGACAACCACAGAAGGTAGCCACAACTCTTAAAGAGGCTTGACAGCCAACGCTCACAATAGCATTCACTGCATTGTTAGTTTGAGAAGCTACAATATCAGCACCACACTATCGACAAAGGATATGTACTACTTAAGGAACATTAGTAAGTATTTTATCTTATTCTTTATACATTTAACAAGTCATTATTATTTTCAAAGCAAATAATCAATATCAGTGCCTCAGTTCTTTAAAATTTCAAAAGATTGATTAATGAAAATAACTTGTTCTTTTAATAATAAAAGCAAAAAGCAAATGTGGCTAGCTCTAGTGATTAATCTTAACAAAGACTCAATGTCGTCCCTCATTACATTCGAGGGATTAATAATTGAAAATTGATACACATATAATAATAAAAAAAATAAGCACTACCATTTGAGACAGCATGTAATACCTAAGGACATTAGTAAGTTTTTTTTTTGGTTCTTTATGCATTTAGTAAGTGATTATCATTATTTTCGGAACAAAAATTCAATGCCCTTCATTCCATTTTGATGAATTGACAGTTGAAAATTGATACACACAAATAATAAAATAAAACAAAAATCACTACAATTTGAGACAAACCTTGTCTACCATTTCAATAGAAATGACCCCAATTTCCCTCAGTTCTCTGATTGCTGCAGTCCTTAGTTCATCACCTTCTTCGATAACACCTTATATGTATTTAAGAACATCTAGCAAGCCAATTAATATGGTATAAAATAGTAAATTTCTTACACAAAAAACCATTCTGCAAACAACCTTTATTGCATATTTTATACTAATACTCCATCCAAGACTTATTATCCTACAATCATTTTAGAAGCCCAAGAAAGACATTCTATCATATTCATAATAAGTGTGCTTACAAAAATTTCAGTATCCAAAGATAATAATCCTCCCAATTCCCAAAATCTAGCTAATAGCCTAATAACAAAATAGTCATAATAGTTAACCTCATGTAGTATCTAAAAGAACTGGTGGATAATTTCATGTTTTCGATTTGAAATCTCATTCTCTCTCTCTCTCTCTCTCTCTCTCTAACTTCAACATCATCAAAGGGTACTCACATGAGCAATCTCTATTCCTGATTCATCTTCTCTCTTTCTCTATAACCCTCACCTCTAGGAATCCCCACCACTGCAGAGCAGTGGCAATTTAACAGAAATCAGCCACTAAGGTTATTCTACATAGAAGGCAAGTGGAGTGAGACAACAACCATATATGTATCAATGCAATTAATGTGAAAAGAATGGGAACACTTTGCTAATAATCTAAACTTATCTCCAGGCTCAAATTCACACAAGAAAACAGATAGTCTAATGGATCTTTCACAAAATAGAAAATCAGAACCCACGAACCCCCCATTAAAAACTGCGAATCAATAAACAAAAAAGAACCATGTCATCTCCGAATTTTATAAATAAAGCAGTCCCAATCAGAAGCAAGGAACAACTAGATCGATCGAGCTTTTAATTTGGATTAATTACCAATTTCTCATGGATCAGACCCAAAGCTGCAACTTTTCTTCAAACAACTTGATGATAAATTACGACAGATGAAGTACAACCCGCAATTACTAAAACCACAATACGAAAAATAGTGGACCCACAATTTCATTTCACTCGCAAATCATCATAAACTGAGTACCTAAATTTTAGAGAAATTTTACATCAATCCAATGTGGCGCAGACGCAAATGGAGTTTCTGAAAATGGTTTTCGAGAATTAGAGATCTTAAATTTTTACCACACAAAAATGCAAGAGAAACGCAATGATGACAATGAATAAAAATTAAAATTCAAAGAGAACATTGAAGAACGCAAAACGCATGGAGAAAATGCAAGAGTAACGCAAGGAGAACAATGAATAAGAATAAAATTAGGGTTATTCTTAGTGCACCGGGTACACCAATGCACCTATAAATTATAAGGTAGTTTTTTTAGAGGTAGTTTTTTTATTTTTCTAATTTTTAATTTTTTTATTTAATCTAAGGTGGTGGTTAATCTAATTTTTGATCCAATGGTTCCTATTAACTAGGTGCACCGTTACCCCAGGTGCACCCTAGTATGACTCATAAAATTAAATTGGGTAACGTAAACCATATGGAGAACATTGAATTAAAAAAAATAAAAAATCTTAGAAAATGACACATGAGGTGGACACCTGGCAACTAGAATTTATATGGGGTGGACATCTGGCAAATGAAAACCTTCGTTTAGTTAAGTAAAGATGCTCATCCATCTTGAGACATGCATGAGAGGCTAATTAAAGAAATATAAATAAAAATATAGAGAGAAATGTGATAGAATTAGAGTAAGAATAGAATGTGAGAAGAGAATAAGGAATCGATGTCAGCAAGCAACTCTAGTTCTATACTTCAGTCAATATAATATTTAAGGTGGGGTAACTTTCACTCTTCACCGAGTTTAACATTCAATGTTATGACTGCTCTTATTAAATTTTATTGTGTACTTAATATGTGCTGGCCGGGCTTCGACCTGCATCCAATCATGTTGACGGGAGGTTGGCTCTGCCACCTCGATCATGTTCATAGTCATGTTGATGGGAGGTTGGCTTCGTCACCCCAATCATATTCATAGTTAGTTGGTTTCGCCAACAAAATTATATTCATGGCGAGTTTGGCTCGGCCAGCCCAATCAGGTTCACAGTTATGTTGACGGAAGGTTGGCTTCGCCACCCCAGTCATGGTGATGGTTTATTGTGGTTTATCTGGTTCTGCCAACACCACTTCATGTTCTACAGTTATATTATTTACATTATTGATAATTTAATTTGTGCAATCATTGAAATTATCCTACTGAGCAGTGGTTCTGACACGACCCACCTTACACAACTTATAATTCAAATAATATTTAACATAAACATCATCATTATAAAAACCTGCATATAACTTTTTTTCACATAATATGCTTATAACCAACACCATCACACCAGTTCAACATACGTAACTGGTTTCTGACACCACTTCAAACCACCCAAACATGTGATAATACTTATTATATTACACAACCAAAACATCAGCGGAAACAAAGTAAACCCACGGGCTAGCCCAACAGGTCATCATCTATGTACATCCGCTCAAAACCTTGAAGGAGCTCCACAGCTTGCACAGTCACATCACAAACTCAATCATCAACAGACTCACCTACAATGCATAAACTAGTGAGACAAAAATCTCAGTAAGTAGAAATCATGCATGTTAGTGCATGATAATACATTTAGTTCTCTATCGCCTATTTTCTAATCTTTCTAGTTGATCTCTTTTATTTTGAAAACTGTTCACGTTGTGGGATCCCCACGACACACTTATGATATGCACCCCAAATGAGCTCAATGAGATGATTTTTCCAAACTCCAAATAAAGTACCGATAATGAATTTTTCGAACTCTGGCATAGTAGTGGGGACAATTTTTCCGAACCCCTAATAAAGTGTCGGGAACGATTTTCCGAACCCTGACAGAGATGCATATATAGTGGCCGCACACCATTAGTATCTTATTAATTTTGAGGAAAACACTTTTCATGTTTATGCATGGTATGCACCCAGAACAATTAAATGTGCATCACAAATCATTTACAATATCAATATCAATATTTAATCACAATAAAACAACAACTTAATTTCAATTCACACAAATCCACTTCTAAAATAACAACTTCACCTTGGATCACACAGATATCTTTTTGGAATAACAACTTCATTTGGATCCCACAGATCCTTATAACCAATATCTTCTCAAGTCATAAAAATATATTTTCAACAATTTCCAACCACACAGATCTATATAGGATGATGATATTATTTCAAATCACATAAATCCACAACTTGTATTGCAAATTTATCACAAATAATTTATAAATAATATTGTTGAATATGAACTCTACTTTCCCCAAATCACATAAATCCCCAACTTGTATCACAAATTAATCTCCAAATAATTCTTAACGTAATTAAACTAATCAAAAATAACATATAACATAATTATTACATATTAATCACAAATAATTCACAAACATCATGTTTATGCATTGTAGTTGGACTTCTACTTACCTGGATTTCGACAGTAATATAAACCCGTAAAGAACTGTAATTAATTCGTTCCGACACGCACGTTTCGGCGCGCTCACTCTTCTCTTTTCTTCCTCTCTCTCTCCCTTTCTTCTCTCTCTCTTCTTTTTTTAGCTTTCAATTGCTCTCCAATTAACATATATATAGAGGGGTGGGGTGGAAGTCGTACGCGACTATCCCACCGCCCCAATTTTTTTTTTATTTTATTATTTTATTTTATTATTATCCATTCTTAATTTACGTGCAATACTTAATAGCTAAGATATAATATATTTAAAAATTAATACACATACGTGTATATTTTCTTATCACTATTATTATTACGAGAACACGTGTGAAACTTAATATTTAAGAAAAGTGTATTTATACTCATAAAATAATTTAATTATATATCCAAATAAATGCACGTAAATATTTATGCACCCATATATTTACATATTGTCACCATGTTTATCACGTATCTCTCAAATAAAATGTAAAGATAATTAAAATGTAAAAATAATTATCACATAATTGCCGCATAATTATTACATAATTATAAAATGCACATAACACAAATTAAATTATATTGGCACATGAGTAGTGAGAAGCTCGGGTATCACATCCTCCCCACCTTATAAAAAATTCGTCATCGAAATTTACTTACCTGAAGAGGTCTGGATATTTAGCCATCATCTCATCCTCTTTTTCCCAAGTGGCCTCCTCAACTAACTGGTTCCTCCATAACACCTTTACTAATGGTATTTCTTTATTTCTGAGCTTCTTCACTTCTCGCCACAAGATCTCAACGGTACTTCCTCATAACTCAAATCTTCTTTCAACTCAACTGGTTCCTGCCTGAGAACATGAGATGGATTTGGAACATACTTCCTCAATACAAACACGTCATGTACTCTAGACATTGATGTTGGTAACTCCAACTTATAGGCAACGCTGCCAACTCTATCAATGATAGTGAATGGACCAACATATCTTGGACTGAATTTTTCTTTCCTTCCAAACCGCATTATCCCCTTCATTGGAGATACTTTCAGAAATATCTGATCAACCACTTCAAATTCTAATTCTCTCATCCGTTTGTCTGCATAACTCTTCTGCCGATCTTGAGCAACTTTCATCTTCTCTCGTATACGGGTAACAACTTCTGACATTTCACGAATCAAGTCTGGACCCAAAAGTTTTCTTTCTCCAACTTCATCCCAATAAACTGGAGATCTACACTTCCTCCCGTACAATGCTTCATATGGAGCCATCCCAATAGTAGACTGATAACTATTGTTGTACGAGAACTCTATCAAAGGCAAAAATTTACTCCACTGATCTTTAAAATCCAATACACACGCTCTGAGCATATCCTCCAAGATTTGTATTGTACGCTCTGATTTACCATCTGTCTGTGGATGGAATGCTGTGCTGAAGGATAATTGTGTCCCCAACGCTTTATGTAAACTCTTCCAGAAAGCAGACAAGAATCTCGTATCTCTGCCTGACACAATGGTAAGTGGTACTCCATGGAGTCTGACAATCTCTTGTATATATAGCTGGGCATAACGATCCATGAAATACATAGAGCTAATAGGAAGAAAATGAGCTGACTTAGTCAATCGATCCACGATAACCCAAATGGCATCGTGACCTTTCACTGTCTTCGGTAGCCCGATAACAAAATCCATCGTGATATTCTCCCACTTCCACTCTGGAATAAATAAAGGCTGCAAAGTTCCTGCTGGTCTCTGATGCTCGGCTTTGACTTGCTAACAAGTCAAACATTGCTCCACATATCGAGCAACATCTCTCTTCATCACTGGCCACCAATAATGTTACTTCAAATCTCTATACATCTTAGTAGCTCCTGGATGTACAGAGTAGGCGTACTATGAGCTTCTGCCATCACTTCTTTTCGAATGTCATCCACTTCAGGTAGGCATAATCGACCTCCATAACGAATCACACCATCATCTCCTAATTGGAAGTCAGAAGACTTTCCAGAGCTGATATCATTCTTTATCTTGTTAAACAACTTATCCTCCTGTTGGCTCTGTCGAATCTTATCTATCAAAGTTGGTCGAAGTGTCAGAGCTGCTATCCTTGCTTCCAACGATCCTTCATGAATGATCTCCACACCCATCCTTTGCAAATCAAGCAACTCTGGTTTCTGTTTTATGGTCATAGCAACTACACTCTGTATTGCCTTTCGGCTCAATGCATCAGCAACCACATTGGCTTTTCCCGGATGATAATTGATAACACATTCGTAATCCTTCACCAATTCCAACCATCTTCTTTGCCTCATATTCAACTCTTTCTGAGTGAAAAAGTACTTCAAACTCTTATGATCAGTATAGATTTCACAACGTTCCCCATACAGATAATGCCTCCATATCTTGAGTGCAAACACCACTGCGGCTAACTCTAAATCATGAGTTGGGTAATTCTTCTCATACTCCCTTAACTGTCTTGATGCATACGCTATCACTTTCCCATTCTACATCAATACACACCCAAGACCATTCTTTGAAGCATCACTGTAAACCTTGAAGTTTCCTGTCTCCGTAGGAATAGTTAAGATAGGTGCTGATGTCAACCGTCTCTTCAATTCTTGGAAACTTTGTTCACGTGCCTCCATCCATTTGAACTTCACATTCTTCCTGGTCAACTGTGTTAATGGTGAAGCATCTTAGAAAATCCTTCAACAAACCTTCGATAATATCCCGCCAATCCAAGAAAGCTACGAACCTCATTGGGATTTGAGGGTTGTGGCCAATCGTGAATTGCTTTAATTTTACCTGGATCCACTGAAATTCCTTCTCCCGATACCACGTGTCCCAAAAAAACAACTCGGTCTAACCAAAACTCACACTTCTTGAACTTCGCATACAACTGCCTCTCCTTCAGAATCTCTAACACCTTTTTCAAGTGCAGCGCATGATCCTCCTTATTCTTAGAGTAAATCAGAATATCATCGATAAACACAATCACAAATTTATCGAGGAATTCCTGAAATACTCTATTCATCAAATCCATAAATGCTGCAGGAGCATTTGTTAATCCAAACGACATCACTAAGAACTCATAGTGCCCGTACCTTGTACTGAATGCAGTCTTTGGAATATCCTCCTTTATTTTCAACTGATGATACCCTGACCGCAAATCAATCTTCGAAAAGATAGCTGCACCCTGTAGCTGATCAAACAGATCATCAATGTGAGGCAATGGATATTTATTCTTCACCGTAACTTTGTTGAGATCTCGATAATCTATGCACATCCTCAATGTGCCATCCTTCTTTCGAACAAATTGAACTGGTGTGAGAAACTAGGTTGGATGAATCATTTGTCTAGCAACTCTTGTAACTGTATCTTCAATTCTTTCAGTTCAGCTGGTGCCATTCTGTATGGCGCTTTAGATATAGGGGCCGTTCCTGGTTGTAGTTCAATAACAAACTCTATTTCCCGGTCTGGTGGCAAACTTGGAAGATCATCTAGAAATACCTCCAGATATTCCCGAACTACTGGTACATTATCAAGAACTAGAGATTGCTGCCCCTCAACATTCATTACACTCACCAGATACCCCTCACAACCACTTTCCAACAACCGATGTGCTTTTGCTGCTGATATCACCGAAAATCTGAAGCCTTTCTTGATTCCGACAAAAGTGAACGGTTCTCCTTTCACTGGTTGAAAAGTGTACTCTTCTTCTGACAATCTATTGTAACACCGTATTTTGACAGCCAATCCATGCCTAATATGATATCATAATCATTCATGCTTAACATAATCAAATTAGCGAGGAGTTATCTTCCTTCAATAGGAATAACACAACCTCGAAGAAGTTGATTAGTTTGCTTTGACTCACCAGAAGGTATCATCACCTCATAATTAACTTTTATCAAGTTAGGTGTTCCACCCAGCTTCCTCACATACTCAGTGGATACAAATGAATGTGTTGCTCCAGAATCAAATAGCACATATGTAGAAGTGCCATAAATAGAGAACTTACCCGTGAAAACTGAGAGATTCACATCTGCCTCCTCTCGCGTCAAAGTATACACCCTAGCCAGAGCTCTTCCCTGCTGTCCCTGCTTCCCTTTCTTAGGACAAGTAGTAATCACATGTCCTTTCTCCCCGCATGTATAACACGTTCTCGGAGAAATTTGACACTCTCCACCATGTGATCTAAGACAATTAGGGCATATAGATAGTGGCGGCGTCAGTGGCACCTTACCCTGATCGAATTTGGGATGCTTGTTGGGTTCTCCTCGTCTCTGTCCTTGCTCCACTTGAACATTTAATTTCGGCCTCTGAAATGGCATCGGCCTCTTATCAACTCTCCCAAACTGCTGCACTGGTTTCTGCTGAAATTGACGTCTGATAGCCTGCGCTTGTCTGATCTTCATCTCCGCTTGCTCAGCAATTTGAGCCCTTTCTGCAACTTGTGAGTATGTTGCTCCATGCAGTCCCGCCATACTCACATCTCTATAAAGTTCAGGCCTTAAGCCTTCCACAAATCTCTCCACTTTCAGTGCCTCCGTACTAACTATATGTTCAGCAAATCTCGACAACTGCTCAAATTTTCGAAGGTAATCTGTGACTGACATGCCACCTTGCCTCAACTGTATGAACTCGTTCATCTTCATGTCTCTCACTGGTGCCATAAAGTACTTGTTTCTGAAAAGCTCCTTAAACCTTTCCCATGTCATAGTCGTGACATCCTCGATACTTTTAATCATATCCCACCAGTGGCCTGCACTTCCTCGTAACATGAAAGAAGCACACAGCACTCTGTCCCCATCTGGAATTCTACTGTATTGAAATATATTTTCCACCGTACGTAACCAATCCTCTGCATCTGTGGGGTCTGCTGCGTCCTCAAATATTGGATGGCTCAGCTTTTGAAACCTCTCACAAACCATTTCCACATGTTCTACTTGACTTCTATCTTGATTTGCATTACCCTCTGGTTGTCCACCCATATCTCTCTGCTGAATCAGTTGTTGTATCTGTTGGGACTGGCGCTCAACCAGTTCCATTAATCGAGTAATCACCACATCACGATTATTCCCATCAGGAGGTGCTGCTTGCTCAACAGTCTTATCCCCTTCAGAACTTTCACCTATAGCCCTTACCATTTTGTCTACTAACTAAACTTCCTATACCACATGGCCAATATAATTTATAAGACACATAACAACACAGAATGAAAATAATACTTACTTGCAAAGCTGCGTTCCCAAAGAATGAGTTCATGTACATAGACAGTCTGCAGGACCCAAGCCGTGCTCTAATACCACTCTGACACGACCCACCTTACACAACTTATAATTCAAATACTATTTAACATAAACATCATCATTATAAAAACCTGCATATAATTTTTTTTTCACATAATATGCTTATAACCAACACCATCACACCAGTTCATCATACGTAACTGGTTTCTGACACCACTTCAAACCACCCAAACATGTGATAATACTTATTATATTACACAACCAAAATATCAGCGGAAACAAAGTAAACCCACGGGCTAGCCCAACAGGTCGTCATCTATGTACATCCGCTCAAAACCTTGAAGGAGCTCCACAGCTTGCACAGTCACATCACAAACTCAATCATCAACAGGCTCACCTACAATGCATAAACTAGTGAGACAAAAATCTCAATAAGTAGAAATCATGCATGTTAGTGCATGATAATGCATTTAGTTCTCTATCGCCTATTTCCTAATCTTTCTAGTTGATCTCTTTTATTTTGAAAACTGTTCACGTTGCGGGATCCCCACGACACACTTATGATATGCACCCCAAATGAGCTCAATGTGAATAATTTTTTCGAACCCCAAATAAAGTACCGAGAACGATTTTTCCAAACTCTGGCATAGTGGTGGGGACGATTTTTCCGAACCCCTAATAAAGTGTAGGGAACGATTTTTCCGAACCCTGACAGAGATGCATATATAGTGGCCGCACACACCATTAGTATCTTATTAATTTTGAGGAAAACACTTTTCATGTTTATGCATGATATGCACCCAGAACAATTAAATGTGCATCACAAATCATTTACAATATCAATATCAATATTTAATCACAATAAAGCAACAACTTAATTTCAATTCACACAAATCCACTTCTGAAATAACAATTTCACCTTGGATCACACAGATCTCCTTTTGGAATAACAACTTCATCTTGGATCCCACAGATCTTTATAACCAATATCTTCTCAAGTCATAAAAATATATTTTCAACAGTTTCCAACCACACAGATCTATATAGGATGATGATATTATTTCAAATCACATAAATCCACAACTTGTATTGCAAATTTATCACAAATAATTTATAAATAATATTGTTGAATATGAACCCTACTTTCCTTAAATCACATAAATCCCCAGCTTGTATTACAAATTAATCTCCAAATAATTCATAACGTAATTAAACTAATAAAAAATAACACATAACATAATTATCACATATTAATCACAAATAATTCACAAACAACATGTTTATGCATTGTAGTTGGACTTCTACTTACCTGGATTCCAACAGTAATATAAACCCCGTAAAGAATTGTAACTAATTCGTTTCGACACGCACGTTTCGGCGCGCTCCCTCTTCTCTCTTCTTCCTCTCTCTCTCCCTTTCTTCTCTCTCTCTTCTTTTTTTTCTGCTTTCAATTGCTCTCCAATTAACATATATATAGAGGGGTGGGGTAGAAGTCGTAAGCGACTATCCCACCGCCCTAATTTTTTTATTATTATTTTATTTTATTATTATCCATTCTTAATTTACGTGCAATACTTAATAGCTAAGATATAATATATTTACAAATTAATACACATACGTGTATATTTTCTTATTACTATTATTATTACGAGAACACGTGTGAAACTTAATAATTAAGAAAAGTGTATTTATACTCATAAAATAATTTAATTATATATCCAAATAATTGCACGTAAATATTTATGCACCCATATATTCACATATTGTCACCATGTTTATCACGTATGTCTCAAATAAAATGTAAAGATAATTAAAATGTAAAAACAATTATCACATAATTGCCACATAATTATCACATAATTATAAAATGCACATAACACAAATTAAATTATATTGGCACATGAGTAGTGAGAAGCTCGGGTATCACAGGTTCGCTCACCCCCTTCCACTCCAAACCCTTTCAGGTTGAGGCTAAGATGACGTACCGGGGATGGATGCGTTGCGTGAAAGCTTTTAAATGAAAATTTCAAATGATTTGTAATATTTATTTGTTTATTTTATTGTTCACGTCCCCCATTGATGGATAATATTATCGAACAAAATCTCCTCTTTCACTTAATGAAAATTGGGGTGTGACATTTTCTCAACACACAATTAATCCTCAAGTATGAAGGATGCGATGCAGCTTAGATAAGCGATGAAGTTCTATATCGAACACAAAGGACGATTATTTATCAATTTATTATTACCTAAACAAGCATTTTAACCCGTGCATTGCACGGGGATATGTTTTAAAAAATTGAATTCTATAAATATTTTTTTAATAGTCAATATAGTTATATACATAGATGACGTGCGCACACACACCAACACACACACATATATATATATACACTTGTGTGGTGCACTGAAATAGGTATTAAAAAATTAAATTATATAAATATAAATATAATAAGTATTGTGTAATAGTCAATATACTTATATAATATCTGGCTCGTGCACATAAACATATACTTATAACACTATGTATATATATGTGTAGTTTTATGTTGTGATAGTATGTATATTTTAATTTTTCATTTATATGTAATGAATTTAATAATTTTCAGTTGAATCGACGTTATACAAATCTTATTTGTTTTTCATGCAAAATAAGTTAATTTAAGTATAAAAAATCAATAATTTTAAAAATTTTATTGATATTTAAATTTCATGACGTAATCACATGTTATAAAAACAAAATTCAAATGATATGTCTTAATTAACTTATCATTTTACTAATATTTATATTTTTAGGTCTAATAATTTTTTTTAATGTTCAAAACACATGTAAATTATAAACAAAATAGTGTAAAAAAATGCAATCTTATCCATTAGGTATAATCTTATTCAATAAAAATGTACGGTTCCAAGTCCAGCAAATAAAATAAATAAAAATCCATTTATTTTTTCAATAAGATTTTTAAACATTTATTATTCGTGTATCTTGAAACCACGAAGTAAAATTTATCATGATTTTTTAGAACTGCTCAACCGTTATTAGTGATTGGCTCAACTCTTGTTGATTGTCATTGGGTAAAAACAATAGATCGAAACAACTCTTTTCAAAGTAATTTTTTAGCAATTTAATTACATTAATTTTAAATTATTATTCATATTTAATATTTTTTTAAATAAACTTGCATTTTTTTCAATTACTTTGATATGATATGGAATGGTATAATATATAACGTAATACTTATAAACTTAATTTAAGACCTTTATTCACTATAAATAAAAAATAATTACTTTAATTTATTCTATTAAAATATTACCATAATTAATTAAATTTTACTATCATTGATATTTCAACTTACACTTAATTTGAAAATTCAATAAACTTAATAATTAAAAAAATATTTTAAAATATAATATAATATTTTAAAAGTTTTGTGTACATTGTGTGCAAGAGATAAACTTAACTTATGAATATATTTTCGATTGATTTCAAAACATAAATAAATAATTTAATAACATGAAGAATTTGAGAATTGTGTTTATTTTAAACACAACATTGATGGTGAAAGGGTCAATTACTATTAGGTACAATTTATATACTAATATTACTACTAAATACATAAGGTAAAAACTATTAATAATCAATACAAAAATAATACATGAAATACCACCATAATCCATCTTTTAATTGTGTTCAGAAATGAATTTACAGGATGAGTAATGTTATAATAGAAAAATAAAAGACTCCCACAAATTTTTCCACAAGAATCGGGAGAAAGTAACTCCCAACCTATTGATATTGCGCGGAAAATAAGTGGATTAATTTCTCCTTTCTGCTTATTTATGAAATATTTTTGTATTCATGTTTAGATTTATATTGTATTCAGAAACAAATTAATTAATAAATTACTTAAAAAATTAGCAAGATGGATCATATTATTTTGGTATTCAGAAATTATTTAAAAAATTAGAATGACTGATCGTATATTAACTAGATAATAGATTTCCACAATGTATTCAAAAATATTTACTAATATTTAGAAATTAGATTTGTAATGTATTCAGAATCAATATAATTTAGAAATGTTCAGATTTCAAGTTTGTAATATATGTATTCAGAAAAAATGTAATTAGAAATATTCCAATTTTAATGTATTTTGAATAATTTAATTTACAATTTATGTAATGTATTAAGAATTAATGTAATTAGAATTTAGAAATATTAAAATTTCATATTTGTAATGTATTCTGAATCAATTTAATTTGCAACACGTAATGTGTTCAGGATTAATGTAATTAGAAAAATATGAGATGTCATGCTTCATTCAGTGAAGATGATGAGATGGTGGTAAGCAGAGAAGGCACGAGGGGGTGATTACATGAGAAATCCCCGATATGACGGAATGAAGATGAATATAATTTGAGATTATATAAGGACTTATTGGGTATCTCCCAGTAATATATTATACCTTCTAATAATATTTTCAGCTTAATGTATCTACAAGTAATATTATTATATATTTTATATTAGGTAGTAATAAATCCATTGTGAAATAACATTACTGAAGATTATTATTACCATTTTACACAAATAACCATATAAATAAGAATGTAAAAAAAATAATCGTATTTTTTTTTAATATTGGCTAACAAACCATTAGTCCTCTCACCATTGTAGAGTCCCAAGAAAGAATAATTGATTCCATATAATTGCAATTATTTAAGTATACAACAGCTCTAATGGTTTATTCGAATTCATATACTACCAGTATTAGACTTCATAAACTTAGAGAAACACAACAGCTCAAAGTACACATGAAAACGCCATATGATAAAATTTTATATTACAAATTCATTATCTTCAGAGAGTAATGCATAATTCGTCATATGATTAAAATTATTTAAAAATAGTCAAAGTTTATTTCATCCCGTGGTCAAATAAAATTATAAAACTTCCTGCAGCTATGATTAGAAATCTATTTGAAATATAGTTACTACCATTTTTAAGGAAATAATTAAATTGCCTAATATATAGAAAATGAAATAATTACAACAGTATTTAAGCATAATAGAAAAGGAAAATCATAATGAATTATATTGCGAGAAATTGAGGAGAGAAGATAAATTGAGGAGAGATTATGACCTAAATTTTTGAGAGGGAAAACTTAAGTTGACTTTAGGTGGTTTTATATATAGATATATAGATTAATAGAAACTATTAGTTGGCAATTTGATTTGACAATTATTATTAAACTAATGATCAAAGTAAAGAAATAACAAATAAAATAAAGGCAGTAGAGAATAAACGTGAGTTAAGCAAATGAGAAGATAGGTAGCTCTTCGGGCCATCTAATTTCACTAATTAATCTCCCTTTCGTATGTCAATGTACGACTATACCTTATGAACTATGGCCGCATCACTAAACCATGCAAATCTACTCTATAGACACAAGTAGATAGGAATGCAACACGTGTGAATTATTTAAGAGCAAGAACAAAATTATACCTCCCTTTCTAGGTATTATCAGTATCAATTATTTCCCGTGCACTAAGTACTCTAACCCGATATGTGTTGGTGTTCGATTATTTAGTTAACGTAAACCGTTAGGGTCTATACGATTCTATATCAGTGGAAGCAAGAACATAAAATCATATTACCTTTCACCAGGATATGTTGAAGAAGAGAATGAATTATCGTCGGCAGCACACACAGCCTTACCGTTTTGGGTATAACTCTCTCATCCAATCTCCGATTTAAGTGATTTATACGCCAAAACGATCCTCTCTTCCGTGTCTTTCCAATAGTGTATTACACAAATAGTTTGGAGTTACACACGATTTTAGAAAAAATCACAGAAATTGATGAACAACAGCAGCAAATGACCTCTTGATCTTCTACTGTATTTCCAAGTCCAATCTTGATGTCGTGTGGGTGACGATCTTCAAAATCTTTTCAATCTGTTGTTCCCTTTCCCTCCTCACAGTATTAGGCATGAATATTATGGCAATCGGACAGCTAAGATGACTTATATATGGGCTACAACAGGGACCAGGAGGAGAAATTAGAGTCGGGTCTCCAATGGGATTAAGTATCCAAGTTTAGCCCAAAACTTATACTTAAGTCCAATAATAATAATATAGTCCACTAAAATATTATTACTGCACTGGGATTAAGTATCCAAGTGCAGGAGGAGAAATTATGGGCTACAACAGGGACCAGGAGGAGAAATTAGAGTCGGGTCTCCAATGGGATTAAGTATCCAAGTTTAGCCCAAAACTTATACTTAAGTCCAATAATAATAATATAGTCCACTAAAATATTATTACTGCACTGCCGCTCCAATTCCATAATTACGTTATGGGCTCCTTCTTATTATGAGCCCGACAGTCTCCCCATGTTTAAGATATACAATGTCCATTAATTAATTAATTTACTGAAAACTCCATTAATTAATATCTCATCCGAGAGTAGTACCACTCAACCTTATTATCATGCTCGAATTAATTCACTTGCAAGATTTACATGATAATCCTTATATCTACTCAAAGGGACATCATCAACCTATTTAATAGATCACAAATTCCTTCTACAATCAACAGCACACCATAGAGACAACACAACTTCCCAACTCACCAAGTTTATTGATTTAATTACATGTAAATCTCACCCATTCATGAATCAAAGAAATACATACTGGCTTACGTGTCGAGGTTATTGTATAGGGATTAAGAGCACGAACATCCATAATAACTGAGATCAATGAGTCAGTATAAGTTGAACGATCTCAAGCGGTCCTGCTCAATACACATAAAATGCATTAACGTGATTCTATAGTCAAGACAAACTAATACCAAATTACCTACAACCATCCCGATAGAGAGTCCCTGTCTATCTCGATTGTGAGCATCCGTTTATACTCTATAAGAAAACTGATAATATGATCTTTCGCGTATTGTCACACAACATATTATTTACAATATAAAGTAAATGGACTATTGCATCGGACATATAAATAAATTATAAGACGCAATCATTTGATCATATGATTCTCATTTCAAATAAATTTTTATAATATTGTTCATATAAAAAGCTAGACTTTTAGTATACAATCCAACAATCTCCCACTTACTATAAAAAACTATGCTATCATGTCAACTGCCATACATCTGATTCCCACTCCCACTACAAGACCATCTAAAGCTTTCGCTTTAAGGTCCTTGTAAAAGGATTCACTAGGTTATCATCTGATGCAATTTTGACGACAATAACCTTCTCCTCGTCATACGATTTCTCGTAACAGGTGGTACTCGCGCTCCATGTGTTTAATTGCTTATAGGCTCGTGATTCTTTTAAGTTTGCAACTGCACCATTATTATCACAATAAATTGTGATACCATTGGGAAAACTTAGAAACCACATCCAAATCTATCACGAAGTTTCTAGAGTCATATAGATACTTTGGCTGCCTAAGAAGCTCCAATTTATCATCTTACCATGATGAAATCCGAAATATATTTTTATACAACACTCCTCCATATTATAACTCAACTTCCAAAATTACACACATAACCTTTGAGGTGGATTTACTGCCGTCCCTATCTGATTTGAAAAATCCGAATCTATGTAACTCATAAGAAACAGTGAATCTGTCTGGTAAGCCCACATATAATTTCTGGTCCTTTTTAGGTATATATGTCTTACCACAGTTCAACATTCTTATTTCGAGTTACCTTGATACCCACTGACCATGCTATTGGTAATACAAATATCCGTTCTCATGCATAACATTCCTTAGATTAAGCTTCCTTATTTGTCGAATCATAAGGAACCGCCTTCATCACTTTTATCTTCTTTTGTGTCTTAAGACACATTTCCTTCGATAAAGTCACATGCTAAAATGAGTAAGGATTGTATCATTTTATGAAGTTTGAGATAAGCACAACGTCTTATCTTGTGATTCGTATCACCATGATCGCAAGAATGTATTTTGCTTCTCTTAAGTCTTTCATTTCATACTGCTTTATGAGCCATACCCATACGTCCAACAATACTCTTTCATTGTCTCCAATGAGCAAGATACATCTATGTATAGTACAAGAAATATCACCACATTTTCATCACTCTTTCCAATACACAAGATACATCCGCGCATTGAATAAATACATATAATTGGATTACCTCATCAAAACAGATGTTCTTTGAGTTTAAAGCTTGCTTTGGTACATCGATGGAAGCTTTTAAGCTTACACTCTAAATGCTCTTCGCACTTTGCAATGAATCATTCTGGTTGCTTCACGTAGAAGTTTTCCTCAAGACTTCCAATCACGAAAGCTGTCTTGACATCTATTTGCTATACCTCATAATTCAATATGAGCAGCAATAAAAGAATCTAGATCGATTTAAACTTAGCTACCGGCGAAAAGGTTTTCTCATACTCGAACTCACCCTTCTTTCTGAGTGTACCTTTACGCAACAAGCCTTGTTTCAAAGTATCACCTTACCTCTGATCGTCTTTTATTTTGTATGACCACTTCCAATGACTTTCACACCATTTCGCGGTTCTACAAGCACCCAGATCTAATTTAGAATCCATAGATTCTATTTCAAAATCATTGCAACTTGCTAAGATATCATATTTTTACCTTGTAGTGCTTCGTCGTATCCATGGGCCGATTTCATGTTTACTAGGGACCAAGTCTTACAACTCTCCCAAAACATAAATTTTTCAGGTTGTAAAACAACTCTCCCACTATGATAAAGCACTTTACGCAATTTTGTATCAGACGTATCACGCGATGCAGTTTTCTTGTGGTATATCATCTTGTACAATCGGTACTATACTTTGAGTTTTTCCCTCTCACATCCTTTAGAACTAATTAAATATGGCTTTGTGATTTATTACATAGTCATTTTTCAAAAATCTAGTGTTCGTGTTAACAATCACCCTTTGATATTTTGGATTATCAAATAAAACACCCTTCATTTTTCTAGGATATCCCACAAACAGACAAACATCCTTACGACATGCTGTTTCTAGAGCATACTTATAAAATGAATTCAGCAATTTCGAATAACTCATCATCTATCTAACCATTTTCATAAGAGTCTTATCCTTCATCTCACTACACCAGTCGGCTGGGGTTAGCCCGGTGTTGACAACTTGGGATTCAATCCCAATCTCTGATAAATAGCTCCTAAACTATCCTAAGAGGCACTTGCCACCACGATTAAATCGTAATGACTTGATATATTTTCGATGACCCTTCACCGCATGAGCCATGCACTTTTGAATTAATCATAGTACTAAGTCTAACTTCTTGTATACTAAAAGTCTAGCTTTTGTATGAATAATTTTATAACAATTTATTTGAAATGAGAATCACATTGATCAAATGATTGCGTCTTATAATTTATTTATATATCCGATACAATAGTCCACTTACTTTATACTGTAGATAATATATTGTGCAACAACACGCGGAAGATCATATTATCAGTTTTCTTATAAAGTATAAACAAATGCTCACAACCGAGATAGACGGGGACTCTCTATTTGGATGGTTGTAGTGTGATTTGGTATTAGTTTGTCTTGACTATAGAATCATATTAGTGCACTTTGCGTGTATTAAGCAGGACCGCTTGAGATCGTTCGACTTGTACTGTCTATATAGAATAACTTGATCTCATTTATTATGGATGTTCATGCTCTTAATCCCTATACAATAACCTTGACACGTAAGGCAGTATGTATTTATTTTATTCATCAAGGGTGAGATATAAATGTAATTAAATCAATAAACTTGGTGAGTTGGGAAATAGTGCTGTCTCTATGGTGTGATGTTGATTGTAGAAGGAATCCGTGTCCGATAAAATGGGTTGATGATGTCCCCTTGAGGAGCTCACAAGGATTATCATGTAAACCCAGCTGATGGATTTATTTCGACATGATAATGAGGTTGAGTAGTACTACTCTCAGATGAGATATTAATTAATGGAGTTTTCAGTAACTTAATTAATTAATGGACATTGTATATCTTAAACGCTGGGAGAATAAAGGGCTCATAATAAGAAGGAGACCATAATGTAATTATGGGATTAGAGCGGTAGTGCAGTAATAATATTTTAGTGGAATATATTATTATTATTGGACTTAAGTACAAGTTTTGTGCTAAACTTGGATATTTAAGCCCAATGGAAGCCCAACTCTAATTTCTCTTCATGGTCCCTTCTGTAGTCCATATATAAGTCATCTCAACTGTTCTAAACCTAGTTTACACGCCTAACCATGAGTAGGGTAGAGAGAACATCAGATTGAGAGGATATTGAGGATCGTCGCCCACAAGACGTCAAGATTGGACTTGAGAATACAACAGAAGATCAAGAGGCCATTTGCTGCTGCTGTTCGTCAATTTCCATAATTTTTCTAAAATCGTGTATAACTTAAAACTCTTCGTGTAATACACCTTTGGAAAGCCACGGAAGAAAGGATCGTTTTGGTAAATCGGAGATCGGATGAGAGAGTTATGCCTAAAACGGTGAGGTTGTGCATGCTGCTGGCAAGAATTCTTCTTCTTCTTCTTCAACATACCCTGGTGAAAGATAACAAAATTTTATGTTCTTGCTTCTGCTGATGTAGAATCATTTGGAACCCTAACGGTTCACATTAACCAAATGATCAAATGCCAACAATTGCTATCAGAGCTTCGATTTCGTGGTGAAGCGTGCAACATTAGGCTAGAGTTTATGTGGCAAACGTGGACTAGGATTTAGAAATTATTATTTTTTCTTGAATACTCTATCTGAATACGTTGGTGTGATTGTCGTCGATGAACTTCGATAGCTGCATGCTAGATGAGATAGGACAGCTGACGGCAGGCGGGACGCGGCTGTATGGCATAAACACGGACAGCCCGACGGTAGCGCTGGGAGGTGGCATGAGTCATGCCAAAGTGTGGCGCGAGTCGTGCTGACAGGCTGGGTGGAGGACAATGTCGGGTGCTAGTGTCGCTGGACTGCTTGCGGCGTGGCAAGACATGCGGATGGCTCAAGCATTGCTAGCGATTGGCATGGATCCTACCGGTGAGAGTGGTTGCGGACAATATGATGCTGATGGCTACAGACGCATGTGCAGATCCAAGCGGCAACGTGTTCGGCACGACTAGTACTGTCTACAGGCACGAATCATGCCGGTGTAAGTCGAGGCACTCGAAAGCGATGAACGATGGCTGTGGCATTCGACACGACTAGGTCGGCTTTCGGAACGAGTCATGCCGACAGATGTCCAGCCAAGCGTGGCGCTGGATGGCGTGCGGTGGTGGCGTAATACACAACACGAGTCATGCCGTACCACGGCACGAGTCATGTAGAGGTGTGGCCAGGCGGGCACGACACCAAGGTATTGCGCGTAAGGCTGGAAAGTCGGCGGCACGAGTGGCGATGGCAGTCGACACGATCGCCGACATCAGGTAGCATGAGTCATGCCGGCACGTAGTGTGGGCTAAATTTTTTTTTCGTACGATGTGTTCTGGCATGTTTCGGGTCAAGGTAATCCGTGATGATGAATTACTTATTGCTCAAGTAATCCTGCTTGTTGCGTAAGACAGCGGTTCAACAGCTAGAGAGTCAGACAAGACTTTCTTATTTAGTGGCGATTTAATTCGTGATATATAACTTCCATAATTGATTTAATTGTCTATCATTGTTAAATATGGTTGCTAGTCGATATCGATGATTTCGATAATCTGGATGATATCGAAAGTCGATATCAATAGTTTTAATTTTTTGATAATTCGAAAGTTTTTAAAAATTTAATAATTTGGACGATATCGATGATTTCAATAATCTGGATGATATCAATGATCGATATCAATAGTTCTGAAAATTTGATAATCTAGAAGTCTTTGCCGATATTTATGCCTGTTGGCGACCAATCGAATTCGCTGATATATAACTATTTATAATTGATTTAATTATCTGATTATTGTTATATATGTATGCATGATTCTCTGTGATTTACTGCCTTAATTGGTGTAATAGGAGCATGCTAGGTTGTGTATTTTATTCTTGAATATTATATGCATGTAAAAACCCTCGGTGTTAAATAACTAAGTGGGAGAGAGGATTGATAATTAATTCCCACGACCTCCATTATTAGTTTGTAAGTGATGTGAGTAAACTTGCATGTTGGCAATAGACATTCCTCTACAATGGATGAGTTTATTCACGGATCACTTTAACGAACTTCTTTATGATGATTGTAGGAAGTTATCCGAGCGCATGTGTACTTCTCCAACTGTAAGGCACACAAGATTGGGGCGCGGACTTGGGATCAAATAATGGTATACACTTAGGTGTAAATAATAAGTATCCTCCACAACAGAGTCATTGCTATTATTTGCATGGCTAAAGAGGAACCGACTATTAATTATTTTGTCATGAAGTTAGGTTGACGAATGAAATTAATGGGTAAACCTTCTCTTGTAAATGTTCGAGTTTGTAGACATCCACACTAACGTGGCATGCAGACTCACGGTGCTTGAGATATCAGTGAATTTTATTTTTATATTGTTTTGAGGGAATCAATATAAATGGATTAATTCGAAGATTTAATCGGTATATTTATTTACGTGATTCTCTGTATTTTCAAATAATTTTATTCCACTCATTGTTAACTAAAAGAAATTATATTTACTGGTCCAAAATAAGATTATTAGAAAAAAATCTTGGTTTCGATTCTTAATGCTTAGGAAAACATATGTGTTCTCACTAAATGTGTCCTCTAGTGTCTATTTAAAACTCCAATGAAGAGATGAGAGTTTCATAAAAATATGATGGTCAATCTCATGCGACTCTTTGGATACTTGAGTAAGTTAAAAAGGCAAGAGGTCATGGTTAACTTGATGAATGAATTGGAAATCCTTGAAGTAGAAATTGAAGGGGAAACCTAGGTCAATTTTATTCTTCATAATTTACCTAGATGTTTTGAGCAAGTTCTACCTGAATTACAAGAGGCTGTATTCGGTGGAAAACTTCTGACAAAACAAGTGGCGAAGGAAATCTATCTTCATCATGATGTGAACAAGGTTTTATCTCATTCACTAGTTGTTGAAGCATGATTAGTGATGACATCTACTGACACGTTGTGTGTAGATACCGAAATCACTAAAAGTATGTAACTGAGTGATGATGTGATTATTGTGGACATGGGTAATGCTATAAAAGTAATGACTGTTGCAGTGGAAGTTGTTTATTTATCTTTTGATAGAAATAAACGTTCGATTATGAGAAATTTTCTTTACATACATTTTCATAGAATGAATTTCATTTTAGTTTCTATGCATTTACGGATAGATACTCCATTTCATTTAAATGACATGGTCATAACGATGAGGTATGGAGCTATAATCTGTTATGGTGCGTTGGTAACAATTTGTACACTCTTAAATCATGATTATTCCACGGATGCAACAAATAGTAATGATAACACGTCTTATAATCCAATAAGAGAAAGAAACCTTTGGATATAAACCAAACATACCTTTTAGCACCTGGAACTAGGTCATGATTGCCTTTTTAAGGCAAAGGGGTGTAGAGCCAAAAATATGTTGAAATTGGTTCATTCTGATTTATGCGTTCCTAAGACTATCCAAGCGAGAGGTGGTTAGATATACTTTGATGCACCACAAGTCTTAGTACTATGATTAATTCAAAAGTGCATGGGCATACGATGAAGGGTATCAAAATATATCAAGTCATTACGATTTAATCACGGTGGCGAGTACCTTTTAGAATAGTTTAGGAGCTATTTATCAGAGGTTGGGATTGAATCCCAAGTTATCAACACGGAGCAAAATCCAGCCGGATGGTGTGGCAAAAGAAGGTATATGACTCTTATAGAAATGGTTAGATAAATGATGAGTTATTTAGAATTACTAAATTCATTTTATGGGTATGCCTTAGAAACAGCATTCGTGAGAATGTTTGTCTGTTTGTGGGATATCCTAGAAAAATGATAGGTATTTTATTTGATAGTCAAAAGATCAAAGGGTGATTGTTAACACGAACACTATATTTTTGGAGAAGGACTATATAATAAATCACAAACACATGTATAAATTGTTCTAAAGGATGTGAGAGGGAGAAACATAAAGTATATTACCAAATGTACAAGAGGATATACAACAAGGAAACTGCAACGCATGATACGTCTGATACACAATTTCATGTAGTGCTTTGTCATAGTGGGAGGGTTATTTTACAACCTGATAGATTTATGTTTGGGAGAGTCGGGAAACTTGGTCCCTAGTAAACATGAAATCGACCCATAGGTATGACGAAGCAGTACAAGATAGAAATGCAGAATCCTAGAAAAATACAATGATTTCTAAATTAGATCTGGATGCTTACAGAATCCGAAATGGTGTGGAAGCCATTGGAAGTGGTTCTATAAAATAAAAGAGGATGAGATGGTAAGGTGATACTTTGAAACAAGACTTGTTGCGTAAAGGTACACTTAGAAAGAAGGGTGAGTTCGAGTATGAGAAAACCTTTTTTCTCCGGTAGCTAAGTTTAAGTCGATCCGTGTTCTTTTATTTTGGTGTTGTTCATATTAAATTATGAGGTATAACAAATAGATATCAAGATAGCTTCCGTGATTGGAAGTCTCGAGGAAAACATCTATGTGGAGCAGTCAGAGTGATTCTTTGCAAAGTGCTAAGAGTATTTTTGAGTGTAAGCTTAAAATTGTCCATCGATGGACTAAAACAAGCTTCATGATCTCAAAGACATCTATTTTGATGAGGTAATCCAGTGATATGGATTTATTCAATACGCGGATGTGTCTTGTGTATTGAGAAGAGTGAAGGAAATATGGTGGTATTTCTTGTACTATACATAGATGGAATCTTGCTTATTGGAGACAATGAAAGAGTATCCGGGCGTATGGGTATGGTTCATAAAGCAGTATGAAATGAAGGACTTAAGAGAAGCAAAATATATTCTTGTTATCATGGTTATTCGGATCACAAGAAAGAATGTTGTGCTCATCTCGAGCTTCATGAAATGATACAATTCTTACTCATTTTAGCATGTGACTTTATCTAAGGAATTGTGCCTTAAGACACAAAATAAGATAAAGGTGATGAAGGCGGTTCTTTATACTTTGGCGAATAAGGAAGCTTAATCTAAAGAATGATATGCATGAGAATGGATATCTGTTTTGCTGAATGCATGCATAGATGGTATCAATGTAACTCAAAACAAGAATAATGAATTGCGGTAAAACGTATTTGAAGTGCTTGAGAAGGACTGAAAATTATATGTAGGATTACCGAACAGATTCACTGCTTCTTGTGGATTACGTATATTTGGATTTTTCAAATTAGGTAGGATGACAGTAAATTCACCTCAAGGTTATATGTATAATTTTAGGAAGTAGAGCCATAATATGGAGGAGTGTCATATAGAAATATATTTCGGACTCCGTCATGGAAAGATGATAAATTAGAGCCTTTGAGGCAACAAAAGTATCTGTATGACTCTAGTAGCTTTGTGATGGACTTGGACGTGGTTTCTAAGTTTGCCCTAGAGTATCACAATTTATTGTGACAATTATGGCGCAGTTGCAAACTTGAAGGAATCACGAGTCCATAAGCAATTAAACACATGGAGCGTGAGTATCACCTGTTACGAAAAATCGTATGATGAGGGGAAGGTTATTGTCGCCAAGATTGCATCGGATGATAACCTAGTAAATCCTTTTACAAGATTTTTAAAGCGAAAGCTTTCGATGGTTGTGTAGTGGGAGTGGGAATCAGATGTATGGTAAAAGACATACAACATAGTCTTTTAGTAAAAGTGGGAGATTGTTGAATTGTATACTAAAAGTCTAACTTTTTGTATGAACAATGTTATAACAATTTATTTTAAATGAGAATCATATTGATCAAATGATTGAGTCTTATAATTTATTTATATGTCCGATGCAATAGTCCACTTACTTTATACTGTAGATAATATGTTGTGCGACAACATGCGAAAGATCATATTATCGATTTTCTTATAAAATATAAACAAATGCTTACAACCGAGATAGACAGGGACTCTTTATTGGGATGGTTAGTGTGATTGGTATTAGTTTGTGTTAACTATAGAATCACATTAGTGCACTTTGTGTGTATTGAGAAGGACCGCTTGAGATCATTCGACTTGTACTGTCTATATAGAAGAACTAGATTTCAGTTATTATGGATGTTCTTGCTCTCAATCCCTATACAATAACGTCGACATGTAAGGCTGTATGTATTCCTTTATTCAGTAATGGGTGAGATTTACATGTGATTAAATCAATAAACTCGGTGAGTTGGGAAATAGTGCTGTCTTTATGATGTGCTGTTGATTGTAGAAGGAATCCGTGTCCGATAAAATAGGTTTATGAAGTCCCCTTGAGGAGCTCATAAGGATTATCATGTAAACCCAGCAAGTGAATTTATTCCGGCATAATAATGAGGTTGAGTGGTACTACTCTCGGATGAGATATTAATTAATGGAGTTGTCAGTAACTTAATTAATTAATGGGCTTTGTATATCTTAAACGCGGGGAGATTAACAGGCTCATAATGAGAAGGAGCCCATAAGGTAATTATGGGATTAGAGCGGTAGTGCAATAATAATATTTTAGTGGAATATATTATTATTCGACTTAAGTATAAGTTTTGGGCTAAACTTGGATACTTAAGCCCAATGGTAGCCCAACTCTAATTTCTCCTCCTGATCCCTAGTGTAGCCCATATATATGTCATCTCAACTATTCTAAACCTAGTTTACATGCCTAACCGTGAGTAGGGTAGAGGGAACAACAGATTGAGAGGATATTGAGGATCATCGCCCACACAACGTCAAGATTGGACTAGGGAATACAACAGAAGATTAAGAAGTCGTTTGCTACTGCTGTTCGTCAACTTTCACGATTTTTCTAAAATATTTTATAACTCCTAACTGTTTGTGTGATACACTGTTGGAAAGCCATGAAAGAAATGATCGTTTTGTCATGTAGATCACTCAAATCGGAGATCAGATGAGAGAGTTATGCCCAAAATGGTGATGCTGCACATGATGCAGGCGAGAATTCTTCTTCTTCTTCAACATACCCTGGTGAAAGGTAATACGATTTTATATTCTTGCTTTCGCTGATATAGAATCGTATGAAACCCTAACGGTTCACGTTAACCAAATGATTGAACGCCAACAATTGACAACTTGGAATTCAATCCAACCTCTGATAAATTGCTTCTAAACTATCCTAAGAGGTACTCGCCACCACGATTAAATTGTAATGATTTGATATATTTTCTATGATCCTTTGCCGCATGAGCCATGCACTTTTGAATTAATCACAGTACTAAGACTTGCGGTGCATCAGAATATATCTAACCACCTCTTGCCTTGATAGTCTTAGGACCGTATAAATTAGAATGAATCAATTCCAACATATCTTTGGCTCTACACCCTTTTGCCTTGAAAAGGCAATCATGACCTAGTTTCTGATGCCAAAAGGTATGTTTGGTTCATATCCGAAGGTTTTTTTCTCTTATTAGATTAGAAGACGCGTTATTATTACTATGTGTTGCATTCATGGGATAAACATGATTTAAGAGTATACAAATTGTCCACCAACGTACTACAATAGATTATAGCTCCATCCTTCATTATAATGACCATGTCATTTAAATGCTGTAGAGTATCCATCCGTAAATGCATAGAAACTTAAATGAAATTCGTTCTATGAAAATGTACTTAAAGACAATTTTTCAAAATCAAACGTGTATTTCTATCAGAAGATAAATAAACAACTCTCACTCCAACAACCACTACTTTCGTAACTTACTCATGTACTCTATAATCTCATCATCAATTAGTTACAGGCTCTTAGTGATTTCGGTATCTACACACAACGTGTCCGTAGATGTCATCACTAATCATATTTCAACAACTAGTGAATGAGATACAACCTTGTTCACATCATGATGAAAATGTATTTCCTTCGCCACTTGTTTTGTCAGAAGTTTCCCACCCAATACAGCATTTTGTATTTCAGGTGGAACTTGCTCAAAACATCTAGGCAAACTATGGAAAATAAAATTGACCTAGGTTTCCCATTCAATTTCTACTCCAAGTTTTTTCAATTCATTCATCAACTCAACCATGACCTCTTATCTTTCTATATTACTCAAGTATCCGAAGAGTCGCATGAGAATGAACATCATATTACTATGAAACTCTCATATCTTCACTGTAGTCTTGAATAGACATTAGAGGACATCTTTTGTGAGAACACATATATGTTTCTAAGCAGTAAAAATCGAAACCAAAATTTTTCTCTAATCATCTAATTTTGAACCAGTAAATATAATTTGTTTTAGTTAACAATAAGTGAATTGAGTGCCATTTGAAAATACAGAGAATCATAAATAAATAAACAGATCAAACTCTTCAATTTATCAATTTATATTGATTCTTCAAAACAATATAAAATAAAATTCACCAACATCTCAAGCACCGTGAATTTGCATGCCACGTTAGGGTGTACGTATACAAAGCCGAACATTACAAGAGAAGATTTTATCCATTAATTTCATTCATTATCCTAACTTTATGACAAAATAATTAATAGTCGGTTCCTTTTTAACCATGCAAATAACAGCAGTGACTCCGTTGAGGAGATACTTATTATATACACCTAAGTGTACACTATTATTTGATACCAAGTCCGTTGCCCTAGCTTATGTGCCTTCAGTTGGTGAAATCCACACGTGCTCGGATAACTTCCTACAATCATCATAGAGAAGTTTGTACTAGTGATCTGTGAATAAACTCATTCGTTAGGGAGGAAGGCACTATAGCCAATTATCGCTATTTTCTTTAGGAAAATATGAATCTCACCCTCAAGTGTAAATGATCAATTATAGTGCGCGTGTGACCAAGTTAAATGTCAAACCCACTGGATAGTGTAAGAGTGATAAATAAATCTAATATGACTATTTCTATTTAAGACAAACTCAATTTATGATAATTAATTAATAACTAATAAAAATAAATAAGATACGCTTGCAAGAAAACAATCAAATATTCCAAAATAAGAGACTGATAATGCTAAGGACAATCCAGCTTAACTATGTGACAGATTATTCTAAACCCAAATTACTTACCTGCAGATATTTATAAGAGGATCACTAAACCTAGTTAGACCTCCTTGATCAGGTAAAATCTAACACTTATAATGAGCTGCAAATCATGGGATCGATAAGAAATTAACTCTCTCTCCCTCTATAGGTACTTCATGCTAAATTCCATTAAAGGCAAGAGCACTAGACTTCCCTTTCTAGGTACACAATTATTAACCCCTTTTGTCTCCTTACCAATTACCTTATAATGATGTTTTACCAAGTAATTAATATTCCAAATTGATTGTCTAACACTCTTAGGAATTATAGGTCAATCCTCTAAGACTGTCACATGAAACAATAATTATTATACAGAAATAAAGAATCCTATTAACTATCAGTCAGTGATACCATCAAGAATAAGTAAAGGAATCAAAACTCAAAACAAAATAATATGAAGTCTCAAAATATCATCTTCAATAAGGAAATAAACAATCTGCAGTATAAGAAATCAAAGTTTAGGGCAATCAAATCAGACACAAATTAAACCATCAAAACTTTAATACTACCAAAAAGATACTTAGCCCATGGTGTTACAAGCAACAACCATGTCTATGGAAGAAGACTTACCCATGAGTCTAAAAACTAGAAAGAATAAAATAACGAAAAGAAAACTTATTTGTTTGGTTCTCCTTCTTCAACTCCGTCCTCTCCAGAATTCCCGTCTCCGATCAAGTTGATGAATACTCTCTTGAATTCTCTCCAGATGGGGGATGGTGGATGATGGGTAGAAGATGAAAGGTGGATATGGTGGATTAGGATTTAAAATCCTAGGTGATGTGGTGGTGATAGATTAGGCGGGTTCTTACACCTTTATATGGTGATGAGAATGAAGTATATATAGGTGTGAGAATTGATAAAGATAAGGAGTAAAAGGATGTGGGATCTAAATATAATTATGGAAGATATGAAGGAATGTGAGATTAGGAAATAACTTGGCCATCAAGAAAATAAGAAAAAGAGGGTAATTTTCGTGAATTTTCGGAATTCTCGCTGGCAGCTGCGCGACCTCACGATTTTGAACATAACTTCTTCATCCTATCTACGATTGAGATGATTCTTGCGCCCACACGACCCTCTTTTCCGTAGCTTTCTAAATATGTATCAAATGATCAATTTAAACTTCTACACGCATACAAAATATTATGGAATGTAGTCTTCTGTTTTCTTGCATGTTGCACAAATTCACCCTTCATTCCAACTTTGCATTTTTTATCCTTTTTCCTATCAAAACACAACAAAATACCTCTCAAGCACCCTTTAGACAATAATCATTCAAAGTAATAATATTTATGCAAATAATAGCAATTAAACACTCGAAGAGATATCAAATCAGACCAAAAATACATTAATTTCCACTCTCATCAGCCAACGCGCAAGTATATTCACATCACTTACAAACCAATAATAGAGGCCACATAAATTATTTACCAATCCCCTATTCCACTTATTATTTAATACCGAAGGTTTTTACATGCATATACTATTCAATAATAAAATACGCATCCTAGCATGCTTCTATTAATGACAGTAAATCAAATAGAACATGCATCCACCTATATAATAATTATAGATAATTAAATCAATTAATGCAATTATATGACACGTAATAAACGCAGAAAATATTGAATCGCAAAAACAAGCCCAGTTGCCCACAGATTACACCTGCACGACTCGTGCAATCTATCAGTAGAAGTTGTGCCATTCAATGCTACCATTGCTAACCATTCTGTCCATACCCACGCTGGAAAAACATGCGCCTAGCCTGCAATCCACGCCCGCACGATTTGTGCATAGCATGGGCACGAGTCGTGCTCTCACATGCCTCTTGGCCGAGCGCTAATTTGCACGCAGCACGTCAAGATCTTCCCAGCATGACTCATGCTGGCTGCTGTCGGAGGTCATGCTATTAGCCCACCAGAGTCGTGCCTTCTACTTCGTACAGCCGTGCGCTTCCTATCGCAAGACTCGATCGGCCGTGGCTGAGACCCGACCTAAAACGAAGAGAGACGTGCCTGGAACTTTCCATGGACTCGCCCAGAACCTGCTGCAGCGCCCAGCTTCGTGTTCGCTAACCCTCCTCTGCATGCCGTCGGGCGCTTCATCTAGCAGGCCATCGTGTGCTCTACCCGGCGATAAGCACAACACTCTGCTCATCGTCTAGGCCGCCTGGAAACATCACGCTGCTCACCAGCCGCGACTTCATCATCCTGCCCTGCCACGCCAAGGCTTGCCATCAGTTGCTGCATGATAACAGTCCAGCAGCGCACGCAACATCGTGTACTCTCACACCGTCCGTCGTTTATCAATGTTTACACATCGCATATAGGGTTTCGTGGACAAAACAATAATACCAAACCCTAGGTATCACATGCGATCGTTAGGGTTCCATATGATTCTATATCAGCGGAAGCAAGAATATAAAATCATATTACCTTTCACCAGGGTATGTTGAAGAAGAGAATGAATTCTCGCCAGCAGCATGCGCAGCCTCACCGTTTTGGGCATAACTCTCTTATCCGATCTCCGATTTAAGTGATCTATGGGCCAAAACAATTCCCTCTTCTGTGGCTTTCTAAAAGTGCATCACACAAATTGTTTGGAGTTACACAAGTTTTTTAAAAAATCATGGAATTTGACGAACAACATCAGTAAACGACCTCTTTATCTTCTGCTGTATTCCCAAGTCCAATCTTAACGTCGTGTGGGCGACGATCTCAAAGATCTTCTCAATCTGCTGTTCCCTTTCCCTCGTCACAGTATTAGGCATGAATATTATGGCAACCAGACAACTGAGATAACTTATATATGGGCTACAACAGGGACCAGGAGGAGAAATTAGAGTCGGGCCTCCATTGGGCTTCAGTATCCAAGTTTAGCCCAAAACTTATACTTAAGTCCAATAATAATAATATAGTCCACTAAAACATTATTACTGCACTGCCGCTCCAATCCCATAATTACGTTATGGGCTCCTTCTTATTATGAGCCCGACAGTCTTCCCATGTTTAAGATATACAATGCCCATTAATTAATTAAGTTACTAAAAACTCCATTAATTAATATCTCATCCGAGAGTAGTACCTCTCAACCTTATTATCATGCCAGAATTAACCCACTTGTAAGATTTACACGATAATCCTTATGAGCTCATCAAAGGGACATCATCAACCTATTTAATAGGACACAGATTCCTTCTACAACCAACAGCACAACATAGAGATAGCACTACTTCCCAACTCATCGAGTTTCTTGATTTAATTACATGTAAATCTCACCCATTGATGAATCAAAGAAATACATACTGCCTTACGTGTCGAGGTTATTGTAAAGGGATTAAGAGCACGAACATCCATAATAACTGAGATCAAGTTCTCCTACATAGTCAGTATAAGTTGAACGATCTCAAAAGGTCCTGCTCAATACACACAAAATGCACTAATGTGATTCTATAGTCAAGACAAATTAATACCAAATCACAGTGCAACCATCTTAATAGAGAGTTCTCGTCTATCTCGGTTGTGAGCATCTGTTTATAGTTTATAAGAAAATCGATAATATGATCTTCCGCGTGTTGTCGCACAACATATTATCTACAACATAAAGTAAATGGACTATTGCATCGGACATATAAATAAATTATGAGATGCGATCATTTGATTATATGATTCTCATTTCAAATAAATTGTTATAACATTGTTCATACAAAAATCTAGACTTTTAGTATATAATATAACAATATGATCTCCCCTTATAGTTTCTATATAATTATCCTCTTTATCCTACTTACTAACCCAAATTCAATTCAATTAATAAGTAATTACATAAGATAGTTCTAATGAAGTTTCGGAGTCCCCTCACTTAGAAACATAACATGGAATTTTGCTCAGCAGTGAACACACTCAACCAATAACCAAAATATGTATTTAGACTCTACGTAACAACTAATGATGCACATAACAACTCTGAGTATGAATTAAAAATGCATAGTCTTATAGAAAATAAATCAACAAGTAGTGTTGTACGGAGTATACAGACGGAAGTTCAATTAACTAGATAAAACTTTCATAAACCCTAGAACTACCAAAGTGGTTCTAACCCATAACGTTTCGAAGAACGTTTATGGTGATTGGATAGATCTTACCCATAGTCTTAAAAATTACAAGATAAATTAAGATGCGAAGTAAACCCTAAGATGAGGCCGCCGTTCTTCACGCTCCATCTTGAATCTTTACTTGCTTCTCACTTGATTCGCTGTACGAATCACTCTCTACAGCTCCGTAGGATGGAGTTAGGGTTTAGATGTGGTGTAGGATGGATGTGGAATCTAACTCTCTTCTTGATGTGATCTGCTTCCCTTTTTATACTTGTAAACTTTTCTTATGGACCTTAACTGGGCTTTTACTTGGAAATACATCAATTCAAGCACAAGAGAGTCGAAATTACCAAAAATAGCACGGTGTGTCCCCGCTCGACCAAAATGGTCCAAGTCGAGCGGGCTCGGTCAGGTTGAGTAACAGTTGAGCTGACTCCTTGAACACTGAAACTCAATTTGGTCGAGTGGCTGTAGAGTTGATCGAGCGGCATCTCGAAACTCGTGTTTTCCAATTCTGAGTACTTCTAACCTGTTTTTCTATATAAATATGCTCAAATAGCCATAGTAATATCTAATTCGTGGATTTCCCGTAAACATCCCGATTTGCCTTGATAATAGCCCAACTGATAATCAATTTCCACGCAAATCAGAGCTCAAAACACGTGAATTATCACTCTCGTTAAATTTCCAAACTTACATGTTGCTCGTCCCGAGGCAACGCAATCAAAACAAAAGCTGGAGAGTGTGATTCACAAGATCCTCATACATGCACAACTTATAACACATGCAATTTTATTAATTCAAAAACACGTAGTCATCACACTTTATATCCATGTTAGAACATCAATCAACCACAATAATTCTACGAGTGCTAAGCCATCTAGCTCACTAGGTAAGTATTTACTCTCGCTCTCAAGTGCAAAAGATGTACACTTTAAGGGTTACCATACGCTCATATTCAACTCATACATATGCATAACCATAAGCTTGGCAAAGGTCACAAAAATAAATTCATAATCGACTCAATACTAAGACAACAAAGGACTTGTCTTATGGCTTTTGATGTTGGCTCTTTGGTAAAGGTAGGAGAATATAGGTAAAGTGACTAATTTCACTAGTAGAGAATTACCTTGGAGTTTTCTTGCTTTTCATCAAACAGTTTCAATTGTTCTTCTCCATCATCTTTCTCATGATCATTTCAATTCGTTTCGCCTCCTTCTCTCATTGGAATCAATATATCCTTCATTTAAAGCACAAGGGTATCAATTTCGGGCACTACCCTTCAAGCAGTCGGCATAGCGGTTTTAAGCACTACTCCTAGACAAGATTCAACCACAATCTTTCTTCTATCATCACTAACATCAATCTTTCCTTCCATTCTTTCTTCAATTTCATCACTAGCATCTATTCCTCAACTCTCCACTAGTAAATAGGATATTTAAAGGCTAAAAAAAAGGAACAAAGGCTTTTTATCAAAGCCTTGCCAAAGAAAAAGCTTGTAAAGGCTCAATGGAGCTCCCAATGATATACATATTATAAGGTAAGGTAAATTTTGGCAAAGTGGCTCAATTAACAGTAATGGCCTAAGATCATGTCCTAGTATCTATCAATCATAAATCTCAGACAAGACGCCAAACTAAGTTCTAGAATACAAATGTATGAACGATACTCTCAAGAATAAACTACCATGCATGTGGCATGATTTATAGGCTCAAATTCTCACATGGGTAATAGATTTCCTAAGCACTTTTCAAAGCATGCAATCAATCCAATATCTACACAAATTTCAAGTAATAATAACTATACATGCCTTTCTTTAACAAAATTAACATGTATAAAAAATAAATGCACATGCATACCAAAGAGTCAATATCAATCCATCAAATCATCATCAAATGTACGTACAAATAACCATCAAACCATCAATATCATCAATATGGTACATACCACTCACCCATAAATCTCATAAAACCCAACTAAACCACCAACCAAACCCCAACCTGTCAAGTGAAAAATAGCAGGGAGATGAGAAGAAATAGACAAAGGGCAAAACCTGGCGCGCTCTACTCCTCCAGAGCATCATCATCATCACTAAGCTCCAAGCGCCATAAATCAAAATTCCTTTGAAGAACCTCGATCCTTCTATCAACCTCTTGATAGTTAGCATTCATCTCTCCCAACCTTCTATCCATAGCCTCGTACCTCAGGTTGAGCGCAACATAATTTGTGTTCGCCAAGGAAAGCTGGCGATTCGTCTCTTGCTGGTTAGTATTCAATGTGGCAAAGTGCTCATTCATCATCCTGAATTACTCTCTATAGAAGTGATCCTGAGCTTGCCAGAAATCATACTGCTGCTGCTATGGTGGTGGTGGTGGCTGCATCGAAGGAATACCCATCTCCGGAATGTCGTGAGGTAAATCCATATGTACCTCAGGAATCGGCTGCTCAAACGGCTGTGGCTGCTGTGGTTCAAAATACTGGTGCTGCTGCTGTGGCTCGTCATCCTCATAATCTTTTGGCTAACCTACTAAGATCATATCCAAATCGAGATAAACACCCTGAATATGCAAATCAACCAATGTCCGCCAATCTCCTCGACTAACACAAGTAGTTGAGATCGCTATATTAGGAGGTGTGTTCATCAAAATATTCGCATTGATCTGAATAGAAGTGGGATCAGTAAGCGAGAACAAAAGCATGAGGAGATAGAATTCATCCCTCGAATAAACATCCACGTTTTGTCAATCCTGCGAGCCAAATTAATCCTCACACAGGCTGAAAGAATCAAATATGGATCACCTTAGAAGGGCCTAACCTGTGACAAATCCATATTGTAGTGCTCCACTATCGGATTAATCAGCCCCTCTAGGTTGATCTTCTGAAAGACGTGTGAGGAAAATCAATGCAGCTCCTGAAATAAGTACGTCCCAGGTTAAAACGGACTCCGTTCATCATGCACCAGAGAACATATAACTCTCCTCTCGGAATACACCCTCCCTCAGCTTTGGTAAATACGATGTTTATGAAGATCCTATCCATGTATGAAATCACCAGATTGCGAATGAATGCAACTCTCGATCGCTGAGGATCATATATTCCTTGCAAACCCGTGATAGATCTCCAGAACTCATCTGCATCAAACTCCTCGTGCTCCTGTGTAGACACATTCAGGATTCCAAATGATCTATTAAACTCGCTCACATATATGAAATGAAGCTCTCCTCCCAACCTAAACCACGCACTCTCCGGAAGAAAATACTCTCCTCGAAAACCCTCTAACGTACATAACATCTCAGCCGTGATGTGGAAATAAGTCTCTCCTTTCAAATCCATGAAACCATTGATTCCTACTTGATTAAACATCCACCTTATAACATTAATTATACTCATCTCCACCATGGCTTCATCATCTTGACACCTAGTTTGAGTGATCTTACTCGAAATCGCTCCCCATAGCTCCTCCTTCTCGTCCTAATCCGGTATTTCCAAACCAAAATCCAGTGGCATCTTACCACCTTTCTTAAGCTTTTTACTCGTCTCTCCCTTCTTTGGTACACCACTATCGTTCCTCTTCGAACAAGCAGCGATGCCTTTATAGTTTATGATGAGTGCTCGAGAGAGGGTTGCGAGAGAATGGTTGAGCAGCGCAGAAACTGACCTTTTATTCTCGATTTTTGAACTCCGCTCGGGTCAAGAGGCTAGGTCGAGCGACCTTTGGCATGGTTGAGTGACAACTCTGTCCTCTGACCTTGCTTTGCCTCCCACTCGACCTCTTCTCCTTGGTCGAGCGGCATCGATTTGGTCGAACGGCCTACCTGTACACTGAAAACTATGAACCAGATGCTCTGCGTGCTGCTCGACAACAGCTTGACCTCAGTGCTTGGTCGAGTGGAACAAATTTTGGTCAAGCAGGCTTCCGACATGCTAATTTTCGTGATCTCTTTCATCCCCTGCAAAACTCAGACTCTAAAACAACATTAAGCATCATATCAAGCCAAAAAATAACTAGAGAACCACTACTTAGACTATAAAATCATGTATATAACTCCGCTCACACTACAAAATAAAACACCACTGAACACTAGGCAAATTAAAAAATCGACACATTAAAATCGATTAAAGTTTCAATATACCGTAAAAAATCAAATCCCCTAGCAAACATTACAAAGAAAAGATTATACTCTTCCATGAGGTAAGAACATCACACCCCTCCTAGCAAATATTACAAAGAAAAGATTATACTCTTTGTGCTTCCATGAGGTAAGAACATCATACCCCCCAAACTTAGTAAAAATGTAAGTTGAAAATAAGTTTGCAAAGAGATGTAATTTTTGATTATTAAGCACCTTAAATACAAAATTTTCTTACTCACATGAAATAAATAAGCATTAAATAAGAGGGAAAGCCCCCGGCAAGCGCTCATGTTTAATTTCGGAGAGTCACGACGGTACCATCTCAGTGCAAGGTATCCTCAAAGACAACACAAACATCATCCGACGACATAAAATGCTTCAATCGATGCCCATCCACATCTTTGTCCATGATCTCAAAACTTTCCCCTCCGCATCTCTATGGATAATGAACAGCCCCATCCACCTTGATTTTAATATTTCAGCGAAAAGCTTCAAACAAGAGTTAAAGAGTAATACCTTATCTCCTTGCTTGAACTCCTTGAAAGTGATCTTCGAGTCATTCTTTCCTTGTAGATCATCGAGTTCTTGAAAGCTTGATTTCGGAACTCGTCTAATTGGTGACAAGTTCAAACTCCTTAAGGCCTAAAATGACTTATGTTGAATCTCTACGGGTAAGTGGCATGGCTTCCCGTAGACAATTTGATAAGGTGACAAGTCTAGCATAGTCTTATATGCAGTTCGGAACCCCCATAAGACATCATCGAGCTTTATAGCCCAATCCTTCCTATTGGTTCCGACTAACTTCTCTAGGATTTGCTTCACTTGATGGTTAGAAACTTCCGCTTGCCCATTCGCTTGAGGATGATAGGGTGTAGTAACCCTATGCTTAACACCATATTCCTTGAGAACTCTTTCTATAAGCTTGTTGACGGAGTGTGAACCTCCATCACTTGCAAGTGTTAGGAACTCCATAGCGGGCAAATATATGCTTCTTCATGAACGAAAAGACCATCTTTGAATCATTCATACGAGTTGGAATTGCTTCCGCCCACATGGAAACATAATCAATAGTAAGAAGAATGTACATGAATCCATTAGATAGGGGAAAGGGCCCCATAAAATCAATTCCCCATACATCGAAGATCTCTCCAACAATGCTTGGTTGAAGTGGCATCTCATCCTTTTTACTTATGTTTCCCATCTTTTAACATCTATCGCATGTCGCTACATAGGATTCATAATCTTTAAACAAGGTAGGCCAATATATAGCGGATTAAAGTACTTTAACTGCAGTCTTTAGAGCTCCGAAGTGCCCTCCGTTAGGTTGTGCATGGCAAAAATCAAGAACACTCTCCATCTCCATCTCGGGCACACACATATAGACAATAGAATCCATACAAATCTTGTACACAAACGGATCATACCATATGAAAGTCTCAACATCTCTCTTGAACTTGGCGAACAACTCTTTGCTTGGTCGAACTGCCTCCCTGAATGGTCGAATCGGGCTCCTTATCACCATTTCTCCGGTTCCAATTACTTCTAACTTATTTTCCTTCGAAAATCCACTCAAACGAACTCAAACACACCTGATTCCTGACTTTCTACAATACAGCTCGATTTATCTTGATTTAAGATCAAATCTTACATCATTATCCCACGAATCAGGGCTCAAAACATGTGAATTTACACACTCATCAAACCCCCCAAACTAACATGTTGCTTGTCCCGAGGCAACACAATCAAAACATAAGAGTAAGTGTAAATTTCACAAGTCCATTTAGTCAAATACAAGTCATACCTACACATTCAACTCCATCAACTTAAAACAAGTATCATTCGCATCATATATTTTATTCATGCAAAACATCACTCAATTATAATGCAATTCGGAGCACTAATTCATCTAGCTTACAAGATAAGTGTTTACTCTCGCACTCAAGTGTAAAAGATATACACTTTAACAGCTTAGTATATACGCTCACTTCGATTCATATTTCCAAGTAACCATAAGCTTGGCAAAGGTCTCAAAAATTAACTTATAATCGCTTCGTTACTAGGATCACAAAGGACTTGCTTTTGGTTGTAATGTTGGCTCTTTAGTAATGGTAGGAAAGTATAGATAAAGTGACTGATTCACTAGTAGAGAATTACCTTGGAATTTTGCTCTTCATCAAACAGCTTCTTCTCTCCTTCTTATTCTCATGATCTCCGCTATTAACTTTTCCTTCTTTTTCTTGGCATCAACATCATCTTTCTTTTTTCAAAATACCCTACTTTCTTTTTTCAAAATACAAGGGTACCAATTTCGGGCACTACCCTTCTAAGCAGTTGGGGTACCGGTTTCAGGAACTACCCCTAACAAGATTTAACCATTCCTTTCGTTTCTTCAAATTCATGCTACTCAACCCAAATTTTCTTCTTTTCTTCTTCACATTCAAGCTAGCATTTATTTATCTCAACCCTCTACTAATGAATAGGGTATTCAACATGGCACAGGTAAAGGATAAATAAAGGCTTTTTAATCAAGGCTTATTAGAGAAAAAGCTTTTAAAGGCTCAAAAGGGCTCGCAATGATTTATATCATATATGGGAAGGTAAAATTTAGCTAAGTGACTCAAATCAATAACGGCCTAAGATCATGTCCTAATAATTCATTAATCATAAGTCTCACACAAGACTCCAAGCCAAGTTCTAGAATACAGTCATATGAACGATTCTCACAAGAATTAACTATCATGCATATAGCATAATTTCATAAGTCTCAAATTCTCACATGGGTAAATAGAATCCTAAGCACTCCTCATAGCATATAATCAAGATCAATTTGCAATGAACTCCACATATTTAACAAATAATACCCGCTTCTCATTAACAAAATCAACACATGCAAAATACTAATGCATCATACTTAATAAATAACCCATCATAACAATCCAAATCAAGTACCTCCAACCAATCCATCAACAAGTATCAAGTATCACAATCTCCATGCAACATCAAATCAGAATATAAGTAGACATACATGCCACTCACACCACAAATACCCATCCTGTAAAGTGAAAAAGAGAAGTGGAATGAGATGAAGCAGATAAAGGGAAAAAACCTGGCGCAACCTACTCCTCCGGAGCATCATCCTCATCATCATCATCACTCATCTCCATGCGCCAACGATCAAAATCCCTATGGAGATTATTCAGTTTCTTATCTAGCTCACGCTTATCAGCCTGCATCTTCCGAATCTCATATCCATCTCCACGTAATTCGCATGCAGTGCAGTGTATCTCATATCAAGTGCTGCATAACTCGTGGTAAGCAAACCCAGCTGGCGATTCGTCTCTTTCTGATTGTTGTTCAGGTTGGTCAAATGCTCGTTCATCAACCTGAACTGCTCTCTTAAGTACTCATCAGGACCGCCCCAATACTGTTGTTGTGGCACCGCTGGAAGAGGTTGTGGTGGTATGCTGCTACGGAATATCCATCCCAGGATAAACCTGATCCGCTCCATGCTGCTGATGTGGCTCAAACTTCCCTTCATCAACAATCCTCTGCAGCTCTTGGTACATCCCCGCAGTGTACATCTGAGCCACAGTCCTCCAATCACCTTTCCTCAAGCAAGTGATTGGAATAGCCTTATGCACCAACGTGTTCATCAACTTGTTATCCTCACTCCGGATCATAGTCTGATCACTCACATCGAATGGGAACACAAAAGAAAAGAGCTTAGATCTCCTCGTGTAAAACCAATCTCCATCGCGATGATGAGTAAATCCAGCTTTTACGCACGCACTCATGACTAGATTCGGATCCTTAAGGATCGGTGTATTGCCAGTAAAGTCCATGTGGTAATGCTCAGCCACAAAAGTCAGCAATCCACCAATATTCACTCTCTGAAACGTGGAGCTCCTGAACCTGTAAAGCTGCTGAATCGGGTATGACCCCCATATTAAACATTACTCCATTAAGCTACACCAGAGAGCATATAACTCTCCTCTAGAAACGTAACTTCCTTCAGAATTGGCGAATAGCATGTTGCCCAAGGCTCGATCCATATATCTAAGAACAAGATTCCAAATCCGAGAAGCACGAGCATCCTTGGTTTTGAAATCCATGTCCTCCCTAGAAATTGCTCTCCAGAAATCATTTGCCTTGAAATGCCCATTCTCATACCTAGAGATTCCCCACGGAGTTTCAAACAACAAGTTGAAATCTTCAGCTGTCCATGTTTGCATCTCGCCTCCCAGCTAAAAAGAGCACTCATAAGGAAGAGGACTCGAACCTTTCTTTACGGTGATTGAGCATAACACCTCAGCAGTCACATGAAAGTACGTCGGCTTCTTCAGCTCCATGAAGTGATGAATCCCTACTTGATCAAACATCCACATAATGTCATCTCAGATGTGCATTGTAATCATGACCCCATCATCCTGGTACCTCGTTCGAGCAATCTTATCAGACATGTCGCCCCAATGATCTTTTACCTCTTCCCAATTCTCCATTCGAATCTTGAAATCCTTGGGCAGTCTTTCCTTAAGCCTTAGCTTTTTTATGACTTCATCCTCATGAGACGGCCTATCTTGTCTCTTCTTAGATCAAACTTCAGTCTCCTTTCCTTTTCCTTTTGATCCGGCCATGGCTTATATGAACTAATTATGAAAAATCCCCAAATTGGATGAAGAACCCTAGTTTTGCAACCAAATTGCTCCAAATCCGTGAGAAATCGAGTGTAGGAAGGATAGAAAGTGGTTTAATCAGAGTAGAATCAAGCAAAATTAAAGTTTGGAAGAGAGATTTTTTTATTTGGAGAGGATTCGAGTGAGGGTGGTGTGCAAAGTGATCGAAACAAGGGTGAAAATCGTATTAAAACATTACTTACCTACTCAGTTCGACCTGAACAAGGTGGTCGAATCGCCTTGTCATGGTCGAATCGAGCTTCTGGACTATTTTTAGCATTTGATTCGACCCGAACCGTTGGTCGAACTAGAGTGTCGTGGTTGAACCTGCCTGTTTAGAACTTTCAGGTCGTCGGTTCGACCTGAAATCCAAATCGATTCGCCTATGCTTGGTCGAATCGACCTATAATGAACTTTCAGGTTCACAGTTCAACTTAGGCTGCTCGGTTCGACCATTCTCCTTAGTAGAATCGAGCTCCTGTTCCTTCGAAATCCACTATTCTTCATTCCCTGTACTCTTCAAGCTCAAAAACAAACATTAGGTACCAAAATAGAGCAAAAACTAAGTTAACTAACCACTATTAAGACTCTTAAATTGTGTGTACTCTACATACAACTCAATAAATAAAACACCACTAAAAATTAGGCAAATTGCAAGAAATCGACACGTCAAAACTGGTTAAAGTTTCAATATGCAGTAAAAAATCAACTCCCCTAATAGTCGTTATAAAGAAAAGATTATACTCTCAGTGCTACGATGAGGTAAGTACATTACACCCCCTAAACTTAGTAGAAACTATAGTCGAAAATAAGTTTGCAAGAAGATGTAATTTCTGATTAGTAAGCACGTCAAATATACAAATTTCTTACTCACACTAATGAAATAAAATAATAAAACATGAGGAAAAGCTCCCAACAAGCGCTCTTGTTTAACGTCGGAGAGTCACGACGTTACCATATCAATGCAACGTATCCTCAAAGACAACTCAAGCATCATCTGGTGACTTATAATGCTTCAATTGATGCCCATTCGCCATTATGATGTCTCCATCTTTGTCCATGATTTCAAAACTCCCCCCTCCGCAAGCTCTATGGATAATGAATGGTCCCTTCCACTTTGATTTCAATTTTCCTGCAAAGAGCTTCAAATGAGAGTTAAAGAGTAGTACCTCATCACCTTGCTTGAATTCCTTGTAAGTGATCTTCGAATCATGCAATTTGTTCATTCTTTCCTTGTAGATCACCAAATTCTTGTAAGCTTAATTTCTGAACTCGTTTAGATGATTAATTTGAGTCATCCTCATCTCTTTTTGATCCTTAAGACACAAGTTTAAGCTTCTCAATGCCCAAAAAGCTTTATGCTGAATCTCTATGGGTAAGTGGCATGGCTTCCCATAGATAATTTGATCAGGGGACATGTCAAGCACGGTCTTGTACGCAGTTCAGAACCCCCACAAAACATCATCGAGCTTCATAGCCCAATCCTTCCTATTAGTTCCGACTACTTTCTCCAAAATTTGCTTTACTTGTCGGTTGGAGACCTCAGCTTGCCCATTAGCTTGAGGATGATAGGGTGTAGTAATCATATGCTTCACACCGTAATTCTTGTGCACTCTTCCAAGAAACTTGTTGACGAAGTGGGAACCTCTATCGCTTACAAGTGCTCTAGGGACTCCATAGAGGGTAAAGATATGATTCTTCAAGAAAGACAACATGTTCTTTAAATCATTCATGCGAGTAGAAATGACCTCTACCGACTTAGAAACATAATCCACTACTAAAAGAATGTAGATAAATCCATTAGATGGGGGAAACGATCCCATAAAATAAAATCAATCCCCCATACATCGAAGATCTCCACAACAATGCTCGGCTGATGTGGCATCTCATCTCTCCTACTTATGTTTCCCATCTTTTGACATCTATCACATGTCGCTACATAGGATTCACAATCTTTAAACAAAGTTGGCCAATAAAGAGCGGATTGAAGTACCTTAGCTGCCATTTTTGAGCTCCGAAGTGCCCCCCGTTAGGTTGTGCATGGCAAAAATAAGAACACTCTCCATCTCCATCTCGGGCACACACCTACATACTATAGAATCCGTACAAATCTTGTAGATGAACGGATCATACCATATGAATGTCTTAACATCCCTCTTAAACTTTGCAAGTTGATATCTGTTGAGATCTCTTGAAATTTCTCCTACGGCAATGTAGTTGACATAATCCGCCTACCATGGATCCACTCCTTAAGCAGCAACTGCACGCGCTCTTTTTGCTCCTTCAGCAAACACCGCCATGATCTTCTCATCAGGAATCATCTCCTCTATATATTCAAAAGAATCATCACAATGCTCCCTTGTCTCCAACCTTGATAAGTGATCCGCCAACACATTCTTCGTTCTTTTCTTATCTCGGATCTCCATATCAAATTCCTGCAGAAGAAGGACCCATTTAATGATCCTTGGCTTTGCTTCCTTCTTCTCCATTAAGTATCGGGTTGGAGAATAATCCATATACACAATGGTCTTAATGCCAACCAAATATTGTCGAAACTTATTGATTGCATACACCACAGCTAGAAACTCCTTTTCAGTGACAGTGTAGTTCTTTTGTACTGCATCAAAAGTCTTACTTGCATAGTAGATGGCGCAGAACTTCTTCTCATTCATCTACCCAAGCACCACTCCAAGTGCTTAATCACTTGCATCACACATAAGTACAAACGGTTGAGTCCAATCCGGTGTAATCAAGATAGATGCAGTAATAAGTGCCTCCTTCAAAACCTGAACAGCTGTTAGGCATTCATCATCAAAAACAAAAGGAACATCCTTTTCAAGTAAATGAGAGAGAGGTTTGGAGTATTTTGAGATGTCTTTGATAAATCTCCTATAAAATCCTGTGTGTCCAAGGAAGGACCGCACTCCTTTTTCATTAGTAGGTGGTGGAAGCTTCTCAATCTCCACCACCTTTGCTCTATCCACCTGCAATCCTTTAGCCGAAATATGGTGTCTAAGAACAATCCCATCTCTCACCATGAAGTGAAACTTCTCCCAATTCAAGACAAGATTAGTTTCTTGACATCTTTTCAAAATAGTAGATAAGCTAGACAAACAAATATCAAAGTAAGAATCAAACATAGAAAAATCATCCATAAATGCCTCCATGATCTTTTCTATCAACCCATCAAATATGGCCATCATGCAACGCTGAAATGTAGCAGGTGCATTACACAATCCAAAATGTATCTTTCTAAAGGCAAAAGTTTCATAAGGGCAAGTAAAAATAGTCTTTTCCTGGTCCTTGGTGTTGGCGTTCAATCATTTGGTTAGCGTGAAACGTTAAGATTCCATACGTTTCTAAATCAGTGGAAGTAAGAAAACATAGAAATGTATTACCTTTCAATAGGGTATGTTGAAGAAGAAAGATTCTCGCCGGCAGCCTGCTCAGCCTCACTGTTTTGGGCATAACTCTCTCATTTGATCTCTGATTTGAGTGATCTATGTGCCAAAACGATCCTCTCTTTAATGGATTTCCAACGGTGTATCACAAATACAGTTTGGAGTTCCACATGATTTTAGAAAAATTGTTGAAGTTGACAAATAGCAGTAGCAAACAACCTTCTGATCTTCTGCTGTATTTCCAAGTCCAATCTCGACATCGTGTGGGCGACGATCTTTGAGATCTTCTCAATCTGCTGTTCCCTCACCCTCCTCACAGTGTTAGGCGTGATTTACTTTTTAGTAGGGTTTTCAGGCAGTTGAGATGACTTATATATGGGCTACAGCAGGGACCAAGAGGAGAAATTAGAGTTGGGCCTCCATTGGGCTTAAGTATCCAAGCTTAGCCCAAAGCTTATACTTAAGTCCAATAATAATATTATATACCACTAAAATATTATTACTGCACTACCGTTCTAATCCCATAATTATGTTATGGTCTCCTTATTATGAGTCCGTTAGTCTCCCCATGTTTAAGATATATAATGCCCATTAATTAATTAAGTTACTGACAACTCCATTAATTAATATCTCATTCGAGAGTAGTACCACTCAGCCTCATTATCATGCCGGAATAAATTCACCTGTAGGGTTTACATGATAATCCTTATGAGCTTCTCAAGGGGACATCATCAACGTATTTCGAACACTTATTCCGTATACAATCAACAGCACACCATAGAGAAAATACTATTTCCCAACTCACCGAGTTTATTGATTTAATTACATGTAAATCTCATCCATTGATGAATCAAAGAAATACATATTGCCTTACGTGTCGAGGTTATTGAATAGAGATTATGAGCACGAACATCCATAATAACAGAGATCAAGTTCTCCTATATAGTCATTATAAATCGAATGATCTCAAGCGGTCCTGCTCAATACACACAAAGTGCACTAATGTGATTCTATAGTCAAGACAAACTAATACAAAATCACACTACAACCATCCCGATAGAGAGTCCTCGTCTATCTCGATTGTGAGCATCTGTTTATACTTTATAAGGAAACCGATAATATGATCTTTCGCGTATTGTTACACAACATATTATCTACATTATAAAGTAAATGGACTATTGCATCAGACATATAAATAAATTATAAGACGCAATCATTTGATCATTGATTCTCATTTCAAATAAATTGTTAAAACATTGTTCATACTAAAGCTAGACTTTTTGTATACAATCCAACACACGGGTGCAATCATGATTTGATTATACCAAGTGTATCTATCCAAGAAACAACAAAACTCATACCCCGCAAGACGATCAAGCATTTGATCCATGAAAGGAAGAAGGAAGTGGTCTTTGCATGTATTTTCATTCAGTTTCATGTAGTCAGTACATACACGCCATCCCGTAGGAATCCTAGTGGCTAGAGTCTCTCCATCATCTACTTTCACTATAGTCATGTCCCCCTTTTTAGTTGAAACATGCAATGGACTCACATGGGGACTATTACTAATTGGATAAATAATTCCTGCATCTAACCATATTAGGATTTGCTTCCTAATCACTTCTTGAATAACGGGATTAACTCTCCGGTGATTCTGAATGCTACTCTTGGCTTCATCTAGCAATCTTATCTTATGCATGCAATATGATGGACTAATACCTTTCAAATCATCAAGAGACCAACCAATTGCAGACTTATACTTCCTAAGCACATCTAATAACTCTTCGAGTTCATCATCAGTTAGAGAAGAAGATACAATTACCGGATATATTTCATTGTCACCTAGATAGACATACTTCAAGTGCTCAAGTAGCGGTTTACACTCCTCATTCTTTTCTTCTTTGATTGTGCTTTCTCTATCCAAAGGCAAGTATTTTCCAGTCCACTTCACCTCTTCAAACTTGGTCCTTTTTTATTCATACCTGTCATCACCCAAAGCAAGTAGGTTTTCCAAAAATTTAATACATACCTCATTGGACAACTCATCTAGCTCAGTGGTGGGAAAAGTAAGAGACTCCGCTATGCATGTCTCCAAGGGATCTTTAGAAAGGATCAAGGACATATCTTCCTTCACAATCTCCTCCACCACATCGATATTGTGACACTGTGTCTCCATCGGCATCTTTATTGCTTTATCTAGATTGAACAGTACATCTTCTTTATCCATACACATCCTTAGCTCACCCTTTTGCACATCAATCATAGCTCCAGCCGTAGCAATGAATGGACTTTCTAAGATAAGGGGAATATTATCCTTTTCATCCTCCAACTCGAGTACAAGAAAGTCCACAGGAAAGACTAGTTTCTCTACTTTTACTAGAAATTCTTCAATCATCCCTTTCGGAAAAGTCATAGACCTATTCGCTAATTGTAAAGCAACCGTTGTGGGAGTTAACTCCCAAACTAAGCCTTTGAAATATCGACAAGGGCATCGAATTGATGCTTACCCCAAGATCGCACAAGGCACATCGTGCCGACCCCTTTCAAATCTCACATAGAATAGTGAAGCTTCTCGTATCCTTTAACTTCACTGGCAGCTTTCTCAATATGATCGAGCTGCAGTTCTTAGACAAATCCACTGTCTCAATTCCATTCAAGCTTCTCTTTTGTCAGATTATATCCTTTAGGAAGCGGGCATAATATGGCATCTCTAAGAGTGCTTCAGAAAAAGGAATGCTCAAGCTTATCTTGTTTATGATATCTGGGTGCTTCAGAAAAAGGAATGCTCAAGCTTATCTCTAAGAAGTATATCCTTTAGGAAGCGGGCATAATATGGCATCTCCAATCCCTTCTTCACTAGCTTGAAAGGAAACGGAGGAGGTATCTTAGTTTTGGGAATCTCCCATTCATCACGTTCAACCTTCTCCGATTTATCCTTTTCGGCTCTCAATTTCTTTGCTCTTTCCCATTTCTTTTCTGTTGTAAGCTCAATATTCTGCTCTTTGAATGGCACTGGAGTAGCATCAACATCAAGTAAAGCATTCAGCGCGGAAAATAGTGCCGAACAAAGTGGTTCGTCCAGGGTTCGACCAGGCGTGCTGGTCGAACCAGACAAGTAATGGTTGTACCGTGCATTAGAAAGTTTGTTCTCCCCCGGACAAGCTGGTTCGACCACGGTTTGACCAACAGGGTTGGTCGAACCATAATGATCATGGTCTAACTGCACTTCTTAAAAACAGAGTGCTCTGGATAGGGTGGGTGGTTCGACCATGGTTCGACCAAAAGTTTGGTCGAACCATATCGGTCGTGGTCGAACCGCTCAGTTGGGATCTCCAGAGATTGCCCAGGTGTCTGGTTCAACCTCCTCAGTGCAGTTCGACCATTTGTGTTGGTCAAATCGAGGTCGAATAGGGCTCCTGGAGCTTCAGAACTCATTTCCAGCAACATCGGTCCCTCATACTGTGTTCCAGATCTTAACGTGATGGCATAACACTGCTTCAGATTCGCTATACTTTTCGATGGGGACTTTTCCTTCTCTACAGTTTGTGTCAAATGGTTAACATTCCCGGCCTCTCCCCCATCAACAACATCAAGTCTTTCATTTGCTAAGAAATATCCTCATGATTTACATCAATTTTCTTTTCAATCTTGGCCTCTAGACAACCTACTCTTGCATCATTCCTTGCCATGTACCTGTTCACCGTATCCTCAAAACCAGGTTTTCCTTCTTTGACCTTAGCACCAGGATCAACACCAACAGGAGATTGTACTGCTGCATTAGGATCTCTCCATGAAAACTCCGGCCTCCTTGGTTGTTGATAATTACCCGGGGGACTGTTAAGAGTGAAAATAAGCATGTTTTAGTGTCTAATTTAACACCTTTTTGATGAGAATTGTTATCATATAATAACACAAGTGTCTTATATTTGATATATGCGAGAAAAAAGTGCACTTGAGGTGTTTTATTGCATTTTAGGTAAAAAAGGATCAAAAGTACAAAGTTGGAGAAAAAGGTGCAACTTGTGTAGGAATGCTAAAAAATGTATGTCCAACTTGTGTAATTTTCTGTATTTGTGTGGAGAGGATCGTTTTGGTGTAAGGAACACCTCAATCGGAATCCAAATGAGAAAGTTATGATCAAAGTGGTAACATCACGCAAGCCGTTCCTGTCAGCACGACTGTTCCACTTTGCATGACTTGTTACATATACAAATGTAGGAGTTTCTACGAGTTCTCTATGTGGATAGAAAACCAAGGAAGATAGGATCACGTGAACGAAAGAATCACTGAAATCGGAGTTTTAAAGAGGAATTTATGATCAAAATCGTTAAGTCGCGCAACTGCCAGCGAGAATTTTAGAGAATTTCCAAAATTTTCCAAAAATTACCTATTTCTTGGAGCACAATTAATCTTCTTATCACATAATCATCCATGATTAACCCATATCTTTTATTTTCTTATTTAATTCACTTCTCACACCTATATATATTTTATATCATTATTTATATGAGCAGAACCACAACACAATACTACACCCCACAATGGGGATCACCCCCAACCATCATTCACATCCTTTCATCCATCCATCCATCACTTTTAAGATTCATTCGTGGAATCAATAGGAGAACCAAGAGGAGTATTCAAGGCGGAGAAAGACGCGACGACACCCACATCTAGGGTTTCCTTCGTTTCCTAATTTATCTTGTATTTTCCGAACATATGGATAAGATCTATCTAACTCATGATTGTTCTTCGCAACATCATGGGCTAGAACCATTTTTGTAGATCTAGGGTTTATGAAGGTTTTATGAATTAATTAAACTCTCTTGTGTGTCCTCCGTACAACACTACTTGTGGATTTATTTTATATATGATTGCTCAGCTTGACTTAGCAACTTGAGTCATGCTAGGTGTCGTAGGGGGTCAGAATGCAACAGACTTGCAACACGACTTATCATGTGCAACACGAGTTGGTGCACGAGTCGTGTTGCGTCTGTCCCAAGCTGTGTAATAATTCGTGTAAGGCAGAGCAGCGTTGGATTTTGTCTAGAGAGCCAACACTAGTTGACAGGCAGTAGCTCGACTTGCAAGCTTGACTCGTGTTGGGGTCCGTGGCTAAATCAGTTTCAGAGCATTACAACTCAACTTGACATGCGAGGACACGAGTTATCAACACGACTCGTGTTGGGTCTTCACGGATTGCATTTCAAGGCAACACGAGTTGTGTTGTAACTCGAGTTGGGCATCCCAACTCGTGTTGCGTTAGTTTGGGCTAAAAATTGGGATTTTCACCCTCCAGTGCGTGAAAACATGGAAAATAGCCTAATGGAGTTAGTTTTCGTGGCCCAAGATATAAAAGGGATCAGAACACCTGAAAAGAGGAGACCGATCATTCACCACAAAAATACATCATGAATTCCATTCACGCATCATCCATCCATATCCACTCACATCAGATCATCCATCCATTCATCCCATCGGTCCGGAGGATAATTCAAGTGTTGTTGAGAGAGTCAATCCAATCGGAGAGATGGGGAAGAACGTAAATCACGTGACACTAGGATTTTATTTCTTCTCGTTAATTTTTTCTTTAGTGAATTTTGTTATGAATTTGACAACCATGAGGGTTGTGTGTAACCACATGGGCTAAAACCCTTTACAGTTCTAGGGATTGAAGGTTAGAGTAGTTGATTTGGGAACCCTAGACAATTGTTGTTAATTCATGCTATATTTACATTCTTATTTATTTGATTGATTAAGACCTTGTTTACATGTGTGTAATGTTTTCACAATATGCTATTGATGTTGCCCGTGATGCTTGGTATATTGTATTAGCTTGTGTGCATGCATAGTTTATATTGTCTATTTGCTAGGGATTATAGTAGTTTGCCCGTGAACACGATAATCCTAAGGGCTGGTAAATTGGATGCTTGATTATCTTAGTGGAACAATGCAATTAAGAAATCAAGTAGGAAGTGAATATGATTGAATAGTACTTTCAGAGAATATATGTTAGTCAAACTGGCCATCCAGAGGTTTCTTAAGTTCGCATTATTAGTATCTAGGAAGGGGGTTCAAGATTACTCACGCATCTTTTGTGATTAATTGAATAATATTATTAACTTAAAATCAAATCATATTTGGTGGGTTAATAGGATCTTGTGATATATTTTTATTGAAATAGCATGAATAAACAATAAGACATCTAAAAAACCAAATCAATTGCACTAAACCGGATACCTTAGAGCTGTACTTCTCTCTTAATTCACTCAAGAGGGTCGAAATTACTAAAAATAGCACCGTTTGTCCCCGCTCGACCAAACTAGCGAGGTCGTGCAGATCTTAGCCATGTCGAGCGGTGGTCGAACGGCCTCTCTTTTCGCTGAAACTCTATACAGACCTTCGCTCGACCAAATCTGTCCCCGCTCGACCCAATGGTCTTGGTTGAGCAGCACCTCCTGAGGTCGAGCGGCATCTCGGACTTCTTATTTTCTAATTCTGAGCACTTCTGACCTGTTTTTCCATAAAAATATGCTCAAATAGCCTCAGTAGCCTCTGATTCCTGGATTTACCATAAACGTACCAATTTACCTTAGTAATCGCCTAAATCGTTCTCAATTTGCACACAAATCAAAGCTCAAAATACATGAATTATCACTCTCATCAAACCTCCAAACTTACATGTTGCTCGTCTCGAGGCAACGAAAATCAAAACAAAGACAAGAGAGTGTGATTCACAGGATCATTAAATATGCATAACTTAAATAACACATGTAATTCATCAAATCAAAACATGCAGCCGTCATACCTTTCATCTATGTAAGAACATCAATCAATCACAATACTCCTATGAGTGCTAAGTCATCTAGCTTACTAGATAAGTGTTTACTCTCGCACTCAAGTGTAAAAGATGTACACTTCAAGATTAGTATAAAAGCACATAGTCAATTCATACATTTGCGTAACCATAAGCTTGGCAAATGTCTCAAAAATCAAGTCATAATTAATTCAATACTAAGATCACAAATGACTTGTCTTATGGGCTGTAATGTTGGCTCTTTGGTAAACAAATGACTTGTCTTATGGGCTGTAATGTTGGCTCTTTGGTAAAGGTAGGAAATTTTAAATAAAGTGACTTAATCCACTAGTAGATAATCATCTTGGAGTTTTACTTTTCATCAAACGGCTTCATTTCATTGCTCCACTGTCATTCTCATGATCTTTTCGATTCATTGTTTCCTTCTTTTCCTTGGAATCAACATCGTTTTTCTTAAAAGAACAAGGGTACCAATTTCGGGTACTACCCTTCTAAAGCAATCGGGTTACCGGTTTCAGGTACTACCCCAGAACAAGATTTAACCATAATCTTCCCTCTTTATCATTAGTACAACTTCCTTCCTCTCTTTCTTCAATTTCATCACTTAGCAATTATATTCACCTCAAATCTCTACTAGTAGATAGGGTATATCAAAGCTAAAGTAAAGGTAATAAAGGCTTCATCACAGGCTTGCCAAAGAAAAAACGTTTAAAGGCTCAACAGGGCTTCCAATGATATACACATTAAGGTAGATAACTTTTAACTAAGTGGCTCAATTATCAATAATGGCCTAAGATCATTTCCTAAAATCTATCAATCATGAATTTCAAACTAGACTCCAAGCCAAGTTCTAGAATACAATTGTATGAACGATTCTCTCAAGAATAAACTATCATGCTTTAGTGTAGCATGATTAAAAAGGCTCAAATTCTCACATGGTTAATAGATTCCCTAAGCACTCTTCAAATCATGTGATCAATGTCATTCCCACATAAACTGCAAGTAATAACAAACAATACATGCTTCTTTTCAATAGAATCAACATATATCACAAGTATATCGCTCATGCATACCAAAGAGTCAATATCAATCCATCAATCATCATCAAGTGCACAAATATCCATCAACACCATCAATCTCAACAATATCATCAATTGGTACATACCACTCACGCATAAATCTCACACAAACCAAATCAACCACCAACAAAACCCTAACCTGTAAAGTGCAAAATAGAAGGGAGATGAGAGAAATCAGACAAAGAGAAAAACCTGGCGCACTTGCTCCTCCGGAGCATCATCATCGCTAACATCCATATGTCATACGTCAAAATCCCTCTGAAGAATCCAAAGCTTCCTATCAATCTCTCGATAGTTGGCTTGCATCTCTCTCATCCGTCTATCCATAACATCATACCTCAAGTTGAGCGCAACATAATTTGTATTCACCAAAGCAAGTTGGCAATTCGTCTTCTGCTAATTCATATTCAAAGCGGCAAAGTGCTCATTCATCATCCTAAATTGCTCTCTATAAAAGCGATCCTGAGCCTACTAGAAATCATACTGTTGTGGCTGCTGCGGTGATAGTGGCTGCATCGGAGGAATACCCATCTCCGGAATATCGTGATCGTGAGGCTTCTCTATATGTACATCAGGTATCGGATGCTGAAAAGGTGGTGGCTGTTGCTGCCCAAACTGCTGCTGCTGCTGCTGAAATGGCTCGTCCTCCTCATACTTCTCTGGCTCTCCCACTAGAATCATATCCAAATCGAGATACACACCTTCAAGGTGCATGTCTACCAAAGTACGCCAATCTCCATTAGCACAACAAGTAGTGGAGATCGTTATGTGGGGAGGAGTGTTCATTAACAAATTTTCATGACCTGAACCATAGTAAGGTCAATGAGAGAAAATGGCATCTTGAACGACATCGGATTCATCCCTCGGATAAAAATCCATACACCATCTTCATATCGAGCCAAGTTCATCCTAACACACATCGAAAGAATGAAATTCGGCTCACCAATCACATGCCGATGTCTAGATAAATCCACATTGTAATGCTCGGCTAATGGTCTGATCAAGCCTCCAATATTCACTTTTTGAAACGTGTGATTAGTGAACCAGTACAGCTGCTGCAACACATATGCTCCCAAATTAAATTAGACTTCATTCATCATGCACCATAGGACATACAATTCTCCTCTCAGAATACACCCGCCCTCAGCTCGGGCAAAGATGGTGTTTCCAAGGATCTTATCCATGTACGCAATCACCGGATTCCGAATAAAAGTAGCCCTCGACCGCTGTGGTTCATAAGCCCCTTGCAAACCCATGATCGATCTCCAGAACTCATCAGCAACAAAGCCTTCGTCCTCATGTGTAGGTACATCCTTCGGGCACCCAAATATCCTGTTAAACTCACAAGCATATAGATATCTCAGCTCATCTCCAAGTCAGAACTATGCCGATGTAGGAAGAACAGAATTCTCCCGAATCACCTCGAGAGTACATAGCATCTCTGTTGTGATGTGGAAGTATTTCTCTCTCTTCAAATCCATGAATCCACTAATTCCCACTTGGTTAAACATCCATCTGATATCATTGATAATATGCATCTCCATCATTACTTCATCATCTTAGTATCGAGTCCGAGCAATCTTCCTTAAAACCGCTCTCCAAAACTCTTTCTTCTCATCCAAATCTGGTATTTTCAGCCCAAAATCCGATGGCATCTTCCCATCTTTCTTACTTTTCTTACCTGATTCTCCTCTATTTGGTCTTCCACTGTCCTTCCTCTTTGAATAAAAAGCAATGTCTTTTCCTACAAGAATTATACTTCAATGCAAAACATAGACAAGAAACAAGTATAACAATCTTAGGACTTATTATCACATAGATCCTACTCAAGACTATAAATCGTATGCTCAACAACTTAAACTCAATTCTTCCACAGTCTCACATGCTTAACCAATACGATTAAATTGACAGAAGACACAATGGAAAATCAACATTATAAGTCTCCAAGTATCAAAAAAGAATCAACATACCTACATGCTTAACTAGGATTTTCAAAAAGAATTTCAAAATTTCCAACTCAATCCTAAGCATCGACATTATTCCACACTTCAAATTCATTACCAACGTCACTCAAAATCAACAAGCCATACAAAAACTAGTCAATTAAACTCAAGCCCATGATATATGCATCATCAATTCACAAAATTCTATCAATCCAACATAAGTTGAACTCATGCATCTCATATAAAATTTCAATAAAAACACCCAATTTTCTATCATAATTAAAAACGAAAGCATGCTTAATCAACTTACCCATTTAAACTAATCAAAGTACTATCCAATTCAAGGGTCATGAGTTGAGAAAATATACCTTTGTCTCCAGCCATAGGTGCGTAGAAGTGATGAAGAATGAAAATTCAAAGTTGAGAAGAAAAATCCAAATTTGGCTTGAATCTCCCAAAATTGATGTGGAATTTGTGTAGTTTGGGTGAAGAAAAGTGTTTTAAATGATTGAGAGGAAAATCTTACCGTTCGGGATGGTTGCTTGAAAGAGGGTGGTAAGAAAATGGTTGAGCAGTTTAGTCGAGCGACACTTAGACTAGTTGAGCGGCGACTATGTAAGCTGATACCGTCTCCGTACTCCGCTCGACCTCTCGCTCGACCAAATGTTCTGGTCGAGCAAGACCCCTGTAATCTGAAAGATTCAGACTCTGCCTTACAATGGTTTGCTCAACCACCACTCGACCTCGTTGACTTGGTCGAGCGGTTCAATTCGTGGTCGAGCAGCCCTCTAACTCTCTGTATTCTCATGATTTTTTCATCCCCTGCAAAACTCAGACTTAGAAACAACATTAATCCTCATATGAAACCAAAATAATAGCTAGAGAACCACTTATTAGACTCTAAAACTTAAGTATATATGTCTCCGCTCACACTTACAAAAATGAATACACCACTGAACACTAGGCACATTGCAAAAAATTGACACACTAAAATCGGTTAAAGTTTCAATATACCGCAAAAAAATCAACTCCCCTTACAAACGTTACTAAGAAAAGATTATAATCTTGGTGCTACAATGAAGTAAGAGCATCATACCCCCCAAACTTAGTAGAAACATAGTCGAAACTAAGTTTGCATAGAGATATAATTGTCGATTAGTTAGCACCGTAAATATAAAAATTTCTTATGCACACGAAATAAATAAACAATAAACAGGAGGGTAAGCCCCCAACAGACACTCATGTTTAACGTCGGAGAGTCACAACGGTACCACTTCAATGCAAGGTATCTTCAAAGACAACGCAAGCATCTTCCGACGACTTAAAATGCTTCAATCGATGCCCATTCGCCGCTATGATATCTCAGTCTTTATCCATGATCTTAAAACTCCCCCTCTGTAGGCTCTATGTATGATGAACGGTCCCGTCCACTTGTATTTTAATTTTTCTACCAAAAGCTTTAATCGAGAGTTAAAGAGTAGTACCTCATCTCCTTCTTTGAACTCCTTGAAAGTGATCTTTGAATCATGTCATTTCTTCATTCTCTATTTATAGATCACCAAATTCTTAAAAGCTTGACTTCTAAACTCATCCAATTGATTAATGTGAGTCAATCGTAAGTCCTTAACCTCCTTAATGGATAAGTTCAAACTTCTCACTTCCCAAAAAGACTTATGCTGAATCTCTACGGGTAAGTGGCATGGGGTTTCTCATAGGATTTGGTAAGGTGACATTCCTAACACAGTCTTGTATGAAGTTCGGAACCCCATAAGACATCATCGAGCTTCATAGCCCAATCTTTCCTATTAGTCCCAACCACTTTCTCTAAGATTTATTTCACTTGCCGGTTAGAAACTTCCGCTTGCCCATTTGCTTGAGATGATAGGGTGTAGTAACCCTATGCTTTACACCATACTCCTTAAGAACTCTTTCAATAAGCTTATTGACGAAGTGGGAACCTCCATCACTTACGAGTGCTCTAGAAACTCCATAGCGGGCAAAAATGTGTTTCTTCATAATTGACAAGACCTTTTTTGCATCATTCATGCGAGTAGGAATAGCCTCCACCCACTTAGAAACATAATCAACGGCAAGCAAAATGTATAGGAATCCATTAGATGGGGGAAACGGCCACATAAAATTAATTTCCTATACATCAAAAATCTCCACCACAATGCTTGGCTGAAGTGGCATCTCATCCCTCTTGCTTATGTTTCCCATGTGTTGACATCTATCGCATGTTGCTACATAGGATTCATAATCTTTAAACAAGGTAGGCCAATATAAAGCAGATTGAAGTAACTTAGCTATCGTCTTTTGGGCTCCGAAATGCCCTTCGTTAGTTTTTGCATGGCAAAAGTCAAGAACACTTTCCATCTCCATCTTACGCACACATCTACGAACGATAGAATCCGTACAAATTTTGTTCTCAGAAAAGAACGGTTGTTGTCAATCTCAAAAATGTGATTTTCAATATCAAAATAGATAGAATACTGTCTCTATCGGATCATACCATATGAAAGTCTCAACATCTCTCTTGAATTTTGCAAGTTGATACCTATTGAGATCTTTGGAATTTCACCTACAATAATGTAATTGACATAATCCGCATACTATGGATCCATTCCTTGAGTAGCTACAACACAAGCTTTATCCGCTCTTTCAGCCAACACTGCCATAATCTTCTCATCTGGGAACATCTCCTCTATATATTCGAACGGCTCATATCAATGCTCCCTTGTTTCTAACCTTGATAGGTCATCCGCCAAAATATTCTCCATTCCCTTCTTATCCCGGATCTCCATATCAATCTCTTGCAGAAGAAGAATCCATCGGATAATCCTTGGCTTAGCATCCTTCTTCTCCATCAAATACCGAATTGCAGAATGATCCGTATATACTATAGTCTTCATGCCAACCAAATATTGTCAAAACTTGTTGAATACATACACAACAGCTAGAAACTCCTTTTCAGTTACCGTGTAATTCTTATGTGCTACATCAAAAGTCTTACTCGAATAGTAGATGGGGCAGAACTTTTTTTCTCTCAACTGCCCGAGCACCATTCCAAGTGCTAAATCACTTATATCACACATAAATACAAACGGCTGAGTCCAATCTGGTGTGATAAAGATAGGTGTGGTAATAAGCGCCTCTTTCAAAACCTGAAAAGCTGTTAGACATTCATCATAAAAAACAAAAGGAACATCCTTTTCAAGTAAGTGAGATAAGGGCTTGGAGTATTTTGAGAAGTCTTCGATGAATCTTCTATAGAATCCTGCATGTCCAAGGAAGGACCGCACTCCTTTCTCATTAGTAGGTGGTGGAAGCTTCTCAATCGCCACCACCTTTGCTCTATCCACCTGCAATCCTTTAGCCGAAATATGATGACCAAGAACAATCCCATCTCTCACCATGAAGTGGCACTTCTCCCAATTCAAGACAAGTTTAGTTTCTTGACATCTCTTCAGAACAGTAGATAGGTTAGAGAAACAAATATCAAAAGATGACCCAAACACAGAAAAATCATCCATAAACACCTCCATGATTTTCTCTATCAACCCATCAAATATGGCCATCATGCAACGCTGAAATGTAGCAGGCACATTGCACAATCCAAAAGGCATCTTCCTAAAAGCAAAGGTTCCATATGGGCAAGTAAAAGTGGTCTTTTCCTGATCCTCGGGTGCAATCATTATTTGATTATAACCCAAATATCCATCCAAGAAAAAATAAAACTCATACACTGCTAGACGGTCAAGCATTTGATCCATGAAAGGAAGAGGGAAATGGTATTTGCATTTATTTTCATTCAATTTCTTGTAATCAGTACACACACGCCATCCCGTAGGAATTCTAGTGGTTAAAGTCTCACCATCTTCGGCTTTCACAATAGTCATGTCCCCCTTTTTAGCTACTGCATGCAATGGACTCACATGAGGACTATCACTAATTGGATAAATAATTCCTGCATCTAACCACGTTAGGATTTACTTTCTAATCACTTCTTGAATCGCGGAGTTAACCCTCCGCTGATTCTGAATACATCCCTTAGCTTTATCTAACAACCTTATCTTATGTATACAATACGAAGGACTAATACCTTTCAAATCATCAAGAGACCATCCAATAGCATACATATACTTCCTAAACACATCTAACAACTCTTCAAGTTGGTCATCGGTTAAAGAAGAAAATACAATTATCAGATATGTTTCATTGTCGCCTAAGTAGGCATACTTTAAGTGCTCCGGTAGCAGTTTTAACTCGTCCTTCTTTTCTTCTTTTGGTGGGCTTTCTCTATCCAACGTAGGTATTGCCTAGTCCACTTTACTTGTTCTATCTTGGTTCTTTTCAATTCATACCTGTCATCACCCAAAGCAAGCAAGTTTTTAAAAAATTCGATACATACCTCGTTGGAGAGCTCATCTAGCTCTGTAGTGGAAAAAGTAAGAGATTCTGCCAAGCATGTCTCTAAAGGATCCTTTGAAAGGATCAAAGACATGTCTTCTTTCACAATCCCTTCCACTACATCAATGATGTAACATTGTGTCTCCATAGGCATCTTCATTGCTTTGTCAAGGTTGAACAGAACCTCTTCATTATCCATACGAAGTCTAAGCTCCCCATTTTTAACATCGATCGTAGCACCAGCTGTGGCAAGAAATGGCCTCCCTAAGATAAGAAGGACATTATCCTTGTCATTTTCCATCTCTAACACAAGAAAATCCACAGGAAAGACAAGCTTCTCTACTTTTACAAGTACATCTTCTATCACTCCTTTAGAAAAGTCATATACCTATCCGCCAATTGTAGAGCTATAGTTGTGGGAGCGAGCTCCCCCAAACTTAGTTTCTTAAATATAGATAAGGGCATCAAATTAATGCTTAGACCAAGATCGCATAAAGTTTTTCGTGCTGGCCCCTTTTCGATTTCACATAGAATAGTGAAGCTTCACAGATCCTTCAACTTTGCAAGCAGCTTTCTCTGAATAATCGAGCTGCAGTTCTCAGATAGATTAACAACTTCAACTCCATTCAAACTTCTCTTTTTCAATATGATATCCTTAAAAAATAGGGCGTAGTATGGCATCTCCATGATTGCTTCAGAAAAAGGAATGTTCAAGCTTATTTTGTTCATGATATCCAAAAACCTTTTGAACTTTTCTTCCAATCCCTTCTTCACTATCCTGAAAGGAAACGGATGAGGTATCTTTGTATTTCCCATTCATCACGTTCAACCTTCTTCACTTTATCCTTCTCGGCTCTCAATCTTTTCGCTTTTTCCCACTTCTTTTTAACTATTAGGTCAGTATTCTGCTCTTTTAAAGGTACTGAAGTATTCTGAACTGCAGATGTAATGTCCTGTACAGAAGTCGGCGACATAGGGCTTTGCTTGACCTCCGCTCGACCTAAAAGGTTTTGTCGAGCGGTCAGGTAGTGGTCGAGCAAGGTACCTATAATCTAGTTTTGGATGTTCAAGTGTACAATAGTCCGCTAAACCTCAGCTCGACCAGGCAAGTTTGGTTGTGCGGTAGTGTTTTGGTCGAGCGGAATGTCTGTACTCTGGCCTTGACATCTTCGGTCTTCAGAATGCCGTTTGACCACAACTCGACCAAATATCTTGGTCGAGCGCTGGTCGAGTGGGAACACGACCTCTCCGTTTTCTGCTACTGGTAACATTGAACCTTCATACTACATTCCTGATCTCAAAGTGATGGCGTTACAATATTTTGGGTTTGTGATGCTTTGAGAAGGAAATTTACCTTTCTCAACTGTTTGCGAAAGCTTGTTATTATTCCTCGCCATCTCTCCCATCAGTATTGTAAGGTCTTTCATCTGTATTGATAATTCCTCATGATTTAGTTAATCTTTAGTTCCAACCGATCCACCCTTGCATCATTCCTAGCAGCATATCGGTTCACTGTATTCTCTAGACCAGGTTTTCCTTCTTCAACCTTAGCACCTGGATCAACACTGACAGGAGGTTGTACTGCTGCATTCAGATTGCTCCATGATAACTCTGGCCTCCTTGGTTGTTGATAATTATGCGGAGGACCACAATTGTTGTAGTTCCCTTGGTAATTCCGATTTTCTTGATGTTGAAACCTAGTTCCTTAAATACTTTGACCCATAGCATAGTTTGCTTCTTCTACTTCCTCTTGGATAGCTCCTTCATAACAAACATCCCACTGCAAAAATTGGTACTCGTTACGCTATATCAATAATTTGCTTTTGCTGAGACTCAAGTAGCATGTTGATATTTGCCAAACTTGAGACGATCTCATTATCTCTGCTTGACTTAACCATTATGTGCTCAACCTGTGCTACTTTTCCAAGAACATATGTGCCTCTCACTCTATCAATTGGCCAATCTTTTGAATTCATCAAAATATCCTCAAAGAGCTTTTCAGCCTCTACGGATGACTTTGTAAGCAATGCTCCATTAGAAGAAACATCTAGTAAAACTCAAGAATCGCAGTCTAATCCATTGTAGAAAATACTGATGTATTGAGCTTTAGAAAGCCCATGTTGTGGACACTTCCTAATCATGTCCTTGAATTTGTCCCAAGCCTCATGAAACTTCTCATTACCATGGATAGCAAATTGATTGATTTTTTTATTTTATCATAAACACCTTTGAAGGTGGCATGTATTGCTCTAAGAATTTCAATTTCAATTTTTCCCAGGTGTCGCATTCAGTGAGAACTTAAACAAGATGATCCTCCTCGCATCTTCATGAGCTCCTGCATCCTTTTGTGTACTTGCATAACTAAGGAACTTATTCAAATGTTGCTGAGGATCTTCAAAGGTTTCCCCAGAGAAGGGACTCCTTTCAGAGTAGGGTGAAGATCAAAATTAGCTCTAGCCCCTCTTGCTCCTAACAGTCCTGCATTGCCTCCTTCGTTGTTCTTAAAGACTTTACGGATGGCAATATTATCCGCATTCGCTGCCATGTTGACTGCTTCTGCATCCAAGTTATCTCTGGTTGCAGCTTCAATTGCTTCCGGGTTCAACACTCCAACTTCAACTCCTAGATTAAGAGCTTCAGTTGGTTCCACATTTTTGTTCTTGTTCTTCTTCTTCTTTTTCTTCCTCGACGATGTTCCAATTTTCGGATTATAAGGTTCTAAATCTCCTACCTTTGATCTAGTGAGCATACACCTAAGAAAAATAAGTGTTAGAAAAATTTAACAAGAATAAGATAGTTTCAAATAAATAATAATAAAATTGATAAGGCCAACCATCCCCGGCAATGGCGACAGAAACTTGATTGGTGTTTTCTCAACACACAGTTTTTTCTTCTTTTTCATCCTCGACGATGCTCCAATTTTCGGATTATAAGGTTTTAAATCTCCTACCTTTGATCTAGTGAGCATACACCTAAGAAAAATAAGTGTAAGAAAAACTTAACAAGAATAGGATAGTTTCAAATAAAAATAAATAATAATAAAATTGATAAGGCCAACCATCCCCGGCAATGGCGCCAGAAACTTGATTGGCATTTTCTCAACACAAAATTTTAATCCCCAAGTATGAAGGATATCTATCGTAACTTAGATAAGCGATCATGTTATATTATCGAACCCAAAGGACAGATTGTTGTTAATTTAATATTATCTATCTAAAGAAACTATTGTTGGTAATTGTAGTGAAAATATTGATTAAACTAATGAACATATAATAAAATAGCAAATAAAATAGAAACAGTAGAGATAAATGAGAGTTGCTCAAGTGAGAAGATAGGAAGCTCTTTGGGCCATCCAGTTTCACTAATTAATCTCCCTTCTGTATGTCAATGTCTGACTCTACCTTGTGGACTATGGACGCAGGGCCGGCCCTGTACTTTGAGGGGCCCGGTGCGAAATTATTTTTGGGCCTCTTATTTTTATCCAATATAAAATAATAATAATATAAATATATAATTTTATATTAACTGAGCATAAAATAATAAAAGACTATAACTCATCAAATTAAAAAAAATCAATATTTATTAAAAAAATTATATGAAACTAGCTATGAAAAATTAATCTTCTAGCCGTTTTTTAGAAAAATCGTCAATCAATTTTTCATAATTATGTTTCTCAAATCAAAGACAATACATTTAATGTCGTTTGTGTCATAGTTGATCTAAAGTAAAATTTCAATAAGTTCAATCTTCAAAAAACTTTAATCTTAAAAATAAAATCAATAATTCAATGGAATCATAAAACAAATTTGAGTTAAAAAAAATATATAAAATAAAAAGTGCTATTGAAAAATTAAAATACCTTGTTCGAAAAGAATAAGGATGTATTCTTCTCATAAATGTTGTCGTAGAGAAAAAAATTAAGAAAAGAAAATAAAGGTTCTCTACTAACAATGAATTGAAAAGAATTAAGGAAAAAGAAATAAAATTTTTTTAAACATATTATTGTGTGTAATTTATTTAAAAAATGTGTCTATTAATAAATATTTAATCTCTCTCAATTACAAGAGAAAAATAAATTAGAAAAAATCTTTATACATAGCGTGATTGTGTAATTTATTTTGAAAATAAATCTATTAATACTTTAAATATGTAATATCTATCTAATTTACAGGAAAAAAATCAATAAAAAATAAATTTGTGTATGGATATATGCATTAATTGCGAAGCTAATTGCAGTAATTCAGGGATGTGCATTAATTGGGAAGCAGACAGATTATTAAATTGTGGAGCAAAATGTATCAGGATTCGATCCTGCGATGATTAAATACATTCAATCCTGCGATGATTAAATTGTGGAGCAAAATGTATCTGGATTCGATCCTGCGATGGTGGTAGAGCGAAAAGACGTAAATCCAGTAGAGCCACTCAACACTTATATACATAAATCAACTTTAAAATATATATAATTAAATATATATATATGTATAAAAAATCAGGGGACCTCGTCGGGGTGGGGCCCTGTGCGGCGGCACCTCAGGCGCCGCCCCTGTATGGACGCATCACTAAGTCATGCAAATCTACTCTATAGACACAGGCAGATAAGCATGTAACACGAGTGAATAACCTTGGAGCAAGAGATATAATTACATCCCCCTTTTCTAGGTACTATTGATTCGCGTTTTCTTTGCATGCAAAATTAATCCCCAAGTATGAAGGATATCAGTTGCAGCTTAAGCAAGCGACCAAGTTAAATATCGAACCCAAAGGACGGCGTATTATCAATATAATTATTAACTAAATTAATTAAGATGAATTGTGGTAATAAAGATGAGGTATAGAATTATCAACTAATAAACAATTAATTAAAATAACAAATAAAATAAAATAGCACTAGAAGAATACGAAAGTGGATCAAGTAGGAGAATAGGTAGCTCTAGGATAATCCAGTTTCACTCATTAATCTCTCTTTCGTGTATCAATGTTCGACTCTACCTTGTAGAATATGGACGCATCACTAAACCATGCAAATCTACTCTATAGACACAAGTAAATAAGCGTGTAACACGTGTGAATAACCTTGGAGCAAGAGATATAATTCCACCCCCCTTTCTAGGTACTATCAGTATCAATTATTTCCCCCTAGGATTGGTACTCTAACCGATATGATCTCCCTTTATGGGTACTATAAAATTATCATCTTTATCCTACTTATTAACCCGAATCCAATTCAATTAATAAATATTCATATAAGACAGTTCTAATGAAGTTTCGCAGTTTCCTCACTTAGAATCATAACATATAATTCTGCTCAGCAGTGAACGCACTCAATCAATAACCAAGATATGTATTCAAACTCTACATAACAGTTAAAAATGCACAAAACAACTTTGAGTATGAATTAATAAAGCATTGTCTTATATAAAATAAATGCACAAGTAGTGTTTTACGAGGTATACACACGAAAGTTCAATTAATTCATAAAAACCTTCAAAACCCTAGATCTACCAAAACGGTTCTAGCTCATGATGTTGCGAAGAACAATCATGGGTGTTTGATAGATCTTACCCGGATATCTAAAAAATACAAGATAAATTAGGAAACGAGAAAAATCTTAAATTTAAGCGTCGTCGCATCCTTCTCCGTCTTGAATCCTCCTCTTGATTCTCCTCTTGATTCTACAGAGGAATCTTCAAAGTGATGGATGGATGGAGGAAAGGTGTGGATGATGGTTGGAGGGTGATCCCCCTTGTGGGGTGGTGTAGAATGGATGTGGCTCTCCTCTTACAATGAATAATGAAGTATAATATATATAGGTGTAAGAAGGGAATCAAATAAGGAAATAAAAGATGGGTAAATCATGGAGGATTATGTGATAAGAAGATTAATTGTGCTCCAATAAATAGGTAATTTTCGGAAATTCTCAGAAATTCTCGTTTCCATCTGCGCGACTTCACGATTTTGAGCATAACTTCCTCGTCCAAACTCCAATTTTAGTGATTCTTATGCTCACACGATCTTCTCTTCCTTGTCTTTCTATCCATATAAAGAACTCTCAGAAACTCCAACATTATATACGTAACAAGTCATGCAAAGTGGAACATCTGTGCTGAACAGGAACAGCTTGCGCGACGTCACTATTTTGATCATAACTTTCTCATTTGGATTCCGATTGAGGTGTTCTTTTTGCCAAAACGATCCTCTCTTCTGTGAATTTCCAACCATGTATCACACTTTCAATTCTGAGCTACACACAAATACAGAAAAATTGCACAAGTTGGACGTGCGTTTTTCAGCATTCTTGCACAAGTTGCACATTTTCTCCAACTTTGCACTTTTGATCATTTTTCCACCTAAAACACAATAAAACACCTCAAGTGCACATTTTTATCACATATATCAAACTAGTATGGATCCCGTGTATTACACGGGTTATAAAATTACAATTTTTAAAAATATAATTCAAGTTTAATAAATATTTATTTAACAATTTAAAAAATAATATAATTTAAATTTGATATAACTATTTTTTTAATTGTAATCTAATATAAGTTTATATTGAAGAGTAAAAAATTCAATTTATATATAGTCAAATGTGAATATTTTCATCTTAATTTCGTTGTTAAATTAATTTTCTCAAAAATTTTTAAAAAATAATTATTGAATTTGTTATGATTGTGGTTTCAGAAATAAATTAATCAAAAATTTTAAAATATGTTAATTTAATTATTGAAGACATAAATTTATAATAAAATTAATTTATAAAAAATAAAAAATAAATTCAATATAAATGATGAAATAAAAAAAAAGAAATTTTAATAAAATTAATTAAAAATATTATAATATTATTCGTGAAAAAAATTAATAAAAATATTTAAACAAAAACAAAACTAAAAAAAATTTAAAAAAATATTAATTATTTTTTTTTTGAAAAATATAAAATAATCTTCATGAAGTTAATCAATAGAAATTTTAAAAGTAATAATAAAAAATATAAATGGATACATTTCTTCAGAATTTGTATAGAACTTGAAGAAAAAACCTTTTGTTCTTTACGAGTGTATAATGAATGAATAAAATATTTAATTTATAGGAAGATAGTAATAAATAAAAAATAAAACAAATAAATTTAAAAAAATAACAAATTTAATTAAATAAATTTGTACGGAAAATCATGAAAAATAAATAAATAATGTAAAAAATTAAAAAATTTACATACTAATAATATTTACAAAAAAACATAATTAAAACCAAAAAGAAATTTTAAATAAAAATATATAATTAAAATTGAAACCATAACAAAACTAATTAAAAAAAATTGTAAATTAACCATGAAAAAATTACGTAAACAAATCAAAGGTTTAAAAAATTACATACCAAGAATTAAGAAAAAAACTAAACAAAAAAATTTAAATAAAAACATTAAGAGAGCAAAAAAAAATATAAAAGAAACAGTAAGTAAACTATCATCAAAACTAAAATCATAAAAAATTAAAAAAAAATTAAGAGAACATAAAATAAATATAAAGAAATAGTAAGTAAACTATAAACAAAAAGTGAAATCATAAAAGATTAATGAATTTTTTAATTAAATATATAAAAAATGTTAATTACGTAAAAAATTAAAAGATTATAAATTACATACTAACAATTAAAAAAAAGTAAAACCAAAATGAAAGTAAAAATAAAAATAAATTAAAATTTTAAAAGAAACAACATAAAACAAAAAAAAATTAAAAAAAATAAAGGAAAAAATAAAAATTAATCAATAATAATAATAATAATAATAAATGATACTTTTCTTTAGAATTTTAAGAAATCTTTTGTTCGTCGTGATAAACAAATTATGTATGTAGAACGAATGAATATAAAGTCTTACTTACAGGTGGAGAAGGGACAAATTTTCTAAATCTTAAATTAAATATATGTATTTATCTATATTAATTTTTAGTTAATAATAATTAATTTTGATCCGATAATATCATATTCAAATCTTAAAATAATATATGTATTTATCTACATTAAATTTCAATTAATAATTAAAATAATTAGGATTTTTAATTTTAATTAAAAATTAAAATAATTGAGATTAATTTTGGTGACGACACATCATCAAAATTAAACTCTCTTTTAGTATATTAAAGATATAAGACACTTGTGCTATTATATAACAACAATTTCCATCAAAAAGGTGTTAAATTGGACAATACAACACACTTATGTTCACTCTCATCAACTATCGTATCAATTATTTCCTGTGCCCTAAATACTCTAACCCGATATAATCTCCCTTTATAGGTACTATATAATTATCCTCTTTATCCTGCTTATTAACTCGAATTCAATTCAATTAATAAGTATTCATATAAGATAGTTCTAATGAAGCTACTGGCATTTTTTGGGGGAAGAAACCCCTTTTGCTTTGCGGCAGAGTGGGCAGCATCGCTTTCCCTCGTGTAGCAATGATGCCATTCAAAAACAACTCAAGCAGAAGAAAAGCAGTATTTCGCGGATTCTTGGCATCACTGGAAAACAAATTGGAGTCCCCTCACTTAGAATCATAACATGGAATCCTGCTCAGCAGTGAACGCACTCAATCAATAAACAAGATATGCATTCGAACTCTACATAACAATTAATGATGCACAAAATAACTCTGAGTATGAATTAATAAAGCATAGTCTTATATAAAATAAATCCACAAGTAGTGTTTACGAAGTATACAAACGGAAGTTCAATTAACTAGATAAAAACCTTCATAACCCTAGAACTACCAAAGTGGTTTTAGCCCATAATGCTTTGAAGAACGTTCATAGAGTTTGAATAGATCTTTCCCATAGTCTTAAAAATTACAAGAAAGATTAAATTGCGAAGTAAACCCTAGATGTGTGCACCATCACTTCTCGCTCCGTCTTGAATCTTCACTTGGTTCTCACTTTATTTGCTGCACGAATCTCTCTCTACAGCTCCGTAGGATGGAGTTAGGGTTAGGATGTGGTGTAGGATGGATGTAGAATCTAACTCTCCTCTTGATGTGATCGGTACCTTTTTTATACTTGTAAAACTCTCCTTATGGACCTTTACTGGGATTTTTCTTGGAGAATACATCAATTCACGCACAGGAGGGTCGAAATTACCAAAAATAGCACCGCGTGTCCCCACTAATCAAATTGGCGAGTTCGAGCGGATCTTGGCCAGGTCGAGCGGTGTCGAGTGGCCTCTCTGTTTACTGAAACTCTGTACAGACCTTCGCTCGACCAAATCTGCCCTCACTCGACCAAATGGTCCTAGTCGAGCGGCATCTCGGAATTCGTGTTTTCCAATTCTGAGCACTTCTGACCTATTTTTCTACATAAATAAGCTCAAATAGCCTCAATAGTCTATGATTCGTGGATTTACCATAAACATACCAATTCGCCTTAGTAAACGCTTAAATCGTACTCAATTCCCACATAAATCAGAGCTCAAAACACGTGAATTATCACTCTCATCAATTACCTTGGACCAAGAACACAATTTCACCACCCCCCTTTTTAGGTACTATCAGTATCAATTATTTCCTGTGCACTAAGTACTCTAACTCGATATGATCTCCCTTTATAGGTACTATGAAATTATCCTCTTTATCCTACTTACTAATTCGAATTCAATTCAATTAACAAGTATTTAAATAAGATAGTTCCAATGAAGCTTTGGAGTCCCCTCATTTAGAATCATAATATGAAATCCTACTCAGCAGTGAACTCACTCAATTAATAACAAAGATATATATTCAAACTCTATATAACAGTTAATGATGCACAAAACAACTCTGAGTATGAATTAAAAATGCATAGTCTTATATAAAATTAATCCACAAGTAGTGTTGTACGGAGTATACACACGGAAGTTCAATTAAATAGTAAAACCTTCATAAATCCTAGAACTACCAAAGCGGTTCTAGCTTATGATGCTTCGAAGAACGTTCATGGTCTTTGGATAGATACCCAGAGTCTTGAAAATTACAAGAAAAGTTAAGTTGCGAAATAAACCCTAGATATGGGCATCGTCGCTTCTCGCTCCATCTTGAATCTTCACTTGGTTCTCACTTGATTCGCTACACGAATCTCTCTCAACAGCTCCTGCGGATGGAGTTAGGGTTTGGATATGATATAGGATGGATGTGGAATCTAACTCTATTTTTGATGTGATCTGCTTCCCTTTTGATACTAGTAAACCCTCCTTACGGACCTTTACTAGATTTTTTCTTGGAAAATACGCCAAAATACGTACTAGAGGTACGGAATTACCAAAAATTAAATAGCGTGTCCATGCTAGATCAAAATGGCTAGATCAAGCGGCGTTCGAGCGACTTCTCTATAAGCTGAAGCTCTGTTTGATGTCTCGCTTGACCAAAACTGCCTTCACTCGACCAACATGTCCTGGTCGAGCGGCTCCTCCTGAGGTCGAGCAGCACCTCGAAAATCGTGTTTCCAATTCTGAACACTTTTAACCCTATTTTCCTGCATAAATATGTTCAAATAGCCTCAATAACATCTGATTCATGACTTTTCTATAAATAACCCAATTTGCCTCGATTATAGACCAAATCGTACTCGATTTCCACATAAATTAGAGCTCAAAACACATGAATTATCACTCCCATCAGCTATGCTACAATTTTGGGTAGCCACAGGACCACCACTTAGTTCTAATATGTGGCATAGATGACATAATGTTGCTCTATTCATCCTCAAATGATCCGTACAAGTTTGGTCGGAGAAACGTGTTAATTCACACATGTACTGTATATGTCTAGGTATCTTAACTATTATACTATACTGATGTTGTAGGCATTCTCGTTGGTTAGATGACAAGAAATAACGCATATGCATATAAAAAGTTGAGACCATCATCATATAACCCATACATCTTGGATTGTATACAAAAAGTCTAGCTTTTGGTATGAACAATGTTTAAACAATGAATTTGAAATGAGAATCACATGATCAAATGATTGCATCTTATAATTTATTTATATGTCAATGCAATAGTCCACTTACTTTATACTGTAGATAATATGTTGTGCGGCAACATGAGGAAGATCATATTATCGGTTTTCTTATAAAGTATACACAAATGCTCACAACCGAGATAGACGGGGACTATCTATCGGGATGATTATATTGTAATTTGGTATTAGTTTGTCTTGACTATAAAATCACATTATAATAATTTGTGTATTGAGTAGGAATGCTTGAGATCATTCGACTTATATTGACTATATAGGAGAACTTGATCTCAGTTATTATGGATGTTCGTGCTCTTAATCCCTATACAATAACCTCGACACGTAAGCTAGTATGTATTTTTTTGATTCATGATCGCTATTTTCTTTCACCCTCAAGTGTAAGGGATTGATTGTAGTGCGTGTGACCAAGTGAATATCGTTCTCACGAGATAGTTACAAATTAAATAATTAATTATATGTATGACAATTTAAATGCAAGACAAATTTGGGGAGTTTTAAAAGGATGATTAATTAAATTAATAAAACTAAATTAAAATAATTAAACTAAGCAAAGAAATTAAATTACGCAGAGAAAACGACTAAGAATTCAAGAATGGAGAATTGATAATGCTCGGGCTAACAGCTTAACTATGTGACTAATTTATCTAAATTCAAATTAATTACCTGCAGACGTTTATAAGAGGATCACTAAGCCTAGTTAAATCACCTTGATCGGGTTGGATCTAACACTTATAATGAACTGAAAATCCTAGGATCAATAAGGAATTAACTATCTCTCCAACTATAGGTACTTCTGCTAAATTCCATTAAAGGCTAGAGCACTAGACTTCCCTTTCTAGGTACGCAATTATTAACCCCTTTTGTCTCCTTACCAATTAGTTAATAATGATATTTTATCAAGTAATTAATATTCCAAATTGATTGTCTAACACTCTTAGGAATTATAGGTCAATCCCCTAAGATTGCCACAGGAAACAGCAATTATTATGCAGAAATAAAGAACCCTATTAACTATCGAGAGTAGTACCGTCAAGAATAATTAAAGGAATCAAAATTAATAAAACACAATAATTTGAAGTCTCAAAATACCCTCTTCAATAAGGAAATAAACATTGCAGTATAATAAATCCAAGTCTAGGGCAATCAAATCACATAGTCAAAATTGTATTAACGCCCTAACATTACCAACAAAGAAACTTAGCCCATGAATTTACGAAGGCAAATCACAAAGATGTAATAAATCCTAACAATTGTGCTAAATAACAAAAATAAATAATTGAAAAATAAAGAACCCTTTTAGAGGACTTTGTCTCTTCAATTACGATCTTCGTCGGAATCTCCGTCTCTGATCCAAGTAGCAACTCTGATCGTCTCTCCGGTGGAAGGATGGAAGAATATGGGCGAATGTGAAAATTAGGGCAAATGAAAGGGGCGTGCTTGATGATACTTTGTTCTATAATTCTCGTATGCATATATAACAGTACAAAGGGTGTTAGGCATTGAAGCCTTCTCGCCAATGTGGGCCTGGATGGGTGATGCGTGTTTTCTTTGCTTTGAAAATTAATCTACAAGTATGAAGGATATCAGTTGCAGCTTAAGCAAGCGATCATGTCAAATATCGAACCCAAAGGACGGTGTATTATCAATTTAATTATTATCTAAATTAATTAAGATAAAAGGCTATTAGAGTTGAAGATTTAATTATCAATTAAAATACTAAAATAAAATAACAAATAAAATAAAATAGCACTAGAAGAATACGAAAGTTGATCAAGTAGGAGAATAGGTTACTCTAGGATAATCCAGTTTTACTACTTAACTTCCCTCTCAAGTGCAGACCCAGTCTACCTTGTGGACTATGGATGCATCACTAAACCATACAATTCTACTCTATAGACATAAGTAAATATGTGTATAACACGTGTGAATAACCTCGGAGCAAGAGATATAACTTCACCCCCTTTTCTAGGCACTATCAGTATCAATTATTTCCCACGTCTGAAATCTAACCCAATATGATCTCTCTTTATAGTTACTATAAAATTAACTTCTTTATCCTGCTTATTAACCCAAATTCAATTCAATTAATAAACATTCATATATGATAGTTCTAATGAAGTTTCAGAGTCCCCTTACTTAAAATTATAATATGGAATCTTGTTCACCGGTGAACGCACTCAATCTACAACCAAGATATATATTCAGACTCTATATGCCAATTGATGATTCATAAAATGACCGTGAATATGGATTAAGAAAGTACAATCATATATAAAATCAATTCACAAGTAGTGTTGTACGGAGGACACACAAGAGAGTTTAATTAATTAATAAAAACTTTAAAATCCTAGATCTACGAAAATGGTTCTAGCCCATGATGTTGCGAAGAACAATCATGGGGGTTGGATAGATCTTACCCATATGTTTGGAAAATACAAGATAAATTAGGAAACAAATAAAACCCTAGATGTGTTCTCCATCTTGATTCTCCTCTTGGTTCTCCTCTTGATTTCACAGACGAATTTTCACAGAGATGGATGGATGGGAGAAAGGATGTGGATGACGTTTGGGGGGTGATCCCCTTTGTGGGGTGTAGGATGATTGTATTGCCTTGCCCTCCTTTGAATAATGATGTATAATATATTGTTATGAGAAGGGAATTAAATAAGAAAATAACATATATAGGTAAATCATGGAGGATTATGTGATAAGGAGATTAATTGTGCTCCAAAAAATAGGTAATTTTCGAAAATTTTCGAAAATTCTCGAAAATCTCGCTGCCATCTGCGCGACTTCACGATTTTGAGCATAACTTCCTCGTCCAAACTCTGATTTTAGTGATTTTTTAGCTCACGCGATCCTCTTTTCTTGGCTTTCTATTCATTTAAAGATCTCACCAAAAGAACAATATCTGAATGTGTAACAATTCATGAAAAGTAGCACATCCGTGCTGAGTAGGAACAGCTTGCGCGACGTCACCATTTTGATCATAACTTTCTCGTTTCGACTCCGATTGAGGTGTTCTTTATGCCAAAGTGATCCTCTATTATGTGGCTTTCCAATCATATATTACACTTCTAGTTCAGAGCTCCACACAAATATAGAAAATTTACACAAGTTGGACATGCGTTTTTCAGCATTCCTGCACAAATTGCACATTTTCTCCAACTTTGCACTTTTGATCATTTTTCCACCTAAAACACAATAAAACACTTCAAACGCACATTTTTCTCGCATATATTGAATATGAGATGCTCGTGCTAATATATAACAATAATTCACATCAAAAAGGTGTTAAATTGGACACTAAAACACGCTTATTTTCACTATCATCAATGGGCTAAATTGCTAATGCATGGAGTATGGGCCCACCACTCTCATCTTGCCTTTTAATTGATACCCACATATCAATTCGATTCTGCATGCCCATCTCACATATGACATCATAATAAGCCTACTCATGGGCCCACATTATCATCATGATTAATTTTCAATTAGAGATCATGATTAATTTTCAATTAGTTCCAAGCTCTTTCAATGTGGGCTTATGACTAATGGGCCAAATTTTCATGGGTTTCGAAAATTCAGTCCGCAGCTGCGCGACGTCACTATTTTGAACATAACTTCTTCATCCGAACTCTGATTGAAGTGATTCTTCCGCCAACGCGACCCTCTCTTCCGTAGCTTTCCAATCACATATCACATAAATACTTTGAGTTCCCACAAAAACACAAAAAAATTATAGAAAGTGATCCTTTATTTTCTTGCATGATGTACAAATTCACCTTTCATCCCAACTTTGCATTTTTGATCATTTTTCCTATCAAAACACAACAAAATACCTCTCAAGTACCTTTTAGTCAATAATAATTAGAATTAATAAGATTTGTGCAAATAATATCAATTATACGTCAAAGAGGTATCAAATTGAACCCAAAAATACATGAATTTTCACTCTCATCAATTCATACATGGGTGAGATTTAAATATTAAATCAATAAATTCGGTGAGTTGGGAAATAGTATTGTCTCTATGGTGTGCTGTTGATTGTAGAAGAAATTTGTGTCCTATTAAATAGGTTGATGATGTCCCTTGAGGAGCTCATAAGGATTATCATGTAAACCCTGCAGGTGGATTTATTCTGACAAGATAATGAGGTTTAGTGGTACTACTCTCGTATGAGATATTAATTAATGGAGTTTTCGGTAACTTAATTAATTAATGGGCATTGTATATCTTAAATGCGGGGAGACTAACGGGCTCACAATAAGAAGGAGCCGATAATGTAATTATGAGATTCGAGTGGCAGTGCAATAATAATATTTAGTGGAATATATTATTATTATTGGACTTAAGTATATGTTTTAGGCTAAACTTGGATACTTAAACCCAATGGAGACCCGACTCTAATTTCTCCTCCTGGTCCCTATTGTAGCCCCCATATAAGTCATCTTAGTGATTTCGAAACCCTAATTCCTGTGCATAACACATGTGAGTTTGAGAGAGGATTACAAATTGAAAGGATCTTGAGGATCGTCGCCCACACGATGTCAAGATTGGACTTGGGAATATAGCAGAAGATCAAGAGGTCGTTTGTTATTGCTGTTTGTCAACATCTATGATTTTATTATAATTTTGTGGAACTCAAAACTAGCCTTGTGATAGATGGTTGGAAAGTCATGGAAGAGATAATTATTTTTGTGTGAAAATTGCTCAAATCAGAGATTGGATGAGAAAGTTATTCCTAAAACGGTGAGGTAGCGCGTGCTGTCGGTGAGAATTCATTCTCTTCTTCTACATACCCTGGTGAAAGGTAATATGATTTTATGCTATTGCTTCCACTAACATAGAATCATATGGAACCCTAACGGTTCATATTAACCAAATGATCAAACGCCAACAATTGGTATTAGAGCTTCTTTTTCATGGTGAAGCGTGAAACGTTAGGATAGAGTTTATGTATCAAACGTGGACTAGGGTTTAGAATATTATTAGTTCTTGTTGAATACTCTATCCGGATATGTTGGTATGATTATCTCCGACGGGTGGCGTGGGTGGCGGCACACGGTGGCGATGGCGCAACCATCGGCGAAAGTCGGCATGAGTCGTTGTGGGTGGTTGCACGAGTCATGCCACCTGGAAAAACCTCTTGCGGTCAGTAGCGCACTGGATATGTGGGGTGCGAGCAGCACTGGTCGACGTTGGTGTCGGCACGAGGGGACTGGCGAGCTTGGTCGGCATGACTGCCAGACGCAAAAGGCACGACTGGGCGAGACACGATGCTGGGTGGAGATGGCTGACGTGACATGAAGCATGCGGCAGTGATGGTGGCTGGGCAGCACGAATCGTGTCTGACCATGAAATGACTGTCATGGAAGCTGCAAAGTACACAGCATGCGTTGTGCTTCTTCACGGCACGATTCGTGCGAGTGTGGAGCGTGGTGCATGGAAGCGACGAACGATAGCTGTGGCATTTGGCACGACTAGTGCCGGCTTTCGGCACGAGTCATGCCGGCCGCATGCATGCTGCGGCTGCATAAGGAATGGCACGGCTCGTGCTGATGCATGGCACGAGTTGTGTCGACGTGTTGTGTAGGTAGATGGGTTCGTTTTTTGTTCTTTCGGCATGTTCTTGGTCAAGAAAGCCCGTGATGATGAATGACTTAGAGCGCAAGTAATCCTACTTGTTGCGTAAGTATCGGTTCAACAGCAGGAGTGTCGGACAAGACTTTTTTATTTTAGTGGCGATTTAATTCGTGATATATAATTGTCATAATTGATTTAATTATCTATTATTGTTATATATGGTTGCATGTCGATATTGATAATTTCGATAATCTGGTCGATATTGATGATTTTGATAATCTGGTCGATATCGATGATTTCGATAATCTGGATGATATCGATGGTCGATATCGATAGTTTCAAAATTTTGATAATCTAAAATTTTTGAAAATTTGATAATTTGGAAGTCTTTGCTAATATTTGTGCTTGGTGGCGAACAATCGAATTCGCTGATATATAACTGTATATAATTTATTTAATTACTTAATAATTGTTATATATGTATGCATGATTCTCTATGATTTACTGTCTTAATTGCTGTAATAGGAGTATGCTAGGATGCGTATTTTATTGTTGAATACTATATGCATGTAAAAATTCTCGATTTTAATACTAAGTGGGAGAGGTGATTTGTAATTAATTCCCGTGGCCTCCATTATTGGTTTGAAAGTAATGTGAGTAAACTTGCGTGTTGGCAATAGACCTTCCTCCCCATCGGATGAGTTTATTCATGGATTGCTAGAACGAACTTCTTTATGATGATTGTAGGAAGTTATCTGAGCGTGTGTGTACTTCTCCATCTTTAAGCCACACAAGCTTGGGCTGCAGACTTGGGATCAAATAATGGTGTACACTTAAGTGTAAATAATAAGTATCTGCCTCATCGGAGTCACTGCTGTTATTTGCATGGCTAAAGAGGAACCGACTATAATTATTTTGTCATGAGGTTAGGTTGAGAAATGAAAATAATGGGTAAAACTTTCTCTTGTAAATGTTCGGGTTTGTATACGTCCACACTATCGTGGGATGCAGACTCACGGTGCTTGAGATGTCGGTGAATTTTATTTTATATTATTTTGAGGGAATCAATATAAATAGTTAAATTCGAAGATTTGATCGGTGTATTTATTTACGTGATTCTCAATATTTTTTGAATGACTTATTTCACTTATTGTTAACTAAAAGAAATTATATTTGCTGGTCCAAAATTAGATGATTAGAAAAGAATCTTGGTTTTGATTTTTACTGCTTAGGAAAACATATGTGTCTCACTAAAGATGTCCTCTAGTGTCTAGTTAAGTCTCTAGTTAAGAGATGAGAGTTTCATAGAATTATGATGTTCATTCTCATGCGACTCTTCGGACACTTGAGTAAGTTAGAAAGACAAGAGGTCATAGTTTACTTGATGAATGAATTGAGAAACGTGGATAGAAATTGAAAGGGAAACCTAGGTCAATTTTATTCTCCATTATTTGCCAAGATATTTTGAGCGAGTTCCACTTGAATTACAAGAGGCTGTATTCAGTGGGAAACTTCTGACAAAACAAGTGGTGAAGGGAATCAATTTTCATCAAGATGTGAACAAGGTTTGTATCTCATTATTTAAGCATGATTAGTGATGACATCTACTGACACGTTGTGTGCAGATACCAGAATCACTAAAAACGTGTAACTAAGTGATGATGAGATTATTGAGTACATGGGTAATCTACGAAAGTAGTGGTAGTTGTAGTGGGAGTTATTTATTTATCTTCTGATAGGAACAAACGTTTAATTATGAGAGATTGTCTTTACATACATTTTCATAAAAAGAATTTCATTTCAGTTTCTATGCATCTAAGAATGAATATTCTATTTGATTTGAATGACATTGTCATTATAACGAATGATGGAGCTATAATCAGTTGTAGTACGTTGGTAGATTATTTGTGCACTCTTAAATCATGTTTATCCCACAGATGCAATAAATAGTAATTAATAACACGTCTTCTAATCCTAATAAGAGAAATGAACCTTCAAATATGAGCCAAACATACTTTTTGTCATTTGAAAACTTGGTCATGATTGTTTTTTCAAAGAAAATGGGTGAAGAGCCAAAGATATGTTGGAATTGGTTTATTCTAATTTATGTGGTCCTAAGATTATCCCTACGAGAGGTGGTCAAATATTATTTGATGCGCTGCAAGTCTGAGTATTATGATTAATTCAAAAGTACATGGCTCATGCGGTGAAGGGTCATCGAAAATATATCAAGTCATTTACGATTTAATCGTGTTGGCGAGTACCTCTTAGAATAGTTTAGGAGCTATTTATCAGAGGTTGGATTGAATCCCAAGTTGTCAACATCGGGCTAATCCCAGCCAACTGGTGTGGCGAAAAGAAGGAATATGACTCTTATGAAAATAATTATATAGATGATGAGTTATTTGAAATTACTAAATTCATTTTATGGGTATGCCCTAGAAACAACATGCCGTAAGGATGTTTGTCTGTTTGTGGGATATCCTAGAAAAAGATGGGTGTCTTATTTGATAGTCCAAAAGATTAAAGGGTGGTTGTTAACACGAACACTAGACTTTTAGAAAAAGACTATGTAATAAATCTCAAACCCATGTATAAATTATTCTAAAAGATGTGAGAGGGAAAACACAAAGTGTAGTACCAATTGTACAACAGGATATACCACAAGTAAACTGCATCGCTTGTCACGTCTGATACACAATTGCATGTAGCGCATTGTTGTAGTGGGAGGGTTGTTTTACAACCTGAAAGATTTATATTTTGGGAGAGTCGTGAGACTTGGTCCCTAGTAATTTGAAATCGGCTCATGGGTACGACAAAGCACTACAAGATAGAAATGCTGAATCTTAGCAAAGTGCAATGAATTCTGAAATAGAATCTATGGATTCTAAATTAGATTTGGGTTCTTGTAGAACCACGAAATGGTGTGAAAGCCATTGGAAGTAGTTCTACAAAATAAAAGAGGATCAGACGGTAAGGTGATACTTTGAAACAAGGCTTGTTGCGTAAAAGTACACTCAGAAAGAGGGTGAGTTCGAGTATGAGGAAACCTTTTTCGCCGGTAGCTAAGTTTAAGTCGATCTGGATTCTTTTATTTTGTTTTATTGCTACTCATATTAAAGTATGAGGTATAGCAAATAGATATCAAGTAGCTTCCGTGATTGGAAGTATTGAGGAAAATATCTATGTGGAGCAACCAGAATGATTCATTGCAAAGTGCGAAGAGCATTTTCAATTGACCAAAGCAAGCTTTAAACTCAAAATACATCTGTTTTGATGAGGTAATCCAGTGATATGGATTTATTCAATGCGCGGATGTGTCTTGTGTATTAAAAAAGGGTGACAGAAATGTGGTGGTATTTCTTATACTATACATAGATAGTATCTTGCTCATTTGAGATAATGAAAGAGTATTGTCAGGCGTATGGGTATGGTTCATAAAGCAGTATGAAATGATGGACTTAAAAGAAGCAAAATATATTCTTGTAATCATGGTGATTCGGATCACAAGAAGAATGTTGTGCTTATCTCAATCTTCATGAAATGATACAATCCTTACTCGTTTGAGCATTGGACTTTATCTAAGGAAATGTATCTTAAGACACAAAAGAAGATAAAGGTGTAGAAAGCGGTTCCTTAAGCTTTGGCGTATAAGGAAGCTTAATTTTAGGAATGCTCACAAGAAAGGATATCTGTTTTGCTGAATGCATGCAGAGTCAGTATCAACGTAACCGGGAACAAAAGTGATGAACTGCGGTAAGACATACTTGTAGTGCCTAAGAAGGATTGGAAATTATATGTAGGCTTACCGAAAAGATTCACAGCTTCTTGTGGATTACTTAGATTAGAAATTTTCAAATCAGGTAGGATGGCAGTAAATCCACCTCATGGTTATGTGTTTAATTTTAGGAAGTAGAGCCATAATATGGAGGAGTGTCATATAGAAATATATTTCGAACTCTGCCATGGAAAGATTATAAATTGGAGCCTCTGAGGCAGCCGAAGTATCTGTATGACTCTAGAAACTTCGTGATGGACTTGGATGTGGTTTTCAAGTTTGCCCCAGAGTATCACAATTTATTGTGATAATAATGGTGCAGTTGCAAACTTGAAGGAATCACGAGCCCATAAGCAATTAAACACATGGTGCGCGAGTACTACCTATTACGAGAAATCGTATGATGAGGGGAAGGTTGTTGTCGCCAAGATTATATCGGATGATAACCTAGTAAATCCTTTTACAAGGATTTTAAAGCGAAAGATTTTGACAGTCGTGTAGTGGGAGTGGGAATCAGATGTATGGCAGAAGACATGATAGCATAGTCTTTTAGTATAAGTGGGAGATTGTTGGATTGTATACTAAAAGTATAGCTTTTTGTATAAACAATGTTATAACAATTTATTTGAAATGAGAATCATATGATCAAATGATTGCGTCTTATAATTTATTTATATGTCTGATGCAATAGTCCACTTACTTTATAATGTAGATAATATGTTGTGCGACAACACACAGAAGATTATATTATTGGTTTCCTTTTAAAGTATAAACAGATTCTCAGAAGCGATAAAGACGGGGACTCTCTATCGGGATGGTTGTAGTATTATTTGGTATTAGATTGTCTTCACTATAGAATCACATTAGTGCACTTTGTGTGTATTGAGCAGGACCGCTTGAGATCGTTCGACTTATACTGACTATATAAGAGAATTTGATCTCAGTTATTATGGATATTCGTGTTCTTAATCCCTATAAAATAACCTCGACACATAAGGTAGTATGTATTTCTTTGATTCATCAATGAGTGAGATTTACATGTAATTAAATCAACAAACTCAGTGAATTAGGAAATAGTGTTGTCTCTATGGTGTGTTGTTGATTGTAGAAGGAATCTGTAACCTATTAAATAGGTTGATGATGTCCCCTTGAGGAGCTCATAAGGATAATAATGTAAACCCTGCAGGTGGATTTATTCCAACATGATAATGAGGTTGAGTGGTACTTGATGAGTGTGTAAATTCACGTGTTTTGAGGCTGGATTCGTGGAATAATGGAGTGTTAGATGGTTGAAATTCTATATGAATTGTTATTGTTAGGGAAAAACCACGAATCGGTTGTTGTGAGGGCTATTTGAGTTGATTTTCAAAGGAAAACAAGTTGGAAGTTATTAGATCCGGAAAGGGGAAGAAGCAGGCATGCGATTTGACCAAGCAGGTGTCGGATTCGACCAAGAAGGAGGGAGTTCGACCAGCACTGCTGGTCGAACTGAACGCGAAAATATGCCTGGAGTGCCGTTCGACCACTACATTCAAGTTCGACCAAACCACTCGAAGACTGAAGAGAAACAATACCGGTTCGACAAGGAAGTATCCGGTTCGACCAGAACTCTGGTCGAATCTGGGATCCGAGACCGATTTTACAGTCGGATTCGACTTGGAGTTCGACCTACCTTGGAGAGTTCGACCAATCTTTTTAGTAGAACTGATGTACGGAAACATGCCAAATTTATATTTTTACACCTTCAGCGCGTGTGTTCGCTCAAAAAGCCCATCCAAGGCTCATAAGGAGAGTATACAGGTATAAAAGAAGAGCTTTCGCAGGAGAAGGATATCATTCATCATCCATCCATCACCAAACCCTACCATCATCCGAAGGAGTCGTGAGGAGAGGTTCGTTTGGCGAGTCAAGTAAGATCATACCAACTAGCCATGATTGTTCCTAGATCAATCATGGGCTAGAATCGCTCCGGTAGTTCTAGGGTTATAAAAGCTTTATGAGTTAATTGAATTTCCATGTGTACTCCGTACAACACTACTTGTGGTTTATTCTATATAAGATTGTGTTTCTTAATTCATACTCACGGTCGTTTTGTGCATCATTAACTATTATGTAGAGTCTGAATACATCTCTTGGTTATTGATTAAGTACTTTCACCGGTGAGCAGGATTACATGTTATAATTCTAAGTGAAGGGATTTCGAAGTCTTATTAGAACTATCTTATATAGACACTTGTTAATTGAATCTTATTCGGGTTAATAAGTAAGATAAAGAGTATAACTTCATAGTACCTATAAGGGGAGATCATATCGGGTTAGAGTACTATGTTTACGGGAAATAATTGATACTGATAGTACATAGAAAAGGGGGTGAATTATATCTCTTGCTCCGAGGATATTCACACGTGTCATACGCATGTTTACTTGTGTCTATAGGGTGAACTTGCATGGTTTAGTGATGCATTCATGAACCACAAGGCAGAGTCGGACAAAAACACATGAAAGGAAATTAATAAATAAAACTCGATGCCCGAAAAACTACCTAATTTCTCACTTGATCACAACCATATTTTCTTTGTTGCTTGTCTATTTAATTTGCTATTTAAAATTATATGTTTTTTAGTTTCGTAACTATTCAAAACTGATTTACCAACATTGTTTTAGTTAATTAGGATATAATTGAATTGATAATAATTTGTCCCTTGGGTTTGATAATCACTTGGTCGCCTATCGAGACTATATTTTATATTCTTATACTTGAGGATTAATTTTATGTGTTGAGAAAACGCTCATCAAGTTCTTGGCGCTGTTGCAGGGGACGGCATTAATTATTATTTGATTATTTCTAGTTTAATTGAGATTATATTATTCTTATCTTTAATTTAAAACTCTTATTTTTCTTAGGTGTATGCTCACTAGATCAAAGACAGGTGAATTAGCGCCTTATAATCCAGAGATCGGAGCATCATCGAGGAAGAAAAAGAAGAAGAACAACAAGAACAAGAACGTAGATCCAACTAAGGCTCTTAACTTAGGAGTTGAAGTTGACGTGCTGAATTCGAAAACGAATGAAGCTGCAATCGAAGTTAATTTGGAAGTAGAAGCAATCAACATGGCAGCGGATACTGATACACTTGCCATTCGGGAAGTCTTTAAGAACAATGGATCTGACAATGCTGGGTTGCTATGAGCAATAGGAACTGGAGCTGATTTTGATTTACACCCTGCTCTTATCAGCATGATTGAAAGAAGTCCCTTCTCTGGGGGAACATTTGAAGATCCTCAGCAACATCTAAAACAAAAAGATGCAGGAGCTCATGAGAATGCGAGGAAGATTATATTATTTAAGATCTCGATGAATGAAAAAGCAAGAGATTGGTACGATAATCTTGATGCTGCTGAATGTGATACATGGGAGAAGTTGAAAGTGAAATTCTTGGAGTGATACATGCCACCTTCAAAGGTGTTCAAGATGAAGCAAGAAATCAATCAATTTTCTATCCATGGCAATGAGAAGTTTTATGAAGCTTGAGAAAAATTCAAGGACATGCTCCGGAAGTGTCCTCAGCATGGGCTATCTAAAGCTCAATATATCAGTATTTTCTACGATGGGTTAGATTGTGATTCTCATGTTTTCTACTATGGTGAAGTCAAGAAGAGATGATGAGATCGTCTCTAGTCTGACTAACATTAGCAAGCTACTAGAGTCTCAGCAAAAGTAGATCACGGATTTATCTCTGAGAATACCAATGATGCAGCAGGATGGTGGCTATGAAGGAGCTAGCCAAGAGGAGATCGAGGAGGCAAATTACGCCACGGGTCAAAGTATTCAAGGAACTAGGTGCCCAAATCAAGTAAACTGGAACTATCAAGGGAACTACAATAATCGTGGTCCTCGGTTGGTTATCAACAACCAAGGAGGCCTGAGTTTGCATGGAGTAATTCCAACAATGCAGTGCAATCTCCTATTGGTGTTGATCCGGGAGCTAAGATGGAAGAAGGGAAACTGGGTTTCGAAGACACGGTGAACAGGTACATGGCGAGGAATGATGCAAGAGTGGACCGTCTTGAGGCCAAATTAGAAAAGAAGATTGATGCTAACCATTAGGATTTGTCTAACCAAGTGAAGGACCTTACGTTATTGATAGGAGAAATGGCAGGTAATATGAACAAATTGACTCAAACTATTGAGAAGGGGAAGTTTCCGTCGTAAAGTATTGAGAATCCAAAGTCTTGTCACGCCATTACATTGAGGTTTGGAAAGCAGTACGAGGGATCAATAAGACCTGAATCGAAGTTTGAAGAGATAGGAGCTCGATTCGACCCCAATTCGACCAATATAGATGGTCGAACTACACAGGAGAGGTCGAACGGGGTACCTGGACGACATCTAGAAGCTGTAGAAGGTCAGTTCGACTAAAAACAGATGGGTTCGACCAAAGCCTCTGGTCGAATTGAGGTCGAACACCACTGTCCAGAGCATTCTGTTTTGTCTGAAGCCCGATTCCACCATGATCACTTAGATTCGACCAACACTGTTAGTCGAACCATGGTCAAACTGGCCTGTAAGGGGGAGAACAAACTTTCAGGTGTTCAGTTCGACCATTATTCACTAAGTTCGACCACCTACCCAGGTCGAACCTCCTGTTCTGCACCGTTTTCCACGTTAAATGCTCCACATGATGTTGAAGCTACTCCAGTGTCTTCCAAAGAGCAGAATATTGAGATTATAGCAGAAAAGAAGTGGGAAAGAGCTAAGAGATTGAGAGCCGAAAAGGATAAGGCGGAGAAGACTGAACGTGATGAATGGGGGATACCCAAAACAAAGATACCTCCGTCATTTCCTCTCAAGCTAGTTAAGAAGGGATTGGAGGAAAAGTTCAAGGAGTTTTCAGAAATCATAAACAAAATAAGCTTGAACATTCCTTTCTCTGAAGTAATATTGGAGATGCCGTATTATGCCCGTTTTCTGAAGGATATTCTTTTTAAGAAGAGAAGCTTGAACGGAATTGAAATGGTGAATTTTTCTGAGAACTGCAGCTCGATCATTTGAAGGAAGCTGCCAGCTAAGTTAAAGGATCCGGGAAGCTTCACAATTTTATGTGAAATTGGAAAGGGGCCGGCACGTCGAACCTTGTGTGATCTTGGGGCAAGCATCAACTTGATGCCGTTGTCCCCTTTTTAAAGGCTTGGTTTGGGGGAGTTAACTCCCACAACAGTTGCTCTACCATTAGCGGATAGGTCTATGACTTTTCCGAAGGGTGTGATTGAAGAGTTCTTGTCAAAGTAGAGAAGCTAGTCTTTCCTGTGGATTTTCTTGTGCTTGAGATGGAAGATGACAAGGATAATGTCCCTCTTATTTTAGGGAGACCTTTCCTTGCTACTGCGGGAGCCATGATAGATATACAAAAGGGTAAGTTGCGGCTAAGGATGGATAAAGAAGAGGTTCTATATAACTTTGACAAAGCAATGAAGATGCCAATGGAGATGTCATGTCACAATATTGATGTAGTGGAGGAGATTGTGGAGGAAGACATGTCTTTGATTCTATCAAAGGATCCTCTTGAGATATGTTTGGCGGAGTCTCTTACTTTTTCCACTACTGAGCTAGATGAACTCTCCAATGAGGTATGTATTTATTTTCTTGAAAACTTACTTGCTTTGGGTGATGACAGGTATGGGTCGACAAGGACCAAAATTGAAGAGGTCAAGTGGACTAGGAAGTACTTGCCATTGGATAGAGAGAGTGCACCTCAAGAAGAGAAGAAAGATGAGTTGAAATCGCTACCGGAGCACTTGAAGTATGCCTACCTAAGTGACAATGAAAAACATCTGATAATTGTATCTTCTTCCCTTGATGATGATCAACTTGAGGAATTGTTAAATGTGCTTAGAAAGTATAAGTCTGCAATTGGTTGGTCTCTTGATGAATTAAAGGGGATTAGTCCTTCCTATTGCATGCATAGAATAAGATTGTTAGATGAGGCCAAGAGTAGCATTCAGAATTAGCGGAGGGTGAATCCCGCTATTCAAGAAGTGATTAGGAAGCAAATCTTAATGTGGCTTGATGCAGGAATTATTTATCCTATTAGTGATAGTCCCCACGTGAGTCCGTTGCATGTTGTTGCTAAAAAGGAGGGCATGACTATAGTGAAAGCCGATGGTGAGACTTTAGCCACTAAGATTCCTACGGGATGGCATGTGTGTACGGATTACAGGAAACTGAATGAAAATACATGCAAAGACTATTTTCCCCTTCTTTTCATGGATCAAATGCTTAATCGTCTTGCAGGGTATGCCTTTTATTGTTTCTTGGATGGGTACTCGGGTTATAATCAAATCATGATTGCACCCGAGGATCAGGAAAAGACGACTTTTACTTGCCCTTATAGAACTTTTGCCTTTAGAAAGATGCCTTTTGGATTATGTAATGCATCTGCTACATTTCAGTGTTGCATGATGGCCATATTTGATGGGATGATAGAAAAGATCATGGAGGTTTTTATGGATGATTTTTCTGCGTTTGGTTCCTCTTTTGATGTTTGTTTATCTAACCTTGCTACTGCTTTGAAGAGATGCCAAGAAACTAATCTTGTCTTGAATTAGGAGAAGTGTCACTTCATGGTAAGAGATGGGGTTGTTCTTGGCCATCATATTTCGGCCAAGAGATTGCAGGTGGATAGAGCAAAGGTGGTGGCAATTGAGAAGCTTCCTCCACTACTAATGAAAGGGGAGTGCGGTCCTTTATTGGACACGCCGATTTTTATAGAAGATTCATAAAAGACTTCTCAAAATACTCCAAGCCCTTATCTCATTTACTTGAAAAGGATGTTCCTTTTGTTTTTGATGAAGAATGTCTAACAGCTTTTCAGGTTTTGAAAGAGACGCTTATTACTGCACATATCTTGATCACACCGGATTGGACTCAGCCGTTTGTACTTATGTGTGATGCGAGTGATTTAGCACTTGGACTGGTGCTTGGGCAGTTGAGGAAAAAGAAGTTCTACGTCATTTACTATGCGAGTAAGACTTTTGATGCTGCACAAAAGAACTACACAGTGACGGAAAAGGAGTTTCTAGCTGTGGTGTGTACATTCAACAAGTTTTGAAAGTATTTGGTTGGCATGAGAACGATAGTGTATATGGATCATTCTGCGATCCGATACTTGATGGAAAAGAAGAAAACAAAGCCAAGGATCATTAGATGGATTCTTCTTCTATATGAATTTGATATGGAGATCCGAGATAAGAAGGGTACCGAGAATGTTTTGGGATCACCTATCAAGGTTGGAGACAAGGGAGCACTGTAATGATTCTTTCGATTACATTGAAGAAATATTCCCTGATGAGAAGATAATGGCAGTGCTTGTTGAAGGAGCAGAAAAAGCATGTGTTGTGGCTGGGGCCCAAGGGATGGATCCATGATATGCGGATTATGTAAATTACATTGCCATAGGTGAAATTCCAAGAGATCTCAACCGATATCAACTTGCTAAATTCAAGAGGGATGTTGAGACATTTATATGGTATGATATGTTTGTCTACAAGATATGTACGGATTCCATAATCCGTAGGTGTGTGCCCGAGATGGAGATGGAGAGCGTTCTTGATTTTTATCATGCACAACATAACGGGGGCACTTCGGAGCTCAAAAGACGGCAGAAAAGGTACTTCAATCTTCTCTTTATTGGCCGACATTGTTTAAAGATTGTGAAACCTATGTGGCGACATGCGATAGATGTCAAAGGATGGGGAACATAAGTCGACGAGATGAGATGCCACTTCAGCCAAGCATTGTTGTTGAGATTTCGATGTATGGGGGATTGATTTTATGGGGCCTTTTCCTCCATCTAATGGATTTCTTTACATCCTTTTAGCAGTGGATTATGTTTCGAAGTGGGTGGAAGTCATTTCCACTCGTGTGAATGATTCAAGGACTGTTTTATCTTTCTTGAAGAAACATATCTTTGCCCGTTATGGAGTTCGTAGAGCATTGGTGAGCGATGGAGGGCCTCACTTCGTTAACAAACTTCTTGAAAAGGTGCTTAAGGATTATGGGGTCAAGCATAAGGTTGCTACACCCTATCACCCTCAAGCGAATGGGCAAGCTAAAGTCTCCAAATGACAAGTGAAGTAAATTTTGGAGAAGGTAGTCGGAACCAATAGGAAGGATTGGGCTATGAAGCTTGATGATGTTTTGTGGGGGTTCCGGACTGCTTATAAGACGATGTTGGATATGTACCGAAGCCGTGCCACTTACCCGTAGAGATTCAACACAAAGCTTTTTAACCATTGAGGAGTTTGAACTTATCTTTAAAGGATCAAAAGGAGTTGAGGATGACTCATATTAATCAATTGGATGAGTTCAGAAATCGAGCTTACAAGAACTCGGAGATCTACAAGGAGAGAATGAAGAAATGGCATGATTCAAAGATCTCATACAAGGAGTTCAAGAAAGGTGATGAGGTATTACTTTTTAACTCTCGTTTGAAGCTTTTCGCAGGAAAATTAAAATCAAAGTGGACGGGGCCTTTCGTTATCCATAGAGCCTGCGGAGGGAGGAGTTTTGAGCTTATGGACAAAGATGGGGATATTATCACAGTGAATGGGCATCAATTGAAGCATTATAAGTCGCCGGATGATGCTTGCGTCGTCTTTAAAGATACCTTGCACTAGATTGGTACTGTCGTGACTCTCCGACATTAAACATGAGCACCTGTTGGGGGTTTTCCCTCCTGTTTTATTGCTTTATTATTTCTTTTGTGTGAGTAAGAAATTTTTATATTTGACTTGCTTACTTATCGACAATTACATCTCTTTGCAAACTTAGTTTCCACTATAGTTTCTACTAAGTTTGGGGGGTGTGATGTACTTACCTCATTCAAGCACTGAGAGTATAATCTTTTCTTTGTAACGTTTGTTAGGGGAGTTGATTTTTTGCGGCATATCAAAACTTTTACCTATTGCGATGTGTCGATTTTTTTGCAATTTGCCTAATGTTTTGTGGTGTTTGGTGTTGTTTTTGAGTGTCATATGTGGAGTTACTCATGAATATCAAGTTTAAGATTGATTCTCGAGCTAATTTTAATCTATTTTGGTACCTAATGTTCGTTGTTGAGCTTAAAGTGTGCAGGGGATGAAGAAAATTCGAGTTTGGAGCATCAGGTGGTCAGTTCGACCAGGCATGCAGGTCGAACATGGAAGCCCTGGTCGAACTGGAGATCAGAAACTTCGTTACAGGTCGATTTGACCAAGCAGAGGAGAGTTCAACCAGAGGTTTGACCAAGAAAGAAGTCGAACTGGCGATCAGAGAAGTTTGTATAGGCAGATTCGACCAAGATGGGATCAGTTCAACCAAACAATTTGGTCGAATCGAGGCCGAATTGTGAACCTGATAGATCTGAACAGGCGAGTTCGACCACAACTATAGAGTTCGACTAAAGCACTTGGTCGAATGATGGTCAAATCACGACGATAATGCTCCGAAGGAGTAGGATGCACCAGGTTTTTGTTCTTTATCTGTTTCATCTCATCTCCCTTCTCTTTTTCTCTTTACAGGATGAGTATTTGTGGTGTGAGTGGCATGTACGTATATTGAAATGATTGGATGTTAGATTGAGAGGTGATGATTGATACTTGAAGGTGGTTATACTTGTATGGATTGTCTTGCTATGAGGGTTCTTGGTTTAGTATGATGCATTCATATTTTACATGTATTCATTTTTATTGATTAGAAGCATGTATGCTTGATAAGTATGTGGATTTATTGTGAAATTGATCTTGGTTATTTACTTTGAGGAGTACTTAGGAATCTATTTACCCATGTGAGAATTTGAGCCAATTAAATCATGCTAGTTCATGATAGTTTATTCTTGAGGGAATCATTCATATGACCGTATTCTAGAATTTGGCTTGGCGTCTTGTGTGAAACTTATGATTGATGAATTGCTAGGACATGATCTTAGGCTATTATTGTGTAGTCAAGTCACTTAGCCAAAATTTTACCTTACCTGTTAATATATGTATCATTGTAAGCCCTTTTGAGCCTTAAAAAGTTTTTTCTGTGGCAAGCCTTGATAAAAAGCCTTATTAAACCTTTACTTGAGTCTTGTTGAATATCATATTCATTAGTAGAGAGTTGAGGTGCGTAAGTGCTTGAAAGAATGAAAAGGTGGAAGCTTGGTTGAGAAGTATGAAAAAGAAAGAAGTATGGTTAAATCTTGTTTAGGGGAAATGCCTAAAACTGGTACCCCGACTACTTAGAAGGGTAGTGCCTGGAATTGGTACCCTTGCTCATTGAAGAAAGATGATGTTGATGCTAAGAAAAAGAAGGAGAATTCAAACTATGAAGAGCATGAGAAGAATTAGAGGAAAAGCTGAAGTTATATGACGGAAGATAAAATTCCAAGGTAATTCTCTACTAGTGAATTAGTCACTTTATCTAAATTTTCCTACCTTTACCAAAGAGCCAACAGTACAACCTTAAAGCAAGTCCTTTGTGATCCTAGTGATTAATTAATTATAAGTTGAGTTTTGAGACCCTTGCCAAGCTTATGCTTACGCGGAAGTATGGATTGAATATGAGCGTAAATACTAACCTGTTAAAGTGTACATCTTTTACACTTGAGAGTGAAAGTAAATATTTATCTTATGAGCTAGATGATTTTGTACTCCAAAAGGTATTGTAATTGAGTGATGTTTTGCATGAATGATGCATATGATGCTAGTAATACTTATGTTCGATTGATGAATTGCATGTGTGAGTATGAATTGTATTGGTCGTTGGTGAATTTTACACTACTCTTTGGTTTTGATTTCGTTGCCTTGGGAAGAGCAACATGTAAGTTTGTGGGTTTGATAAGTGTGTAAATTCATGTGTTTTGAGGCTGGATTCGTGGAATAATGGAATGTTAGATGGTTAAAATTCTATATGAATTATTATAGTTAGGGAAAAGCCACGAATCGGTTGTTGTGAGGGCTATTTGAGTTGATTTTTGAAGAAAAATGAGTTGGAAGTGATCAGATCCGGAAAGAGGAAGAAGCAGGCATGCGATTCGACCAAGCAGATGTTGGATTCGACTAAGAAGGAGGGAGTTTGACTAGCACTACTGGTCGAACTGAGTGTGGAAAGATGTCTAGAGAGTCGTTCGACCACGACATTCGAGTTCGACCAAACCACTTGGTCGAACCATGGTTGAACTCGAAGCCTAAAGAGAAGCAGTACCAGTTCGACCAGGACTCTGGTCGAATCTGGGATTCGAGACCGATTCACAGGCGGATTCAACCTGGAGTTTGATCTGCCTGGGAAAGTTCGACCAATCTCTTTAGTTGAACTGATGTATGGAAACGTGCCAAATTTATATTTTTACACCTTCAGTGCGTGGGTTTCACTCAAAAAGCCCATCCAAGGCCCGTAAGGAGAGTATACAAGTATAAAATAAGAGCTTTCGCAGGAGAAGGATATCATTCATCATCCATCCATCACCAAACCCTACCATCATCCGAAGGAGTCGTGAGGAGAGGTTCGTTTGGCGAGTCAAGTAAGATCATACCAACTAGCCATGATTGTTCCTAGATCAATCATGGGCTAGAATCGCTCCGGTAGTTCTAGGGTTATGAAAGCTTTATGAGTTAATTAAATTTCCTTGTGTAAACTCGGTACAACACTACTTATGGTTTATTCTATATAAGATTGTGTTTTTTTTAATTCATACTCACGGTCATTTTGTGCATCATTAACTGTTATGTAGAGTCTGAATACATCTCTTGGTTATTGATTGAGTGCATTCACCGCTGAGCAGGATTACATGTTATAATTCTAAGTGAAGGGATTCTGAAGTCTTATTAGAACTATCTTATATAGATACTTGTTAATTGAATCTTATTCGGGTTAATAAGTAGGATAAAAAGTATAACTTCATAGTACCTATAAAGAGAGATCATATCGGGTTAGAGTACCAAGTGCACGGAAAATAATTGATACTAATAGTACCTAGAAAATGGGATGAATTATATCTCTTGCTCCGAGGATATTCACACGTGTCATACGCATGATTACTTGTGTCTATAGGGTGAACTTGCATTGTTTAGTGATGCGTCCATAAACCACAAGGCAGAGTCGGACAAAAACACATGGAAAGGAAATTAATAAGTAAAATTGGATGCCCGAAGAACTACCTAATTTCTCACTTGATCGCAACCATATTTTCTTTATTGCTTGTCTATTTAATTTTCTATTCAAAATTATATATTATTTAGTTTCGTAACTATTCAAAACCGATTTACCAACATAGTCTTAGTTAACTAGAATATAATTGAATTGATAATAATCCATCCCTTGGGTTCGATAATCACTTGGTCGCCTATCAAGTCTACAATTGATATCCTTATACTTGAGGATTAATTTTGTGTGTTGAGAAAACGCTCATCAGTACTACTCTCGGATGAGATATTAATTAATGGAGTTGTAGTAACTTAATTAATTAATGGGCATTGTATATCTTAAACGCAGAGAGACTAACGGGCTCATAATAAAAAGAAACCCATAACGTAGTTATGGGATTAGAGCAACAGTGCAGTAATAATATTTTTGTGGAATATTTTATTATTATTGGACTTAAGTATAAGTTTTAGGCTAAACTTGGATATTTAAGTCCAATGGAGGCCCGACTCTAATTTCTCCTCCTAGTCCCTATTGTAGCCCGTATATAAGTCATCTTAGTGATTCAAAAACCCTAATTCCTGCGCGTAACACACGTGAGTTTGAGGGAGGATTACAGATTGAGGGGATCTTGAGGATCGTCGCCCACACGAAGTCAATATTGAACTTGGGAATACAGCAGAAGATCAAGAGGTCATTTGTTGCTGCTGTTCGTCAATTTCCACAATTTTTTTGTAATTACATGGAACTCAAAACCAATCGTGTGATATATGGTTGGAAATCCACGGAAGAGAGGATTATTTTGGCGCAAAAATCGCTCAAATTGGAGATTGGATGAGAAAGTTATGTCCAAAGGTGAGATCGCGCATGCTGCCGGTGAGAATTCATTTTCTTCTTCTACATACTCTGGTGAAAGGTAATATGATTTTATATTTTTCTTTCTGCTGATATAGAATCATATGCAACCCTAACAGTTCATGTTAACCAAACGATCGAATGCCAACACCCATAACATAATTTGGGATTAGAGTGGCAGTGCAGTAATAATACTTTAGTGTTATTATTATTGGACTGAAGTATAAGTTTTTGGCTAAACTTGGATACTTAAGCCCAATGGGGGCCCAACTCTAATTTCTCCTCCTGGTCCCTGTTCTAGGCCATATATAAGCCACCTCATTAATCCTGAAATCCTTATCACACGTTAATACTGTGAGAAAGAGAAAGGAGGATTACAGATTGAGAGGGTCTTGAAGATCGTCGCCCACACGACTTCAAGACTATGCTTGGGAATACAGCAGAAGATCAAGAGGTGGTTAGAGGAATGCTAAAAAATGTACGTTCAAATTCTATAATGTTTTTATATTTTTTGGAACTCAAAACTAGTGGTGTGATATATGGTTGGAAAGCCATGGAAGATATGATCATTTTGACGCAAAAATCACTCAAATCGGAGTTTGGAGGAGAAAGTTATGGTCAAAATCGTGAGGTCGCACAGCTGCCGGTGAAAATTTTTGAAAATTTTCGAAAATTAGGCTATCTTTCCTAATTCTTGGACTGTTCAGACATCTCCGCCAATCTTCGATGAAAGGTAAAACTTTTTGTAATTTCGCTGTGTTAGATGTGAATGGAACCCTAACGGATTGCATAGACCATAAGATCCGATCACCATCATAAAGGCATTGCAAGTGTCCGCAAAACTGGAATTCTGAACACCCAATCCACACAAGAATCAGTGGCTCTTGTCTAATTCCTCTACTGGATGACAATAGCAGACAATTGATCACAAAGACCCTTAAATTTCTTACCATATTCTTCAACGGATGAGTCACCTCAACAAAGTGATAAGAATTCTTTCCGAAGTTGGTGCTGGAGAGACACCGAAAAGAAGACGCCTTCAAGCGTGAACCACGTATCTCGAAATGTAGACGAGTCAAAGACCTTGGATGCAGCGTCTTCGGATAGAGAGGTATACATAACACTCAAAAACTTCTTGTCTTTCATTTTTCAAGTGGTGTGGGCTGGATTGAAAGATACCACACCAGTCTTGGATGTGATGGTTGGCGATGGGGCAATGACAGAACCGTCTAGGAATCCCATCAAATCAAAATATTCCGACATATGCACGATTTGGCGCCATGATAAGTAATTGGTGGCATTAAGCTTGATTGTAGTGACCATGTTAATCATGGTCATGACTGGCAGCATTTTGGGAGCGGCCATAGAAATAGATGGGGAAGATAGGAAATTTTTCAAAAGAGTGGGGTATGGAGCGTAACACACTATCTGATTAATATAGGAGGGTACGAATCATATTTCGAGAAGAACCACGACAGAGGAGACTACTCTAGCGTGATGCAATGGAGATGGCGGCTAAATTTCTTATAGAGATCAAAGTTTAGGATCGAGGTTGATACCATATGATAAGGTTTGGAAATCACCGCTTGAATGTGGTGATGAGTGCGCTGCTATTAATAATAGGGGATTTACAATATTGATACAATAGATTACCACAATTGTGGAAGATATACCAAAGCTACAACAAAAGAATATATACTAAATATACACGGTCAACGATTATTATTTGCCATATTATCTCCCTTTTCTAGTTTTGTTGGCAGCTGAGGGATTGAATACTCTCATGTCTAAAGCAATAGATTTAAATCTTTTTTTTTATGTAGGTTGGCAGAGATCAGTGCTTCAATTTGCTGATGACACAATTGTCATAGGGGCTGAAAAAGACGAAAATATTACTTTCCTAAAAAGATTTTTAGTATTATTAGAGTCACTAGTGTTAAATATTAGAATAAACAATGATAAATGTCAGTTGAATACAGAAGAAACTTGGATATTCAAAGCAACTGAGAGTCTCAATTGTCAACTGGGAGGTTACCTTTTATTTATCTAGGGATTAAAGTGGGTTGTGTTCATGATAAGGTGTGGGAATGGGATTATGTAGTCAAGAAGGTGAGGAATCGGTTCAGAAAAATAGGAGGGCTTGAAAATATCATTTGGATGCAAATTGACTCTCATTAGCTCAGTGTTTTCGTCTCTTCCAACTCATGTGACGTACATCTTACAGGCTCCTAATGTTGTTTTAAATAAAATTTCAAAATTATAAAGGTCCTTTCTTTTGGAGTAGTGGGGAAAGAGTTCATAAAATTCCTTTGGTTAAGTGGTTACTTATAAGTAAACTTAAGTTTCTTGGAGGTTTAGGGGTGAGGAATCTTGAGTTATTTAATATTGCATTACTAGGTAAATGGATGTGAATGTTTCTTCATGAGAAGGATAAACTTTGGGCTAGGGTTATAAGATCTAGAGGGGTGGTTCTTAGGTTGGCGGTTTTAATTTTGTTTCGGGTGTTAGGAGAGGCAAATCTTTTGGTTGGTGGGAAGATATTTTCATGCGTGGAGGGTCTTATGGGAATGTGTAACTATAACAACAAAATTTTAACAAAGAAAGATTATTACCCAAAATGCCATGTTATCTTCCCATTATGCATTGAATTTCAAGAGACAATACGACACATATTCTTTGAATGTATATTTTCTTATCATCTTTGGATGGAATGCCTTAAATGGGTAGGTGTGTACTCAGTGATATCCTCGGATACTTTTACTAGTTTTCTACATTTTAGTAGTTTTATTAAAGTGAATAAAGGAAATAAATGCATGGCTTGTCTTTGGGAATGTATGGTATGGTTACTTTCGAAAGTATGAATTTCATGATGTTTCGGAATGATTCAACTATGATGAAAAAGGTGGTGGAGGAACTTAAAGCTCGATGAATTTCATGATGTTTCAGAATGATTCAACTATGATGAAAAAGGTGGTGGAGGAACTTAAAGCTCGTATTTGGTATTGGATTTTTGGAAAATATTATTCAGGATTGATGCAGTGTTATAAGGATCGGAAAAATTGTCCTAATTTTATTTTATAGTGAAACTAATTTGATCTTGAAACAAAATTGTTTGATTTTTAGTTGAAGGTTTATGGTTATTATTCCATACCCACATTTAATACTCTCTATATTTGTTGATAAGTTATTCATTTTGTTATTTTGATTGTAATTCTAAAGTTATAAATTTTTAAGTTTTATCAAGAAAAAATATCACATATGTTCCATCATTCACCACTAATACTACTATCTAAATTATGGAATATAAAATAATAATACTTATTAATTCACTTGAAAAATAAATAGATTGGATCATGAGTAATATTTATATTTTTCTTAATTGTGAGTGGACGACATATTTGCCTCAAAAAATATTGGCTCGCGTCTAAATTATAGAATTTTAGAATAATTAATTTTTTACTTAGCATGGTTTTATTTTGGGTGAAAAAATAATAATAAAAAAGTCGATAGATTGTGTTACTCGTATACAAAAAATGCCAAAACATATTGTTGAAATTTCAGTATTCTGAATTTTTTAGTATGGCAGTGGTATTGTACATTACAAATTTTTGTTATAATGTGTGATCTATTCAAATATAATTTTAAAATTGTTAAAATATAATTTATTAAAATGTAATATGAGATTCACTAAAATATCATATGAAAATAGTTAAAATATAAAAATAAAAGTAAGTTAAAAGTATGATTTATTACAAATAAATAGTTGGTCTCTTGTGTTTCGGGGATGTCTCGAGGTGCACAATGTGTGAATGACATAATATTTTGTTCTTAAAAGTATATACTTTAATTAATTATGATATACTAATTTTTTTCATTGAAAATGTATTTTAAAATATAAATAGTATAAATATTTGATAAAAAAATTATTTTTTTAAAAAAAATTAATTTTTTTAAGAGTAATTAAGGATATAAATTCTTATATTAAAATATATAACAGTAGAATTTTTGAAAAACGTATAATACTAAAGAGTTGAACTTAAAAAAAAAAAACATTGGATTTGAGCATACAACGTAAACACAAGTTTTTGCCACAAACAAAAGTATGCATGTTTCACTCTTCCGTGGAATGAAGGATATAGCTCCTTTAAAATAATATAGTAAAATTTTTAAATAATAAATAAAATATAAATCATATAATGTTAGGTAGAATGTCATTCAAAAATAAAATGTATTAATTAATTTATTAGACCAAAATTAACTACTTTTTTAAAACATAAAATTTACCGTGGAATAAAAAAATAATATAATAATAAAATTATTATTATTATTAATATTATTATAAGAATAAATGTGGAATGTTTTATGATACAAAACGAAATTTAAAATTATAAAAATATGAAGAAATCGTGCATCACATAATAATTTACATTGTTTTTTAGTGAATGTAGGCTTTCATAAACTATATACTCCATAAATAGAGTGCTGCATCAAATCATAAAATTTAAGGTGCAGTTTTGCTCCGAGAGAGTATCGGGGTGGTGAGATAATTCTATACATTTTAAGTTATTTATTATTTTTAATAAAATATGTTTTTTTTTTTTTTAAATTATTGCACTTTTTTATTTATTTTATAAATTCTTCATGAAATGAAATAGTTCACTGCATTATTATCATTTTTCATTGATTGAATATCACTTTTAATTAAAAAAATATTATAAATATTTATCCGTCTCATTAAAATCCTTCCTTAAAATGATATCACCCACATTAAAATAGACTTACATTGTTGAAAAATCAGTAAAAATATACAAAACTTCTATGTAGATTATTCTAATTTTTTTAATTAATCATATAAAAAAGTAAAATTCTAATTTTCTTTTAATAAATAATGGAAATCAAAAGGTACCAAACGTCTTGGATGATTTGTGAACTCCAACGACCAGCTGTCACACTTTTATTGAAAATTTAATCGCTGTTGCTTTGGTATGTATCAACTACAACCGACAAATAAAATTGAAAAAAGAAGGGATTTTTTGAAGTTTTCTTGATTAAGTCTGAATTATTAATTTTTTTTATTAATTAGAGTTGAAAATATAAAAAAACTACTTTTTTTTAGACGGGTAAATATAAGACGGACTATGGACGAATTGATCCACTATTAAAATATGTTTATTATATAAATAAAGTATGTTGATAGTTAAAGTACTTAATTAATAATATAGTGTGGTGTATATAAAATTAATTAGCAACATCTTTTATATTTTTTAATAAATTATTATTTTTTATTAAAGATATTATTAACTTTTATTTTTGCTACAAAATGCTTATGAAATATTTTCTCTATCTCATTTCAATCCTTATATATTTTTATGTTTGACGTTTCATTTTAATCTTTACGTTTTCCTTTTTGGTATATGGGACCCACCTACAATATTTAATATATCATCATGTCCATCCAACACTTATACTCATACCCACTTTACATTAAATATTATTTTTTTCAATCCACTATCCATTAAAATACTATATCAATCAACGTGCAAAATAATAAATGTAAGCATTGAAATAAGATGGAGTGAGTACTATGGATAGTTTTTGACATATTATTACATTTTATTAATCGAATATATTACTTTTAATTAAAATATTTTCACTTTTTATCTGTCAAAAACTCATTTCATAAAATAATTCCGTACAATTGGCAAATTTTAAAGGGTAAGTCTTGCTTGAAATCGTCTCACATGAGATCATTTTACACTTTTTAAATTAGTTATCATTTTCGCTATAAAATTTATCACTTTTTTTTATAAAATGTTACTCCCTCCGTCCCAACTTTAACTTCACACTTTCCGCTTTGGTCCGTCACAAATTCAATTTCACACTTTCATAAAAGGAAAAAGTAACAAACTAATATCCCTCTAACATACTTTAATTTTAAATTTGTCATCAACTAATTTTTAATACACATAACATACTTTATCATTTATTTATTATCCAAAATACCATACTACCCTCAAAAGTAAGTCAAAAAGTGACTTTTCTTAAACTCTGTATTTATAGTAAACGTGAACTTGAATTTGGGACGGGGGAGTATTACTTTTCATTTATACTATAAATTGTTCATGAAATAAAATTATCACTTTTCATTAAATGAGTATTATTTTTTATCCGTCTCACATAAGTCATTAAATGAGACGATCTCATAAAAAATCTTTATCAATTCAAATACGATTGATAGTAAATTTAATTTTAATAAATTATAAAAAAATAAAAAAAATAATTTCGAACTTGAATGAATAGTTTTATACTTAAATATCTAATTAATAAAAAAATTCAAATCACAAATTAAAAATAAATTTATTTTATTGGAAATTTTTTCCATAAGGATCACTTTATTATGATAAAGTATCTTGTGAGCCCTCATTTAAAAATATTTAATTTGAAGTTCAAATTTAAATAGTTTATTTATGAAATAAAGACTTATTGTATTTTTATTTAATGTATTAAATATAGTATATTATACAACAATATGAAATATAATACTCTTAAGTCTTGTATGAATGATTACATCTGTTCTTCTGCTCGAAGATAAAAAAAAAATTACTACAGTATAATTTAATGTGCAGTAAATTAAAAAAAAAAAAAAAATATATATATATATATATATATATATATATATATATATATATATATATATATATATATATATATATATATATATATATATATATATATATATATATATATAGTGGTGGATGATTGTATTAGTCTTGGGTGTCCATGTTTTTTTTTGGAAGATTAAAGAAAATAATATTTTAATTTATATTGAATTGAAAAATATAATATTTTAATATATAATAGTAAGTAATTGTATTAGTATTGGATGTGAATTCATGGTTATATATTAATTATTTTGTGTTATCACATTTATCATTAAAAAAAATATAAATATTAAAATGAGAAGCTCAAATTAAAAATATATAAACATTGAAATGAGATGGGAGAATATATTGAAAGGTTATTTATTTTAAATTTTTTTAGTATAAAGAATATAATGAACAAATAAATTAGGGGGTGATAAAGAATGGATCTGGATCTTCTGTTATATTTTGGTGTGACGTCTCTTGTGACACTCCGTTGGATGAGTGACACGTAAGAGAGAGAAGTGAAACTATACCCTAAGTCAATCAGTCAACCCTTGGGGCAATGGATTTGATTTATCCAACCCAACACGTGTCATTCCATGAGCAAATATTACAAGAGATGTCACATCAATGTGTCACAGAACATCCCGTGCCATAAAAAATATAATATAATCGATAGTTTTGTATATTTCAAATTTATAATTAATAAGAAAAAATAATTTAGGTTTTGAATTAATAATTTACCATTTTTAGATCTTCTAAAATTCTATAAGATTTTATAAACAGGCCATGCGCATTAAGGCCCAATGCTGGTGGACTTAATAAATGAGTTGGCCCAACATCAACAGAGCCCAACATTAATCAATTCTTTTACTTTAATATCTACGTGCTTCCCATGTTTTTCGCATAGTTGCGGTACACGCGCCGCCGCAAATGATGCTTCTCCAGCTGAGGTATCGCTCTCACTCGGCGCCTCCATTAGTCAGAAGCCGTGCGGAGCGTTCTCTTTGTGCCGCCGGGAGTGGAACCGGATGAAGTCACGAAGGACATGGTTCTGCCGGGGTCGAACATCGTGGTGGGACCCTTCGCCGGCGACGCCAAAATAAAAGAGGTGCAGTTCGTGAAGAGCAACAGCCGGTCCAAGGACTGCCCCCAAAGACGCCCGGCCCGAATTTGCGATGTTGGGCCGGTCCAACGTTGGCAAATCTTCTCTTATCAACTTCTTGGTTCGGAAAAAGGATCTTGCTCTTACATCTAAAAAGCCAGGTTTTCAGTGTCTGCATGTATTTATGTATTAATTGATATTTCAGATTGAATATTAATTTGATAGTATAATTTTGCAGGGAAAACTCAGCTGATTAATCATTTTTTGGTTAATAAAAGTTGGTACATTGTAGATTTGCCCGGATATGGGTAAGCTGTGTTAATGTCTTTCTGTTTTGATTTTCAAGTGGAAATTTATGGTTATTGATTAATCATTTTATAGTTTGTTTAAGCTTGTCTTTGTTTTCCTGAATATAGATATCTTTTTATGTTGATTATTGGTCCTTAAACTATATTCTTAATTAATATTCAGGATAAATTGATCCAGTTATATTGTTTCACAAAAGAATATGGTGTTGTGTCACTTTCCACTGTTACAACTGATACATTATCGGCTCTCTGTAAGTATAATTTAGCTTAATGCTATGACGAAAAATGAAGATTGCACTAGTTCACCATTTTTGGATTTGTAGATGAATTTGAGGACTGAGGTAGTTTTTGGATAAAAAGAGCTATAATCTGGGAGCACTGATATGTCGTTTTTATCTGGCACATGAAATGCATTTACGGTAGAAAAATCAGATTATGAAACTACATGGTGGGAATATCTTTTCTGTGACAGCATCAAATGTAGAGTTGAAATCTTAGTTGGTTGACTTGCAAGTTAATGGATTCGATACCAACAGTGATAATGATATGATCAATTTCAAGCTGATCACATCATTATCATTGTTGAAATCTTCTCTGCCCAACAAGTTATAAGTTTCTTTTGAAGAATAAAGGTTGATCTTTTTCTCCAAAAGTGAGCATTACTGAATGTAAAAATTGCTTCTCCTTTTTGAAAATAGAGAAAACCTTGTTCTGGATTTAAGCATACTTTTATTTCTGAATTTTTTTGAACTTGGTAGTGGCAGTATAGTAGATTGGTGAACCCGTGAAGCAATTGACGTTGAGACTAGTTTAGTTCGTTCTGTTCAATTATATAGAGTATAATAGTGTAGCTAGGTTGAAATTGCTATGTGTGCTTCCTCTGATGATTATTGCTGCTAGTATGGATTTTGATTAATTAACTGGGCTTCTAACAATCAAGTGGTAAAACTCATACATCATCACCTGCAGATTTGCTAATGCCCCTGAATCTGCTCGAATGGATTGGTCTGCATTCACTAAAGGTTACTTTTTAAACCGTGAAACTCTGGTCTCTGTCCTGCTTTTGATTGATGCAAGTGTTCCACCTCAAAAAATTGACTAGATTGTGCAAATTGGGTAGGATGAAACAATGTAAGTTGGTTTTTTCCCACATAATTGTACTTGTAAAATTTAAATCTACTGTGTGTAAAGAGATAACTAATGTTTTATCTCAAAATCTTCGTACAAATGTATGTATATCCTTGTAGATACCCATGACATTTGTTTTCACAAAGTGTGATAAGATGAAAGGAGGCAAAGGTAGAAGGCCTGATGAAAACATTAGAGAATTTCAAGAAGTGATGAAAGAGAACTATCGGTAGCAGCATCCCTCGTGGATTATGACAAGCAGCATCACGGGTTTGGGGAGGGAGGAGCTTCTTTTGCACATGTCACAGCTTAGGAACTATTGGGATCAGGATGAGTAGTCCAGATGATCAACATGAGAGAAGATGTCAAGGAAGGTACAGTTACTAGAACATGTTATTTAGTATATTCTCCTCTTGAATTGCCTTTATTTAGAAAATTTAATGCCTTATTTTTGTTCATTACTCCCTTCATCCCGAGTATTACTTCACATATGCTAGTGTGTGGAGATAAAGAAAGTGTACTTTTTGGATGTACAATTTAAGATAAATAAGGCTATTTTGGACATTTTAATAAGAAAAAGTGAATAAGGTTGTTAGGTTTGGCGAATAAAGTGTAAAAGTGAGTGACATTTTTAGTAGTATTGAGGTATTGTGGAGAGTTAATATTGTATAGAAATTATTTCTTTTTTATAAATGTGCATAATAGATCACACAAACCTAAATAGAAAGTGTAAATATATAGTGAGTTGGAGGGATTTTTGTTGTCTAAATTATAATGCTAAATATATTGAATTCCATAATAGTAACACACTGGAGCTGGAGAACAGGGTAGCCGTGCTCGAATATTACAGAGACATTGGGTGCTTTTGAGGTGCAAAATCTTTGCACTTGAAAGAAATTGTGATGAGATGATGGAATGCCCCTTTGGAAGTAATGTGAAAATGATTTACATATCCGGAATCCTCCTGAGATTGTATTTGTGGATTGATAAAGTTGGATTCATATCATTTTATGCCTGATTTATAGTTTCTTATAATGTGGAGTGTCATGGTTACATTGCCTATAAGAAAAGAAAGAGCATTCCTTGTAGCTCTGTAATTTATCTTGAAAACTTTTGATGTATAGTATAGGGCAATAAATCATATGGAACTCTTCAATAAGAGTGATTATGTGGAACTTTGTGGTTCATATCTTAATTTGTTATTTTACCTAATATGATTTAAGTTTTATACTTTAGTGGAGTATTAAAATTTTGGATAGAATTATAATTTTACATTTGTGGTTTGCGTTAAAAATTCATGTGATTCATGGTTTATTTACTTCCATGGTGTATGATTTATTTACTCTAAATCCATGGAATCTTGTGTTTATACTGTTTTACTTTCAAGGTTTCTTGTTTATTATTGGAGCTTTAGAGTTAATTTTCGGAGTATGATTGTGAGTGCTTCATTTTACCTTTTAAGTTTAAGATTTGTTTTTAGAATTTAATATTAATTATTAGGATAAGTGTTCTTATAACTCATAATTGAGTTGGTCCACATAATCATAATTTTAACAATCCATTATGATTTCTTTACATTTTTCTGTTTGTACACCTCAACCCAAAACTTAGGATAAAACTTTTAAAGGATGGTTGCCAAGGTGATATTCTTTTAATAAAAATAAAAAGGGATACTGTGAAAACACATTTTATTTGTACAAACTACGGAATAAAATATAAAAATGTTAAATAAAAAGTACAGGACAACGTCACATAAGATGTAGTAGTAGATGCGATAGGGGGCACAAAGAAAACTGGACATGTTAGACTTATGACTCGATTTAAAGTAAACCAAAGAACAGAGGAACACTGTCACCTGGTGTGGCGGCTTTGTCACTGGAGAGACGAAATCTCCTTAGAGACGAAATCTACACTCATAGCCGCACGGGTATTAACTGTTAAGCAAGAAATAGCCAAGCAATGATTCTCTCATACACATCACTTGAATCTGAAGAACTTGAGAGTTCATATCCGTGAACAAATGATGGAGTACAGTACGAGGCACAAAAACACATTTTATTTATATCATGTACTCCCTTCGTCCCACGTATTTTTACCCACTTTTCATTTTGGGGTGTTCCATGTATTTTTACTCATTTCATTTTTGGCAAAAATACACAATATTTTATTACCTACTTTTTACAATCCCAACAACTTTAATTACTTTTTTACACCTTATTCATCATTCCCAATAACTTTATTCACTTTTTCTTTTTAAATTACTAATTTATCTCTACTTTCTCTTACATTATATATTAAAAAAATAAAACGTCTTAATCTCCGTGCCCGTACAAACGGGTAAAAATACTCAGGACGGAAGGAATACTGTTTTTTAACAAGGGCTCGTTTGTCAGTGGGTATATGATTTAAAGCAAAAGTTTATAATGAAATTTGTTTGACTAGTGATTAAATGTACAATTGTTTGATATTATAGAAAAGTGAGATTGTTGATAACTAGATACTACCTCCGGCCACTTACAAGGTATCCATTTAACTATTCTTGGCGTCCTCTTCAAAGGTCTCAATTTCCTCTATTTAGTAAAGAAAGTATGCAATATGACTCACCACTTCTCTCTAATACAACTACCCACTTTACCTATAATAATAATACTTCTTAATCCACATGCGAAAAGCAAATAAAGACCTTAGAATAGTCCACGTGCAAACAGCAAACGGTTACCTTGTAAGTGGCCAGAGGGAGTATTAGTTATTTTGATAACTAGGTATTAGATATTTTATATTTGTTATTGAGTATTAATAAATGAGATGATATGTAAAATAACATATTTACCCCTTATTATTATTAATAATTATTAATTAAATATTAGTTATTATTAATTATTATTATTATTCATATTATTATTATTATTGGATAAGGGTATAATTACATTTAATACCTAAGTACTAAATTGTGGTATTGTGTATCCCACCTTTTGGGATGGGATACACAATACCTACATAATACCAAGGAGAATGTATTATTAATAATGAGTCGAAATAATACTGGGTCATAGATATTATGAATATATCAAGACAAACCTAATATTATGAGAAATATTACATCAATGCCACCTTAATACCTGCTACCAAACTATCCCCAAATCGTTAGACCAATGTCATAAAAAGCATCAACTCAGGCATTGTATGTTTAACTATGATGCACAAATTAATGTAAGTCATTTAGTATTTTTTACATGTAATAACATCATTATTATTTTATAATTTGCTCCATCAGATCTTAATTGCACACCATCTAATTTATTTATTTATTTATAACATAAATGGGTGCGCATTAGTTATACGGATATATTATTAGTGTAACTGATTCTGACTCTACTCAAATTGATCCGATTTGGACTCCGATATTGTAGATAACCGAATTTCACCCTCCTTTAATGATGGATTAATGTGGCTGTTTATGGATAATTGAGGGATTATTCGTACTAATCTAACATAATATTTGGATTATTGTAGAGATGATGCTCAAGGGTTCCCTCCAGGCGATTTTGTGCCTATTGGAGGTGAATGTTGTTATCTTTTATTCATTTGGGGTATGCCTTATATGTCGAGTGAGCTGACATCATCCAAATATTTGGATAAGTCGTCAAGTCACATCACAATAAATGCATACAGTGTGGGCATTAAATGCAATAGCATCATATGGTTATTCTTATGATTCGTTTCAGGATATCCCCTATGCCCAAATCCTAGGGGATATCTGTATAACTACCTAGCTTAGGAGGAGCAAGTGGCCAAGTGGAGGAGGAGGAGACCGAGTCGTCCTGAATGAGAGAGTGGACTCGAAGCACTCGGAGGCGTTTAAATCGGGAGCCCCCAATATTGGGCTCGATGATATTTTCGCCAAGGTAGTATTTTTTCCGGGCCCAATCGGATGGCGGCCAAATGGCCATTTCTGGGGGCCCAAGTTCTTAGGCCCTATTACATTAGCCCCCAGGCCCCGTCGTCACGAGGGTTAAGCGAGTGGGGGCGAGGCCTCTTTTAACCGGCTCCTGTGTTCTGATGTTTCGATTTTGAATTTTGAAATTCTTGAAGTGACGCGCTGCTGCCAGAAGATTCTGAGGTGACGTTTCGAGATCCGGGCTGCACTTTTGATGCGCCTTTCCTTTATTGTGCTTCTTGAAAAAGCGTTTCATATTTATTACTCCCTTGTCAGAGTCGCGTCGGTTGGGAGGTGTACTATTATATAAGGACGCCTCCTCACATTGTAATTTCCATGTCTCTTCTGCCTTTCCTATTTTCCATCTCGCGTCTCTCGTCAATCTTCTCTCTCAGTCGTCAAGCGTCCTATATGAATCCGAACGATCATCATGTTCGTGGATCGAGCCCAAGGTGGGCGGCGAGCGGCGGAGAGGGGGTATCAAAGTCTCTGGAAAGAACGTATCAAGAGTTGTGTGGCGAGACTGAAGTCTCTTCCTCCCTGCAGAGGCTTCCGACTGTGTCTCGCTCCTTGCCTTTCTCGTTTGCGATGATGGAAGATGTACTCGACCCAGAGAATATTCAGACCCGTATTGCGTCACACGATGGGGCCCATAATGGGATGTGGGCCCATTTCTTAGACAGCTCAATCCCTTCCACCCAATTCGAGGAATTATCTTTGAAATACTCGGCGTCTGGGTAGAATTCGTCAAACTCATCACCAATGATAGGGAGAGCAAGCCGACTGAGGGGCGGATGGCGGTAAATGGCTCAATATTGAAGCTAGGGTTTTGCCTGCCTATTCATTCTTGTTTGGATCGTCTCTTTGACTATTAGAATTTGGCGCCGGCCCAACTGACTCCGAACGCTTGGGCGACGATAATTGGGTATATATCATTCTGTTCCATGAAAAAGGCTACCATCACCTGTCCCCGAAAGAGATCGAGTATTTATGCCGACCCTCGGAGGAGCAAGCCGCCAAGGGTTTCTATCGTGTTAATTCCAAGAGCGGAATAGCTCTTTCTGGAAAGTCTTCTTCCATCAAGAATTGGAAAGAGTGGTGGTGTTAGATGGCAGGGGCTTGGAAGCTGGTGCAGATTAGGGTTCCCTCCGCTTTTCAACTTCTTCGTTCCCGTGGAGGTCTGTTTTTCCACATATTTTTTATATCTTTCTATTCTACTTTACTCTCTCTAGGAGATTTATTGACTTGGTTTTTGTTCTCATTGGCAGATAGGGACACACGTCTGGTGTCTTCCCTTTCTAAAGGGTTTCTGGAGTTAGTGGACATCATTAGCAAGATGAGTCCCCAGGAGAGGAGTACTGACATAATCACCGACGAGCTCTTGAACAAACATGGGCTCATTGGCGGTGACTATGGCTGCCCATGCTGGGATGAGTTCCGTGATGCCAGGGGCCTCAACCATCGTCCCAGATATTCCTGTTGGGGTAGTGGTAGTTTCGGGCGGGTCATCCATCCCCCTTGGTTCTGAGACCATTGAGCCGAGTGCCTTGGTAGAGATAATAGAATTGGATAAAGCTTCACCCACGGAGCCGAGCCCCCAAGCCCAACGGAAGGCATTATTGCGTTGGATTCAGAGACTGGCGCCCAAGTCAATGAGGAGGCCAGACAAGATATATGTAACGAAGTTCTAGATTTTTCTCGACAGGAGGGGTTCGACGACACAGTCATCGTACAAGAAGGAGATAGGAGGCGGACTATATGCTTCCCAATTCTCGCTGCTCATCTCTGATCGTTCGTCCTGTGCAGTGACAGCCTGGGGGTCCCAGTGGAGGTGTTCTGGGCGAACGGGCATTAGGTTTTAAGATCGGATCTTCTTCACCAGATGTTCGTTCTCTTCCGCCAGTGCTCCACAGCCTTTACGGGTCAAACCTATATGACTTCATCAACTGGATCTTCCTGCTTATATGTGGAGGGCTATGGAGTCGGTCTCCGTTGGTTTTACTCAAGAGGAGAGCGATGCTATAGGGGCTTTAAACTCTGACGATCTCATCTACGCGACGACCGAGTACCAGTCGTGGGCTTTGAACTACTTAAGTCAGGTGTCCATCGTTTTAGCTTGCCGAGGTCATAAGATAGGTCAATCTGTCACTCTTAATCGCCGTCATGAGGTTGAGTTGGCTTGGATGAAGCAAGAGATGGAGCGGGGCGAAGGCACTCGGAGGAACTTGAGTCGGTCCGAGAGGGGACGGCTCGTCAAAACAGAGTCTTGGAGGAGGCTCTGGAGGCCATTAAGGGGGAGCTGAAGTTTGCTGAGGAAAGACTGCTCCCTCGTGAGGTGGCGTTGAGAGCCACCGAAGAAGCTTAGAAGGGGTCGGAGGAGAAAAGCAAGCGTCTTGCTAAGGGGCTGGATATTGTTGACATTCAGAGGAAGTTAGAGGCAAAGGAGGCTAAGGTGGCTGCTCTCACCAGTAAATATCAAGCCGACTTCTCGGTCTTAATATATTTCGAGAGGAAGGTGGCCGGGAGAGTTGAGTTTGCCAAGGATTTAACGCATTCGGCGCGATTAGTGAACGGAGTCGAAGCCACAGTTCTCTTGGAACATTTTTGTCGGATGCTACACAGTTAGATAGCCGCCTCAGGGTTACCGGCTGACATTGATTGAGAGTCAGAGGAAATGAATCTCGCTCCACTAGGGTACGTGTCTGACTTTTTCCCCGTATCAGGCTTCACGAGTCGAGCCACCTTGCAGGACTCCATGGCATCGATTTCAGCAGTGGCTCCTTCTCATCCAGCTACTGCCCCGACTGGCCACTCTGGCGGGACTTAGCTTTTTAGGATGAAAGCCTTTGTACTCCTTTGATTCTGTTTATGGTTTTTTTGTATCCTTGTTCTTCAATGGCAATGATTGCATTAAATAGTTATTCTGACATGCATTAATTGCACATTTAATGCATTTGATCTCCCAATATTCTCGTCACCACTTTTTCTCAAACTATCACATCAGTTATCATTCCCCCACAACTCTATATCTGATTGCTGCAACGTGTAAGTATCCAATGGTTAACCTTCGACCTCCATCTGGCCGCTTCGAATTCTGGGGGAAACAGTTATCCCTGGTCCCTCTTCTTCTTCTATAAAAGGGGGTTGGATATGGGATTGCCAAGGCCACGCTTAAGTCCTCTTTCTTTTCTCTGTAACTCCTTTTCCCTTCAATCGTTCCTGCAAAATATTTCTCTATGGCTTTTGCTTTTTTTCTTAAGGCACTTGTATTTTCTCTTCTGATTTTCACTGGTTTCTTTTTTCCACTCATGGCTGTCGATTCGAGGTCTTCTCAGAAATTCCTTAGTTTCGAGGAAGAGAGGAGGCTAGCAATGCTAGAGCTCCTCCCGTAACCCCCGTAACTTGGAGCAGCCGTCGTTCGGTTCTGCCGTCGCATCGTTACGAACTTCCTCGAGAGTCTATTCCCCTTAGAGAAGGATCATCACGGTGGCGGCTGATGCCTAAGACTGAAGGTCGAGCCTCCCCTCATTTGTAAATTTGGAGGATTATGCAGAGCCCGGCAGTTTGAGCCATCCGTCTGGCCGCGGTCGTGCAGTGACCAACTCCACACTGAGAGGCCATGATGAGAGTGAAAATAAGCGCATTTTAGTGTCCAATTTAACACTTTTTTTTATAGAAATTATTGTTATATATTAGCACAAGAGTCTTATATTTGATATATGTCTTAAAAATGTACGTTTGAGGTGTTTTATTGTGTTTTAGGTGGAAAAATAATCAAAAGTGTAAAGTTGGAGAAAAGGTGTAACGTGTGCAAGAATGCTGGAAAACACACGTCCAACTTGTGTAATTTTTTTATATTTGTTTGGAGCTCAAAACTAGAAGTGTGATATATGGTTGGAAAGCCACAAAATAGTGGCTCGTTTTGGCGTAAGAAACACCTCAATTGGAGTCCAAACGAGAAAGTTATGATCGAAATGCTAACGTCGCGCAAGCTGTTTCTATTCAGCACGACCTTTCCATTTTACATGACTTGTTACATCTTCAAATATTGGACTTTTGGTGATATCTATATTTATAAAAAGCTAAGGAAAATAGGATCGCGTGAGCGCAAGAATCAATAAAATCGAAGTTTGGACGAGGAAGTTATGCTAAAAATTGTGAAGTCGCACAGCTGCCAGCGAGAATTTTCGATAATTTCTGAAAATTTCCAAAAATTACCTAATTCTTGGAGCACAATTAATCTTCTTATCATATAATACTCCATGATTCACCCATATATTTTATTTCCTTATTTAATTCCCTTCACACACACACACACACACACACACACACACACACACACACACACACACATATATATATATATATATATATATATATATATATATATATATATATATTAAATCATTATTCATGTGAGAAGGCACAACAACACAATCATCCTACACCCCACAAGGGGGATTACCCCCAACCATCATCCACATCCTTTCCTCCATCCATCCATCCATTCATCACTTTGAAGATTCGTCTGTGGAATCAAGAGGAGAACTATAAGGAGGATTCAAGATAGAGAAGGTCGCGAAGAACGCCCACATCTAGGATTTTTATCATTTCCTAATTTATCTTGTATTTTCCAGACATATGGGTAAGATCTATCCAACCCCCATGATTGTTCTTCGCAATATCATGGGTTAGAACCATTTTGGTAAATCTAAGATTTTGAAAGTTTTATGAATTAATTAAACTCTCTTGTGTGTCCTCCATACAACACTACCTGTAGATTGATTTTATATATGATTGTGCTTTCTTAATCCATATTCACGGTCGTTTTGTGCATCCTCAATTGGTATATAGAGTCTAAATATATATCTTGGTTGTAGATTGAGTGTGTTCACCGCTGAACAGGATTCCATGTTATGATTCTATGTCAGGGGACTCCGAAGCTTTATTAGAACTGTCATATATGAATGTTTATTAATTGAATTGAATTTGGGTTAGTAAGTAGGATAAAGAGGGTAATTTCATAGTACCTATAAAGGAAGATCATATCGGGTTAGATTCCAGATGAGGAAAATAATTGATACTGATAGTACCTAGAAAGGGGGTGAAATTACGTACATCTCTTGCTCCGAGGTTATTCACACGTGTTACACGCATATTTACTTGTGTTTATAGAATAGATTTACATGGTTTAGTGATGCGTCCATAGTCCACAAGGCAGAGTCGGTCTGCACTTGAGAGGGAAGTTAAGTAGTAAAACTGGATTACCTTAGAACTACCTATTCTCCATTCTTGAGCCACATTCGTATTGTTCTATTGTTTAATTTATTTTATTCGTTATTTTAGTTAATTGTTTAATAGTTGATAATTCTATACCTCAAATTTTATTGCCTTTTGTCTTAATTAATTTAGTTAATAATTAAATTGATTCGATATTTTACTTATCCGCTTCCTTAAGCTGCAATTGATATTCTTAATATTTGAGGATTAATTTTGTGTGCAAAGGAAACGTCAATCAAGATTTTTAGCTCCGTTGCTGGGGACGGCTGCTATTATTGATTTTATTATTTCTAGTTGATTAAGACTTTACCGTCGTGACTCTCCAACATTAAACATGAGCGTCTGTTGGGGGCTTGTCCCTTCTATTTTATTACTTTGTTATTTATTTCGTGTGAGTGAGGGTTTATTATATTTAAGGTGCTCACGTTTTGGCAATTACATCTCTTTTCAAACTTAGTTTCGACTTATGTTTTTACTAAGTTTGGGGGTGTGATGTATTTACCTCATCTTATGAGCATTAAGGTATAATTTTTTCTTTCGTTGGTTGTTTGTTTGTTAGGAGGTTGATTTTTTTATGACATATTAACATTTTAACCGGTGTTGATATGCCATTTTTTGCAACTTACCTAATGTGTGTGTGTTGGTGTGTCTAGTGTGTGGAGTCAATTAGATAGTTAATTGAGTTTTTTTTATAGTTCTCTTATTTTATTATTGATGAATCTGTGATGATGAGGTGTGCTTGAACTTTGATGATAGAAACAGGTAAACTGAGGCTTTGACCTGACCTAGTTGAACAACTCAAGGAGCTCGTGCATACATTTTGAAGGAGTAATTAGGTGCTCTCATTTTCTTATTCTAATTTAGTGTGTGCTTCTAATTTTTGGGAGTAGAAGGATTGAGATTTTGGTTTGGTGATTCATGTGAGCTTATATTTTAAATTATGCCTGAAATTCATATGCATTTGAAATTGATGAAGGAAGTGTACTTGAGTTATATTGTGGTATGAAGTTCTATGTGTACTTATGGAATATTGTTTACCATGAAAAGTTCTTTGTTACTTGTTAAAAATTCATGTTAGATTTTGAGCCTCGTTGATAATGTACATAATCACATGATATTTCTTTTTTGGTGAGTATCGTTCTTGTGCGTGTATTCTAGAACTTGCCTTGAGTCTCCTTGAATATTCAAGATTAGTCTAGCGGATTGTGGAAATGATATTAGGCCATCTTTGAATAGTTCATCTTTTCCCATACTCTATACCTGAATTCATTAAATCCTTTGTCAGCCCAATTGAGCTATTTTAAATCCATTCTTTCGCTAGCCAATAAAGCTTAATTGAAGAGAGTGGTGATTTGAGGGATGATAAGGATCATGAAAGAAGAGTCTTAAGGATGAAAAGAAAAATTCCTGGAGTAATGCTTAAATCTATTACTCCATGGAAACAAACACCCTATGATAGTGCTTAAATCTATTATTCTATGGAGGATGTGAGAGGTAGTGCCCGAAACTGGTACCTCAAAAAATAAAAAGAAAATGAAAAAAAGGAGATGAAGAAAAGGAGAATGATGGAGTTCAAGAGCTAGAAAAATTTGGAAAAAAATATGTTGTGCTTGAAGGAGTAAGATGGGAGAGTTTGAAGAGGATATTGTACTTGATAGAAAGTGACAAGGAAGAATGAAAGATCGAGAGAGACTGCAACTTGATTGATCTGAGTTTTGAGTCACTTATCCATAAATTTCCTACCTTTTCCAAAAAGCCTACATTACAACCAAATAAAAGACCTTTTTGATCCATGATTTGCTAACTACAAGTAAAAGGAGAGTTGAGATAATAGGCAAGCTTATAGTTATGCATGCACTTGAATTGAATCTGAGCGTAAACACCATAGCCCATAAGTGTACATCTTTTACACATGAGTGCGAGTGATAACTAATATATACTTCCCGTGAGAACATGTCAATTGAGCATTTGAATTGGTGGTGATTGTCTTATCTTGTATGTATGAATTGATTATTACATGTAATGAGGTTTGCATGACCTAAGTGGAAAACCAATTGCATTGTGAAGGGAGTATTGGTCATAGTCCTTGTTTCCTCGCTAATTTTATTACTCTCTTTCTCTTTATTTTATTTTGTTGCCTCTAGACGAGCAGCAGGTAAGTTTGGGGGATTGATGAGAGTGAAAATAAGCGTATTTTAGTGTCAAATTTAACACATTTTTTATAGAAATTATTATTATATATTAGTAAAAGTGTCTTATATTTAATATATGTGAGAAAAAGGTACGATTGAGATGTTTTATTGTGTTTTAGGTGGAAAAATAATCAAAAGTGCAAAGTTGGAGAAAATGTGAACTTGTGCAAGAATGCTAAAAAACGCACGTCCAACTTGTGTAATTTTTTACATTTTTTTGGAGCTCAAAACTAAAAGTGTGATATATAGTTGGAAATCCACAAAAGAGTGGCTCATTTTGACATAAGAAGCACCTCAATCGGAGTCTAAACGAGAAAGTTATGATCGAAATGGTAACGTCGCGCAAGCTGTTTCCACTTAGCACGACTTTTCCACTTAACATGACTTGTTACATCTTTAAATGTTGAACTTTTGGTGATATCATTATATGAATAGAAAGCCAAGGAAATTATGATCGCGTGAGCGCAAGAATCACTAAAATCGAAGTTTGGACAAGGACGTTATGCTAAAAATTGTGAAGTCGCGCAGCTGCCAGCGAGAATTTTCAGTCGAGAATTTATGAAAATTTTCGAAAATTACCTAATTCTTGGAGCACAATTAATCTTCTTATCACATAATACTCCATCATTCACCCATATCTTTTATTTCCTTATTTAATTCCCTTCTCACACCTATATATATTTTACATTATTATTCATATGAGAAGACACAACAACACAATCATCCTACACCCCACAAGAGGGGATTACCCCCAACCATCATCCACATCTTTTCATCCATCCATCCATCACTTTGAAGATTCATCTGTGGAATCAAGAGGAGAACCAAGAGGAGGATTCAAGACAGAGAAGGACGCGATGAACGTCCACATCTAGGGTTTTTATCATTTCCTAATTTATTTTGTATTTTTCAGACATATAGGTAAAATCTATCCATCCCCCATGATTGTTCTTCGCAACATCATGGGTCAGAACTGTTTTGGTAGATCTAAGGTTTTGAAAGTTTTATGAATTAATTAAACTTTCTTGTGTGTCCTCCGTACAACATTACTTGTGGATTGATTTTATATATGATTGTGCTTTCTTAATCCATATTCACGGTCGTTTTGTGCATCCTCAATTGGTATATAGAGTCTAAATATATATCTTGGTTGTATATTGAGTGCGTTCACCGCTGAACAGGATTTCATGTTATGATTCTAATTCAGGGGACTCCGAAGCTTCATTAGAACTATCATATATGAATGTTTATTAATTAAATTGAATTTGGGCTAGTAAGCAGGATAAAGAGGGTAATTTCATAGTACATATAAAGGGAGATCATATCGGGTTAGATTCCAGACGAGGAAAATAATTGATACTGATAGTACCTAGAAAGGAGGGTGAAATTACATGTATCTCTTGCTTCGAGATTATTCACACGTGTTACACGCATATTTACTTGTGTCTATAGAGTAGATTTGTATGGTTTAATGATGCGTCCATAGTCCACAAGGCAGAGTCGGTCTGCACTTGAGAGGGAAATTAAGTAGTAAAAATGGATTACCTTAGAGCTATCTATTCTCCATTCTTGAGCTACATTCGTATTCTTCTAGTGTTTAATTTATTTTATTCGTTATTTTAATTATTTGTTTAACAGTTGATAATTCTATACCTCAAATTTAATTGCTTTTTGTCTTAATTAATTTAGTTAATAATTAAATTGATAATACGCCGTCCTTTGGGTTCGATATTTAACTTGGTCGCTTGCTTAAGCTGCGATTGATATCCTTAATACTTGGGAATTAATTTTGCGTGCAAAGAAAATGCGCATCAGACCACGCTACTAGTATGAGGGAAAAGGATGTTGATAGCGTTTTTAATTTGTACAGTTATCCTGGGATAAAGTTCGGGACTCCTACTCATTGCGAGCGTCCTTGCGGCGGCGAGCCTGATCATGCTGCTTTCAATATGGGTATGTTTGTTACGGGCGTCTGACTTCCATTGGCTCACACTGTCGGTCGGGTGTTGATTAATTGGGGTTTAGCTCCCATGCAAATAATTCCTTCGGCTTGGGCTAATTTGATTGGTCTGTTAATGCTTCTTCATAAGAGTGGATGCACTTCTCCTACTACCCGAGATATCGATTATGTTTATCGGTTTGTTCGTGCAGCGAGTCGTCCACCCTATCTTCAATAGGAATTCTATCGGTGGTCTGCATTGGAGGTGGCAGTGGTTTTAGATATATGGGTTTGAATGTCGTGACCCGCTTAGGAATTATTTTCTCGTCCCTTGTGCCTTCTGGACTCCTGAGTCTCGTAAGTCCCTTTCCTTTACTTTCGTTGGAAATTATTTTTTGTTGTTGCTATTGGGACTACGTAAACTTCTTGTGACTTTTAACCTTACTTTGTGCCTCTTCCTTTTCCTTCTTTTTTATGTAGCACCAATCTGCTCGGCCGAGGAAGAGTTATCCTTGGTTTTCATCGAGCCTTTGATGCGATCAACCGGATGACTCTTCCCCATGACGTCTCTCCCCTCCTGACTGATAAGCACCTCTCGGATGCCAACCTTTATCAGGATCCGACTCGAGCTCCTCCGGTAAGCTTCGTGGGGAGGGTAAGTGATAATTTCACATCTTGGGATGCCACCCTTGACGAGTATTTTTTCAACCAGGTTGTATATCCCCCGTCTCGAAGGCCACGCCAGGAAGCCTATCCAAGTGGGGCCACGACCGAGGATAAATATGTAGCTGTTAGGAGTAGGTCCAGACTTCGCAGCGTAGTTATCATCAATGCCGATGGGATCGAGGAAGTTATGCCGGAAGCAGCTCAAAGTGTGATAAGGGTTGCGGATAGAGGTCCTCCTAAGGGTGGTGAGGTGGTACGCGTTTGCCAACCAGATAAGGGAAAAGCTCTAATGGAGGATGTCGAGACGCGAGAGAGTGATGCCTTTGAATCCGTCTTTAGTTCGGGCCGGCCTTCTAAAATTCGAATCAATCCCGTTCAGGATCAATCTGGCACCAGTCAGCCCTAGCCCTCCCGCACAGAAGGCAATATGGGCGTCAGGAGGGAAGGTCTTGACAGTAGGGTCCACCTCCAAGCTCCTCGCGTGGAGGAGAGTGCCCGTGCTATGGGGGACGGTGTTGGTGGAGTTTCCCTAGTCGCCTTGGAGGAGTTACTGCGACTACGTAGTATGGGTGAGGCTCGATCGGCCATTGAGATGGAGCAGAGTGTTTTTGAGGCCGGCTTTGTTCCTGCTCATTTGTAGAACCCTGTGTTATCTCGCTGGCTTCAGAGCGTCGGCCACCACGAGATTGGGAACGCTGCTTTGGTGAGTATTGGCCATGCTCTGACTTTCTTATGTCGTTTTCTGCTTCTGACCTAGTCTGGTCAAGCCATTTCTCATGGAGTAGGTCTTAGTGTCGGGGCCTCTACTCGTGCTGAGGAGTTTCCATCTGTTGTGGAAATCCGACAGACTATGGTGGCCAAGCAGCTGATTTCTACCTCAAATGCTCGATCCGCGGCTTATAGGAAAATGGCTCGGCTGGTCGAGAGCCAAGTTCACCAGCTGGAGGCTGCTTGCTATCTTGCAGAGCATGAATTGGAGCGTGTGGCTCAACTGGAAGCGGAGGTGGCTTGGATGAGGAGCCGCCGTGACTTTTCTGGTAGCAGCGGTGAGGGTGATGGTGCTGGTCTAAGGGGCACCGGGGGAGCTGACAGGCCTACTTAGTTCTTACATTTTTTATTCTAGTTGTTATGCCCTTGTGGGGTACATGTTTTGGGTTTTTATGTTCTATGAATAGCAGGTTGTGGTAAAGTGTGTTTTTTGCTTTCTGCACTTTTATTTTTTTTGTGGGCCTTCGCATGGGGCTACATTCATGCGGCCTTACCACTTTTCCTATAATTTGTACATGTTGCGGTTTGGCGAAGTGCATCTTAAGCATAAAAATGATTTAGATTCTGAGCGTTCCATGGGTGTTTAATGCTCTTGCCATCCAGTTCACTGAGCTAGTATGCTCCATTACCCAGGTTTCATTTTAATAAGTAAGGGCCTTCCCAGTTTGGGCCAAACATACCACTACTTTGTTGACAGATTTTCCTCAGCACCAAGTCTCCACAGCAAAGTCTCTATGACGGACTTTTTGTTGTATTGGGCTTCCAGTCAGGATTTATAAATTGCATCTCTCTGCTGCCTGCAGTCGGAGTTCTTCCACCAAGTCGAGGTTGAGTTCCAAGGCTTTGAGATTGGGGCTTTCTTCTTGATGGGCCACTCGAAAGGTCGGATGGGCAACTTCTGTAGGAATGACCACTTCCGTGCCGTACGTTAGGGAGAACGGGGTCTCTTCGTTGATGTCCTAGCAGTGGTGCGGTTGACCACAAGACTCCAGGTAGTTGTGGGGCTAAACTCTTTTGGAAGCTCTCTAGTCTTGTTTTGAGTGTGTGCTTAATCACTTTGTTTACTGCCTCCACTTGTCCGTTTGACTAAGGTGATAGGGCGACAAGAATAGTTTCTTGATCCCCAATCCGTCGTAGAATCTTTCGAGTTAGGATCTTTCGAATTGCTTCCCATTTTTGGTGACTATGGCGTTGGGTATTCCAAAACGGCAGACGATGTTTTTTCATATGAACTCTATCATGTTGGCTTCGTTGATGAATGCCAACGCTTCTACTTCCGCCCACTTGGAGAGGTAGTTTACCGCGACTATCGCGTATTTGGCATCTCCTCTACCAGGTGGGAACGGGCCAATTAAATCAATTCCCCATTTTGCGAAGGGTCATGGTGCAGATGTTGTGATCAATTCGGTGGAGGGAGCTCTGATTATGGGGGCGTACACCTGGCAACTTTTGCACTCTCTAGCATACTCGATGGCGTCTTTTCTAAGGGTGGGCCAGAAAAACCCTTGCCTGACTACTTTTTAGGCTAGGGCTTGTCCGCCTGAGTGGTTTCCGCAGACACCCTCGTGTACTTCTGAAAGAACTTTAACAGCATCCTCTTCGTTCAAGCATCTTAGGAGTGGCATCGAATATCCCCTCTTGTATAACACGCCGTTCATCAAGGTATATCTGGTCGCTCGGAGTCGCAGCCGCCTGGCCTCTAGCTTATCCTCTGGCTCTTTTCCTTCTCGCAGGAAAGTCTTGATGGGAGTCATCCATGTCTCCTCCTCATCAATCTGCCAGATCATCTTATTGCTTGGAGCTTCTTGCTTCATTACACTAATGCTCTTTAGCTGCTTGGCGTTCTCTGCTTAGCTCCTGCGTGTTGCACTGTCTGGGTACTCGTGTGATCTATATGTGTTCGAACTCTGGGATCATCTCCGCAACTAATTTTCAGTATCCTACCAGTTTTTAGTCTTTGGACTAGTAATCTTCCCTTATTTGATTGACTATAAGTTCGGAGTCACTGAATATCATTACCCTTTTGGCCCCGACTATTAACGCTATTCTCTTGCCGGAGAGCAGGGCTTCGTATTTGGCTTCATTGTTGGTTGCGGGGAATCCAAATTTGATTGCTGAACAGAACATTTCCCCGGTGGGGGCTACGAGTACTACACCGGCTTTGGAGGCGTGGGCCGTGGATGATCCATCTACCGACATCTGCCAAGGTTTAGTGATCACTTCTCCTGGTAAGGTAGGTATGGTGAGTTCTACTATGAATTCTACCATGGCTTGTGCCTTGATGGCTGTTCTGGGGACGTATGCAATATCAAACTGGCTCAATTCCACAGCCCACTACATTAGCCTTCCTACCAAGTTTGGTTTTTAGAGTACCTACCTTAGTGGGAAAGATGTTACTACTTTAATTGGATATCCCAAAAAGTAGGGCCTTAGCTTTCGTGCGCTCATCACCAGCGCATACACAAGCTTTTCGACTGTGGAGTACCTAAGTTCGGCGTCCCTAAGCATCTGACTCATGTAATATACTGGCTTTTGTTGTTTTTCTTCTGTGCAGACTAGGACTGCACTTAGCGCCGATTCTGACGTGGCTAAGTACAAACTGAGGACCTTGCCCGGTGGTAGTTTCGGTGGAGTCTGGGTGTTAGCCAGTATGACCTTCAGTTTCTCAAAAGCCTTCTGTGCTACCGGCATCCAGTCAAATTTTCCTTCCGGATCACATCCAGAAGAGGCTTACACTTGTTGGATGCCCATGATAGAAAACGACTGAGGGACGCGATCCTTCCGGCTAACTTCTGAACGCTTTTGGAGTGCTTGGGAGGCTCCATATCCTGTATGGCTTTCACTTTGTCTGGGTTTGCTTCTATACCTCTTTTGCTCACCATGTAGCCCAGGAACTTTCCTGCCGATACTCCAAAGGTACACTTTTTAGGGTTAAGTTTCATCCCATACTATCGTAGGATGTCGAATACTTTGCTTAGGTAATGTACGTGGTCGTTTATGGCTATGCTTTTGACTAATATGTCATCCATGCATACCTCCATAGTTTTGCCCAGCTCTTCTTGGAACATCTTGTTCACTAGCCTTTAGTAGGTGGCGCATGCGTTTTTTAATCCGAATGACATTATTACCCAGCAAAATAAGTTCCTCTTGGTGTAGAATGTCATCTTCTCTATATCTTCTGGGTGCATAGGGATCTGATGATAGCCTGAGTATGCGTCCATAAAGCTCATCAGTTCATGGTCCGCTGTCGCATCTACCATTTGATCCACGTGTGGCAATGGAAAGCTGTCCTTGGGGAATGCTTTATTGAGATATGCAAAATCGATGCACAGTCTCCAAAACTTGTTAGCTTTTTAAACCAGGACTTGGTTGGCCACCCACAAGGGGAATAGAGCTTCCTTTACTAGATTATTCACTAATAGTTTCCTGGCTTCCATTTCGATGATCTCATACTTCTCTGGACTGTACTTTCTTTTTTCTGTTTGACTAGAAGGTACACCGAGTTTGTATTAAGTCGGTGGCATGCGTGTTTGGGATCTATTCCTTGTATATCAGTTGGTGCCCATACAAACACATCGAGGTTGGCTTTTAGAAATTTTATCAAAGCCGTCTTATATGGTTCCTTCAGTTGTGACCCGACATATAATTCTAGATCCTAGTTGCTCGGCTCCATCCTTACTGCTTCGGTTTCTTCAACCGACTTTCCTATTTTCCTTTTCTTCTCAGATCTCGGATCCTCATCGATAATCGGGGGTAAGCTGATTTCCTTATTACCGAAAGGTCGAAACCTCCAAGCATTCTCTTGGTCCGGGTCTTTTGATGGCGTGTCATCGGCTCGTAGAGCCTCCTCGTTGCATCCTTGTTCTATCATTAACAATTGGAAGCGTGGATCATGGTAGCTAAGCCCTTTTCCTTTTTCGATGAACAAACACTCCCTCACATTTCTTTGGTTACCCCTGATGGTGCCGACTCGGCATCGATGGTTACAAACTTCAGGCATTGATGGAGCATGGAGGGGACGGAGTTGAATCTATGAATGAAGGTTCTCCAGAGAATACAATTGGACGGTGATGGAAGGTCGGCTACTTTGAACTCGAGAGTGTGCTGAGCCCTTACTATTTTTCTTTCGTCCACAATCTGGATCGACAGATCCACACAATGATGGCATTGCCAAACCCTTAAATTTTATCGTCGCACGAAGCTACCTTATGATGAGTGGGTCCTCCGATGGCTTCAACTGCCTTTTTTAATATTATATTTGTGTAGGCGCCCGTGTCAACCAGGCACCGATGCACCCTTACTTCTGAGATCGTGGTCGACATGACTAATGGGTCATTATGAAGGACTTGCAACTCGGAGAGATCTTCCTCAGAAAAGAATACGTCGGCTTCGTATAGGGGCGGTTGGGGGCTGGCCATGAAGACGTGGTGGAATCGGTTTAGATCTCAGAGCTCGGCATTCCTCTTTCTATGGGACTGGATGGTTAGAGCTTGAGATGTCCCCACGTAATTCTCACCCATCATATACACTTCTCGAGGTGGTGAGGGTAGATGTTCACCCAAGTCCTCTTATCCATGGGGGTCAGCGTGTCCCTTCAGCCTCTCGTTCGTCGTGGGGAGAGTTCTCTTCTCCGCTTCGGACCGGTCACTAGTCTGTCTAGCTTTCCGTCCTCAAACAGCCTTTTTAGTTCTTCAAATAGATCCCGACAGTTGTTGGTAGGATACTTGCAGAATTTCTTCTTGTTAAGCTTGGCAAGGTTCACTCGTATCTTCGACGGAGGACTTAACAGATTGGTATCTTGTATTTTGTTGAATATTTCCTCTGGGGTTAACTGGAGTACTTCGGCCATTTTCTGCACTTGATCGTCCTCCGAAAATGGTTTGAATGAGGATGAGGTTTTATAGTTCTTGTCCCATTTCTTCCTTTTTTGTCAGTTTCCTTCTGGTCGCCTTTGGATTTTTATATTCCTCGAGGATTTTCTCACTATGGATGAATGCCTGTGCTGAGGCCATGAAGGCCATGTAGCTCGTCGGCAGCTTCTGCTGATAACTGGTCCACATTGGGGATCCTGGGAGCAAGGCCGCCACTGCAAAGATGGTCGACGTTTCGTCTGTTACCTCTTCTATGTTGGTGCGCTGCTCGTTAAACTTTTTCATGAAATCTTTGAGAGACTCCTTCAATCCTTGTCGTAGGCAGGCCAACTTCTATTTCGGTTCCTTCTCCTGTCCTAAGTAGGCGGAGTGGGACGAGGAGGCCATAGCGAGTTGGGCACATGAGTCAATCGAGTTGATCGGAAGAGACTCGAACCATGAATGTGCTTTGTCTCCCAAAGACAGGGGAAACATTTTGCACCGGTCCTCCTCCGAGCTTCCTTGCATCAACATCCACCCCACGTATTTATTGAGACGCTTGGTCAGATTAGAATCGTCGGCGTATTGAGGGATCTGGGAGATTTGGATCTTCTTCAGTGTGGCGGTCGCGACGATTCGATGGGTGAACATGGTTCTTCCAAATTCTGGGTCGGGGATGTCATGAAGCCCGACGTTGTTCTTCCTTTCTATTTCGTCGAGACGCCTCCACATAGCATCCAGTTTCGAGTCATGTTGTCGTCTGAATTGAGCTAGAGGGTCCTCTCTCATGCTTTCTCCCATTCACTCTCGATGGGACCTAACAAGGTCGGGGCTGAGATGGTCTTTCATGCTCACGCGCCCGATGGTGTGATTGGAGGCTGTGCTAGCCGCGGAGTTGGCCCAAGAGGCCATCTTTCTACGTTCGCGTCCTTCGTCCACCACTTTCTTGGCTTTCCGTGGTTCGTTGTGAGCGTTCTTGGGGCCTATCCACTCGTGTACGGACTTTCGAGGTATGGTGGGGTCCGGATCAGGCTGACGCTCGTTCATTCCTTCCGTCGCGTCCTCCTCGTGGTCGAAGCTTAGTCTTCGACTTGCACTTTTTGGCCCATTCGGCCGCTTTACCTTTACTCGTCGGAGAAGGTCGAAGTATTTTTACGAAAGTCAATCTCGGTGACGTCCTCCTCCGAACTAGTCTCCCAGGGCGGAATCTCCTTTTCGATGGTTCGAGGGGATTCGACATCTCGTGACGTTGGCTAGTCGAGGCGCCTGCCTTACTAGGGGTAGTTTCCTCTTGGCCGATCGTCATTTAGATCGAGTAGGCAGGACCGAGCCCTTCCTCTAGCGCCAAATGTAGATAGTCGAATTTCACCCTCCGTTAATGATGGATTAATGTGGCTGTTTATGGATGATTGAGGGATTATTCGTACTATCTAACATAATATTTGGATTATTATAGAGACGATGCTTAAGGGTTCCCTCCAGACGATTTTGTGCCTATTGGAGGTGAATGTTGTTATCTCTTATTCATTCGGGGTATGCCTTATATATCGAGTGGTCTGACGTCATCCAAATCTCCGGGCATGTCGCCAAGTCACATCACAACAAATGCATACAATGTGGGCATTAAATGCAATAGCATCATATGGCTATTCTTATGATTCGTTTTAGGATATCCCCTAAGATATGCCCAAATCTTAGGGGATATTCGTATAGCTACCTAGCTTAGGAGAAGCAAGTGACCAAATGGAGGAGGAGGCGGTTGAGTCGTCTTGAATGAGAGAGTGGACTCGACGCGCTCGGAGGCGTCTAAGTCGAGAGCCTCCAATATTGGGCTCGATGATATTTTCGCCAAGGTAGTGCTTTTTCCGGGCCCAATCGGATGACGGCCCAATGGCCATTTCTGGGGGCCCAAGTTCCTGGGTCCTATTACAGATATAAGGTATGTATGATACTATTGTAAAATATTCCTTCAAATTTGTGCATGTATTTTTGTTTGCTTTAAAAAATATTATTTTGTAAGCATAAGGTAAGATAAATGAATATATTTTGGGTAATTTAAGAAGAAAAATGTACATAATTGTTGGGTTAAGCATAACAAATCAGTGGTAATTTTTTATTATTGCAGTATTATGAAAGTGTTAACATTGTATGAGTTGTTATTTTTATAAATGTGCATAATTTTTTTGATCAATAGAAATGAGAGTGAAATAAATAGTAGACATATAATGTATTAACATGTGTATATATAGGATAAAATATAAGACTGTACACATGAGAAATTTGCAGAGTAATAATATATCACTTTACAAAGGGTGTCAACGTTGTGATCATAAATATCAACCTGACAAAGAATTAAGTGGAGTATTATATTGGGCCGTGATTATGAACCCCTATACACTCCAAAATATTTTGGAATTTTGTATTAAGTAATCCTTAAAAGTTAGAAAAAAGGGTATTAGCATTTGAATTGTACTCCATATAAAAAGAGATGGTATAATTGGTATTGCTTGCCACCGGTTCCATGTGTAACGAGATGGTAGGCGCCTTTGCGCATTAATTCATTACAATTAATGATTAAACTATTAAAATTGGAATAAAATAATTATAAATGACAAAATGAAATTACACTTATATTTTAAAATTAATTTTAAATTGTGAAAATAAAAAATAAATGTTAAATTCTAGGGGTCAAATAAATCATAAATTATAAGGATAAATATTATAATTATACCCTTACAAATAACATTAAACTTTAATGATATATACTAAACTCAGTGGCAAACTAGATTATAAATCATAATGTTAAAATTACAATTATACTCTTAGATTTAACATTAAACTCTAAAAATAAATATTTCATCAGTCTCTAAAGGTTGTTCATTCTTTTTTTATTAGTTCGTCCCATATAATTGTTCAGTCCCAAAAAAGGAAATATCATTATAATATAACACCTCAAAAGTATACATTAATTTCAAGGCAAAGACATGTGTGAGACGGTCATAAGAGCTTACGCGAGACGGATAAAAAGTGATCATAACCTCTATAATAAAGAGTGATACTTAATTAATGAAAAATGATAATACTATTTCATGAACAATTTATAATATAAATGAAAAGTAATAACGTTTTATAGTGAAAGTGATAACATTTTATAACAAAAGTGATATCTAATTTAAAATGTGTAAAATGATCTTGAGACGGTCTCACACAAGTCTTGCCCTAATTTCAAGAATGTCATCTATTCTTTCCACACATACCATAATTTATACTTTATTTATTACCTAAAAATATTACATTACCCATAAAAGTCAATAACATTAATTAAAAAGTAATTTTTTCTTAATATATGTGGTACACTAAATGTGACCAACCTTATTTTTCTTTATATCTGTGGTACACTAAATGTGACCAACCTTTAAGGACGTAAAGAGAATTAAACATTAAGAACAAAATAGACATTAAACTACAAGGTTTCATAAAACAAGGGGTGAAACCCTAAACTACAAGTTCCATAAAACGAGAGGTGAAATAAGTCAAGTATTAATGTGATAAAAATATTACATATATATTATTAACGTTGTAATTAATAACCATGAATAAAAGACAAAAATAGAAAAAGGAAAAAGAAAAATAAGGTAAAAAAAAAGAAAAAAATAATAAGAAAATGCAAATTAAAACTATTATGAAATCGGTTACGCGGTAGAATTTGAATCTGGGTTATTCTTTATTACACGTGGAAGGTTAATTTACATTATAATAAAAGACAAAAGTAATAATATTGTTGTTAAATGAAAAATTTTCGAGTAGAATAATCATATGCACCTATTCTAAATGATAATTCTCGGTATTTTAATGAGTAATTCTTCTTGAAAAGATGCATTATAAATCCAATTACACACTAACAATTCTCTTTAAAAAAATATATAAAGAAAATATAAAAGTGTTAAACAATTCCATAAAAATAATTTGTACAAATAAAAAAAAAATGCTGAATCCATCAAAACAAAACATACATACAATCAATGTTGTTTAAATCAGATTGGATCAGCCGATTCACTCGAAAACCAATCCGACTAAACACTAAAGAGCGTTCGGTTCGAATAGGTCAAAATCGGTTAGATCGATCCAAAACTTTCGATTTTTTTTTTAACAAATGTTGATCAATTTGTTTTTCTTAATTCTCTTTGATTAGTCAACGTTAATAATTATCTTTAATGAAGTTATTACCTTAATTAAATAAATTGATATAATTAAACTTTTTCCTTAATTAATTATAAACTATTAAATAAATTATTGATTAATTTTATTAGTCAACATTATTACACACATAATTAAAGACAAATTTTCTTGTGAGACATTATATATGTGAGACGATTTGTGAAACATGTTAAAATATGTCTATTATATAGATAAAATATGTTTAATGATTGTTAAAGTATGTATTCTAACGTATGATAAATGATGAATTAAAGTATGATTTTATGGTGTTATAATACGATTCAATATTAACATACTTTAACTACAAATAAATATATTTTACCTAAAAAATAATCATACTTTAATAATGAATCGACCCGTCTCACAACCGTTTCACAAAAAAACCTTCTCAAAGGAGAGTTTCTCTTAATTAAATTCTTACCTTAATTAAATAGTTTATATAATTGAATTTTTTCTTTAATCCGCTCCCTCTTATTAATATATATATATATATATATATATATATATATATATATATATATATATATATATTCATTTTATTTCAATCTTGTAATTAAATATTAAATTAATTAATTAACTAACAATAATATTCTTTCTAATTTTTTTTACGTCCTAAATTTGAAATTAAAATTGAGTGAGGCTTGCGTGTGTCCGGGAGCACGCCGTGCGCCTTTAGAATTTAGTATAATGGATAAGAGTACATTATTTTGTTCTAAAGGGTATACACTTTAATTAATAAGTGTACACTATTTTGTTCTAAAGGATATACACTTTTCATTAATATTTTTTATTTTTCTTCAGAAAATAAAGGGTACACATCTTTATATTAAAGAGTATACAATTAACACAAAATTCTAAAGGCAGGCACACAGAGTATGATTCCGTGCGCCCGCACACAAGTTTTTGCTTTGTAAGATAAAGGGTACTCATCTTTATACTAAAAGGTATACAATTTAACACAAAATTCTAAAGGCACACGGAATATGCTCTCGTGTGCCCGGGCACACACAAGCTTTTTCCATTAAAATTTGAAGTAAAAAAATATTAGTAAATACTACTAATTAATATAAAAAAACATTTCATTTTCACATCTAACAATCGTTTTTAATCCATTTTATAAATAGGTTATATGGAGTATGTAAATTTAATATATTAATGTAAATTATACATAAAATAATAAAATATTATTTAAAATATTTAATTTTTTATTTTTCAATTGAACTAACGGTACGACCGGAAACCATTAGGACCACGGTTCAATCACTTTATAAAAACACTACATACTACTAATACTAAACTCATCTTAATGTGCACTTATGGTATCACCTTTGTTTCTCTGATCTTTAAATTGAAAAAATAAAAAATAAAAAAAATCAAGTGATTAAACCAAAATCGACCTAACAAAAGTAAGTAATTATTGATAATCTTTTCCAGAAAAGAGAAAAGGAGAATGAAACTTAAATTAAGAATTTGGATAAAGTAAAAAGTCTCACCAAATGGCATGTCTGTTGCCCTCCACCTCTGTGACATTCGCTCTGTATTATGTGTGATGTGAATTCTACAACAAACTCTCAGCTACTCTGATTCTCTTATGCTTTACCTTTCACATTTCCTCTCCCTCTTCTTCAATTCCTTCTTCAATTTCTTCGTAGTCCAAGTTGACTCAATCCGCCTCCAATTTGCTGAAGTAAATGCGGAATGATGATGCTACTTCTGTGGCCGGACAATTTTCCGACGCCGATGTCGAGAAGCAACGGAGTGACGGCGGCGGCGTGGCGGAGAATGCAGCTGTGGGTCGATCTCTGCAGTTGGTAGAGAAAATCATTGAGGTGGTTGTCGATTGCCCCAACAAGGACGGGAGGGATTCAACTTCTCATGAAGAATGCAGGTATACCGCTGTCGCTGGCTTAATGTCTATTCTTAGTTGCTTGGTGTTCTCTTTCCTTAATTAGTTCTTTTGCTGAAATTGAGATGGGATGGCTGGAAATTGGTGTTTTTTGGTGATACGTGAGTGGTAAACTTTTGCTTTTCTTTGCGCCTTTTCCCATTGTTTGAATTTCAATTGCGTAAATACTCCTTGGAGTTTGAAAGGAGGTGCGATCTTAGAACAATGTCTCATAGAACTGTTTGTTAGGAGTTGAAGGGTTTGATGTTCTTGAGTGAAGAAGTAGAATATTGTTTTACCCCTGCAAGCCAGCAAGATAGCACCATAAAAGATAACACTATTTCATTTTTAATGCTTAGAGCTAAGCTGAAAATGAAGCAACTTTACTCCATTCCCAACCTAAGAAGTTCTACTCTACTTATATCGCTGTCATTTCCTGTAAGTTATAGTATGATAGCGCAATATTCATCATTAAACCCTTAGCTTAATGCTAAAAGAAGACCGCCGGAACCATTTGATGATTTCATTTATATCTCTAGAAAATGATACTTGCATCCTTTTGTTCAATTTTAAACTGCAGTACACCAATTTGACTAGTAAAACTATTCAAATGCTAAAAGACATTGTTTTTAAGTGACTAACTATGCTTTATAGGTTGCCATTTGCATATCCTGTCAAAGCTTTGACTTATAAGTCGATAAGTATAAAAAACCTCATGCTGCCCCCAAACTCCATATACATGTCAAATTACATGGCTTCTTGCCTTCTTCTTAATGTCATTTATTGCCTTCATGGATATAGAAAAACTGATCATTGCTAGCAATGGTGAAGTAAGAATACTTCTTAACTCATTTAGTAATTCATGAAATGCTGTATTTTATTACTCCATTATTTTAATTAAAATATTATCCACTAAGTATTCATATGAAGATGGGGTAAAATATACCTTATCTATGAAGTGACTTGCTCTTTTCAGAGTGTGCTTGAAAATTTTCTTAAACTTTAATTATTTTGGTGATTTTATTATTATAGTAAACAAACAAACAACTTTAGAAGTAATCAAACCAGGGGTAGATGAATGTCTCTTGTCCTGATGAAGTGATTTTTTTATATACTTTTATATTATGAGAACTCTATTACCATGGGATTAACTGCTACCTGAAGATATTTCATGTGATAACTTCCTTATAGGATCAATAAACTAAATATATTCATACATTAGTCCAGTTGGGCCTTTCTCAAAACTGGTTAAGAAATCAGAGAACCTTCTTTATGGATATTAATGACACTTTTGTTTTGCAGGGTGTGCCAGGAGGAAAATGAAGAAGTCTTGATCAATCTTGGATGTCAATGTCGAGGTGGACTTGCTAAAGCACATCAGTCATGCATAATCAAGTGGTTCAACACTCGAGGTTCAAATAAATGTGAGATATGCCAGTTAAGTATCCAAAATTTCTCTGATCAATTCTAGCTTAATCCATGAAGGATTATAATGAGCCTCCACATTTTCCTTGTAGGCAAGTAGCTGCAAATGTTGTATCTCCTGACTCTCAGGCAAGTCTTGTAACAACTTAGGTTCATATGGAATGGTCAAGTATCTGTTTGTTTTCTGCCTCTGTAACTTTTCATTGTTATGAGATATTCTATTTTGGTGATGCATTTTTTGGTACATACTAAACAAGTAAGCTCTCAGTCTGATCTTGTTAACAGTTTAACTCTCAGACTTAGATCCTTGGGTACTGTTTTGTATTTCTAGTCCTTGTGGATGCTATTAGTGAATTATTGACCAATTTTTGCTTAGTGAGGCAAAGGGAATCATACAATGTTTTTGGTACTGATTCTGGAATTGTTGTTATTTTGTTTCGTAAATAATCCATTAGTGAAAGATTAAGATCTTTTCTTGAGATACAAATCTGAGAAATGAGATATGAGACAGTTTCTTACTCAATTCCTTTCTAACAGACTAGTTATTGGGTTTGGAGGGTTGATTCAGCCTCTAGATCTCAAGATCGTGAAAGGGTAACTAAACCATATTTTTCTAGCTGTCGCAAGCAGTTCTAACATCTTTTATCTTAGATTTTTCATTAATACTTAATTGTTGCTTCATAACAGGGCTGCTTTAGTCCTCTTTGGGTGGCATTTTCAATTCTTGTGGGTGGTCTTTTACTGGATGTGCTGATATTTGTAACCCTTGGTGTTTCTGCTCTCCCTGTGAACATCATTATTGGTACCTAAAATTTTCACACAATCAGTTCCAATCAATTCAAAGCTCACTCTTCTTTTTGTAAACTGAAAACTATGTTATGTAGGAGTGATTGTTGTTCTGGGACTTGGAACTGCTCTTCGACTTTGCTTAGAGTTTTGCCAAGAATGGAATGTTAGAAGAGTGGTGCAAAGGGTGGAAGCAAATGCCAGTCTTGGGTACCATCCTGCTTTGTAGTTTGAAAACATGTATATATACATTCTTGCATACATGCCATACCCTGTCAAACGATTTTCCGTATCCTAAATTATAAGATCATTATGTGCTTTATTACATGGTCATTCTGCCCCTTTGCCGCCATTGTTCACACCATTCATGCACCTCCGCTTCAAATTTTAACAGTCAGGAGTGGCATGGAAATGGAATTATTCCAACGATTAGGAGGTGCATGGAAATGGATTCATTCCATATTTGCTTATGTTTCTGTGTATATAGTGAATCAGCTTTGTATGTAATGCTCTTAATTCTGCCTTGTACGAATTGAAGGTACAAGAATAGAGTTGATAGATTATTCAAATGAAATTTGAGAGAATGTCATTTTCCTCTGAACCAAGGGGGAGAGAGAGTATGCTATTTGCAGTTATTGGTTAGTTTGGTAGCCTACATTAACAACTATTGTTAAGTTTTCTTTTTTCATGTTGTTTGGTAATAATATAACCTGTTTTGTTGGTTTGGTTAAATTTGTAGCATTTATTTTCTCAAAATTATCATGTTCATACACCCTCTCGTTTAATGCTTTTTTTTTGACGGAAAAATAAATTATATTAATTAAATAACTGAGATTATAGCTGGGCCGGCGGGGCGAGGTGGGCTAAAACCCACCTCAACCCGCCATTTGGTGGGCCTAGGCAGGGCGGACCTAGACAGGTGGCGGGCTAGAATTGCTAGACTCAACTTAACTAAAAACGGGTTGTGGGTTATGACGGACCAACCTACCTGTCTAGATTTGGTTGAGTACACCCCTGTGTTTCTCATGCTTCCAGATTAGTTCATCCTTTTGCTCGGGTGAGATTGGGATAGCTAGAATTGTTTATCATCTTCATCATGGAAGTATTGCTGAACCAGGCCAGTATTCCATGTTGTCAAATCATCAAATATTAATTCTCAAACTAGGAGTTGAGACAGAAGCTGGCCCCTATCAGAAGATACAAAATTATTCTCTTTACCCTATAACCATGGTTTATTCCATAGTTTGATTAAATTTCTGTTTCCAACCATCCATGTCAACCCAAAATCCAGAACCTCTCTCCCCCTTAAACGACTTTGCCAAGTGAAACTAGAATTATAGCCAATGGTGTGAGCATGGTTATATGTCAAGAATCAAATTAGAAGAGATAGTAGAGTAAACAGGTGGTTCCATGCACCAAGAGATTGTTTCATAAATTAGGAGTGGGTGGTTATTATCTCTACTGTACTTGTTTAATCTTGTACCACAGGTTGAGTACCCCTTGTAATCAATTGAATATTATATATTCTCTTTACCTTAAAAAAAAGAATTATAGCCAATGGACACCATTCGAAAAGTGCCTCCGAGGAAAGTAACGGGATTTGAGAGTACGAGCCAAAAGATTTATTAAAAGCACCAAATCTCTTAACGCAAGTCCTCCTTCCCATTTTGGACGACAAAGTTCATCTTATTTAACCCAATGTGTATGTCTCTCTTCATATTTTTGTCCCCACCAAAATCTCTTAACGCAAGTCCTGCTTGAATACTGTTAAAATTCCCGTTAGGAATTGCGAAACAGCTCATGAGGTAAGTTGGAATAGCTTGCACCACATATTTAATAAAGGTAAGTTTACCTGCATGAGAAAGGGTCTTGCTTTTTCAGTCCTTTAATTTTTTTTTTCTCAACTCAATCTATTAAAGTTCTGAAGACTGCATTGCGAGATCTTCCCACAACAGTTGGAATTTCCAAGTATATAGCATGTTGATGGACACACTTTACACCAAGTACAACACTCAACCTATCTCTTTTATCCGGGGTGATTTCTCCACTAAACATTATCTCAGATTTCATCAAGTTAATAGCCTGACCAGAAGCTTTCTCATACAATGTGAAGGTCTTCTATACATTTATCAATTCATCTATCGTAGCGCGCCCAAATATGATAGAATCATCAGCAAAGAAGAGATAGAGAGACCACTAGTGCATGTCTGCAAATTCTAATACCATGTAGAACACTACTTTCAACATTCTTTTTAATAAGACCTGAAAAAGCCTCTGCAGAACAAAAACAAATAAGGTGATAGGATGTCTTCTTGATGAAGACCTCTAGAAGGACAGAAAGTGGTGATAGGTCTACCATTAACCAGAACAACAAAAGAGACAGTTTGAACACAACACATGATAATATCAACCAACTAATTTCCTAACCCAATTTTAAGGAGAACTTGCTCCACAAACGACCACTTAACCCTATCGTAGGCTTTGCTCATATCAGAGAGTCATTGCACGTGCAAAATTTTTTGGAACCCTAGTTCCAAAAAATTCGCTCTCTCATAACTTATCGACCAAGTCACCTTGCAGCCGGCGGCGCCTCCCGCCTACGGCTTCGGTTCACGGCGGCGACCACTGTCCAACGACGGTCGGTCACCCTCACGATACCGGCGACGTTTTCAGGCCACTTTCGCCGGCGGAAACTGGTCACATCTCTTCTACGGCGGCGGAATTTTCGCTTTTCTTGAGCGACAAGTTTTCCCCGCGGAGGTGTCGACCCGTGTAGTTTTTCGCAGCCGGTGGTCTCGTCCGCGGCCTGTTGTTCATCGACTGCCCTATCGTCCCTCCCCCCTCGTTGTCGGCATCATCGCCGGCAACACCCGTTTGATCTCCCCGCTCCCCACGGCGGGGAAAGAGTCTTCTCACTTGTTCATGTAAGCCCTCCCGTATCTCTCTCTTATGGGGAAGAAATCGCGGAGCAAGACGCCTACTAAGGCGTTGCCGGATTTACGTGTAGGTGATGAGACGTTCAAATCGGTTAAGGATAGGGCGAAAGAGATTGAAAGGAAGAAAACTTTGAAGGAAGCTGTTCTTGTGGAGAACCCGCAGTTGGATGATGGCGCTGCTCTAGCGCATTCCATCACTGCGGATCGAACGGAGATGGAGGCTGAATCCGACCTCGGGTCCTTGGCCATCGTTGCGGTTGACTCGCCGAGCGCCCATGCAATCGGCAGCCCCACGCAAGGCCTCGTCGACTCGGCTGTGGTCGACACTACCCCGGATGCGCCTATCGATCGCAATCCCAACGTCAAGCGCAAACCCTCGGCGGAGAGGCGTCGTAGCACAACCCCGGGCACTAGGCGTCGGCTAGACGTCGCTACCCCCCCTGCCTCACCCTCTCGGCAGGCGGGTGGCACGTCTCGGCAACATAGCGGCAACCCTCGGCAGGATCTGGAGATGGTGAGTGTGTCCCGGCAGGCTGCCGAGACAACTGGAAGTGCCGAGCTTACTCGGCAGGCGGGTGGATCACCTTCTCGGCAGGGGCTTTAGCGCAGCCCGACGCGCGCGTCCATCTCTCCCTCTCGGCAGTCTACGCCGAGGCCGAGCGCCAGTGCTGGGCGAGGCCCAGGCGGCGCAGGGCAGCACTCGGGCGCGCCAACAGCAGGCGCCAATACTGGGCGGGGCCCAAGCGGAGCGGGACAACGACAGGGCGGGCCGACTGCGCCTCGGCAACAGGGCGGCCAGCGCGATCGGCGCGCGCAAAAGGATGGCGGTTCCGCTCCCAAGGAACCCGTCGACTATTCCAAATTCGTCAACAAAAATAATATTGATCCGAATAGGAAACTCGAGTACATCGCACCATGCGATGGAGTGGCCTATTTGGATCCGAAGGATGACTCAGACGAATGGAAACACACTCTTGTGGGCTATTTCTCGGGGAGGTTTCCGGGTATGCAGACTCTCCATGCCATCTGCCGGGCGTGGGGTGTCAAGTATACCATAGTCATGCACCAATCGGGTTGGATCATATTCCGGCTCTGCTCGGAGGAGGATGTGCGCAAGGTGTTGGACGGCGCTACCCATTCTATTTGGGAGCGATATCTTATGCTTGAAAGGTTGCCGCGGGCCTTTCAGTTTGACGACCGGGAAATCTCCCATGTTCCGGTCTGGATTCGTCTTCCTTCGTTCCCCCTGGAACTGTGGTCGAAGAATCATATCAGCAAGGTTGCTTCTTTGATCGGAAGACCGATTATGGTGGATGATACCTCTGCTAAGGCGGATAAGGTATCGTTTGTTCGTGTGAGAGTTGATATTGATGTCTCGCAGGAACTCCCGAAGGAGGTCACATTCAACTATCGAGGTGCCAATTTCACGCAGTCCGTCTTGTACGAACGCCTCCCGGCGTATTGTACTAAGTGCAAGAAATTTGGCCATCTTGTTAGTGATTGCGACGGGTCTGTTAGGGGTAATAAGGAGAAGAAGAGTTCGGAACAGCCTCCGGAACCCACGCGTGTTGATGAAACAGTTGACAATGATGGTTTCCAGCACGTAGGCACTCGGAACACACGGCCGAGGAAGAAACGAAATCGTAACGGAAAGAGAAGAGCCTCCGCCGGTCCTCCTCTAACCGAAGAACAGGCACACAAGGTCGCTACTGGCCGATTCCAAATTCTGGACGAACTTGACCAGGATGATTGGAGGATTAATAGACGGGAAGGTAAACAGCCCGTGAGATTGAACACTAGGAAGACATGGGCTTCCGATACGGAAGAGGAAGACGATGCCGAGGCCGTGGGCCGCTCGGGTCGTTCCCCGCCCCCCTCATCCACTCATAGGGCGGGAGGGGCTAGAAGAGGCACCGGCATATCCATTCAGGAGCCGCCGGACAGAGGAATCCGACAAGACCGAGGCGGGGGCTCTTCCCCCACAGTTCGTCAATGAAGTGCCTAGCATGGAACGTACGAGGGCTTGCAGCCCCTCGTGCGCAGCGAGCAGCCCGCAGGTTAGTTCGCAAGAATAAAATATGCTTAGCTGGCTTCCTCGAAACTAAATTATCTGTTAGTAATGTTTTAGACGTTGTTGGTAGAATTGTTCCGAGTTGGAATTGTGTGCATAATATGGATATTGTTGAGGGTGGTCGAATTGTGATTGTGTGGGATCCCACCCTGATTGCTTTTAGTAATGTTGTGCTCCATGAGCAATGTATTTCTGGTTTGGTGCGCTGTCTGATTTCACAACAGGAGTTCCTCATCAGTGTTGTCTACGCCCGTAATGGCGTTGTTGATAGACGCAGGCTATGGACTCATCTCTCCTCGCTTGTCCCAGCAGTTAACTCTCCCTTGATGATCCTTGGAGACTTTAACTGTGTGAGGAAACCGGAAGAGAGATCTGAAATTGTTCCGTCTCAACGGAATTGGTATAGGGTGGATTTCGAGGAGTTCTGTGTTGATAGGGGTTTGGATGATGCAAAGTCCAAGGGGTGTTTCTTCACCTGGACGAATGGCAGAGTATGGAGTCGCATAGACCGAGTTTTGGTGAACTCGAACTGGGACGCCGCCTCAGGTGTAGTGGAGTCGGAGTTTCTGCCCATGGGGGCCACTTCGGATCACTGCCCCGTTCTAGTTTCCATCTTCCATCCTGAGCACTCGAAGGGGAGACCATTCAGGTACGTCAACATGTGGAAAACCAGCGAGGGCTTCCTGGATTCCGTTCGTGAAGTATGGGACTCGCAGGTGTGGGGCACGGCTCAGTTCAGTGTTTGTCGAAGGCTAAAGCTGCTCAAACCGAAGTTAAGACAGCTTGGCAAGAGGGATTTCGGTCATATAGCTGAAAAAGCAGAGCGAGCTAGAGCGGAGCTTGACTGTCTGCAGATGGAGAGCCACGCTGATCCCGGTAATATTGAGAAGTGGGACAGGGTTCGGGAGGCAGCCAAGAGGGTCGACTTCTTGTGTCACGCCGAGCATCTATTCTTCTCTCAGATGGCCAGAGCCGATTACTTGATCAGTCAGGATAAACCCACGAAATTCTTCTACAAGAAGATCAAGTCGAATAGTGTGAGGAACTTCATTCCATCCATACGCACGGAATCCGGGCATACTACCTCCCGTGAGGAAGTCGTTGGAGAATTCCTTTCATTCTACAGAGACTTGTTGGGTACTGCAGGGGAGTGCGAGGGCATAGATGACAGTGTGTTTGAGTGGGGAGCAGTGCTTAGTGATGAGCAGGCTCAACAGCTTGAGGCGCCTGTCATGGATGACGAAGTGAAGAGGATTGTGTGGAGTATGAATGGAGATAAAGCACCTGGGCCGGATGGGTACACGGCGGCTTTCTTCAGGGATGCGTGGGACGTGGTTGGTTCGGACGTGGTGAAGGCTGTCCAGGAGTTCTTCCATTCCGGGCAGCTTTTGCGTCAGATGAACGCCACGTTTATTACACTAATCCCGAAAGGAAAGCATGATCCCACTGTTAGGGACTTCCGCCCGATTTCGTGCTGCAATGTGATCTACAAAATTATTTCTCGTATCATTGTGGCGCGAATGACGGATTTGATGGAGGACTTGGTGGCGGAAAATCACTTTGGCTTTGTGAAGAACCGAAAGATGAGAGATTGCGTGATGCTCGCCCAGGAGATTGTTAAGAACTATGGGTGGGCTAGGCATCGTCAGTATAGGAGAATGGCCATCAAAGTTGATATCAAGAAGGCTTATGATTAGGTGGACTGGGAGTTTCTGCGTGGAGTGCTTACGGGGTTGAAGTTCCCTCAGCGTATGATAGGTTGGATCATGGAATGTGTCACCACCACCTCATTCTCCATCCTTATCAACGGCTCACCTGAGGGATATTTCGATGGTAAGAGAGGCCTACGTCAGGGTGACCCGCTGTCGTCCTTATTATTTGTGCTGTGCATGGATTACTTCTCCCGTCTCTTCAAGAGAATGACTGTGACGGACAAATATAAGTACCACTCTAGGCACTGTGCGAAGTTGGGAGTCACTCATCTGGCGTTTGCAGATGACTTGATCATATTTGCCTATGGTAACCGATCTTCGGCAGAGGTCGTAGCCAAGGCACTTGATCGATTTGCCCGAATGTCAGGTTTGGAGGTTAGCGCAGACAAGTCTCATCTGTTTATGGCTGGGGTTCCGGAAGATGAGGAGCAGACTATTCGTGAGATTCTGCCTTTTCAGGAAGGCACCTTTCCTGTCCGATATTTGGGAGTACCGCTACAGGGAAGCAAGCTCCGAGAATCTGCCTTCGAACCGCTCATCACGCAGGTGACCAATATGATCAGGGGTTGGTCCACGCATTTGCTTTCGTATGCCGGCCGGTTGGAACTCATTAGATCGGTAGTGTACGGGCTGATGAATTTCTGGACATCTATGGTGAAGATCCCCAAGGGTATTGTGGATAGGATTGAGAGGATGATTCGGTCCTTCCTTTGGGGCACTCCGAGGGGCGCAGTTCGTTGGGAGGAGGTCACTCTCCCTAAGGAACAGGGTGGCCTGGGACTCAAGGGAATTGACCTTCTGAACGATGCGGCCCTCTGTGGTGTGTTGTGGGATGTGCATCAGGAGAAGAAGTCGCTGTGGGTTAAGTGGATTAACGCCATTTATCTTCAGTCTTCCTCGTGCTGGGATGTTGAGGTGAACTACAGTGCCTCAATCGTGTGGAAGGACATACTTCGTGCGAGGGATAGGGTGAGAGCACGGATTGGTGGTGACATCGTTACTACCTTGGCCTCGTGCTCGGAGATGGGGAGACTTCGAGTGGGCAGGTTGTATTGGCTCGTTTCGCACTCTATGCCGGTACTGCCTGTCTACAAGAAGTTATGGAGTCCATGGGCACCGCAGAAGCATTCCTTCAGGATGTGGATTGCAGTGAGGAACAGGCTGCTTACCATGGACAGATGGAGACATCATGAGGGCCCGATCGAGTGCGTGTTGTGCGTGGGGGCCCCCGAATCGAGAGACCATCTCTTCTTTGGGTGTCCGTTCACGAGACATGTATGGAATCGGGTCAGGGATGAAGTGGAGTGGAAGCGACAGGTTACCACGCTGAAAGCCGGCCTTAAGTGGCTCTGCAAGGACCGGCGTGTGCATGTTCGTGAGAGGAGGAGGTGGACGCTTGCTCTCTATGGAAGCGTCTTCTTCATTTGGAAGGCTCGGAATGATGCGCTCTTCCAGGGTGCCCGACCTTCTTTGGATAGCTTGACTAATTCTATTCTTCTGCATGTAATTAGATTCGAGCATTTGCTTTCTAGATAGGCGTATTTTCCTTTTGGTTGCTCCGCATGTGGAGTCTCTATTATATGTACTTGTGACACTGGCTTCGGCCTCTCGTTTTTGAATAATTAACATATCGTTCAGGCTTTGCTCATATCAAGTTTGAAAGCATATGAACCACGAAAAATAGCTTTGTTAGGATTCACATAATGAAATAAATCAAAGGCAAGCAAAGCATTATCAGAGATCAACCGGCCCAGAACAAAAGCTGATTGGGAGGATCAATAACATTAGGTAAGAACGATTAGCAATGGACTTAGTGATGACTTTTAAAACCACATCACATAGACTAATCGGATGGAAATCAGAGAGACGCTGAGGACATTTAACTTTAGGGATTAAGACAATATGTGTATGGTTTAGGAGAGAAGGAGAAGCCCCATGATTAAGCACGTCTAGAACAGAAAAGATAACATCTTTGCTAACAACATTCCAGAATTTATGAAAGAAAATAGTAAACATACCATCAGGACTAGGTGCTTTGCAAGGATGGATTTGAAATAAATCTTTTGTGACCTCTTCCTCTGAGAAAGGCTATGAATACGACCTTAGCATATCAATCGAAACCTTCTGATCGACAACTCCAATAGCTTCCTCCATCTCTAGATTACCCTATGTAGTGAACAACTTCGTGAAATGCTCCACAAAAACTCGTTGAATATCAATGTCATCAGTCCATGAGACCCCATTAACATGAACAATAGTAGTAATATGGTTCCTTTTCTTTCTAACATTAGCAATTCTATGGAAAAATTTTGTATTTCTATCCAATTCCCTCTTCCAGTTGACACGTGATCTCTGGAGCCAATAAACCTCTTCTTTCCTTAACAGAGTGCTGATTTTATTTTCTAAGCACCTTGAAGCCTGTACAACTTCAATAGTCTGAGGCCCTGTTTGTAAATGATCTAATTCAATTTGGCATTTTTTAACTTCTCTTTGAATTTTACCGAAGAACGTATCATTCCATTTATCTAGGGCCAACCCACATTCAGAAGTATTTTCTACAAGGCCAGAGAATGGGCGCCATGAGTTCTTAATTATCTCACTGCAAGCTTTTTCATGTAACCAATAGGTTTCAAACCAAAATAATTTGGAATTTTTAGAATGGGTGTATGATTCCGAGCAGAAGACCAAGACACCAAAATTGGACATTGATAAGATAATAAACATGTTAAAGCTGGACATTTGTATTTGGGAACCATTCTTGCCGCAACTCATTCCCCAATGCCCTGTGAAGCCTTTCTTGAATGTTGTTATAACCAGATTGCTTATTTGACCAAGTGAACGAGTGACCCGTAAAGCCCAAATCTGATAACTCACAACTTTTTAGATAATGTCTGAATTTTCTTATTCTATTCGCATTCCTGAAATTGTCACCACACTTTTCTTGGTCAGAAAAAATTTCATTAAAATCCCCAATACATAACGAAGACAAACTATATCTATTTGCCAATCCATCCAACATCCTCCAAGTTTTCCACTTTTGTGCATCTTCTGGAAATCCATAAACACCCATAAATCGCGCCACATTGTCTTCAACAACCATACCATCGATGTGGTTCTGGGAAAATGAGTTTAAAACAACTTTTAATTCTTTTTTCCAAAACAAACCTAAACCACCACTACGACCTCCTCCACCTGTAGTACAATCCACCCCAAACAATACTTAAACCCAACTTTCATAGCCACTCGACGCAACTGATTAACCAAAAGCTTTGTTTCTCACAAGAAAATAAAACTAGAATCTTTTGACTGAATAATCTTCAATAATGTAGGAACTTTCCGAGGGTTCCCAAGCCCCCGACAGTTCCAAACTAAACAACTCATTGGGATCGGCAGGGTTTCTCCAATGCGGCCTCCGCCGTTTAAACAAGAGAAATGACACCATTCACAACATTCAAATCCGCTCATTTCTGTTTTTTGGTTTTCTATATCAACAAGCTGTCATCTTCCTCATCAAGTAGCAGTATATGTTTCTTACCAATTGAAAAGGCCTTGAGGCTTCATGATGAGCGTAGAAATTGCTAGAAAATATGGTCAATTTTACTAAGGTTTTATACAATTAAGGTTGCTTTTAGTGATTAATTTCTTTAATTCTTTAATTTTTAAGGAGAGGAATATTTTGATGGAATTTACAAGATTTTGAGTTTAAATGAGCTTCTTCATTCATTTATGAAGGCGTGAGAAAAAACGGAGATCAATTCGGAGTTAAAACGAATAAAAACGGGCCAAAACAAAATTGGTGTGCGTGCTGAAATTACAGCAGTTTCAGCTGCGGCCCAATTGAATACTAGGCCCATTTTTCATGCCTAATACATTCCTTTTGAACCCAAAATCTCACCATATTTAATTATAGGGAAAATCACTAATAGATACATACTTTTAATCTAAATTACTTTGAAATATATAAGAAATTCAAATAATTACTCTCACATATAAAATATTAAAATAAAATATCAAATATAACCTTATAATCCCAAACACTTTTAAACCACCAACCCTACCCTTCACCCACCCACCCGCCGGACCGGAGTTGACCGCCGCCGCCTGCTGCCGGAATTTAAAATGTGCAAAAACAAAATTGTACAAAATAAATTATGCAAAATCAAATTGTGCAAATACATAAGGGTATTTATGGTATCACAATCATAATTGTGTAGTTATGAGTAATAATACTTTGAGTAATGTAGTTTACAACAATTATGCATTATTTTATATATCCAATAGTAAGTGACCCTTTATATTAATAACTGATGTATGCTTTAACAATACACATAAATTTTATCATATTTTGTGACAAATTTAAAATTTGTTATTCTTTGAAAACAAAAATTTGTTGTTTTCATTAAAATTTTATCAAAAATTATTCCATAACCTCCTTTAAATCAAATAAAATAATTAAGAAGTTAAAAATAAAAATAAGAATACCCTAAAAAATTACTCTATTAACTCTAGGTGCATTGGTGTATCTGTGCACTATAGAATATCCCTATATTTTATACATATATAATTAAATATAAATTATATAACATAATTTTATTAATAATAATTTGGAAGTAAATTCTTTTTGTAACTCTTTTAAAAATACACATGACATCATATAATATTTCTTACGTTATAGTTGTTTATTTTTATTAGGTAATCAATTTTCATTCTCAACCTTTACATTTCATAATCAAGTTATTAATTTATATTCTTAACCTACCAACTCTTAATTTTTAATGAGATCCGTTTTTAACTGTCCATTCAAATACAATTTTTTATTTTTTTATCAATTGTTGAATTATTTAAAAATATAATTAATTAAATTTGAGGCAAATTACATGAATTTTAATGATTTTTTTACAATATATTTAATTTTAAGATGTAATGTATTCATTATATTTAAATTATTTAAATGTGAATTAATTTTTCATTAACTAAAATTTTTTGAACAAATGTCTAGATATAAAAGATTATAAGAAAAAATTTTATGATTAAATTGAAAGAAAATATTATGTATTTAATTGATAAAAATAAAGTTTGTGATTAAATTTAGGAAAAATAAGAAGATCACGTAATTTTTTAAAAATAAAAAATACTTGTAGTTGAATTAAGAAAAGAGAAAAAATATTGTATTTTAATATAATTAACCCTATAATAATTTAAATAAATAAAAATGCCAAAATGCTATATTTTAATTCTTAATTTGAGAAAATAAAAACTAATTATTTTGATAATCTAAAAATTAATTAAATTAAACCTTATTATTATTATTATTATTATTATTATTATTATTATTATTATAAACTGCACTAGTTAATTAGCTTTGTTATGTGAATTAATATTTTATGAGGTAAAAATACATTTAAATTTTTGAGATACTCTCTTGTGAGACAGATAATTTATGAGACGGGTATGAGACGAGTCAACCCATCATTAAAGTATGCTTATTGAATAGATAAAATATGTTTATTTGAAGTTAAAGTATGTCAATAATAAATTAAATTATAACACACGAAAATCATACTTTAATGCATAATCTAACGTACTATACAAAATATACTTTAACAACCATTTAACATATTTTATCTAAATAATAGACATACTTTAATACGTCTCACAAACCGTCTCACCTAATTAGTATCTCACAAGAGACTTTGTCTTAGATTTTTATTAAATCCTCCCATCACATTAATAATATAAATTATTACTAATTGTTCAACTTAAATATTTTTTTTTCAAACATAATTTTTTTTAAAAGCAATTTAAATAATTAAGATGAATGTATTATAAACTTCTTTTCTATTAAAAAAATTAAGATAAATTTATGCAAAGGAAAAAAGTCATACGTAACTATATTTTCAAATTTTTATAGTTAGTTTTACATTCATGACATGTCCATTTTCATATATTACATATATACTTTATATTATTTTTTAATTTAATAATACTTTACTGTAGGATGAGAACACAACACGTAACTAGTTTAATTTCTTTCCACGTCTCCCATTCCTTCAATACGTGGCTTTTGTTCTTTTCTCTCTCAGAATACCTTATTCTCCTCTTACTTACATATAGCCAATATTCAAGAATGCTATTAAGCTTCTACTGCAAAATTTTGAAATCCTTTGAAGATTTTAAATATCATCGGCTGCTCGAGATGTTAACTGATGTTTCTCTTATTCACCATTTCTTACTTTTACATAATACCTGCTTCTCCTATTTCTTATATCTAGCCAAGTACGATGCTCAACAGGAGGTTTCCTTCGAAAATCATCAGCCGCTAGAGATTGCTATCTATCCACACACAATTTTCTGTGGTTTCTCACTTATACAGGTGCCCCTTACAAGGTAATTTGAATGCGTCTGCTCTTTCTGCATTCGTTCTCTCTCAAGCCGATTATACTGCACATTTTAACATCTTCTAAATAATTTGGATTTTTTTTGTTTTGCAGCCTGTTTCTGTACTCATCGACGAATTAGATTCCAGTATACTGATTTTGATAGCTGGGACATTATTAGGTGAGTTTCTCCACCTGTGATGGTTTCACTTCTTCTCATGATTCCTATTTTGTTCCAAGCTATAGTTTTGGATGATATGTTACACCTTATACCTTTCACTTGCCCCGACTACAAAGTGTTCGATGAATTGCTCCAAAAAAATGCAATAGTGAAGTTATGAAAAAGGCATAGGAATGATTATTTTTAGGGATTGTAGAGTAGCTTTACATTATTGATATTGCAAGTATCAAGTTAGTTCATCATCATCTTCTTTAAGATGTATATTTATTTTTGCATTTTAAAATTTTTTGCATAAATTATTTGTTAATCAGGGCTTATAGTTTTGGATCGACTGAATCTACTCGGTTGTTTTTAAAAAATAAAAACAAAAACAGAACTCTTTTCTAACTGTATACTTTGCCAATGTGGAGTATTTTTTTGGGCTTTGTTGTATAATGAAATAGTTTCGACCATTTCATCATAGGTATCTTATGGTACTTAGAAGTAGACAAAGTAGGAAACATGGCAAAAATAATTAATTTTTGTCTATGAACTAGAAAGATATTTGCTGTTATTTTCCCTCTGTTTATGACCATTATATTTTTGACCTTTTTAGTGGGTTCATTGAAACATTGAGTCTTCTTTTGAGATTCATTAAATAATCAGTACTTGCGGCTTCATGCTATGCTCCATATTCAATATGTTTCTTTCATAGAATGTTAAGATTTTCTTATATAGTAAATTTGCTAGGTCTATTTTACTCTCTCACTACTCCTAAATAATCAGGAGTAGAGCTCAGAAAAAGAAAGAGGAAGAAAGCATATGGAGAGAGCAAGAGAGAAGATTGAAATATGATATTTTTGTTAAATGTATTAAATATTTAATGAGTAACTAAACTCTGTACGTATTCAGAGTTTCTGTTCAGAATTTTGTATGTTTTATTTTTAATGTACTTATCTTGTTTTCCCACATAGATTTTGTAATGGAAGGTAAGAGTTCAAATGGGAAGGGAACTTCTTGAAGAAAAAGGCATCGTAGAAGACAATGAAAGAAAATGGTTTGCTATAACTTGTGTATTACTATATAGTTTGGTTTGCTATAACTTGTGTATTTCTATATATTTTGGCATTATCTGTGAATGTTGTCAATTAGTTGCAATTTGCTGAACAGGTTATCACCATGGGGAAAGCAGAAAAAGAGGGAGGAAAAAGAGCTAGGGAAAATTCGTCAAAAGTTGGAAGAAGATAAGGTTCTTGTGATATTTTTGTTCTAACTTTTAATGTTTTGAACTAATTAACGTTGATACTAAAGAAGTGTCCTAAAAGTGTATGTGATGAGTCTTCTATAGGCATGACATAAAATCTAGTTGTTGTGGATATTCGGACGGTTTAGAATATAGTTTGGGTGTGAATGACTATGACATGTTTAACAAGTTAGATTAGCTGGATTGGAGAAGAAAATGTCCTGTAACCCTGTTTTTAATGGACTGAATGAAAATATAGACTAGGGACAATAGAAGCATATCCCTTAGTAGGTGGTTGATTATGTTGTATGCACAGTAAAATAAATATACAGATACTCATATCTGCAAAGCTTTTTTGAGTTCCAAGAAATCACGAATTTCACATATATTTCTTCCGTAGTGGGGATTTTTGACAATTTATGTACAACTATTGTTGATTACTACTGCCTATATCTCGTGGAGTTGGGAGCAAACGGTATACAGAAATCGGGAAAGGCCAGTTCAAAGTCTCCATTTTGATGCATTGCATCTGATCCTGCTTCTTCTCTGTGAGAATTCATCCTCTTTCATTTTCTTTTCCTTTTAAATTTATTGTTTCTGTTAGATTTTGAATGATCTGTTCGTTATGGTGCTTTCTTTAATATTGAGAGCTTGAATTTTCAACTGGGAGTTCGTTTGTGATATTTTGATTTATGAGAAATCAAAGAAATTTCTCAATTAGTTTTTTTGGGCTTAAGTAAATTAGTATTAGCTGTAATTTTGGTCTTATTATTATGATTCCAGCATTGGCTTATGAGAAGAAGAGCACCATTTGAAACTGTAATCAGGACATTTAGTTTTAATACTAAGGACTGAGTCTAAGGACATTTTCATTCAAGTGACAGTTTCTACTCGTTTATAAGCTAATGACTGGAATCTTCTCGTTTTCTGAGGATTATTCTCAACACGTTAATATACTAGAGAACTACATTATGAATAAAAATCTGAAACAGTTCACACTTTATTTGATGCCATTGTTTTGATAAATAACACCATGTAGCATAAATGTAGAGCATTGTCATGCAAACATAGAGCCTCTATATAGAAGAAGAACAACATCAAAATTAGAACCGCATGAACTAACTTAAATAACTCCCTCTCTTAATTATCTATTCATCAAGTTATGAAACACATAGTGCCTCTATATGGAAGTAGAGACAACATCAAAGTAGAACCTCAAGAAATAACTTAAATAACTCCAATTCTTAATTATCTATTTGTCAAAATAAAATATTACAAAAAATGAACATAAAATTTAAGTTGATAAACCACAAAATTAGTAGAAAATTCACCTTATGTAATAATTTCAAAGGTAATACACCACTTCCAAATGCAATCGCAAACAATAACTTGTGATTTGAGAACCTGAAAATGTATAAGCCTAAAATAAATTACTAACATTCACTAATAACAAATGTAGAATATCTGCTTCAGCATTTACCTTTAAAAAAGTTCATATATAAAAGAAATAAATATTATCTAAAGAAGTTCTTATACAAAATGTTGTGTCTTTAATAAGATAGTAATTGATTGTACCTTAGTTTTAAAAAAATCCAGCATTTTGAGTATGGTGTTGTCAAATAGATTAATTGCCATCATCACTATCATCATCAGAGCCACCATTGTTCTGTGAATCTTTGTCGTTGTTGCAATAATCAACTAAAGTATCATTGACTTCATCCTCATCTTCTTCATCAAAGTTTAATTCATTAAAAACTTCTGGTTCATTTGAAATTATCAAGCCCTCACTCTCTTGATGAACAATGCCTTCCCTGTTAGGTGATTGCATTTCGCCAAGCTGTTCAACTTCAAACACATCATCAATGTTATTCTCCTGATACACTTCATTTTCATTAAATGGAAAGTCTTTAATATCTATTCTTTCATCTTCCATCTCACATACATCATATATATGCTTGTGTGCGAATGGTTGCACCACTCGCCAATCGCTTCTTAATTTGGGATCATTTATGTAATAAACTTGTTTTGCCTGACCAGCCAGTATAAAAGGATCATTTTCATACCATTTTCCAGAAACCTTGATGCTTGTAATATTTCTCTCTTTCTTTATTCCCGTCATCTTCTTTTCTCCTAGATCGAACCATTCACATTTGAATAAAGTAATGTGTCTATCCTTCACATAATCCATCACAATTATATCACTCAGAACACCATAAAAATCTATTACATCTCCTCCATGGTTCCCTTCTACTGCTACCCCACTATTTTGAGTCTTACGACATCTATCACGTTCCATGGTTAGAAATCTCATTCCATGGTTAGAAATCTCACTCCATTCTAAAATAATTATAATTATAAATATTTCATATATTATAAATATTTTTAATATTTGAAAGTCAAAAGTAAAAAACTAAAAATTTACTACTAAAAATTTACTTACTCAAAATACTGTTCGACTTCTTCACAATTTTGATAAACAAACCATTGTATCATATTGAACTCCACCTCTGATAATTCAACATATGTCGTTGCTCCAAAATGTTGGCACCTTTGTGAGAAAATCCATAGGCTATCATCAATTTCCACATCAGTATTTCTCTCTTCTCAGTTGAATCTAGTTTCAATTCCGTGCATGTACATTGAGCAAAAATTCAAATATTCTTTTGCAATGTATGCTTCAGCAACCGAACCTTCTGAATGTGCTTTGTTACCCACACTTTGCTTCAAGGCACATAATGACCTTCACAAAAATAAATTATTTAAAAAATACTACTGATAATATGTAGGTTAAAAATGTAGTTTAAAAATGTGAATAAGTTTAAAAATTACCTTTCAATTGGATACATCCATCTATATTGAACGGATCCACCATATAATGTCTCTTTTGGTAAGTGTACGCACAAATGTACTATGATATTAAAAAAGGCAGGAGGGAATATCTGCTCAAGTTTACACAAAATTAAGATAATATCTTCTTGCTTTTTCTCCAATTCAGATCTTTTCAACTTCTTACAACACAAGCGTTGAAAAAATTGACCCAACTCAGCTAACACATTGCACACGTCTTTATTTAGGGAACCACAAATACCAACTGGAATTATCCGTTGTAAGAGTATATGACAATCTTGACTTTTCAATCCAGATAACTTCTGGTCATTTACACTAACATAACGAGATATGTTAGAAGCATATCCATCGGGAAATTTAATGGATTTCAGAAACTCGCAGAACTCATGCCTTTCTTTTTTTGGTCATTACATAGCATGCTGCTGGAATGTGGTACTTTCTATCAGTTCTCTTAATTGGATGCAACTCCTTACGGATATTCATGTCTTCTAAATCTTGTCTTGCCTTTAGAGTATCTTTTGTTTTCCCATCTATGTTCATCAAGGTTCCTAATATACTTTCGCATATATTCTTTTTAATATGCATCACATCTAAATTATGCCTTAACTTCAACTTGCTCCAGTAAGGTAGATCAAAGAGAATGGAATGTCTAGTACTATTCAACTCATTTGGTTTGCGCTTTCTCTTCTTACTATTATATTTTCCAGCTATTTGCTCTTCAACTCTCTCCAACTGAATCAACATATCCTCTCCACTTAATTCTTTGGGTGCTTCTTTAACTTCTATTTTATCATTGAACTTTTTACTCCGCCTCCAAGTATGTTTTTTGTGTAAATAGCAACGACCTCCCATGTAGCACAATTTGCTGCACAATCTTTCTAAATATGTATTTTTATTACAAACGGGACAAGCCAAGTATCCTTTAGTGCACCACCCGGATAAATCTCCATATGCTGGGAAGTCATTTATTGTCCACAAAATAGCAGCACGCTTCTGAAAATTTTTTCTTTTGGAAACATCAAATGTTTCCACCCCTTCATCCCATAATTCTTTTAATTCTTCAATTAGTCGTAAATAAATATTAATATCCTTTCCTGGTGACTTTTGGTATAAGCAAACCCAACATGAGGAATGGTTGTTTTATGCAATCCCAAGGAAGAAGATTCAATGGAGCTAAGATGACAGGCCACATGCTATACGTGTTACTTAAATTTCCAAATGGATTAAAACCATCAGCAGCCAAAGTTAGTCAAACATTTCTAGGATCTTTAGCAAATGAATTAAACTCTTTATCATGTTCTTTCCACACTAATCCATCTGCTGCATGCCTCATATAATCATCATCAATGCGCTTATTTTTATGCCACACCATCTTATTAGAAGTTTTTTAGAAATAAAAAGGCGTTGAAGCCTAGGTGTCACTGAAAAATATCTTAAGATCCTTTTGTGGTATCTTTTTTCCTACACCATCATTTATCTTCCAAAATATGATACTTAACTGTTGCTTGATCCCTTATTGTTAAGTTTAAACAATTTTTACATGGGCATCAAATGTCGCATTCTTGGCCCATGTGACTTGAAACAAATTTCATGAAAGTTCTAACCCTATTCAAATAAACTTCAGACCATTTTGTAGCACACATCCAACTCTTATCCATATTGATATCGACCTACCATAAAAAATATTCAAATATTAATAAAACTATAAATTACTAATGTAATAAAATCAAGAGACAAGCACTACAAGACAAAAATGTTATAATGATATAAATTCTTCTTCCGTCTCTTCCTATCTCAATGTAATTCCCTTAATATACGTTTAGGTTTTTGTTCTAGAGGTTATGTGTTTATGTTGAATGCCTAGAACATTAAGTTTGTAAAGTGATACCCCTCTTATAGAGCTCTAGGAGAAAGAGAAGAATTTAGGTTAAGGAGAATGATATTAAATATGTTCAACTCAAGGAGTTAGCATGGAGGGATGAGAGAATCTAACTGGCAGATATTGATGGACGACGAGGTAGATATATAAAACATGGAAGATGAGTGGAATGAGAAGTTTAATAGTATATTAAATTGAAGAAATTGAGATTAAACCATGTTCCAGTTTATATATACTCATCCTTAATAAAGTGAAGGCTTTGGTACTTTCTTCTTATATTTTCTAGTTTATATCACACTTTGCACTATTGTGGGTTAGTTTTCAAGTGAAATCAATTTATTGCCGTTATTTATCGTTGTGAAAGCTTACTTATAATACTCTGGATTTATAACAAATGAATAATTTTGTTTTTATTTTCTAGTTGGATGATTCTAGTTATGTTCTTATTATTTTGTAAAAAGAGAGTTCAGAAAAAGTTTTGTTTCTATTATTTTACTAGTTGGTAGGTGTTGTATATTTAATAAATATTTTCATAAGCATCTTCTTTACTAACTAGCCATTGAGGATTCTACGTCAGTACAACTGCTCTAATTGTACTTTATATCATTAGGACAAAAAAAGCATCATCTAATTTTAGTAGGCTACAGAATATACATAGGACATTGTGGCTACCATAACATTCTATTTTAGTACTAATTTAAATATACTTTAGATTATTAGGACAAAAAAATCATTTAGGTTCAATAGGCAAAAAAATATATATAGGACTTTGTTGCTACAGAAAAGTACGTAGAATCATAAAAACTAATATATTATTAAAAAATTCACCACTGCTGATAAAAAAAGGGAAAAGGAAAAGGAAGAAATGATCTTTTCGGGAACTAGTGAAGATGATGCATGGAATGGTAGTAGAAGCTGACTCACCAAGTATCCTAAGTGCGATGCGGATGATTTTCGGACTATCTTCTTTGGCCTTAAATCTGAAATTCACTGAAATCTAAAGATAGTTGTGAAAAAACTTTAGGACTATCTTCTCTGGTCTAAGAATTAAAGAAATCTGAGGAGAAGAGTTTCAGCGATGCCTCTTATGTTCTTTCTAAACCCTTATTTCTTTTCCCTCTATCTTTTCCCTCTAATTAATCTATTACGTCTAAAATTCCCTCCTTTTTTTACCTAATTCCTGTATTAGGAAAATATATTTTACGTTCAAAGTTGATGGGATATTATTTTATTCACAAAACAAATATCATCAGTATCATCATTATTAATTAGTAATAATACCAAATCATTTATCATAAATATTTTTATAGAAGTACATATGTCCGCACTCATTCCTTCTAAAAAATTTATACATATACGTATCATCCCACTATTTTCATTTAATCAGAATCTTTTAATTATAATTTTAAATTGTACATGTTCATTCTATTTTCTATTATCATATTGTACCAGCAATGCATATATGGAGAATATTTAATAAATTTTTATTTTAAATTTTGTATCACTAATTTATCTCTTTAATATACTTAATAGATCTTTTATTATTATATCTATAAAGTATATAATCGAAATATATGATTATATATCTTCAAAATATTAATACATCTTTTATTAAACTCAATTATTAAATTATTAATCTAAAACAAAAATTTCAAAAAACATAAGAGTATGTCTCATGTAAACCTGGTTTACATGTAAACTCTATTTTTAAAATTACTTTTTTGTACATAAAATTATTTTTTGAAAAAATTGATTAATGCACCTAACATATTTTATTATTTTTTTATTACTAAAAAATATTATATTAACTCTAAAGATCGCTTTTCTTTATCTCCACCAAGGGGGTGCAAACTATTGAGAGACCGGTGGGAGTATTATTATTTTATTTTTTTCCATACAATGGTTTTTCATCCACATAATTTCATTGAAGGTCAGATGTACTTTGGGGATACAAGTACTAGTAAGTCAGCCATGCACACAACACTTCTCAGTCCAAATACATTCATTGGATGCTATGTGAATGTAGGTGGTCAAAGTAGCAGGAAAGAAGGTATGAAAATCATAGAAAAAAGGGAGTAAGAAGTTTGTGACTATTAACACTCTTACGGAGACATCTAAGTTGAATAAAAAGGCTGCACAAAACAGTAAGAAACAGGGAAAGAAGTAGTTGATTTATGTTGATTCAGACTATGATTTAGGACGTTGGTAAGAACTATGCTGGTTGTGACTGATTGTCCAGGACTATGTTTACCTGTTTGTTGATTTATGTTGATTCAGACTATGATTTCAGATGTTAGTAAGAACTATGTTGGTTGTGACTGATTGTCCAGAACTATGTTCACATGTTTCTTGCTTTATGTGACATGATCTTATGTGATTGTATTAGTGTTAAATTGTATTGTGATGGGTAATGTTGTTGAACCATGACAGTAGAAGGTCATAAAACATTAGGCTTCATATATTCATACATTACATAACATATTATGCTTCATACATTAGCCTTCCATACTAGCATTCATATGTAATACAAAATAGAAGGTCATACATGATTATCATAGGATAATATTCTACTTGACGAATAACCCTCAGACAATGATAGGAGCCCAACACACACCAATAGGACTATGATAAGAAATTTTTTCAGCGTTCGAATCTGATGAACATCTTCCTCCAATCGCTTCAGCTATTTAGCCATGTCATCAACCCTTTGTGCTGTGCCCTTTAACATAGTTGCTAACTCCAAGTTTTCAGACACCAAGTTGTCAATCCTAGTAAGCATAAGAGGGAATTGAGCATGGCCAGCCACTTCATACTGATTAGTCCAAAGAAAGAAATCGCAACCAGTACCGTTCAAGGACTCGGGACAGGTATGAAACAATTTACCAAAGCTCCTTGCCTTTTGTGAAACATACGTGCGGGTGGCTTTTCCATAGTAGCAAACCAGGTATTGCTTCTTTTGTTCGGATGATTCGGAGGAAGATGACATTTTCTCCTCTTCTTCTCTTCTTTTCTCTTCTTTCTCTCTGTAATTTTGTGTTGTGATGGTAGGTGGGATGTTGTTGAGTTGTTTTTTAAGGACAGAATAGGGTGGGGTTAGGTTTTAGATTGGGTGCCAAAAGTTATCCCATTTCCTCGCCAAAATAGGATGTTACAGGTGCTTTGGGACCAAAATTGCAAGATTTTATAATTTTAATCCCAATATTTAAGGCAAAATCTAGTGGGAGCAAAATTACTAACGGGAATAACGGGACAGTTGATGGCGGGACCACTTTTGCCCAAAAAAAAGGTTTGGGACTGAAGTCAAAACTATTAGGACCAAATCCAAATGGGACTGTGACGGGCGGGAATAGTTTTGCAATTTTCTCCAATGAGGTATGTATTGAATTTCTTGAAAACTTACTTGCTTTGGGTGATGATAGGTATGAACCAAAAAGAACCAAGATTGAAGAGGTTAAGTGGACTAGGCAATACCTACCAATGGATAGAGAAAGCACACCGAAGGAAGAAAAGAAAGAGGAGTTGAAGCCACTACCGGAACACTTGAAGTATGCCTATCAAGGAGACAATGAAACATATCCGGTAATTGTATCTTCTTCTCTTACTGATGATCAACTTGAAGAATTTTTAGAGGTGCTTAGGAAATATAAGTCCGCTATTGGATGGTATCTTGATGATCTGAAAAGAATTAATCCATCATATCGCATTCATAAGATAAGGTTGCTAGATGAAGCTAAGGGGTTGTATTTAAAATCAGTGGATGGTTAACCCTGCGATTCATGAAGTGATTAGGAAGCAAATCTTAACGTGGTTAGACGCACGAATTATTTATCCCATTAGTGATAGTCCCCATGTGAGTCCATTGCATGTAGTAGCTAAGAAGGGGGGCATGAATATTTTGAAAGATGAAGATGGAGAGACAATAGCCACTAGGATTCCTATGGGATGACATGTGTGTACATATTACAGAAAACTAAATGAAAATACATGCAAAGACCACTTCCCTCTTCCTTTCATGGATCAAATGTTATATCTTCTTGCAGGGGTATAAGTTTTATTGCTTCTTAGATGAGTACTCAGGTTAGAATCAAATCATGATTGCACCAGAAGATCAAGAAAAGACCACCTTTACTTGCCCTTATGGAACCTTTTCTTTAGGAAGATGGCTTTTAGATTATGTAATGCGCCTGCTACTTTCCAAAGGTGCATGATGGTCATATTTGATGGGTTGATAGAGAAAATCATAGAGGTATTTATGGATGATTTTTCTGTGTTTGATTTCTCCTTTGATATTTATTTATCTAACATATCTACTTTTTTGAAGAGATGTCAAGAAACTAATCTTGTCTTGAATTGGGAGAAGTGCCACTTCATGGTGAGAGATGGGATTGTTCTTAGGCATCATATTTCGGACAAAGGATTACAGGTGGATAGAGCTAAGGTGGTGGACATTGAGAAGCTTCCACCACCTACTAATGAGAATGGAGTGTGGTCCTTCCTTGGATACACCGAATTTCTCCTTCTTTGGACACGCCGAATTTTATAGGAGATTCATCAAAAACTTCTTAAAATACTCCAAGCCGTTGTCTCATTTACTTGAAAATGATGTTCTTTTTAATTTTGATGATGAATGTCTAACAATTTTTCAGGTTTTGAAAGAAGCACTTATCACTGCACTTATCTTGATCGCACTGGATTGGACTCAGCCGTTTGTACTTATGTGTGATGCAAGTGATCTAGCACTTAGAGTGGTGTTAGGGCAGTTGAGAGAGAAGAAGTTCTGCGCTATCTACTATGCGAGTAAGACTTTTAATGCAGCACAAAAGAACTACACTGTCATTGAAAAGGAGTTTTTAGCTGTTGTGTATGCATTCAATAAGTTTCGAGAGTATTTGGTTGGCATGAAGACTATAATGTATTCGTATCATTCTGCGATTCGGTACTTGATGGAGAAGAAGGAAGCGAAACCTAGGATCATTAGATGGATCCTTCTTCTGCAAGAGTTTGATATAGAGATCCGGGATAAGAAAGGAACAGAGATTGTTTTAGCGGATCACCTATCAAGGTTGGAGGCAATGGAGCGTTATGATGACTCTTTCGAATACATTGAAGAGATGTTCCTTGATGAAAAGATTATGGCAGTATTTGCAGAAGGAACGAAGAAAGCTTGTGTAGTTGCTGCTCAAGGAATGGATCCATGATACGCTGATTATGTCAATTACATTGTATCCGGTGAAATTTCTAAAGGTCTCAATAGGTATCAACTTTCCAAGTTAAGAGAGATGTTAACACTTTCATATGGTATGATCCGTTTGTATACAAGATTTGCATGGATTCTATCATCTGTAGGTGTGTGCCTGAGATGGAGATGGAGAGTGTTCTTGATTTTTGCCTTGCACAACCTAATGGAGGGCACTTCGAAGCCCAAAATACTATAGCGAAGGTACTTCAATCCGCTTTGTATTGGCTTTCCTTGTTTAAGGATTGTGAATCCTATGTAGCGACATGCGATAGATGTCAAAATATGGGAAACATAAGTAAAAGGGATGAGATGCCACTTCAGCTAAGTATTATTGTAGAGATCTTCGTTGTATGAGGAATCGATTTTATAGGGCCTTTTCCCCCTTCTAATGGATTCCTCTATATCTTTCTTGCTATTGACTATGTTTCTAAGTGGGTGGAAGCAATTCCAACTTACATGAATGATGCAAATACGGTGCCTGCTATGGAGTTCCTAAAGCACTTGTGAGTGAAGGAGGTACGCACTTTGTCAATAGGCTTATTGAAAGAGTTCTCAAGGAGTATGGTATTAAGCATATAGTTATTACACCCTATCATCCTTAAGCGAATGGGCAAGCTGAAGTCTCTAACCGCCAAGTGAAACAGATCCTAGAAAAGATAGTCGGAACAAATAAAAAAGATTGGGCTATGAAGCTCGATGATGTTTTGTGGGGGTTCCAGACGGCATGCAAGACTATGCTAGACATGTCACCTATCAAATTGTCTATGTAAAGCTGTGCCCCTTACTCGTAGAGATTCAGTATAGACTTTTTGGGCCTTGAGAAGTTTGAACTTATCTGTGAACGTTATGTTAATTATTCAAAAATGAGAGGCCGAAGCCAGAGTCACAAATACATATAATTACAACTCCAAACCGGAGCAACCAAAGGAAAAATACGCCTATCTAGATAACAAATACTCGAATCTAATTACATGCATAAGTATGGAATTGATCAAGCCGTCCGGAGAAGGTCGGGCACCCTCGAAGAGTGCTTCATTCCGAGCCTTCCATATGAGGAAAACGCTTCTATAAAGAGCAAGCGTCCACCTCCTCCTCTCACGAACATGCACACGCCGGTCCTTGCTGAGCCACTTGAAGCCGGCCTTCAACGTGGTAACTTGTCTTCTCCACTCCACTTCATGCCTAATCCGGTTCCATACCTGCTTCGTGAACTGACACCCGAAGAAAAGATGGTCTCTCGATTCGGGGGCCCCCACGCACAGCACGCACTCAACTGGGCCTTCATAGTGTCTCCATCTGTCCATGGTAAGCAGGCGATTCCTCACAGCGATCCACATTCTGAATGAATGCTTCTGAGGAACCCATGGACTCCATAACTTCTTGTAGATAGGCTGTACCGGCATGGCGTCTGAAACGAGCTGATACAACTTACCCACACGAAGCCTTCCCATCTCCGAGCACGAAGCTAAAGTGGAAACCATGTCCCCACCAATCCGTGCTCTGACCCTATCCCTCGCTCGGAGGATGTCCTTCCACACGATTGAGGCGCTGTAGTTCACCTCAACATCCCAGCACGAAGAAGATTGCAGATAAATGGCATTAATTCATTTGATCCATAGCGACTTCTTCTCCTGATACAAATCCCACAACACGCCACAAAGAGCTACATCGTTCAGAAGATCAAGTCCCTTAAATCCCAGGCCACCCTGTTCCTTAGGGAGAATGACCTCCTCCCAATGAACAGCACCCCTTGAGGCTCCCCAAAGGAATTTCCGTATCATCTTCTCAATTCTGTCCACAACTCCCTTGGGGATCTTTACCATCGACGTCCAGAAATTCATCAACCCGTACACTACCGATCTAATAAGTTCCAATCGGCCTGCATACGAGAGCAGATGCGTGGACCACCCCCTAATCAGATTAGTAACCTGCGTGATGAGCGGCTCAAATGCAGACTCCAGGAGCTTACTTCCCTGTAACGGTACTCCCAAATAATGTACAGGAAAGGTGCCTTCCTGAAAAGGCAATACCTCACGGATAGCTTACTCCTCATCCTCCAGAACCCCTGCCATAAATAAGTGAGACTTGTCTGAACTGACCTCCAAACCTAACATACGAGCGAAATGTTTAAGTGCCCTGGCTACCACCTCTGCCGAAGATCGATTGTCATAAGTAAAGATAATCAAGTCGTCTGCAAACGCCAGATGAGTAACTCCCACCTTCACACAGTGCCTAGAGTTATACTTATAATTGTCCGTCACAGTCATTCTCCTGAAGAGACGGGAGAAATAATCCATGCACAAGACAAAAAGTTTGAACTTGTCTCTTAATAAGCAAAAGGAGTTGAGAATGACTCATAATAATCAGTTAGATGAGTTCAGAAATCAAGCCTTTAAGAACTCGGTGATCTACATGGAGAGAATGAAGAGTGGCATGATTCAAAGATCATTTTCAAATAATTCAAGCAAGGAGAAGAGGTACTACTCTTTAACTCTAATTTGAAGCTTTTTGCAAGAAAATTAAAATCGAAGTGGACGGGACCGTTCATTATCCATAGAGTTAATGGACAAAGACGTAGATATCATTGCAGCTAATGGCCATCGATTGAAGCACATTAAATTGCCGGATGATGCTTGCATCGTGCTTGAGAATACCTTGCATTAAAGTGGTACCGTCGTGACTCTCCGACGTTAAACATGAGCGCCTGTTGGGGGCTTTCCCTTGATGAGTATTTTCTTAACACACAATATTAATCCCCAACTGTGAAGAATGCTATTGTAGCTTTGATAAGCGGCCAAGTGATTATCGAACCCAAAAGACGTATTATTATCAATTTACTTATATTCTAACTTAATAAGAGTATTATGGCAAAATAGTTGTGTGATTAAGTAACTAATAAATAAATAATTAAATAAAAAATTAAAATAAGTAAACAGTAGAGATTGAATGAAAGTGAATAAGTGAGAAGATAGGTAATCCTTCGGGCCATCCAGTTTTACTTATTAATTTCCCTTCCGTATATCAATGTCCGACTCTGCCTTGTGGAATATGGACGCATCACTAAGCCATGCAAATCTACTCTATAGTCACAATTAAATAAGCGTGTGACACATTTGAATATCCTTGGAGCAAGATATATAATTCACCCCATTTTCTAGGTACTATCAGTTTTAATTATTTCCTGTGCACTTAGTACTCTAACCCAATATGATCTCCCTTTATATGTACTATGAAGTTATTCTCTTTGTCCTACTTATTAACCCAAATCATATTTAATTAACAAGTATTTATATAAGATAGTTCTAATGAAATTTCGGAGTTCCCTCACTTAGAATCATGACATGGAATCTGCTCAGCAGTGAACGCACTCAATCAATATTCAATATATGTATTCAGACTCTACATAACAATTAATGATGCACAAAATAACTCAGAGTATGAATTAAAACGCATAGTCTTATATAAAATAAACTACAAGTAGTGTTGTACGGAGTATACACATAGAATTTCAATTAACTCATAAAACCTTCATAAAACCTAGAACTACCGAAGCATTTCTAGAACATGATTGATCGAAGAACAATCATGGTGGTTTGATAGATCTTACCCATAGTCTTGAAAATTACAAGATAAATTAAGATGCAAAGTAAACCCCAGATGCGGGCGCCATCGCGTCTCTCTCCGTCTTGAATCTTCACTTGGTTCTCACTTGATTCGACAAACGAATCTCTCTCCACACCTCTGTGGATGATGGTAGGGTTGCGGATGTTGTGTATAATGAAGGTGGTGGTGAACTCCCTTTCCCTTGCATGGGTCTTTCTTTTATACTTGCGAGCTCTCCTTACGGACCTAGGATATGCTTTTGAGCGAAAACATGCACTGAAGGTGTAAAAATTTAGATCCGAATGTTTCCAGCACAGCGATTCGACCAACACCCCTGGTCTAATCAATCAAGGCCTGGTCGAATCGACCTGTGATTCACTGGAAGGTCTATGATTCGACCCGAATTGCTGGTCGAACCATATACATCGTGGTCGAATCACCAACTGCGAAAAGTTATGCTTCTGGTTCGACCATCATGCTCGGTCGAACCACAATATCGGGGTGGAACCACACTTCTGTCGCCTCTGTGCACCTGGTTCGACCATGGATGTTGGTCGAACCACTCTTCTACTGGTCGAACCGCTCCCCTACTGGTCGAACCGGGTGCGTTCAATACCCTTTCTCCTATTCCAATCACTTATATCCCATTTTCCTTTAAAAATCCACTCAAACGGACTCAAACACACATGATTCGTGACTTTCCACAACATATCTCGATTTATCTTCACTTACGATCAAATCATACATCATTATCACAAGAATCAAGGCGTAAAACATGTGAATTTACACATTCATCAAACTTTCAAACTTACTTGTTGCTCTTTCCGAGGCAATGAAATCAAACCATAAGAGTAAGTGTAAATTTCACAAGTCCATCTGTCAAGTACAATACATACCTACACATACAATTCTATCAACTTAAAACAAGTACCACTCGCATCATATATTTCATTCATGCAACATCACTCAATTATAATACACTTTAATGGGTTAGTATATACGCTCAATTTCAATTCATACTCCCATGTAACCATAAGTTTGGCAAGGGTCTCAAAAATCAACTTATAATCAATTCATTACTAGGATCACAAAGGACTTGCTTTTGGGTTGTAATGTTGGCTCTTTGGTAAGGTGGGAAAATTTTAGATTAACTGACTAATTCACTAGTAGAGAATTACCTTGGAATTTTGCTTTTCAACAAACAGCTTTATCTTCTCCATCTTATTCTCATGATCTTTGCAATTCAATTTTCCTTCTTCACGTCGGCCTCAACATCTTTATTTCTCCTTTCTTCAAGGTATAAGGGTACTAATTTCAGGTACTACCCTTCTAAACTGTCGAGGTAAGCATTACCCAAAACAAGATTTAATCACCCTTTTCTTTTCTTCATATCTTTCAACAAAATTTTCTTCCTTCTTCAAATTCAAGCTAGCATATATCCACCTCATCTCTCTACTAATGAATAGGGTATCCAACATGGCCCAATTAAAGGATAAATAAAGGTATTTTTATTAAGGCTTGCCAAAGAAAAAGCTTTTAAAGACTCAAAAGGGCTTCCAATGATTCATTTCAATATATGGGAAGGTAAAATTTGACTAAGTGACTCAAATAAACAACAATGGCCTAAGATCATGTTCTAATAACTAATCAATTATAAGTCTCACACAATACTCCAAGTCAAGTTCTAGAATACGGTCATATGAACGATTCTCACAAGAATAAACTATCATGCATGATTGTAGCATGATTTCATAAAGGCTCAAATCTCACATGAGTAAATAGAATCCTAAACACTCCTTAAAGCATATAATCAAGATCTATTTCACTATGAACTCCACATATTAACAAGTAATAGATGCTTCTCATCAATAAAATCAACACATGTAAAATACGAATACACAATTCTTAGCAAAGAACTGATGTGCGTGTAAATTCACGTGTTTTGAGCCCGGATTCGTGTGATAATGGTGTGTTAGATGGTTGTAATTCGATATGAATTGATATATGTGGTGGAAAGTCACGGATTAGGTGTCATGAAGGCTATTTGAGTTGATTTTCAAAGGAAAACGAGTTAGAAGTTATCAAATTCGGAAAAAGGGAGTTCAGAGGTGCGATTCGACTAAGCAGGCACGAGATTCGACCAAGAAGGAGATGGTTCAACCAGCAGGTTGGGTCAAACCGATTGAGAAGAAGCGCCGGGAGTACTGTTCAACCACGACATTTTTGTTCGACCAAGCCATTAGGTCGAATCGTGGTCGAACCAGAAGCCTAAAGAGACGCACCTACATTCGACCAGAGAGTGTGTGATTCGACCAAAATCTGGTCGAATCCAGAACCCGCAACCAATTTACAGGTCTATTTGACCAGGAGTTCCACCAACTGATTGCGATTCGACCTGGCTTGTTGGTCGAACTGCAGCGCGGAAACTTACCATATCCATATTTTTACACCTATAATGCGTGTTCGCTCAAAAAGCCCATCCAAGGCCCGTAAATAGAGTTTACAAGTATAAAAGAAGAGCTTTCGTAGGAGCACGTGATTATTCATTATCCATCCACCACCAAAACCCTACCATCATCTCAAGGAGTCGTGAAGAGAGGTTTGTCGGCGAGTCAAGTAAGATCATACCAATTTACCATGATTTTTCCTAGATCAATCATGGGCTAGAGCTGCTCCGGTAGTTAATTGAATTTTCATGTGTAAACTCCATACAACACTACTTGTTGTTTATTTTATATAAGATTGTGCTTTTTGAATTCATACTCACAGTCGTTTTGTGCATCATTAACTGTTATGCAGAGTCTGAATACATATCTTGGTTCTTGATTGAGTGCGTTCACTGCTGAGCAAGATTACATGTTATAATTCTAAGTGAAGGGATTCCGAAGTCTTATTAGAACCATCTTATATAAATACTTTTAATTGAGTAATATTCGAGTTAATAAGTAGGATAAAAAGTAAAACGTCATAGTACCTAAAAAGAGGGATCATATCGTGTTAAAGTACAAAGTGCACGGGAAATAATTGATACTGATAAAACCTAAAAAGAGGGGTGAATTATATATCTTACTCTGAGGATATTCACACGTGTCATACACATGTTTACTTATGTCTATAGAGTGAACTTGCATGGTTTAGTGATGCGTCCATAGACCACAAGGCAGAGTCGGACATCAACACATGAAAAGGAAATTAATAAGTAAAACTGGATGACCCGAAGAACTACCTAATTTCTTACTTGATCACAATCGTATTTTCTCTATTGCTTGTTTATTTAATTTGCTACTTAAGTTATTCGTTATTTAATTCCTTAATTATTCCAAACTAATTTTCCAACATAGTCTTAGTAATTAGAATATAATTAAATTGATAATAATCAGTCCCTTGGGTTCGATAATCACTTGGTCGCCTATCAAAACTACAATTGATATCCTTCATACTTGGGGATAATTTTGTGTGTTGAGAAAACGCTCATCAAGAATCTATCATATCAATCCAAATCAAGTATCTCAAACCCATCCAACCTCAAGTATCAAGTATTACACCTCTATCCAATCTCAAATCAAAACATCAATATACGTACATGTCACTCACACCACAAATACTCATCCTTTAAAGAGAAAACGAGAAGGAAGATGAGATGAAGCAGACAAAGAAAAAATAATACCTGGCGCAACCTACTCCTCTGGAGCATCATCCTCATCATCACTCATGTCCATGCGCCAACGATCAAAATCCCTATAGAGATTATTTAGCTTCCTATCTATCTCACGTTCATCGGCTTGCATCTTTCCTAATTTTCTATCCTTCTCCACATAATTAGCATGCAACTTGTTGTATCTCATATCGAGCGCGGCATGGCTAGTGGTAAGCAAGCCCAGCTGGCGGTTCGTCACTTTCTGCTCATTGTTCAGGTTGGCAAGATACTCATTCATCAACCTAAACTACTCCCTGAATCACTCGTCAGGACCACCCTAATACTGCTGCTGTGGCTGTGCTGGAAATGGTGGTGGTGGCATGTCATGCTGCTGCGGAATATCCATCTCAAGATTGACCTGCTCCTCTCCAGGCATCTCACCATGCTCAAACGCGTGCACATCATGCTCTCCATGCTACTGCTGTGGCTCTTGCTGCCCCTACTGTCCTTCATCAACTGTTCTTTGCAGCTCCTGGTAAATCCCTGCAGCGTACATTTGAGCTATAGTCCTCCAGTCACCTCTCCTCAATCATGTAACGGAGATAGCCTCATGCGCCAAAGTGTTCATCAACTTATTATCATCATTCTGGATCGTAGTCAAACCCCTCACACCGTATGGAAATATGAAAGAAAAGGGCTTAGATCCCCTAGTGTACAGCCAATCTCCATCCCGATGATAAGCGAATCCAGATTTCACACATGCACTCATGACTAGGTCCGGATCCTCCAAGATAGGTGTAATGCCAGTGAAATCCATGTGGTACGACTCAGCATAGGAGTAAGCAATCCTCCAATATTCACTCTCTGAAATATGGAACTCCTATTCTGTAAAGCTGTTGAATCAAATATGAACCCACATTGAACTTCACTCCATTCAACATATACCAAAGAGCATGTAACTCTTCTCTAGACACGCAACTTCCCTCTGATTGGGTGAATAGTGTGTTCCCTAAAACTCGATCCATATATCGAATAACGGGGTTACGAATCAAAGAAACATGAGCATCCTTGGCCTTGAAATCCATGTCCTCTTCATAAATAGCTCCCCAGAAATGATTTGCATTGAAATACCCATTCCCGTGCCTAGAGATCCCCCTTGGAGTTTCGAACAACACGTTGAAATCCTCAGATGTCCATGTTCTCTTCTCGCCTCCCAGCTGGAAAGAACACTCATAAGGAAGGGAACTAGAACCCTTCTTGACAGTGATAGAGCACAGAACCTCCGCAGTCACATGAAAGTACGTCAGCCTCTTAAACTCCATGAAATTATGAATGCCCACTTGATCAAACATCCACATGATATCCTCACGGATATATATCGTCAACATAGCCCCATCATCCTGGTACCTCGTTCGAGCGATCTTATCAGACATATCGCCCTATCGATCCTTTATCTCATCTCAATTTTCCATTCGAATCTTAAAATCCTTAGGCAGCATCTCCTTAAGCCTCAATTTCCTAATAACCTTGTCCTCACGAGACGGCCTATCCTGTCTCTTCTTTTACCAAACTTCAGTCACCTTTCCTTTTCTTACAAAACAATATTTTAATACCAAATGGATACAAGAAAAGCAAACTAAATCTAGTTCAAAAACTAACTATACGTGAAATTCTACTCAAGACTTCAAGTTTTCATGCATAATCAGCTTCAAACAAGTATGCTTCTAACTTCATCATGAATTAAACAATCAAAACATTCACATGCTAATTCAATTCCACTTCAAATTCAACTCTTTAATTTAAACTATCAACAATTTCATCAAACACATCACTTCCTTAAGCATGCCTCTATCAAATTCCATAATTCAACTCAAAATTCAACATGCTTCACTTCACTACTAAATTACTCATCAATTTCACATAAACATCAAGGTCTAGCAACAAACCAACAGTTAAAATCGAATCCATCACTTGTTCATATGAGATTTCAAATAGAAATTCAATTTACACCATGAATCCATATAATAACTAGTTCAATCAACTTACCCACTTATAATCAAGCAATAGGACTTCAATCCTAAGGTAATAGAGTCAAGAGAACATACCTTTCGATCTGGCCATGGCTATTATGAACTAAGTATGAAAATTTTCCAAATTGAATGAAGAACCCTAGTTTTGCAACTAAATCGCTCTAATTTCGTGAGAATTCGAGTATGGGAAGGATGGAAAGTGGTTTCGTTGGAGTAGAATCAAGTGAAATCGAAGTTTGGAAGAGAGGATTTTTGGTTCGGAGAGGATTCGAGTGAGGGTGGTGTAAAGAATGTATGGAATAGGGGCAAAAAATCGAATTAAACGCGACTTACCATTGTGGTTCGACCCAAACTAGGTGGTCGAACCTCCTTGTCGTGGTCGAACCATGCTTTTGGATGATTTTCGCATTTGGTTCGACCTAAACCATTGGTCGAACCAGCCTGTAACAAACTTTCAGGTTGCTGGTTCAATTCGAAGCCTAGATTGAACCATAACACTCTTGGTCGAATCGATCTGTAACAAATTCTCTGATGGCTGGTTCGAGTCGAACGTCTGATCGAACCACATCACTTTTGGTCGAATCAACCTGTAACTGATTCTTTGATCCATGGTTCGACTTGGACTGCTTGGTTCTACCTGTCTCCTTAGTCGAATCGAGCCCTTGTTCCCTCAAAATCCACTATTCTTTGTTCCCTGCAAACTTCAAGCTCAAAAATGATCATTAGGTACCAAAACAGATCAACACTAAGCTAGAGAACCACTACTAAGACTCATAAATTATGTGCATATACTCCGCGTACAACACAATAAATAAAACACCACTAAACATAACGCAAATTGCAAAAAATTGACAAGTCAAAACTTGTTAAAGTTTTAATATGCCGCAAAAAATCAACTCCCTTACAAACGTTACAAAGAAAAGATTATACTCTCGGTGCTACGTTGAGGTAAGTACATTACACCCACCCCCAAACTTAGTTAGAAACTATAGTCGAAACTAAGTTTGCAAGAAGATGTAATTTCCGATAAGTAAGCACGTCAAATATAAAGATTTCTTACTCACACTAAGGAAATAAAATAATAAAATAGGAGGAAAAGCCCCCAATAGGCACTATTGTTTAACGTCAGAGAGTCACGATGGTACCATATCAATTCAAGGTATCCTCAAAGACGACGTAAGCATCATCCGGCAACATATAATTCTTCAATCGATGCCTATTCTCCGCTATGATGTCTCCATCTTTGTCCACGATTTCAAAACTCCCCCTCCGCAGGCTTTATGGATAATGAACGGTCCCATCCACCTCGATTTCAATTTTCTTGTAAAGAGCTTCAAACGAGAGTTAAAAAGTAATACCTCATCACCTTGCTTGAATTCCTTGTAAGTGATCTTCGAATCATGCTATTTCTTCATTCTTTCCTTGTAGATCACTAAATTCTTGTAAGCTTGATTTCTGAACTCGTCTAAATTATTGATTTGAGTCAACCTCAACTCTTTTTGATCCTTAAGGCACAAGTTCAAACTTCTCAATGCCCAAAAAGCTTTATGCTGAATCTCAACGGGTAAGTGACGTGTCTTTCCATAGACAATTTGATAAGGGAACATGTTAAGCACAGTCTTGTACGCAGTTCGGAACCCCACAAAACTTCATCGAGCTTCATAGCCCAATCCTTCCTATTAGTACCGACTACTTTCTCCAAGATTTGCTTCACTTGTAGGTTGGAGACTTCGACTTGCCCATTAGCTTGAGGATGATAGGGTGTAGTGACCATATGCTTAACATTATAATCTTGAGCATTCTTTCATGAAGCTTGTTGACGAAGTGGGAACCTCCATCAATTACAAGTGCTCCAGGGACTCCATAGCAGGTAAAAATATATTTCTTCAAGAAAGACAACATGGTCTTTGAATCATTCATTCGAGTGGGAATGACTTCCACCCACTTAGAAAGATAATCAACCACTACAACATAAGTGACATTAGGTAACATACAAAAAGTGTTACTTAATAATAAAAAAATATTATTATAGGTCTTAAGTAATATTTTTTCGGTGTCGCTTTTGCCCATGTAACCTAATATTTAATGTTACATTTTTTAACTTTTGATAACACCTTAATCATGAATATATCAAATGTAACATTTCGTCGTAACACTTTTAAACATGTTACATATACTATTAATGTATTAAAATCTTTCATTTAACATTATATATGAACAAACTTAAAACAAAAGAAATACTACATTCAAAGTAGATTTTCCATAAATAATCATTATTATCTCATAAAAGCATACAAAATTTTATACCAATATAGGGACGGATAGTATATAAAACCAATCAATACCTCACCATCTTTATGCAATATTCTTCTTAGAGAAAGTCAAGATAGATTGAGAAATACAATCTCCTATATAAGAGCATAAGAATAAATATAAAACTATTATTTATATTTAAAAAATTGAAAAAAAAATAAGGAATTGATTTCTTTTCTAAGTAAACTAAATAAAATCAATTAAAGATTATGTTTTCATATTATCAACCAAATAAGGCACTTATAAACGGCACTTTTCATATAAATACTACTATTTTAATTGTTATTCTATTCCTTTTAATATATCAAAAAGCTTTAAAAATTAATTTATATTTTTTATAATTTTGTCTATATATTTATTTTTAAATACAATATAAAACTTATTTCAAATAAAAAAATTTAAATTTCATGGAGTAAAAAAATATTTTGATTTTGTAAATATTATTTATGAAATATAATATACTACAATAATTAAAATTTGTTATATATATTTATTTGTATGCAACACATATATACATATAATAAATCCTTTTTAAATAAAATTATATTAAAGTGTAACATATATAAATATTTCACATGTATGAAAAGTGGAATATTGTTATACAAAATTATTACCTATATAAAAATGTTACATAATTATGTTACTTAAGCATAAGTGTTACATGACAAGTGTAACTTATTTAAAAGTGTTAAATGCATGTGTTACGTATTAGAAAAGTGTTACTCGTCTATGTTACCAATATAAATAATGTTACAAATGTGTTACATATTATGGTAATTTTGAAAATGTTACCGATTTGTGTTAATTAAAATAAAAGTATTACTCTAAATTGTTACTTAATGTCACTTATGTTGTAGTGAACTGCTAGAAGGATGTAAACAAATCCATTATATGGGGGGAAATGGCCCCATAAAATCAATCCCCATACATCGAAGATCTCAACAACAATGCTCGGCTGAAGTGGCATCTCATCTCTTCTACTTATGTTTCCCATCCTTTGACATCTATTGCATGTTGCTACATAAGATTCACAGTCTTTAAACAAAGTAGGCCAATAAAGAGCAGATTAAAGTATATTAGATGTTGTCTTTTGGGTTCCAAAATGACCCCGTTAGGTTGTGTGTGAAAAAATCAAAGACACTCTCCATCTCCATCTCGGGCACACACCTACAGACGATAGAATCCATACAAATCTTGTATACAAATGGATCATACCATATGAAATTTTCAACATCCCTTTTAAACTTCGCAAGTTGACATAATCCGCATACCATGAATCCACTTCTTGAGCAGCAACTACACAAGCTCTTTTCGCTCTTTCAGCAAACACCGTCATAATCTTCTCATCAGGGAACATCTCCTCTATGTATTCGAATAAATCATCACAATGCTCCCTTGTCTCCACCTTGATAGGTGATCCACAAATATATTCTCCGTACCTTTCTTATCTCGGATCTCTATATCGAATTCCTGTAGAAGAAGAATCCATCAAATGATACTTTGCTTTGCTTCCTTATTCTCCATTAAGTACCAGATTGCAGAATGATCCGTGTACACAATGGTCTTCATGCCAACCAAATAGTGTCGAAACATATTAAATGTATACACAATAGCTAGAAACTCCTTCTCAGTGGCAGTGTAGTTTTTTTGTGTTGCATCAAAAGTCTTACTCGCATAGTAAATGGCGCAAAACTTCTTCTCTCTCAACTACCCAAGCACCACTCCAAGTGCTTGATCACTTGCATCACACATAAGTACAATTGGTTGAGTCTAATCCGGTGTGATCAAGATAGGTGTAGTAATAAGTGCCTCCTTCAAAACCTAAAAAGCTGTCAGATATTCATCATCAAACACAAATTGAAGATTCTTTTCAAGTAAATGAGACAACGGTTTGGAGTATTTTGAGAAGTATTTGATAAATCTCCTATAAAATCCTGTGTGTCCAAGGAATGACCGCATTCCCTTCTCATTAGTAGGTGGTGGAAGCTTCTCAATCGCCACCACATTTACTCTATCCACCTGCAATCCGTTGGCTGAAATATGATGCCTTAGAACAATCTCATCTCTCACCATGAAGTGGCACTTCTCCCAATTCAAGACAAGATTATTTTCTTGACATCTCTTCAAAACAGTAGATAGGTTAGATAAACAAATATCAAAGGAGGAACCAAACACAGAAAAATCATCCATAAACACCTCCATAATTTTCTCTATCAACCCATCAAATATTGTCATCATGCATCGCTGAAATGTAGCAGGTGTATTACACAATCTAAAAGGTTTCTTCCTAAAGGCAAAAGTTCTATAAGGGCAAGTAAAAGCAGTCTTTCTTTGGTCCTTGGGTGCGATCATGATTTGATTATATCCCGAGTACCCATCCAAGAAACAGTAAAAATCATACCCTGCAAGATGATCAAGAATTTGATCCATGAAAGGAAGAGAAAAGTGGTCTTTGCATGTATTTTCATTCAATTTCTTATAGTCAGTACACACGCGCCATCCTATAGGAATCCTAGTGGTTAGAGTCTCGCCATCATCGACTTTCATAATAGTCATGCCCCCCTTCTTAGCTATAACATGCAATGGACTCACATAGGGACTATCACTAATTGGATATATAATTCCTGCATCTAACCATGTTAGAATTTGCTTCCTAATTGCTTCTTGAATAGCGGGATTTACCCTCTGCTAATTCTGAATGCTACTCTTGACTTCATCTAACAATCTCGTCATATGCATGGAATATGATGGACTAATACCTTTCAAATCATCAAGAGACCAAACAATTGCAGAATTATACTTCCTAAGCACATCTAATAACTCATCGATTTGATCATCAATTAGAGAAGAAGATACAATTACCGGGTATATTTCATTTTTTCCTAGATAAGCATACTTCAAGTGCTCCGGTAGTGGTTTCAACTCCTCTTTCTTCTCTTCTTTTACAGTGCTCTCTCTATCCAACGGTAAGTACTTCCTAGTCCACTTCACCTCTTCAAACTTGGTCATTTGTGATTCATATCTGTCATCACCCAAAGCAAGTAAATTTTTATGAAATTTAATACATACCTCATTGGAGAGCTCATCTACCTCTGTGGTGGGAAAAGTAAAAAACTCCGCTAAGCATGTCTCCAATGGATCATTTGAAAGGATTAAAGACATATCTTCCTTCACGATCTCCTCTACCACATCAATGCTGTGACACTGCGTCTCCATTGGCATCTTTATTGCTTTATCAAGGTTGAACAAAACCTCTTATTTATCCATGTGCAGCCTTAGCTCACCCTTTTGCACATCAATCATAGCTCCAGCAGTGGCAAGGAATGGTCTCCCTAAGATGAGGGGAACATTATCCTTGTCATCTTCCATCTCAAGCATAAGAAAATCTACAGGAAAGACTAGTTTATCCACTTTTATGAGAACTTCTTCGATTACACCCTTTGGAAAAGTCATAGACCTATCCATCAATTGTAAAGCAACCGTTATGGGAGTTAACTCCCCCAAACCAAGCCTTTGAAATATTGACAATGACATCAAATTTATGCTTGCCTCAAGATCGCACAAGGCTCATCGTGTCGGCCCCTTCCCAATCTCCAAGAGTGCTTCAGAGAAAGGAATGCTCAAGCTTATCTTATTCATGATATCTAAAAATTTCTTGAAATTTTCTTCCAATCCCTTCTTTACTAACTTGAAAGGAAACAGAGGATGTATCTTAGTCTTGGGAATACCTCATTCATCACGTTCAACCTTCTCTACTTTATCCTTCTTGGCTCTCAATCTCTTTGCTCTTTCCCATTTCTTCTCTGCTATAAGCTTAATATTCTGCTCTTTCGATGGTACTAGAGTAGCATCAACATCAAGTAAAGCATTCGGCATGAAAAATGGTACCGAATGAGGTGGTTCGACCATGGTTCGACCAGGGGTGCTGGTGGAACCAGGTGTTTAATGGTAGAACAGAGCTTCTGCAAGTATTTTCTCCCCCGGATAGGCTGGTTAGACTAACTAGGTTGGTCGAACCATCTCGGTCGTGGTCGAACCGTGCTCTAGAGAAAATAGGGTACTGCAGACAGGTTGATTCGACCACGGTTCGACCAACAGGATTGGTCGAACCATGCTGGTTGTCGAACCGGCCGACTGGAGCTTCCGAAATCATTTTTGGTGTCATCGGTCCTTCATACTAAGTTCCAGACCTCAACGTGACAGCGGTAGCACTATTTCGGGTCTGCTATACTTTGAGATGGGAACTTACCCTTCTCAACGGTTTGCATCAATTGGTTAACATTCTTGGCCATCTGCCCCATCAACAACTTCAAGTCCTTCATCCGCTTAGATATATCCTCATGATTTGCATCAATCTTTGCCTCAAGCTTCACCTTTAGGCGATCCACTCTTGCATCATTCCTTGCCATGTACCTATTCACCGTATCCTCAAAACCAGGTTTTTCTTCTTCAACCTTAGCACCTGGATCAACACCAACAGGATATTGTACTGCTGTATTAGGATTACTCCATGAAAACTCCGGCCTCCTTGGTTGTTGATAATTACCAGGGAGGCCACAATTATTATAATTTCCTTGATAATTCCAGTTCTCTTGATTTTAGAACCTCGTTCCAAGAATACTTTGACCCATGACATAGTTCATCTCTTCCAATTCCTCTTGGCTAGCTCCTTCATGACAAACATCCTGCTGCAAAATTGGTACTCACTATGCTATTTCAGTAATCTATTTTTGCTAAGACTCAAGTAACTTGTTGATACTAGCCAAACTAGAGATAATCCCATCTTCTCTATTTGACTTAACCATTATGTGCTCAACCTGCGCTACTTTTCCAAGGACATAAGTGTCTCTCACTCGTTTAGTTGGCCAATCTCTTGAATTCATCGAAATATCCTCAAAGAGCTTTTTGGCCTCAACGGATGACTTTGTAAGCAATGCTCCATTCGATGAAGCATCTAGTAAAACTCGAGAATCACAGTCCAATCCGTTATAGAAAATACTAATATATTGAGCTTTAGATAGCCCATGTTGTGGATACTTCTTATGTATGTCCTTGAATCTGTCCCAAGCCTCATGAAACATCTCATTACCACTAATAGCAAATTGACTGATTTCTTATTTCATCTTAAACACCTTCAAAGGTGGCATGTATCACTCCAAGAATTTCAATTTCAATTGCTCCCAGATAGTGCATTCAGCAGCATCAAGAATATCGTACCAATCTCTCGCCCTTTCAGTAAGCGAGAACTTAAAAAAGATGATCCTCCTTGCATCTTCATGAGTTTCTGCATCCATTTGTGTACTTGCATAACCAAGGAACTTATTCAGATGTTGCAGAGGATCTTCAAAGATTCCCCCAGAGAAGAGACTCCTTTCAATCATGCTGATCAAAGCAGGTTGAAGATCAAAATCAGCTCCAGCCCCTCTTACTCTTAACAGCCCCGCATTTCCTCCTCCGTTGTTCTTAATGACTTCACGGATGGCAAGATTATCCAGATTTGCCACCATATTGACTGCTTCTGCTTCCAAGTTAACGTCGGATGCAGCTTCAGTCGCTTGCGAGTTCAACTTGTCAACTTCAATTCCTAAATTAAGAGCTCTAGTTAGTTCTACATTCTTATTCTTCTTCTTCTTCCCCTTTTCTTCCTTGACGATGCTCCAATCTTCGAATTACAATGTTCTAAATCTCCTACCTTTGATCTAGTGAGCACACACCTAAGAAAAATAAGCATTAGAAAATAAAGACAAGAATAAAGTAGACTCAATTAAACTAAAATAATAAACTAATAATTAATTTCGTCCCCGTCAACGGTGCCAAGAACTTGATGAGCGTTTTTTCAATACACAATATTAATCCCCAAATGTGAAGGATGCTATTGTAGCTTTGATAAGCGATCAAGTGATTATCTAACCCAAAGGATTTATTATTATCAATTTATTTATATTCTAACTTAATAAGACTATTATGGCAAAATAGTTGTGTGATTATGTAACTAATAAATAAATAATTAAAAGAACAATTAAAATAAATAAATAGTAGAGATTGAACGAAAGTGAATAAGTGAGAAGATAGGTAGTCTTTCGGGCCATCCAGTTTTACTTATTAATTTTCCTTCCTTGTATCAATGTCCGACTCTGCCTTGTGGAATATGGACGCATCACTAAGCCATGCAAATCTACTCTATAGACACAAGTAAATAAGCGTGTGACACGTATGAATATCCTTGGAGCAAGAGATATAATTCACCCTCTTTCTAGGTACTATTAGTATCAATTATTTCATGTGTACTTCGTACTCTAACTTGATATGATCTCCCTTTATATGTACTATGAAGTTATTCTCTTTGTCCTACTTATTAACCCGAATCATATTCAATTAACAAGTATTTATATAAGATAGTTCTAATGAGACTTCGGAGTCCTCTCACTTATAATCGTAACATGGAATCCTGCTCAGCAGTGAACTCACTCAATCAATAATCAAGATATGTATTCAGATTCTACATAACAATTAATGATGCACAAAACAACTTTGAGTATGAATTAAAAACACATAGTCTTATATAAAATAAACTACAAGTAGTGTTGTACGGAGTATACACACGGAAGTTCAATTAACTTATAAAACCTTCATAAACCCTAGAACTACTGAAGCGATTCTAGCCCATGATTGATTGAAGAACAATCATGGTGGTTTGATAGATCTTACCAACAGTCTTGAAAATTAAAAGATAAATTAAGATGCTAAGTAAACTCTAGATGCGGGTGTCGTCGCGTCTCTCTCCATCTTGAATCTTCACTTGGTTCTCACTTAATTCGACAAACAAATCTCTCTCCACAGCTCCGTGGATGATGGTAGGGTTGCGGATATTGTGTAGAATGAAGGTGGTGGTGAATTCCCTTTCCCTTGTGTAGAGTCTTTCTTTTATACTTACGAGCTCTCCTTACAGACCTAGAATGGACTTTTAGAGTGAAAACACGCATTGAAGATGTAAAAATATGGATCCAGACATTTCCAGAACATCGATTCGACCAAGGCCTGGTCGAATTGGCCTGTAATTCACTGGAAGGTCTACGGTTCGACCTGAATGGCTGGTCGAACCATACGCATCGTGGTCGAATCACCAACTGCGAAAAGTTATGCTTCTGGTTTGACCATAGTTCGACCATCATGCTTGGTCGAACAATAATGTCGTGGTCAACCACACTTCTGTCGCCTCTCTGCAGCTGGTTCGACCATGGATGCTGGTCGAACCACTCTCCTGTTGGTCGAACCGGGTGCCTTCAACACTCTTTCTCCAGTTCTGATTACTTCTATCTCATTTTTCTTCAAAAATTCACTCAAACGGAGTCAAACATACCTGATTCGTGACTTTCCACTACATATCTCGATTTATCTTCACTTATGATCAAATCATACATCATTATCACAATAATTAAGGCTTAAAACATGTGAATTTACACACTTATCATCCTTCCTGTTCTATTGCTTTATTTATTTTATGTGAGTAAGATATTTTTATATTTAAGGTGCTTACTAATCGGTAATTTCATCTCTTTGCAAACTTAGTTTCTACTATATTTTCTAATGTATGGGGGTGTGATGTTCTTACCTCATCGTAGCACCAAGAGTATAATCTTTTCTTTGTAACATTTGTTAGGGAGTTGATTTTTTGCGGTAAATTGAAACTTTAACCAGTTTTGATGTGTCGATTTTTTTTGCAATTTTCTTAATGTTCAGTAAATTTTTATTTTGTAGTGTGAGCGGCATGTTTTATATAGTCTAAGTAGTGATTCTCTAGCTATTGTTTTGGCATGTACTTAATGTTGTTTTAGAGTCTGTTTTATAAGGATGAAGGAAATCACGAAAAATGAAGCGTCAAAAGGCTGTTCGACCAAGATTGTCGCTGCTCGACCAGTCACTGAGGTTGAGCGGAGGTTGAGCGGAGGTTGAGCGGCACTTCTGGAAACTGGTTAAGAGTTGTATTTGGTGATCTCATGAATTATACACGACTCCTTGGTTTGAATGCATTGCCTCGGGATGAGCAACATGTAAGTTTGGGGGTTTGATGAGTGTGTAAATTCATGAATCTTGCGTCTGGATTTGTGCTATTATGAAGTGTTTGAAGGTTGTAATCGGTTGTAAATCGATATATATTGTGAAAAGACACGGATCAGGTGTTGCTGAAGCCATTTGAGTGGTTTTTCGAAGGAAATCGGAATGGAAGTGCTGAAAAATCTGAAGAAAGGAAGTCGAAGCCATCCGTTTTCACAGGAACGGATGGCTTCGATTTCCTTTCTTCAGATTTCAACACTTCCATTCTGATTTCCTTCGGAAAACCACTCAAATGGCTTCAACAACACCTGATCTGTGCCTTTTCACAATATATATCGGTTTACAACCAATTACAACCTTCAAACACTTCATAATAGCACAAATCCAGGCACAAGATTCATGAATTTACACACTCATCAAACCCCCAAACTTACTTGTTGCTCATCCCGAGGCAACGCAATCAGACCAAGGTGTCGTGTATAATTCACGAGATCACCAAGTACAACACAGAAAAATTACGAAAGTTGGATGTGCGTTTTCAGCATTCTTGCACAAATTGCACATTTTCTCCAACTTTGCATTTTTCATCCTTCTTCCACCTAAAACACAATAAAACATCTCAAGTGCACCTTTTTCTCACATACAATGAATATAAGACACTTGTGCTAATATATAATAAGAATTTCCATCAAAAAGTGTTAAATTGGACACTCAAACACGCTAATTTCCACTCTCATCACACTTTCTTCCGGAGAGTGCGTGGTTTCAGGTTGGAGGACGACTGTAGTACAAGTATGTGAATGAGTTCAATAGGGCTTTTGGAAGCCCGAAGGGGATTTCAACACAGGAGCACGAGGGGTTCGATGCAGATGAGTTCTGGAGGTCGATCACAGGACTGCAAGGAGCCTATAACCCTTAACAGTCATGGGCTGCCTTCATTCGCAACCCGGTGATCGTTTACATGGACCGAATCCTTGAAAATACCCTATTTGCCCTACCTAAGGGTGGTTGCATTTCGAGAGGAGAGTTGTATGTGCTTTGGTGTATGATGAACAGGGTCCATTTCAATCTGGAAGCATATCTACTTCAGCAACTGCATTGGTTCACCACACACACATTTCAGAAGGTTAACATAGGGGGCTGATCACACCGATAGCCGAGCACCTTAATGGTGATTTGTCAGGACATCGGCCTATCCTAGTAGACCCGGATTTGATTATGTCAGCGTGTGTGAGGATGAACTTGGCTTGGAGGGAGGATGGTGTATGGATGTTCATCCGATGGATTAACCTGATTTCTTTCAATATGCCTTTCTCTCTTGTTGATCTTACCTTTGTTCAGATCAATGTGAACTTACTGATGAACACTCCTCCTCATATCGCGATCTCTACTACGTATTGTGCGAATGGAGATTGACAAACATTGGCTCAGATCATCTAGATGGGTCTATCTAGATCTAGATATGATTTTGGTAGAAAATTTAGAGGAGTATGAGGAGAATGAGCCATATGAGCCACAACAGCCATAGTCGCATCAGCCGTTTCAACAGCAGTAGATTTCTGAGGTACATATGGAGATGCCTCACAATTTTCTGGAGATGGAAGTTCCTCCGATGCAGCCACCGCCACCACAACGACAGCAGCAATATGAATTCTGGCAGTCTTAGGATCGCTTCTATTGAGAGCAATTCAGGTTGATGCATGATCATTTTAATACCATGAACACAAATCAGCAGGTGACAAACCGTCAGCTAGCTTTGGCGAACATGAACTATGATGCACTCAACCTTAGGTATGATGCCATAGAGAGGAGGTTTGGAGATTTAAACGAGTTGATGCATGAGCATTTTAATACCATGAACACAAATCAGCAGGAGACAAATCGTCAGCTAGCTTTGGCGAACATGAACTATGATGCACTCAACCTTAGATATGATGCCATAGAGAGGAGGTTTGGAGATTTAAACGAGAACTACGAGGCATTGGATAGGAAGATTGATACCTTGCAAAGGGATTTCAATGATTGGCGCAATGAGAACAGTGATGATCATGATGCTCCGGAGGAGTAGAGTACACCAAGTTTTTTCCTTTGTCCATTTTCTCTCGCCTCCCTTCTATTTTTCACTTAATAGGTTGGGTATTGAGTGAGTGGTTGAGTTGGGTTGTATGAGATTCATGTGTGCGTGGTATGTACCATATTGATTTGATTGATGGTGTTGATGGATATTTGTATACTTGATGTGGATATTGATGGATTGAGTAGAGATGCTGACTCTTTTACATGCATGTGCACTTGTATTTGATATATGTTGATTTTGTTTATGAAAAGCATGTGTTTATTTGATTACTTGTAGTTTATGTAGAGATTGATGTTGATTGCATGTTTTGAAGAGTACTTAGGAATCTATTACCCATGTCAGATTTTGAGCCTAATAATCATGCTACATCCATGCATGATAGTTTATTCTTGTATCATTTATATGTTCATATTCTAGAACTTGACTTGGAGTCTTGTGTGTGATGTATGACGGTTAGATAATATGACATGATCTTAGGCCATTATTGTTTAATTGAGCCACTTTGCCAAATTTTACCTTTTCTTATAATGTGTGTATCATTGTAAGCCCCTTTGAGCCTTAAAGCTTTTTCTTTGGCGTACCTTTGAGAAAAGCCTATTACCTTTACTTAAGCCTTTTAAATATCCTATTTACTAGTAGAGAGTAGAGGTGAATAAATTGCTAAGTGATGAATTTGAAGAGGAAAATGAAGGAAAAATTGGTGGTAGTAGTGAAGAAATTCATGGTTAAATCTTGTTTAGGGGGTAGTGCCTAAAACCAGTACCTCTAATGCTTAGAAGGGTAGTACCCGAAATTGGTACACTTGTGCTTGAAAAGGAGAAATATGTTGATTTTAAGTGAAGAATGAGAAAAGAAGAATTGAAAATATCATGAGTAAAGATCGGAGTAGAAGAATGAAGTTGTTTGATGAAAAGTAAAACTATAAGGTAATTCTATACTAGTGAATGAGTCACTTTATCTATATTCTCCTACCTTACCAAGAGCCAATATTACAACCCAAGAACGAGTCTTTTGTGATCCTAGTGTTGAAGTAATTATGAATTGATTTTTGAGACCTTTGTCAAGCTTATGGTTACGCAAACTTATGAATTGATTATGAGTGTATATACTAACCCTTTTAAGTGTATATCTTTTACACTTGAGAGCGAGAGTAAATACTTACCTAGTGAGCTAGATGAATTTGCACTCGTAGAAGTATTGTGATTGATTGATGTTTTTGCATGGATGAGCGGTATGATGGATGCATATTTTGATTTGATGGAATTGCATGTGTTATTATAAGTTATGCATGTTATGAGGATCTTGTGAATCACACTCTAGTGCCTTTGTTTTGATTTCATTGCCTCGGGACGAGCAACGTGGAAGTTTGGGGGTTTGATGAGAGTGATAATTCACGTGTTTTGAGCTCTGATTTATGTGGAAATTGAGTACGATTTGGTCAATAATAAAGGCAAATCGAGTTGTTTATGGAAAAGTCATGAATCAAATTCTACTGAGGCTATTTGAGAATATTTATGTAGAAAAACAAGTCAAAAGTGTTCAGAATCAAAAAACACAGTTTTTGAGGTACTGCTCGATCTCAGAAGGAGCCGCTCGACCAAGACATGTTGGTCGAGCGAGGGTAGTTTTGGTCGAGTGAGACATCAGACAGAGCTTCAGCTTACAGAGAAGCCACTCGACTGCCGCTCGACCAAGGTCGAGGCTGCTCGACCTAGCCATTTTGGTCAAGTGGGGACACGCTATTCTATTTTTGGTAATTCCGTACCTCCAGTGCGTGTTTTGGCATATTTTCCAATAAAAATCCCAGTAAAGGTCGGTAAGAAGGGTTTACAAGTATAAAAAGTGAAGCAGATCACATTAAGAATAGAGTTAGATTCCACATCCATCCTACACCACATCCAAACCCTAACTCTATCCGCAGGAGCTGTAGAGAGAGATTCGTGCAGCAAATCAAGTGAGAACCAAGTGAAGATTCAAGATGGAGCAAGAAGTGACAGCACCCACATCGAGGATTTATTTCACAATTTAATCTTTCTTGTAATATTCAAGACTATTGGTAAGATCTATCCAAACACTATGAACGTTCTTCAAAGCGTCATGGGCTAGAACTGCTTTGGTAGTTCTAAGGTTTATGAAGGTTTTACTATTTAATTGAACTTTCGTGTGTATACTCCGTACAACACTTTTGTGGATTCATTTTATATAAGACTATGCATTTTTAATTCATACTCAGAGTTGTTTTGTGCATCATTAACTGTTATATAGAGTCTAAATATATATCTTGGTTATTGATTGAGTGCGTTCACTGCTGAGCAGAATTCCATGTTATGATTCTAAGTGATGGAACTCCGAAGCTTCATTAGAACTATCTTATATAAATACTTGTTAATTGAATTAAATTTGGGTTAGTAAGTAGGATAAAGAGGATAATTTCATAGTACCTATAAAGGGATATCGTATCGGGTTAGAGTACTTAGTGCACGGGAAATAATTGATACTGATAGTACCTATAAAGGGAGGTGAAATTGTGTTCTTGCTCCGAGGTAATTCACACGTGATACACTCTTATCTGCTTTTGTCTATAGAGTAGATTTGCATGGTTTAGTGATGCGTCCATATTCTACATGGCAGAGTCGGATATTGATATACGGAAGAGAGATTAATTAGTAAAATTGTATGGCCCGGAGAGCTAACTATTTTCTCACTTGTTTAACTCTCGTTAATTCTCTACTATTTTCTATTTATTCGTTATTTAATTATTCTAGTAATTAATTTAATAATCATTCTCCAAATAAATTGCCAAATAATAGTTTTAGTTAATTCAGTTAATAATAGATTGATAATCATCCGTCCTTTGGGTTCAATAATATAACTTGGTCGCTTATCAAGCTACAATAACATCCTTCATATTTGGGGATTATTGTGTGTTGAGAAAACGCCCATCAGTAGCTGAACAAGTTGTAACTTTTTTATTTATAATTGCCCACCACACAAAGAATCAATTTGTTAAATTTAATCACAAACAGTCGGGTCGAATTGTCAGTATTAACTTTAACGAAGTTCTGAAAGCTGTTATTAAACTCCATCCAATGATGTTAATATGACCGAATCCTATAAATGTAGAGTGCACAGACAACAAATGGAAATGTTTCAAGGTGACTTCTCTTTACATAACTAATATGATCAATCTTATATCTTTTTTTTAATTTTACCTTCAATAAAATATTTAATCTTGTAGGGGTGTTTAGGTGCATTAGATGATTCATACGTCAATGTTATAGTCTCTGTGAGTGACCAAGGACGTTATCGGAATAGGCATGGTAATACTGCAGTTAACATTCCAGCAGTTTGTGACATTAATTTGAATTTCATTTACGTATTGAATGGTTGAGAAGGAAGTGCTAATGACTCCTAGAGCTGTCAGAATGGGCCGGACCCAAAACTCTCCTCAACCCGCCATTCGGCGGGCTTAGACGGGGCGAGCCTAGACGTGTTGCAGGCTGAAAATATGAGGCCCAACCCATTTAGAGGCGGATTGCGGTTTATGGTGGGCCAACCCACCTTTTTTTTACGATGTCATTATAATTATCATTATTTGAAAATGAAATATCAAAATGATGGAAGCTCTTACAAAATACTATAATGTTAATTAGATAATTAAAATATAAATATAGATTCCACAAAATAGCACCATGAACAATTAAACATGAACAAAGATCATTAATCAAACAACATAAAGTTTACTAATGTATATATAAATAAAACAACTTAAGTCTAATTATCCTCAAATGACACAAATTAAATCACAAAAAGTTTACTAGTTCTAAAGGCCAATCATAAAACTCAAAACATAATTGTAAAGTCTATTCAAAACTCATCCATCATAATATCATAATATAAAAATCGCAATCTTCATGTTGATCAATTATATCCTCGTCAATCTTCAAAGGATTAGATGTCTTAAATGTTTATCATTTGCATTTGCTTCAAATCCATATACATACATTTATATATTAAAATTTCAAAAATTAGAAACAAATTAAAAAATATGACTTAAAATTATTTACGAATTTTATATACTAATCTACGGTACAAAATACTTAGAATATTCATCATACGATTTAATTCATTATTTCAAAAAGGAGGGCGGTTATTTGCACCCCTAAATCTACTTAAGAACCCCTAGTTCTAGATATACCCCATTAAAATTTAAAGTTCATAGGTAAATTACTAAATACACCTCATTTAAGAAAACTTTACCCTTTTAATTAACTAAACCCTAAAAACTAATTAATGAAGAAATCCCCCTACATAAGCAGTACTCATCTTCAAAATCTTGAAATCTTTTCTGATTCCGGCAATGCGCCTTCAATTAGAATTGGAACAGGAGGAGGACGTAGTCGAGTGAGACAAGCAATGGGAGGTAACTTGACGAGTTTTGAGGCGGCACCGTAATGGCACCCTGAAAAAATAACAAGGAGAATGTTTAAAAAAAGATAGAACATATGCAACTAGCAAGTCAATAAAATTATGCGTGTTGGGACAAACTGTGTGAACCAATTACCATTATCACAGACAACATTGTTGGCATTGCAATTGGAATCCCTCTAATTAGAAGGACAAGCAAGTTATTAATTCCAGGACGATATGGACGATATTGAATGGGATACATTATAATGATCTCAACGACCATTTCGACTGAAATTTGAACATATGCTGGAATTGGAAGGGGATTTCAAGATTTGAAGATGTGTACTGTGTATGCAGAGGATTTCTTCATTAATTGGTTTTAGGGTTTAGTTAATTAAAAGGGTACAATTATTTTAAATGGGGTGTATTTAGTAATTTATAAATGAACTTTAATTTTAATGGGGTATATCTAGAACTCGGGGTTAGTTTAGTAAGGGGTGCAAATAGTCGCCCCTTTTCAAAAAAGATTAAAAAAAAGGAACAACAAATATTTGGAATATTCATTAGCAAAAATAAATAAATAAATAAATCATAGCGGGCCCAAACGGGCCAACCTGCCCCGTTTGGGTTTAGCCCGCCTAGGTTCGCCCCCCATTTAGGCCAGCTCATTTAAACCTGCCTCCAAACGGGCTGCAAAATTTATAAACCAACCCACTTTTATAAAGGCGGGGGCGGGCCGGTGATGAGCATTTTCTCAACACACAATTTTAATCTACAAGTATTAAGGATATCAATTGCAGCTTAAACAAGCAACCAAGTTAAATATCGAACCCAAAAGACAATGTATTATCAACTTAATTATTTACTAAATTAATTAAGACGAAAGACAATAAAAGTTTGAGGATTTAATTATTAATCTACTAACAAATTAATTAAAATAACAATTAAAATAAAATAAACACTAGAAGAATACGAATGTGACTCAAGAATGGAGAATAGGTAACCCTAGGGTAATCCAGTTTCACTCATTAATTTCCTTTCGTTTATCAATGTCCGAATCTACTTTGTGGAATATGGATACATCACTAAGCCATGCAAATCTACTCTATAGACACAAATAAATATACGTGTAATACTTGTGAATAATCATGGAGCAAGAGATATAATTTCACCACCTCCCATTCTAGGTAATATCAGTATCAATTATTTCCCCCTAGGATGGTAATCTAACCCGATATGATCTTCCTTTATAAGTACTATAAAATTAACATGTTTATCTTTCTTATTAACCCGAATTCAATTCAATTAATAAACATTCATATATGACAGTTCTAATAAAGTTTCGGAGTCCCCTCACTTAGAATCATAACATGGAATCCTGTTCAGCAATGAACGCGCTCAATCAACAACTAAGATATATATAAAAACTCTACATATCAGTTGAAGATGCATAAAATAATCGTGAATATGAATTAAAAACGCATAATTATATATAAATTAATTCCGCAAGTATTGTTGTATGGAGTATACACACAAAAGTTCAATTAATTCATAAAAAAAACTTCAAAACCCTAGATCTACTAAAATGTTTCTCGCCCATGATGTTACGAAGAACAATCATGGGGATTGGATAGACCTTACCCATATGTCAGAAAAATACAAGATAAATTAGGAAACAATAAAAACCCTAGATGTGGGCGTCGTTGTGTCTTTTTCCGTATTGAATCTTCCTCTTGGTTCTCCTCTTGATTCCACAGATGAATTTTGATGGATGGATGGAGGAAAGGATGTGGATGATGGTTGGGGATGGTGTAGTATGATTGTGTGTCTTTCACATAAAATATATATAGGTGTGAGAAGGAAATGAAATAAGGAAATAAAATATATGTGTGAATCATGGAGGATCATGGGATAAGGAGATTAATTGTGTCCAAGAAATAGGAAATATGGGCTAAGTTTTGGAAATTTTCAAAAATTCTCGGAAATTCTAGCCGACTGCTGCACTACCTCACAATGTTGAGCATAACTTTCTCATACAAACCTTGATTTGAGTGATTCTTACACCAAAGCGATCATCTCTTCTATGGCTTTCCAACCATATATCACACTGTCTGTTACAAGCTCGAAACAAGTACATAAAATTATGAAAGTTGAGCGTGCATTTTTCAGAATTACTCTAACTTTGCACTTTTGATCCTTTTTCCACCTTCACTGGGCTTTTGCTTGGAAAATACGCACATACATGCACTGGAGGTGTAAAATTCAATAAATCTGGCTCCGTGTCCTCGCTCGACTAGAATGGTCTTGGTCGAGCAAGGTCGACCTTGGTCGAGCAGCACCTTTGTAAGCTGAAACTCTATACAATATCTTGCTCGACCATTTCTGATGTTGCTCGACCAAATGATCTTGGTCGTGCGGCTCTTTCCTTGGTCGAGCGGCACCTAGAAATCTGTATTTTCCAATTCTGAGAACTTCTGACCTGTTTTCCACCTAAAACATAATAAAATACCTCAAATGCACCTTTTTCTCACATATCGGATATAAGATACTTGTACTAATATATGACAAAATTTTCCATAAAAAAGGTGTTAAATTGAACATTAAAACATGGTTATTTTAACTCTTATAAATCCCCCTAAACTTATCTATTGCTCGTCCCGAGGCAACACAATAAAAATAAAGAGAGAGAGTAAGAAAATTAGTGGGGAACAATGACTATGACCAATATGCCATTCACAATACAATTTTCCTCAACATAGGTAATGCAACTCTTATTACATGTAATAGTCAAATCATAACATATAAGATAAGACAATCACAACTAATCAAATACTCCATTGACATGTTCTCAAGGGAAGTATATATCACTCGCACTCAAGTGTAAAAGATGTACACTTATGGGTTAAGGTGTTTACACTCAAATTCAATTCAAGTGTATGAGTAACCATAAGCTTGCCAAAAGTCTCAAACTCTACACCACTAAAAGTATGATACGATAATGGGATAAAAAAGGACTTTTCTTTTTGATGTAATGTTGGCTCTTTGGTTAATGTAGGAAATATGTGGACAATGTGATTCAAAACTCGGATCAATCAAATGCGCATTCCATCATGAGCTTTCATTCTTCTTACTCACTTCAATTAAGCACAACATCCTCCTCAACTCTTTTACTTTTTTCTTTTCAAGCACAATATTTTTTTCTTTTTTCTCATTTTTTTCTCTCGATGTACCAGTTTCGGGCACTACCTCGCACATCCTCCATGGGATACTAGATTTAAGTACTACCTAGAGTGTTTGATTCAATAGAGTACTAGATTTAAGCACTACCCCATGATTTTCCTTAGATACACTTTCAAGCTCAATCCCTCCTTCAACTCCAATTTCGTTCCTTCCCAAGTTGTTATCAAGCTCCATCAACACACTTTGAAAAGCCATTAATACTCTTCTAAAAGGACAATCAAGGCTAAAAAAATTCAGATGCTCAAAGTGGTTATTTCTTGTAGGCTACCAAAGAATGAGATTTTTAAGCTCAACGGGGCTAACTACGGCGGTAGGGAATAATTTAGCTTTATGACTCATAAATTCAAGGATGGCCTAAAATCATCTCCCATCATCTAACACACATGTAGTTTCAAGTAAGACAATAGGCAAGTTCTAGAATACATACACAAGAATGATACTCATCAGAAAAGAAATATCATGTGATTATGTACATGAATAAGGCTCAAAATCTCACATGAATTTTTAGCAAGTAACATAGCACTTTTCATGATAAGTAATATCCCTCAAATACACTTCCTTCATTAATTTCAAGAGTATATGAATTTCAGTCGCAATAAAAAATTATAAGCTCATGTATGCAAAACCTAAATTAGAAATTCAATCATTTTACCTCCATGAATTAAAAGCACACAAAAATTAGAATAAGGAAACAAGGACATTTGATTTTTCTTCAACGTATGTACGAGCTCCTCGAATTTTTTAATTCGGTCATGTCAAACCTCAGTGTAGAACTCATTTTCCGCTTTTTTACCTTTTTCTATCATCAAAGCTAAAACACACTCATCATTACAGGATTCATCAATAAAAATAGGAGACACTACAAAAATAAAAAAGACGAAAACTTAAAAAATTGACCACTAACACTATGAAATACACAAAAACACGAAATATTAAGTAAGTTGCAAAAAATCGAAATACCAACACTAGTTAAAATATTAATATGCCGCAAAATATCAAACCCTTAACAAACAAACAACGAACGAATAGAAAAATTATACCCTTCGGTGCACATAAGATGAGGTAAGTACATCACACCATCCAAAACTTAGTAAAAATATAAGTCGAAACTTAGTTTGAAAAGAGATGTAATTTTCGAAGCGTGAGCATTTCAAATATAATAACTCCTAACTCACACTGAAGAAATAATAAAGTAATAAAATATAAGGGCAAGCCCCAACAGGCGCTCATGTTTAACGTCGGAGAGTCACGATGGTATGCAGCTTTGTAGACTACTTGATCAGAGGGTAGTCTTCTCGCATCCTCACCTTTAAGAGCTTCTTTTCCCTCTTCTTATCTACACTCAGCACTTAACCTTTCTTGGTTACAAAAATATGATCTTTGGAATTTTCTTCCTCCCATGATTGTCAAAACTATCTTCCACTCTATTTCAGAATTATCTTTCCTATAAAATCAAGATTAAAAAAGTTAGAAACCACATCGATGCTCTCAAATGATTGAATCTCTATGGGCATCTTCATCGCTTTATCAAGAGAGAAAACCACATCTTCATTATCCATCTGCATTCTAAGCTTTTCTTCCTGAACATCTATCATAGTTCCAACTGTCACTACAAGAAATTTGATAAATGGTGACGACAAAATTCAACATGAAAATTGAATTTTTCGTCGTTCAAAATTTTTTATAACAAAATTTATGCGTCGTAAAGATCTTCACAGTATGTGCGTCATATTAGGTACAAGTGACAATATTTGAATTCATCGCCAAATGTTATGTTTTCATGACAAAAATACTCATCGCCATATTATGTTATAGTCTAAAGTGATGAAAATTGTCAAAATTATCATCTCATTTTCATAGCGGAATGTGTTAATTCGTCACTATAAGTTGAATTCAACATGACGATAACATTTATTGTCCCTAAAAAGTTAGATTATTGTGACGATTTTCCCAATAATATCAATTTCATTAATTATTTATGACGTTTTTAATTGTTATATTTAAATCAACTATTTTGTCATCTTTAAAATGTTTTGTCGTGAAATAGTTATACAATAATGACGAAATGAAAGCATTATACAATGCGACATCATTTGTCAATAAAACGTAAGATATTAAGATAAAATATTCATTGTCATTAAAATGCGTGGAAATGGTGATAACGCATTTTTGTTGTAAATTTATATTGTTAGTAACGATATAAAAACACATATATTGATGACTCAATTTGTTGTTAAAGAGTAAGATATTAAGATAAAATATTTATTGTCATTAAAATGTATGGAAATGGTGACAGTTTATTTTTTTTTGCGAATATATATTATTAGTGATGCTAAGAAAATTTGTCATTAAAAAAATTAAATACGGTAATAAAAAATTTTGTCATTCTTAATAGTATATGATGACAAATTATATTTGTCATGTCATTGAGTTAACGAAAAATTTTGTCGCATTATAAATTAATATTTTTTTAATTAATATTTTTAAGAAAAAATACATGCTCATTAGACTAATACAAATGAGTTATCACAAAATAAATATATTTATTAATCAATTTATTTATTTTTCAATATTGAATTAATAAATGAACAGAGTACATTACACCCAAAGTACTAAGATCAGGATATCATAAAAGTGATCCCCTTAGTGAGAACTATGGTTATGCCTCTACGTACAAGCAACTAAACTTAATTGTATGAGCAATATAAGAACTCAACGATCTGTAGTATATCACATAGTAGATCAACAAGCAGAAAGTTGTATATCAGAATCTAGTAGTTTGTAGTGTAATTCCAGAGTCAGCTGTTGATCAGAACTCTCTTAGTTGACAAAAGGAGCGTCATTAATTGCCCTCAAAACACAATGGAGTGGTGGACAGCATAAAAAGGGAGAAGTCTGAAACCAGATGCAATAGATCCAACCTTCAAGTTAGGTCATTCACAAGTATCTAAGTTTTAAATCTAGCAAAACACAAAGCTTCGAAATTTCAGTACAAAAGCACAAAGTATAAAATGAATTCCATAGTTGAAAAGAATAAGCTTACAAAACTAGCAAAATATCCTATCTACCCAATTTTTAGAAAGCACGCACAAGATTATTCCAAGCATAGCAAAATACTCAAGCAAGAAATCCATATATAGTACACTAAAGAAAACTGCAAGCACAAGAGCAATGGACTACCCAAGCACATAAATAATTATAAGATTACAAGTTAATTACTAACATTAAAAAGAAAAGTTATACCTATTAAAGAAGTGACAACTTCAGCTGGTGGTTATTGGATTATGCCAATTGATGGTAATTCTAGAGTTTGAGTTATTAATACCTGTGGAGTGTTGTCCTTTTCTATAGGATTATTTCCCACATCAGTTGTATAAAGTGTCTTACTCTTACTTATATCAGAAGATGACAGATTTCCTTTGTTAAGAAGCTCTTTAATATTTGATATGTTAATGAACATCTATTTTTATCTAAGATTATGTACAACTCCAGGTTCAATAGAAAAAATATACATGAAAGCAAACATAAGTTAGTTGCCAACTTCATAATGTAAGCACAACTGGATAAATAACGAAGAAATGAATTATGTCCAAAACATACAATATACAAGATTAAGAAAATATAAAACAACTATAAATACCTAATGTCGATCATTATTTTGAATCTGAAGTAAGCAACTCATGATTCTAATTTTGACTACGTGGTAAGGAATGGTCACCCTAAAATAAATGAGGTGTCATCCTTGTCATCTTCCATCTTAAGTATAAGAAAATCATAGGGAAAGACTAACTTATCCACTTTCACCAAAACATCTTCAATTAAACCCTTAGGAAAAGTCATGAATCTATCCGCCAACTGAAGAACAATTGTTGTTGGTGTAAACTCCCCCAAACCAAGCCTTTTAAATATGGACAAAGGCATCAAGTTGACGCTTGCCTCCAAATCACACAAGGCTTTATGTGCCAGCCCTTTTCCAATGTCACAAAGAACAGTGAACCTTCAACTTTGCAGACAGCTTTCTCTGAATGATCGAACAATAGTTCTCATATAGATTCACCATCTCCACTCCGTTCAAGCTTCTCTTCTTTGATATAATATCCTTGAGGAATCGGGCATAATATGGAAACTCCATGATTGCTTCAAAGAAAGGGATGTTCAAACTTATTTTTCTCATGATGTCTTGAAACCTTTTGAACTATTCTTCCAATCCCTTTTTAACTAACTTAAAAGGAAATGGAGGAGGTACCTTGGTCTTTGGGATTCTCCACTCATCACGTTCAACCTCCTCTAGCTTTTCCTTCTCGGCACTCAATCTCTTCGATCTTTCCCATTTCTTTTCCACTATAAGCTCATTATTTTGCTCATGTGATGGTACTATAGTGCTCTGAATATCAGTTATAGCATTCTGTACAGAAACGGGAGTCGGACGGCCTTACTCGACCTGAGCTCGACCAAAATGGTCTGGTCGAACAATGAGAAACTAGTTGAGTAAGGTCCCTGTAATCGGATATGACTCATCAGCTCTACAGGTAGCCTCTCAACCTCAGCCCGACCATAATGGTCTGGTCGAGCGACTCCATTTTGGTCAAGCGAGGTCCCTGTAAACTGATCATGATTTTTCAACTTTACAGTGTGTCGCTCGACCATTACTTGAACAAAAGGTTTAGTCGAGCGGGGACACGCTGTCTCTGTTTTCGCCCGTTGGCATCATCGACCCTTCATACTGTGTTCCTGAACATAATGTGATGGCTTTACACTCTTTCGCAGGTTCGTTGTACCTTGAAAGGGGAACATTCTTGTCTCTAACATTTGCTTAAATTAATTCACATTCCCGGCCATCTGTACCATTATTACGGTAAGGTCCTTCAACTGCTTAAATAAATCTGCATGATTAGCATTCATACTCGCTTCAATGCGGTCAACCCTTGCATCATTCCTTGCCATGTATCGATTGAAGGTATCTTGAACACTCTTCACTTTGTGATGTTGCATACTAGGCCCCCTTTGTGTCAATTCTGTAATCTGCTTATGCTGGAACTTGTGCTACCTTGCCAAGTACATATGTGCCTCTTACACTTTCTGTAGGTCAGTTACGTAAATTCATAGAGATGTCTTCAAACAACTTTTCTACTTCAAGTGCTATCTTAGATAACAGCGCTTCTCCTGATGATGCATCAATAAGAATACGTGACTCACAATCTAATCCAAAGTAAAAGATGTTTATGTACTGAGCCTTAGACATCTCATGCTATAAGAACCGCCTGAGAATGTCTTTAAACCCGTCTCATGCCTCATGAAATTTGTCACCCTGATTCATAACAAATTGGGTGATCTCTTACTTCATTTTAAACACCTTAGATAGGGGCATGTATCTCTCTAAAAACTTTTGCTGCAGTTGGTACCATGTAGTACAATCTGTGGCATCAAGAGTCTCATACCATTCTTCTGCTTTATCAATTAAAGAGAACTTGAATAGGGCGATCCGCCCAGCATTGTCATTAGCTCCAGTACCCTTTTGAGTATTTGCATAACCAAGAAATCTTTTGAGATGCTGATATGAATTTTCAAAGATACTCCCAGAAAAGGAATTCTTCTCCACCATATTGATAAGAGCGGGATGTATCTCAAAATCATCATCTTCTCCCCTTACTTCTACAATCCCATTTTTCCAATCCCAATGTTCGTGAAAATTTCACGTGTGGCAATATTATTCGAATTCTGACTTGCTCTAGCCATGTTTAGCTCAGTGTGTTATTCCTTCCTCTTCTTTTCCTAGTGCACAAGTACCTCAAAAAAATTCAAGGTTATGTAAAAATAAATAATCAAAAATAGAAGTCTTAATCAAACTAGAAATAATAAAATCAATAATAACAGTTGTCCCTTGCAACAGCACCAAAAACTTGATGAGCATTTTCTCAACACACAATTTTAATCCCCAAGTAATAAAGATATCAATTGCAGATTAAGCAAGCGACCAAGTTAAATATCGAACCCAAAGGACGGCATATTATTAATTTAATTATTTACTAAATTAATTAAAACCAAAGATAATAAAAGTTTGAGGATTTAATTCTTAATGTACTAAAAATTTAATTAAAATAAAATAAACACTAGAAGAATACAAATGTGACTCAAGAATATATATTAAGTAGCCCCATGGTAATCCGGTTTTACTCATTAAGTTTTCTTTCGTGTATCAATATCCAACTCTACTTTGTGGAATATGGACACATCACTAAACCATGCAAATCTACTCTATAGACACAAGTAAATATGCATGTAACACGTGTGAATAATCTAAGAGCAACAGATATAATTTCACCCCCTTTCTAGGTACTATCAGTATCAATTATTATCCCCTAGGATTGGTACTCTGATTCGATATGATCTCCCTTTATAGGTACTATAAAATTAACCTCTTTATCCTGCTTATTAACCCGAATTCAATTCAGTTAAAAACATTCATATATAACAGTTCTAATGAAGTTTCGGAGTCCCCTCACTTAGAATCATAACATTGAATCCTGTTCTGCGATGAACGTGCTCAATCAAAAACCAAGATATATATATTCAGACTCTATATATCAGTTGAAGAATCACAAAACGACTATGAATATGAATTAAAAATGCATAATCATATATAAAATAATTCCACAAGTAGTGTTGTACGGGGTATACACACGAAAGTTTAATTAATTCATAAAAACATTCAAAACTGTAGATATACCAAAACATTTCTAGCCTATGATGTTACGAAGTGTCATGGGAATGGTAAGAAACTCACACAAGAAAGACTACACATGAACTCATATTATGGAATAGAAGAAAAGAAAAACAAGACAAGACACGATTTACGTGGTTCGGAGAGAAATCTCCTATGTCCATGGGAGAGAGAGAGATCTTATTGCTACATTGAAAGGTGAGGTGATTACAATGAATGAAGCTGTGAATACATCTTTATATACACACATATGCCATCAACATTAAGTTATGGGACTAACGTGATGAGCAATCTTCTTAGCTAGCAAAGTGATATCAAACGGATATGAAATAAGTTGTTGTAACTTCCATTCTGCAGCTGACGTGTAAGGTTGTAAATCCAAGCCCTTACATGCTGCAAACAAAGCCATAAACCTACCCAAAATATCTTCAAAACTCCCTTAGTCAAGCATGCACCAGTTGTATAATTGCATGTGTTGATAAGCTTAATTCCAAACTGATGCTCCCTGTTGCACCTCATACACTCACGTACACTGACCATGCACGTGCTAAGTTTGTAGAACACCTCACTAACAATACTCCACCATATTTGAATGAGGTTTATACCTCACAATTCTCTATCTTAAACCTAATTCAAACCATAGCAACCCTCTTCTCCATTACTACTCCACCTTGAGTAACACTTTTTAACCATTGCTCCAACTTGAGCAAGACATTTCATCATTGCTCCACCTTGAGCAACACCTCCAATGTAACAACGTTGACATACCGCCGAGTCACAATGAGTTCGAACCAATTTCCTAATGAATATGTCAACACTTTGAAGTCGATTCTAACTCACTAGAATTACCCGATGCTTTCTCCAACTCGCTCGTTGTTTCCACTGTTAGATTGTATACTAAAAGTCTAGCTTTTGTATGAATAATATTTTAACAATTTATTTGAAAATGAGAATCATATGATCAAACGTTTTGCATATTATAATTTATTTATATGTTTGTGCAAAAGTCCACTTACTTTATACTGTAGATAATATGTTGTTTGATAACACGTGGAAGATCATATTATTGGTTTCCTTATAAAGTATAAACAGATGCTCAAAATTGAGATAGATGGGGACAATTTATCGGGATGGTTGTAGTGTGATTTGGTATTAGTTTGTCTTGACAATAGAATCACATTAGTATGTTTTGTGTGTATTGAGTAGGACCGCTTGGGATTGTTCGACTTATACTGACTATATTGAAGAACTTATCTCAGTTATTATGGATGTTCATGTTCTTAATCCTTATACAATAACCTCGACACGTAAGCCAATATCTATTTCTTTGATTCATTAATGGGTGAGATTTACATGTAATTCAATTAACTCGGTGAGTTGGGAAGTAGTGTTGTCTCTATGGTGTGCTGTTGATTGTAGAAGGAATCCGTGTCCTATTTAGGTTGATGATGTCCCCTTGAGGAGCTCCTAAGAATTATCATGTTAATCTTGCAAGTGGATTAATTCTGGCATGATAATGAGGTTGAGTAGTACTACTCTCGGATGAGATATTAATTAATGGAGTTGTCAGTAATTTAATTAATTAATGGACATTGTATATCTTAAACATGGGGAGACTAATGGGCTCATAATAAGAAGAAGCCCATAACGTAATTTGGGATTTGAGCGACAGTGCAGTAATAATATTTTAGTGGTATATATTATTATTATTGGACTTAAGTATAAGTTTTGGGCTAAACTTAGATACTTAAGCCCAATGAAGGCCCGATTCTAATTTCTCCTCCTGGTCCCTTCTGTAGCCTATAAATAAGTCTTCTCAGTTGTCTGGTAACCCTAAAAAAATCGCGCCTGATCGTGAGAAGGGAAAAGGAACAGTAGATTTAGAAGATCTTGAAGATCGTCGCCCATACGACGTCTAGATTAGACTTGGGAATACAACAGAAGATCAAGAGGTTGTTTTCTACAACTGTTCTTCATCAACATACCCTGGTGAAAGGTAATGCGAACTTTGAATACTTGCTTCTGCTGATTCAGTTTGCATGGAACTCTAACTGTTCACGTTTACCAAACAATCGAACGCCAATAATTAGTATCAGAGCTTCGGTTTTATGGCTAAACGTTATACGTTAGGCTAGGATTTATGTGTCAAATGTGGATTAGGGTTTAGAAATTATATTTCTTTTTGAACACTCTTTGCATTTGAAGGGGTGAAACACGTCGGTGACGGGAAGACCAGAGGCAAGAAGCGGCACGAGTCATGCAGCATGGTCGCATGAGTCGTGCTACTTGACGGGACTCCGTGCAGTCACCATTCGACACGAACGATGGAAGTGGTGGTTGGACAAGTTGCATCGCATGGCAGGACACACTGCGACACACGATAGCACGAGTCGTGCGGGTGAACTGTACGAGTCGTGCCTGTTGGGCAGTCATGGATGTGTGTCAGATGTGCGGGAAATCAGTGACAGTGGGTGCAGGCTGGTGACACTAGGGCGGAGAGAGCGAGTGGTGGTTCTGCAGGCATTGACGTGTTGCGACGACAGAGCATGGTGATGCACCTCAGCACATGGCACGAGCACGACCATCATGCACGAGGGCCACCAGAGGCTCGAAGGCCACCGGAGGCTCGCGCAAGAGTAGCGTCATGACAGACACTGACAACCCGCACGAGTCATGCCACCTCTGGCACGATAGGGAGTGATTTCCAGCGTGCAGTGGTGGGTGGCACAAGTGGCGGGGAAGGATGGCACGAGTCGTGCTGATTGGAGGCATGACCACTGAAGCCATGGCACGCGGGCATTAAGAAAGGCTTCACGTGCGTACCGACGTGTTTGGTGTCCAACAGGGTCATTTTTTTTACTTATTTTTATGCATTTTTCGTCGTGATATATAACTATCATAATTTGATTTAATTATCTGATTATTGTTATATATGATATGCATGTTTTATGTGATTTATTTATTGTTTTAAATTGTTGAATATAGAAGCATGCTAGGATGCGTATTTTATTGTTAGATATTATATGCATGTAAAAACCCCTCATTATTAAATTACTAAGTGAGAGGGGATTGGTAATTAATTTCCACGACCTCCATTATTGGTTAGTAAGTTATGTAAGTAAACTTGCGCGTTGGCAATAGGCCTTCCTCCACATCGAATGAGTTTATTCACGGATCACTGGTACAATCTTCTTTATGATGATTGTAGGAAGTTATCAAAGCACGTGTGTACTTCTCCATCTGTAAGGCACATAAGCTTGCGCAATGGACTTGGGATAAAATAATGGTGTACACTTAGGTACAAATAATAAGTATCCTCCCCATCGGAGTCACTGATGTTATTTGCATGGCTAAAAAGGAACCGACTATTAATTATTTTGTCATGAAATTAGGTTGAAGAATGAAATTAATGGGTAAAACATTCTCTTGTAAATATTCGGGTTTGTATACTTCCACACTATTGTGGCATGCAGACTCACGGTGCTTGAGATGTTGGTTTTTTATATTCTTTTGAGAGAATCAATATAAATTGATAAATTCGAAGTGTTTGATCAGTTTATTCATTTATGATTCTCAGGATTCTCAAATGGCACTCAATTCACTTTTTGTCATACTTAAAGAACACAAACTTATTAGCACAAATTATGTTGACTGGAAATGAAACATGGACATTGTTTTAACTGCCGAAGATTATATCTTTGTACTCATTGAAGAGTGCCCTGTGGCACCTATTGATGACTCTAGTGAAGAGGAAAGAGTTGCTTATAATAGATGGGTTAAGGCTGATAGGATGACTAAGTGCTATATTTAGGCTTATATGTCAAATGTGCCTCAGCATCAACATCAAGCTATGAACTCTGCCTATGATATGATGCAGAATCTTAAGGAACTCTTCGGACACCAGAATGGCTGAGGGCACTCCCGTAAGGGAACATGTCCTTAGGATGATGGGCCAGCTTAATGAGTTGGAGTTCTTGGAGATGAAATCGATGGGAAAACCAAAATCGATATCATACTCCAAAGCTTGCCTAGGAGTTTTGAGTAGTTTCGTTTGAATTAAAGTATGAACAAATGTTTGTACACGTTGATGGAACTTCTGACAAAACTTATGGCGGTGGAAGAACTGTTTCGTAGAGCTCCTCAGGTTCATGTTGCTGAAAATGTTATTTGTCCTAGGCTGAAAGGCGGTAGGAATAAGAAGAATTAAGGAAATTTAACACCAGTGAACCAGGTAAAGCCAAAGAGAAGTTAATCGTTGTCATTTTCACCTAGATTTTAATGTCTTTGTTTGTGGATTTTTAGATATTTTTATCCGTATTTGTGTGACTTTTGGTGGAGTTAATGTAATTATGAGAAATGTGGTATGGATTGATAAAACTGTGTAAATGAGCTTAAATATGTGTAAAACATGTAAAAAAATGAGCAAAACGGAGTCGTGAGCGAAAACGAATAAGGTGGACATGACTCAACTGAGCTCGAGTACTCGAGTCGAGCTAGTTCTAAGCTCGTGTCGTGCGCCGCACATGGGCCTGTAACAGGAGGTCGTGTACGGGCGTTAGAAAATGCTACACGCCCATAACTAAGGGCGTGCGTAGAACTTGAGTCGTGCTCCGACACACGCAGAAACACATCGAGAAAAGTGCAGGAACTCGAGTCGAGCTCTGCAGCTCGAGTCGAGTCATGTACGAATTCAGTGATTTACTCAGAAATTTCCAGAAGCTTCTAGAAGGCTCCTAAGAAGTTTAAATACCCAATTGGTGCGAGAATACAGAGGGAGATAATAATTAGAGTAGTTACACACACTCCACACCGCATTTTCACACACTAGATCCATTTGAGTCATCTTCATCCTTTAGATCCATCAATTTCACTTGATCTTCAACAATCCATCATTACTCTATCCATCAACCCATCCATCCACCATTTGAGAAGAGGAAAGCATCAAGGATTGAAGAAGTTAGCATTTTGAAGAGAAGGAAGGTTTATCCATGAAAGGGAAGCCAATCTACTTTTCATTTGTTGATTTTCTTCTCATTTTGGCTCAAATGGAGCAAACCTTTAATTGTATTTATACAAGCATAATGTGTAGTGGCTAGTCCTATAGTAGGGCTAATCATATGATTGTTGAGAAGAATGTTAGATATGTAGGATTTGAGATGTTGAATTGAGTTAATTTTGGACTTCCTTTTATGATTAATGAATCATGTTTCATTTCAATACATGTGTGATTAAATTCTCTATTCATAGTATTAGGATGGCCATTCCAATATTATGATTAGATGTTTAATTGAATCATATATTAAGGTGAGCATGCATGTTAGCGTGAGGGGAGGTAAGTTCATACCCTTCTTATGCTTAGAACACTTATAGAGAGGCACTTAAGAAAATGAGTGAAAAGAAACAAACTTATGATCATAGTACCTTAAAGGAATTGAGATTAAGCACAATCCTAGGAGATTTAGACTTGTAAAAGAATCGAAAACCTAATTGTCTTGGCCATAGGGATTAGGGGTAAAAACGTGATTGCTTTTAGTCCACAAATTAATGAAGTTCACCATCAAGAGTTATGCATATCTAGCTAGATTTTTAACCATGATTATGATTAATCTTGCTCTCTTCTTAAGTGAATTCTATCTCCATCTCATTCATCATTTGTTTGTTGTTTAATCGGAAACATTGTTAGTTCATATTTTTAGTTAATTTAGTAGAAGAATAAGTAGTAGTTTCAATACCAAACAATAAATCTATCATTCTTACAAAGCATAAATCAATGGAAAATCCGGATATAACCATGAGTTTACTTTTTCTTGGGACAAAAATCTTATAAATTTTATACTTGGTCACACGTGTATTCGACGATAGAGTCTCTTACTCTTAAACATTTTACATGAAATGCAACTAAGAACATGGCGCCGTTACTGGGGAAATGTTAAACTTTTGGTTGTAATGAGTTTGAAGTTGATTAGTTTTGATAAGGATATTTCTTTTATTTGTTTACTTGTTTACTTGTCTTGGTTACTGATGAGCATTTTCTCAACACACAATTAATCCCCAAGTATGAAGGATATCAATTGTAGTCTCGAAAGTGACCAAGTGAATATCGAACCCAAGGGATGTCGTATTATTAATTTAATTATTAACTAAATTAATTAAGACAAGATGACAATAAAGTTGAGGTATGAAATTATCAACTACTAAACAAGTAATTAAAATAATAAATAAAATAAAGTCACTTGAAGAATACAAAATTGGATCAAGTAGGAGAATAGGTAGCTCTAGGATAATCCAATTTCACTCATTAATTTCCCTTCCGTGTGTTGATGTCCGGCTCTACCTTGTGGAATATGGATGCATCACTAAACCATGCATATCTACTCTATAGACACAAGTAAACATGCGTGTACACGTGTGAATATCCTCGGAGCAAGAGATATAATTCACCCCCTTTCTACATACTATCAGTATCAATTATTCACCCTAGGATTGGTACTCTAACCCGATATGATCTTCCTTTATAGGTACTATGAAGTTATACGTTTTATCCTACTTAATAACCCGAATTCAATTCAATTAATAAGTATTCATATATGATAGTTCTAATGAAGCTTCGGAGTCCCCTCACTTAGAATCAAATATGGAATCCTGCTCAGCAGTGAACGTACTCAATCAATAACCAAGATATGTATTCAGACTCTACATAATAGTTAATGTTGCACAAAACGACCGTGAGTATGGATTAATAAAGCACAATCATATATAAAATATATCCACAAGTAGTGTTGTACGGAGTGTACACACGAAAGTTCAATTAACTAGATAAAACCTTCACAATCCTAGTTCTTCCAAAAAGGCTCTAGCCCATGATGTTGCGAAGAACAATCATAGGTGTTGGATAGATCTTACCAGGATGTCCGAAAAATACAAGATAAATTAGGAAATAAATTAACCCTAGATGTGGCGTCATCGCGTTCTTCTCGCCCTTGAATTCTCCTCTTAGTTCTCCCTTTGATTCCACAAACGAATTTTCAAAGTGATTGATGGATAGAGGAAAGGATAATGGTTTGGGGGTGATCCCCCCTTGTGGGGTGTAGTATGGTTGTTGCCTCTCTTATGGCTCTCTTGTATAATAGATGATGTCTCTACTGCTGCATAAGCCTTCTTTTATACTTGTAATTGTGCCTCCTAGGCCTGGAATTGGCTTTTTAAGTGATCACACGCATTGACGGTGTAAAAATACGGATATGGTAAGTTCCCAGTATCGATTCGATCTCAACAACAGGTCGAATTGACTACCACAAGTCGAATCGGAAGTCGAATCAACCTATTGTAAGTCCCAGGCGTTCGATTCGACCAACTACCCTGGTCGAATCAATGCGACGAGTTCGAATTGGCATCCCAGCCAATCGATTCGACCTTGATTCGACCTGATGCCCAGGTCGAATCCCCCTGTCGTGGTCGAATCTGCCTTCTGTACAAGTTATGTTGCCAATTCGACCTAAAGGGCAGGTCGAATTGACCTCCTTCAGGTCGAATCAAACTCCTGTTTCGCCAAAACAGATGGCTTCGACTTCCTTTCTTCCGTATTCAACACTTCCACTCCGATTTCCTTCGAAAAACCACTCAAATAGCTCCATCAACACCTGATTCATGCCTTTTCACAATATTTATCGATTTTCAACCGATTTCATCCTTCAAACACTCCATAATAGCACAAATCCAGGCGCAATATTCGTGAATTATCACACTCATCAAACCCCCAAACTTACATGTTGCTCATCCTGAGTTAACGCAATCAAACCAAGGAGTCGTGTATAATTCACGAGATTACCAAGTACAACACAGAAAAATTACGAAAGTTGGATGTGCGTTTTCAGCCTTCTTGCACAAATTGCACCTTTTCCCCAACTTTGCACTTTTCATCCTTTTTCCACCTAAAACACAAAAAAACACCTAAAGTGCACCTTATTCTCACATGTAATGAATATAAGACACTTGTGCTGATATATAACAAGAATTTCTATCAAAAAGTGTTAAATTGGACACTCAAACATGTTAATCTTCACTCTTATCAGTTACTTGGAGAGCTAATTTGAAAATTCTTGTAAGTACTTACGAACTCGTTCAAGGTCTCAATTTATTGAACCTTTGAACTTCGAATTGGAAGCTGCCTTAAGAAGACAATGAAGAGGAGTGGTAGACCCGATGGAGAAAATTATGAAAGGGATAATACAAATATGGTTAATGAAGAAGGTAATATGAGGAATTTTCAAGGAGGTGATAATGTTCGAGGAGGAAATGTTAATCCGGAGTTTGTGCCACAAGCTTATGCACAACAAATGCACTTGCAAAATCAACAATAGCAAGCAATTATTCAAAACTTGATGGCACAACAAGAAGCTAGAGATAACCAACAAGCTCCTCCGGTGGTGCAAAATCAACCTCGGGGCCATGGTCATAATGGAGCGGGGATGAACATCCGAGATCATTTCCAACTCAGTTTGAGAATTAAGCCATGGGGCCGCCGCTTAATGTTAATAATTTTGAGATCAAGACGGGACAGATCAATATGGTGCAAGCAAACTAATTTGGAGGTGGAACAATGGAAGATTCAAATGCTCACCTATCGCAGTTCACAGAGTTAGCTAACACCATCAAGATTAACAGAGTGAGTGACGCTATTGTCAAGATGAAGCTTTTTTCCTTTTCATTAAGGGATAGAGCTAAGACTTGGTTCTATACTATACCTCTGGGATCTTATAATACATGGAAAGAGAGTTGGCTCAAAGGTTCCTAACCAAGTATTTTCCATCATCAAAGATGTTGCATCTAAAAGGCCAAATATTCCTATTTAAGCAAATGCCTCTTGAAACTTTTAGTGAGGCTTGGGACCAGTTCAAAGAAATGATAAGGAAGTGTCCACAACATGGATTTCCCGAAGATTAACAAGTAGGATTTTTCTATGCCGGATTGAATGAGAGTGAATGAATGCTTGTTGATGCTTCATTGATGATTCTATATTGGGGCAAACTCCGGAGAGAGCAATTGCTATATGTGAAGAGATTGTTTTGAATACGGGTCAATGACCTATGGATCGAGTTGCGGGAATGTATGAAAGAGAGAGAATTGCTAAGATGGAAGAAGTGTGCTTGCAACAAGTGAAAAAGGTGAAGGTGCCTAAGGAAGATGTAACCGAAAAGGCAATCATGGAGATACTTAGGAGAATGAATGCTAATTTGCAAGTGTCTCCGGATTCTTTGTCCAAACCTATGGTGAGTCAACAAGTGCATGCAAATCCTCACAAAGGTATCTCATTGCCTTTGATGAGTCAACAAGTGTTTCCTAATCCTCAACAAGACATGACTATGCCTAATATGGGTCAATCTTCTCAAAGTTGTCAAATGCCGACATCTTTGCCTTAATAAGGTATGTCCTCTAATTTTGGAATTCAAGATACATGGTGTCCACCGGAGATGTCACTTGAGTAAGTTGCCTTCATGCAAGGAAGGAACTTTCAAGGAAATTATGGTGGTAACTTTGGAAATCATGGAGGGGGATATCCACAAAGGCAAGGAGGATGGTGGCAAGGTAACTTTCAAGGAAATTTCAATCAACCTCGTAGGTATGAGAATTTGTCATATGGAAATCAAGCGAATGCCCTCACTCTTCCACCGGACATCAATCCGGGGGAGAAAGCTCAAAATGGTGAAGGGAAGCCTACAATAGAGGATCAAATGGCCAAGATATTTGATTTCATGAAGCAAGAGAAAGAGGTGAATAATAAAAGATTTGACTTTATGAAACAAAAGAAAGAGTTGAATGATAATCGATTCAAAGCTTTGGAGATACAAATTAGTCAAATGGCAATGGAGTAAGGTGAAATGCATCGTAAGGGTAAGTTTTTCTCCACTACATTACTAATCCTAAGGATCAATGTTTGTATGTTACCGTGTGCAATATGGAAAGTAAGGTGGAGAAAGGGTTGGTGGAAGCAACAAACATTGTTTCAAAGGTTGAAGAAGTAGTTTGTGATGAAGTTGTGTCAAACGTGGAGGAGGAAATTATCATTGATGATGATTTGTCTTTTGATGATGAGAGGATTATTGATGAATTTTTGTCTTCATTTGTTGATGAAAGTAAGTGTGGTAAAGAGTTGTGGTTGGAACAATATCATGAAATAGTTGAAGTTGATGCTTCATTAAAGGTGGAAGATCCCGGTAAATTCGTGCTTACTTGTAAAATTGGAAATGGGGAATACTTTAATGCTATATGTGATCTTGGTTCAAGCATTAATGTGATGTCTTTGGAAATTTTTGAAAAACTTAGCATTGGGAGGTTAAAGGAAATGGATGTGAAAATCGGAATAATGGATGGTTCAATGATAAAGCCCCATGGAGTTGTGGAGGATATGTTTGTGAAATAGAGGATTTTGTTTTTCCGGTGGATTTTATGATAGTTGAGAAGCAAGCGAATCCTTTGATTCCATTGATTTTTGGAAGACCATTTTTAGCAACCGGATGAGCAAAATTTGACGTGGATAAAAAGGAACTCACACTATGTTCAAATGAACGAGAATTTATGTTATCAAGCAAGAATTTAAAAGAGAGAGATCTTCATTTGAAGCCACCCATTAAGCCTCCGGATGATCGAGATAAGTGAAATTTTAAAAGATAAAGATTTAACTAACTTTTTACTTGAATTTACAGGAAATTTTTCTTCAAGGAGAAACAAGTTCGGGGGTAATCCACGTGTTGATTGGAAGATTGATAAAGGGCCTCCGGGATTTGAAAACATGAGGAAAGAAGGCAATGGATTGAGTTCAAGTATTAAAGAAGCAAGGAGTGTGGATAAGAAAATTGTTAAAGAAATGTTTAAAGTGAAGATGAGGCCCGAGGAGTGTTGGATTTTTCCAATTGTTAGAAGTTTAAAAGTGTCAAGCTTGACGATGTTAAATCGAGCACTTGATGGGAGGCAACCTATTTTAGTAAGTTTGCGTGTTTAGTGGTATTCTTCTTGTATTTTTGGTGTGTAGGTGGAATGTGCTCATGGAGAAAATACTTATGGAAGAGACGAGATGTGCCAGATTTGGAATGAAGATGTATGTCACACCACTCTTTACAAACTTAAATTTAATACTTGTGTTAATTTAAGTTTGGGGGTAGAGTGTATGGTGGCCATACTTGAATGTTGGAATGCACATACGTCATCACAAGGTAATTTTAAGATGATCAATGGTAGAAACTACAAGGGTAAGACTTACCATTTTTTGCAAACTTAATTCTCAACTTGTTTCGATTTAAGTTTGGGGAGATAGTGTGTGGTGTGCCTTACCACTTGTGTATGCTTGATGTATCATGATGCTAGAGTGATTATCTTGATTTTCTTGTGTAAAATTAGGTAAATTTTAAATTTTTCTTAAGAGTTAGGTTTGTTTTAGTACGATTTGGTGGTGTGAAGTGCATAATAATCCATTATTTGATCGTAAATTGTGGAGCTGATGTTGTTATGAATTTTGAGCATGAATAGAGTGTATTGGAAGTGTAAAAACAGGGAAAAATAGGGCTCGGAGTTCGAAAAAATGTAAAAATAGGGTATAAAGCTCGACCCGTGTACAGGACTCGGGCCTGTACATGAGGTCGAGCTCCGACATCAGAAGCAGCAATACGCCCAGTCGGAGACTGAGTTCAGAACTCAACTCGAGTCTATTAAGGAACTCGAGTCAAGCTACATAGCTCGAGTAGAGCGGATCGCGAAAGTCAGAATAAAAATGCAATTTCAGGCTCATTTCTGCAGAACCATTCATCGAATCTGAAGCTCGCATCGTGCCCAGTTCGTCCGTACAGCCTTCGAAATCATTCTCAATCCTTCAAAATTCATGTGAATTGGTTAGTGTAGTGTCTATTCTTCACTTTAATCCATCCACATCTCCCAAAAGTTCGAATTCTCCACAGTTTTGTAAGGTATGAACTCTCTACCCTAGTACTTTGAATTGGAGTGTAATTCTTTAAATTAAAGCATGGGCTTTGATATTATGATGATTAGAGCATGGGTATGAAGTTTAAACTTGAAATTTCAACACGAATTTGTGAATTGATTGATAATCCGAATTAGGGTTCATGAATTTGGAATTTGGGGATAATTTGTGGAATGCTTAAATTGGATTGATATGTGTGTTCCAAGTGATGAATTGGCATGAGAATGAAATGAAAGTTGCAAATTTGACTTGGAGTTGTGAGGTGAATTGGTGAATTTTGATCTTTCAATTGTCAAGTTGGTTTTCATGGAGATTTAAATTTGGAATTTGTGACCATTGAATGAAATTTGGAATTGCTTGTTATGCATGATTAGAATTACAATGGTTTGAAGGATTGAAACTTGGTATGAAGTGTGGAATTGAGCGTTTGAATGTGCAAATTGAAAATGTGCATACCATTTTCAATTAAATGCTTATTTGGTGTAAATTGAAGTTAAAATTGGATTAGCTGGTTGCATGATGAACATTGTTGATTGGATGAAAGCTTAGGAAGTCATGAGGTTGAATTTTTTTTATGATAAAAGTATGATGCTAATTAGACAAATGAAGTATGAGCTTAAAAATTTAAGTTGTTCAATTTTTATGATGAGATAATGCTTGTTGGAATCACTAAGTATTATTATGAGCTTAGTGGACTGAATTTGAAATAATGTTCATATATGTGACTTAATTATTGAAATTTTGCTATGTAGATAGCTCGAAGAGAAAAGGGACAAGACTTCATTGTACTTAATGAAGAGGAATTGGCACTTTGTGATGCAAATTTAAGTATAGAAGGGTTTCATCTATTTGATATGGATGTGGAGTTGGTGGATTAGTGGCCAAAGTACGCTTCAAAGTGGGAGGCAATTTGTCCAAAAGTCCATGCCACTAGATTCCAGGATCAACAGACTATGGTATATCTTGGATTTGAAGATGATTTGAGGACAATGTTCAGAAATGTCCACATGGAGGATTTCTTTGACAAGAGGCCACCTACATACTGAAGCCTCACAGCGAAATTCTTGAGTACACTAGAGGTCGTGAAGAATCACAATGAATATCCAACTTCTATCAAGTTCCAGTTAGGAGATGAGTGGCATGAAGTTGAAACTCCTTATCTGAATGAATACTTTGGATGCCCCAGAGATAAAGATCGAGTCATTTATTCATACATGGGGAGATACAACAAAAAGCAGTAATGGCACAAATTGATTGATGATTGAGCAAAGCAACAGTCAAAGTATTGAGCTAGTTCGTCTAAAGGAACAGCTATACGGAACCCAGTTATGAGGTACTTGGAAAAGATTTTATCGAACACCGTGTTCGACAGATTGGAGAGTGGTTCCATAGTAGAGAGGGAGCTGCATATGATGTATTGTTTGTATCATGGGCAAGAGTTCAATATGGCTGCAAAATTCATCCAACATGCAGAGAGGATAGCTAAGAGACGAGTTCATCAGCGAGTAATCATTGGAGGCATGATTACCATGATTGCTGAGGGACTCGAAGTTGATTTTAGTGAGAGAATTCTGATGGTGAGTGAGGGGTTGAATGCTCATGCACTAACGAGGATGGGTTTCTTAGCACGTGTTGGAGATAGGTATTATTTTAAACAAGATCGAGGCAGTCCGTTCCCTCTTCCTACTCCTGTATTGACAACGATCTTTGGTCATAGAGCAGCTGAGAGTTTGAGCATGGCTAGTGCTCAACACTCTGAGGTAGTATGAGCCTTTTACCGAGCCAACCGTGAGGGTGTTGAAGAAGTGCTACTAGGAATGGAAAATGTAGCAGATGTAGATTTAGAGGAGCTGAGAGCTGAGGGTGAGCCTATGGATTTGGGAGATGAAGAAGAAGAGAAAGAAGAGCATCAGGTAGAGTTTGAGGAGCACGCTCCGGAACCACCATACTTTGAGGAGGCACCAATGGGAGGACACGGAGATCAGTTGAGGTGGAACTTCCTCGAGGGTGATGTTCGTGATATTAGACAGGCTCAGCAGGAGCATGGAGTGCAGATTCGGGACTTACAGGCCGGGCAGCTTCGGATGGACCATAATTTTGAGGAGGCTCGTCGTCATATCTCCAACATTGAAGAGATGACGATGATGATGTTCAACATGCAGTTTCCGAAAGCCAACCGCGCTTACAACCCATGGATGCCATATCAGCCACCTCCACCTCCGGAGCCATGAAGGGGTACTTTTGGTGCTAGTCACTTCCATTAGTTCATTTTAGCTATGATAAGGCACTTGATTTGATTTGTTAGATTTGGATTGGATTGTACTTAAATTGTTTGTTTTGAGAAATTTTACTTTGGGATTTTATTTTCAGTTTATGCGATTTACTTTTCATTATTTTTGGATTTTTTGTTTGATTTTTATTATTTGGATGTGATGGGAATTTGATCTTATTTGTTGTGGATGAGAATTGATGTGCTTTATTGTCTTGAGATGGAAGATCTTGTTCATGCATGTTATGTGTTTTTGTTATGTTTCTTGTTTGGTATGTATTTAATTTTGTGTTATGTTTGAATTTTATTTTTATTCTTGTCGGGATAGATTGGTAGTATATTTTTGGGAATGTGTTGAGTAATTTTGAATATGAGCTATGATACATTGTTTGTGATAAGTGATGGCAAGCATATTAATGTTTTCTACTTATTGAAATCGTGACATGAATTGCATAATTTGTTCAATTTTGGGAAGTATGAAGGGTAATTAGGTTTCTTTTGGTCCAAGCAAAAGCTTGTGAGAGTTGAGCCTCAACCGTGCCTCCATGGTTAATTCTTGATGAGAGAACCGGTTGTACTTAGACAAACTAAAACTTTCTCATGGACTATAGGAACGAAGCCCGAATGGTTAAATTTGTGAGATGATCTTAGGCCATCCTTGTTGAATGAAGTCATAGCCATAAATTTCCTTACCTAAAACACTATCCCTAGTTAGCCAATTTGAGCCTATAAGCCTTTTCTTTGTGATTTAAGCACAATACAAGCCTTGAAAATGCACTTGAGCCTTATATATATAACCTATATGTGGGTAATTGAGGATGATGATGGTTTACAAGGGAAGATATGGAAAAATGTGCAAGTAAATGGAAGAAAGGTTGAATCAAGAAAAAGGATGAAAGAGCTCAAGTTAAAAAGCAAGTGCAACTTTAACAAAAAAGTGGAGAAGGAGAAAAATATGCTCAAAAGAACACAAAAATCAAAAGAAAAGAAGTATGTCATTCAAAAGAAGCTCAATACATCCATGATATGTTGATGTTTAGTGCTTTTGAACAATTAAAAATGAAGGAAGGTTGAAAGTGAGGAAGCCGGAGAAAAGAATCATCTCTTCGATTATCCACACTTGAATAGTCACTAATATCCAAAGTTTTCTACCTTACCAAAGAGCCTAGACATTATATCCTAAGATAAAGACCTTTTTGATCACTTATTGAACTAGGGTGCCTTGTGAACATAGTCCATGAGCAAGCCTATGGTGAATCGGTTCTAACCGGTTGATGAGTAATGTTCAAAACCCTACTCTATAGAATGTTGAGTGAATTTGATATCCTATAAGAGGCTTGGATTAAAAGGAGTTTGATTACTTTTTAGTCATTCTTAACATTAAACTTGTTAATCTTTCATGTTATAAGTTTGATGATGTAGGGATACCTAATGTGATTTTCTAGTCCTTATTAATTGTGATGTGTTGTGGTTTATGTTCATTAGGTATTTTCTAGGTGAAAATTACTCCTCTTGTTTATCATTTTTCATTGTTCGAGGACGAACAACACTTTAAGTTTGGGGGTTGATCGTTGTCATTTTCACCTAGATTTAGTGTCTTTGTTTGTGGATTTTTGGATGTTTTTATCCATATTTGTGTGACTTTTGGTGGAGTTATTGTAATTATGAGAAATGTGGTATAGATTGATAAAACTATGTAAATGAGCTTAAATATGTGTAAAACAGGTCAAAAACACAGCAAAATGGAGTCGGGAGCGAAAATGAATAAGGTGGACAGGACTTGACTAAGCTCGACTCGAGCTCAGTAACTCGAGTCGAGCTGGTTCTGAGCTCGTGCCGTGTGCCGCACACGGGCCTGTAACAAAAGGTCGTGTGCGGGCGTTAGAAAATGCTACATGTCCAAAACTAAGGGCGTGCGCAGAACTCGAGTCGTGCTCAGAAACACGCCAAGAAAAGTGTAGGAACTCGAGTCGAGCTCTGCAGCTCGAGTCGAGTCGTGTACAAATTCAGTAATTAAGTTAGAAAATTCCAGAAGCTTCTAGAAGGCTCCTAAGAGGTTTAAATACACAATTGGTGCGAGAATACAGAGGGAGATCATAATTAGAGCAGTTACACACATTCCACACCACATTTTCACACACTAGAACCATTTGATTCATCTTCATCCTTTAGATCCATCAATTTCACTTGATCTTCAACAATCCATCCATTACTCCATCCATCAACCTATCCTTCCACCATTTGAGAAGAGGAAAGCATCAAGGATTGAAGAAGTTAGCATTTTGAAGAGAAGGAATGTTTCTCCATGAAAGAGAAGTCAATCTACTTTCCATTTTTTGATTTTCTTCTCATTTTGGCTTAAATGGAGCAAGCCTTTGATTGTATTGATACAAGCACAATGTGTAGTGGCTAGTCCTATAGTATGGCTAATCATATGATTGGTTGAGAAGAATGCTAGATATGTAGGATTTGAGATGTTGAATTGAGTTAATTTTGGAATTCCATTTATGATTAATGAATCATGTTTCATTTCAATATATGTGTGATTAAATTCTCTATTCATAGTGTTAGGATGGTCATTCCAATATTATGATTAGATGTTCAATTGAATCATATATTAAGGTATGTTAGTGTGAGGGGAGGTAAGTCATACCCTTCTTATACTTAGAACACTCATAGAGGGACACTTAAGAAATTGAGTGACAAGAACCAAACTTATGATCATAGTACCTTAAGGGAATTGAGATTAAGCACAATCCTGGGAGATTTAGACTTGTAAAAGAGTCGAGAACCTAATTGCCTTGGCCATAGGGATTAGGGGTAAAAATGTGATTGCTTTTAGTCTACAAATTAATGAAGTTCACCATCAAGAGTTATGCATATCTAGCTAGATTCTTAACCATGATTATGATTAGTCTTGCTCTATTCTTAAGTGAATTCTGTCTCCATCTCATTCATCATTTGTTTATTGTTTGATCCAAAACATTGTTAGTTCATATTTTTAGTTAATTGAGTAGAAGAATTAGTAGTAGTTTCAATACCAAACAATAAATCTATCATTCTTACAAAGCATAAATCAATGGAAAATCCTGATATAACCATGAGTTTACTTTTCCTTGGGATGACAATCTTATAAATTTTATACTTGGTCACACGTGTACTCAACGATAGAGTCTTTTACTCTTAAACATTTTACAAGAAATGCGACTAAGAACAGTGGTGTGGTCAAGAAGCCTAGAGGCAAGTGCTTCAAATGCAAGCAGCCGGGACACTACAAGGCAACTGCCCTCTTCTTAAGGGGAACAGGAATGGTAAGTCTTATGTGCTAGTTGTTGAATCGTGTTTAGTGGCTGTATATGCTAATACTTGGTGTGTAGATATGGGAGCCACTGACCATGTCTATAATTTTTTGCAGGGGTTCCACCAAACGCGACAGCTTAGTGATGGAGAGATTACCATACTCATGGGGAATGGTACAAGGGTAGCGGCTGTTGCAGTAGGAGACTTCTATTTTCTTTTAATGAGAATAAAACTCTTATTTTAAGGAATTGTCTTTATGTACCTCATTTTAGAAAGAATTTAATTTCGGTGTCTAGATTGTTTATGGATGGATATTCTGTTTCTTTTAATGACAGGGTTGTTATAAGGAAAAATAGAATTGTTATCTATGATGGTACATTGATAGATAATTTGTATACTCTTAATACAATTTCTCCTCCAGTGCAACAAATTGAATTGAATAATACATCTACCAATAAGAGAAAAGAACCTTCGAAAATGAACCAAACATATCTTTGGCATCTAAGATTGGGTCATATTAACTTAAGTAGGATTCAAAGATTGATAGCTGATGGACCTTTGAGTTCACTAGTAGTAAAAAATTGTCCAACTTGCGAGTCCTGCTTGGAAGGAAAAATGACCAAAAGGCCTTTTAAGACAATGGGGTATTATGTCAAGGATCTGTTGGAATTGGTTCATTCTCATTTATGTGGTCACATGTCTGCCCAGGCAAGAGGTGGTTATGAATACTTTGTCACTTTTATTGATGATTATTCTAGATACGGATACATTTATTTGATGCGTGGTAAGTCTGAGTGCTTTGATAAATTCAAATAGTACAAGGCTGATGTGGAGAAGACATTACGATCTGATCGTGGTAGTGAATACCTCTTGGGAGAGTTTAAAAATTATTTATCAGAGAAAAGGATTGAATGTCAATTGTCTGCACCGGGCACACCCCAGCAGAATGGTCTAGCAAAAGAAGAAATAGGATTTTATGAAAATGGTAAGATCAATGATGAGTTATTCGGAATTACCAAATTCGTTCTGGGGATATGCCTTAGAAACAACAACTTACATTCTGAACTTAGTACCTTCTAAATCGGTAGCCTGCACACCCACAGAACAGTGGACCGGGTGAAAGCCTGTTTTGAAATATGTTCGGATTTGGGGTGCTCCAGCACATGTGTTAAAGGCAGATCCTGATAAGTTATAATCGCGTAATGATGTTTGTCTGTTTATAGGATATCCTAGAGGAATAAGGGTGGTTTGTTTTATAGTCCTAAGATCAAAAGGTGATCGTCAGCACAAACACAAGATTTTTAGAAGAGGATTATGTAATGAATCACAAATCCATGAGTAAAAGTGTTCTGGAAGAAGTAAGAGGGGAAACACCAAATATAATATCAACTGTACAAGAGGATAAACCACAAGACACTGCACCTTATGTCACACCTGATACACAATTGGCTGCAGGGCCTCGTCATAGTAGGAGGGTTGTGAGATAGCCCGATAGATTCATAGGATTGTGAAAGTTGTCAGACTTGGTCCCTAGTGAACATGAAATTGACCCATGAAATTACAATGAAACTTTTCATGATAAAGATGCTCAATCATGGCAAAAAGTAATGAAATCTGAAATAGAATCCATGTGTTCTAATCAAGTCTGGGAGCTTGTAGAACCACCCAATTGTGTAAAAGCCATTGTATGCAAGTGGGTCTACAAAAGAAAATGAGGATCTAACGGTAAGGTTAAAACCTTTAAAGCAAGGCTAGTTACGAAGGGATATACTCAGAAAGAGGGAATCGGTTATGAGGAAACCTTCTCACTCATTGCCATGCTTAATTCAATCCGGATTCTTTTATCCATTACCGCTCATATGGATGATGAGGTACAGTAAATGGAGGTAAAGATAGACTTCCTAAATGGAAGTCTTGAGGAAAATATCTATACGAAGCAACCAGAGGGATTCATTGCGGAAGGGGAAGAGCATCTTGTGTGTAAGCTTAATAGGTGGATTTATGGATTGAAACGAACTTCTAGATCATGGAACATCCTTTTTGATGAAGTATTCCAGTCATATGGATTTATTCAATATACGGATGAATCATGTGTGTACAAGAAGTGTGATGGAAATGTAGTGGTATTTCTTTACTTTATGTGGATGATATTAAACTCATTAGAAATAATGTAAAGGTATTGTTAGGCGTTAGGGTATGGCTATCCTAGAAGTTTGAGATGAATGACTTAGGAGAAGTCGGACACATTCTAGGAATCAAATTAATAAGGGATCACAAGAAAAGAATGGTGTCCTTATCCTAATCTTCATACATTGATACAATCATGGCTCATTTTCGCATGCAAGATTCCAAGAAAGGTTTTCTACCTTTCAGGCATAGAATTCCTCTATCTAAGGAAATGTGTCCAAAGATACAACAGGAAATAGAGGAAATGAAGTTGGTTCCTTATACTTCGGCTGTAGGAAGCCTCGTGTATGCGATGCTATGTACGAGGCTGGATATCTGTTATGCTATGGGCATGGTCAGTAGGTATCAAAGTAACCCAGGACAAGGGCATTAGACTGAGGTAAAGCACGTTGTGAAGTACATGCGAAGGACTAGGGATTATATGTTGATTTACCTGGCAGATACTTTGTTGCCTTTGGGTTATACTGATTCAGATTTTCAGTCAGATAGGGATGCTAGTAAATCCACCTCGGGTTATGTGTTTACTCTTGGAGGAGAAGCCATAATATGGAGGAGTGTAAAGTATAAATGCGTTGCGGACTCTATCATGGAAGCTGAATATGTAGCAGTCTCTGAGGCGGCTAAAGAAGCAGTATGGTTTAGGAACTTCTTAATGGACTTGGATGTGATTCCTGGTTTGCCCAAAGGGATCACAATTTACTCTGATAACAGTGGTGCAGTAGCAAACTCTTAGGAACCATGAGCTCATTAGGCGAGTAACCACATTGAGCGTAAGTACCACCTGATACGAGACATCGTTAAAAGATGGGAGGTCATTGTCGCTAAGATAGCATCTGAGGATAATTTGACTAATACTTTTACTAAGAGCCTTCTAGCGAAAGTGTTTGATGTGCATGTAGAAGGAAAGGGGATTAGATGCGTGTCAGCAGATATGGCAGCGTAGTCTTTTAGTATAAGTGGAAGTTTGTTAAATTGTATACTAAAAGTATTGCTTTTGTATGAACAATGTTTTAACAATTTATTTGAAAATGAGAATCATATGATAAAATGTTTTGCATATTATAATTTATTTATATGTTTGTGCAAAAGTCCACTTACTATATACTGTAGATAATATGTTATGCGACAACATGCGGAAGATCATATTATCGATTTTCTTATAAAGTATAAACAGATGCTCACAATTGAGATAGATGGGGATAATCTTTCGGGATTGTTGTAGTGTGATTTGGTATTAGTTTGTCTTGACTATAGTATCACATTAGTATGTCTTGTGTGTATTGGCAGGACCGCTAGAGATCGTTTGACTTATACTGTCTATATGGAAGAACTTGATCTCAGTTATTATGGATGTTCATGTTGTTAATCCCTATACAATAACCTAGACACATAAGCTAGTATGTATTTCTTTGATCATCAATGGGTGAGATTTACATGTAATTAAATCAATAAACTCAGTGAGTTGGGAAGTAGTGTTGTCTCTATAGTGTGCTGTTAATTGTAGAAGGAATTCGTGTCATATTTAGGTTGATGATGTCTCCTTGAGGAGCTCATAAGGATTATCATGTAAATCTTGCAAGTGGATTAATTCTGGCATGATAATGAGATTAAGTAGTACTACTCACAGATGATATATTAATTAATGGAGTTGTCAGTAACTTAATTAATTAAAAACATGGGGAGACTAACGGGCTCATAATAAGAAGGAGCCCATAACGTAATTTGGGATTGGAGTGGCAGTGCAGTAATAATATTTTAGTGGTATATATTATTATTATTAGACTTAAGTATAAGTTTTGGGCTACACTTGAATACTAAAGCCTAATGGAGGCCCGACTCTAATTTCTTCTCATGGTCCCTGCTCTAGCCTATAAGTAAGTCATATCAGCTGTCCGGTAACCCTAGAAAAATTGTGCCTGACCATGTGAGAAGGGAAAAGGAATAGCAGATTGAGAAGATCTTAAAGATCATCGCCCACACGACGTCAAGATTGGACTCGGGAATACAGCAGAAGATCAAGAGGTTGTTTTCTGCAGCTGTTCTTTATCAACATACCCTAGTGAAAAGTAATGTGAACTTTGAATACTTGCTTCCGCTGATTTAGTTTGCATGGAACCTTAACGGTTCCTGTTAACCAAATGATCGAATGCCAACATCCACGTCACTCTTAACCTATGTAACGACACTGAGTCCAAGTCACCACATCTCCCAGCTACCTCATCGAATCACTACTTCTCCCAAACACCATTCACTTACCAAAAAACTTCATTTCTTACAAACTTGTTAAGTTGACCTTATCTTTGTGAAAATCCAAGCTGTTATAAGCATGATTTCAGCCCATGGGAAATCCATGTCCTGACTCCACATTGGAGTACCATGCTGCAAATGTCCATTGCCCATCTTGCCATGAATAGATACTGCATACTCACTAGAATTGATTTTAATTATCCTTGCTGGAAGAAATTCTCTCAACCTTGTCGTACAGTTGACACATTCACCTCTTGTTGGAGTGAAAGGCAGTACCATGTCATTCACCTTTATGGAATTTTGAATTTTTTGCTGGATTTACCAAAGTTTCAAGAATTCCGTAGGAGACTGCTGTACTCGTCACCTCAGGCTGCCGCTACACACCACCATCATGGATAATGATGTCGTTTCAGAATCGAGAATCCCACCGGAGTACCACCTCCGTTTGGGTACTGTTCAATCAAGCGCGATCTTCAATCTCAGACATGAAATTTTGCCGGTACTGAAATACTTCTAGTCATCGATCAAATTCACAAATTCATTGCCAGTGAGTGAAGTTGTTGTGGACCAAGAATCTTGCACGAATTAATTTCCCCAACTAAAATCGCAACATCGCTGTTCGAATTGAAACATTGATGCGCTCGTGGAAATCCCAACCGCCCTTTTCTGCGAATGCTTTGTCCCAAAAAGAAACTCTCTGGGTCCCGCCGCACTGCAGCTGAGATCGTTACCAAGATTGCAGCCAACATTCTCGTAATTCTTGTTTTGTTACCACCAAGTCGCCATCTGCGCAATTGAAGACCCGCTACTGACTGCCAGAGGAATTTGTCGCACGCTGCACTCTTCACCGAAAGCCACCATAGAAGAAATCCATCTTCTACTCCCAACTACAGCCTTCTCTTCCACCAACCGTCGACGATTCTCCATCCGCTTCTTGTAATCACCGCAATTATGGATGTAATCGAGTCGAGCCGAATATCTCTGGGCTCGAGCTCGGCTTGAATTTTTTTAAGGGCCTCGAGCTCGATTTGAATATTTTTTAGGCTCGAGCTCGACTTGTTTGTAAAATATATAGCTCGCGAACAACTCGCGAGCTCGGTTTGAAATATTTCACTAAATAAAAAAAATCAAACTCGAGCTCGAGTTCGAATTCGGCTCGATAAAAACTAGTTATTAGTTTGAGCTCGTGCTCGTTCAGGCTCGTTAAGCTGAAAATTATTTATTTTTTAGTTTTTTTAATGTGTAAAGGCTTGAGTGAGACCGTCCCACGAAAAAAAATTATTATAATAACTTTTTGATAAAAAGTGGTATCAATAGTTATTATAATTTTTTATTAATTATTTGAAGTACTGATTATTAATTAAAATATATTTAATATAACAAAAGATTTTTTTAATTAACATTTATAAGTATATGGAGTATATATTTACTTTAAAATTTGGGGTAAGTCTTGTGTGAAACCGTCTCACGTAAATCCTTACATGAGACAAATAAAAAGTGATAATATTATTAATGAAAAGTGATATTCAATCGATAAAAAGTAATAATGATACAATGAAGTATTTTATGAAAAATTTATAGTATAACAAAAACTTATAACATTTTATAGGTAAAGTGATAACATTTTATAGCTGATAACATTTCATGAACTTTTTATCTATCTCACGTAAAGAGTTACGTGAGACGGTCTCACACGAGTTTTTGCCTAAAATTTGAATGTATCTTTATGTTATCCCATTAACTATACTAATAATAATGATAATAAAAAGCAAATACGGGTGTATATTAATTCTAAAATTTCGACTCTAAAATTATTTACAATTTTATTAAATACTATTAGTTTAAATTCAATGTATATAAATACATATATTTATTTAAAATTTAAATATAAATAAATCAAAATTAAGTCCTATATAGAAATAGAAAATAAAAATTTTACATCTTTAAACCCATTATTATAAATATAAACTCACAATTCATTATTTAAAATTAATAACAGTCATTCTTATTTTAATTTTATTTTTATTAATTACGTTATAATAATTTTATTATTTTTATTGTCATACTTTAAAAGTTTTCTTTAATTTAATGTATATTATATTTTTTAAATTATAAATTTATATCTCTTATAAATTATAAGGTAGGTCTTGAGATCGTCTCACGTGAGACCATTTTTTACTTTTTAAAATAGTTATCACTTTCGCTATAAAATGTCATCACTTTCGCTATAAAATATTATTACTTTTTATTTATATTATAAATTGTTAATGAAATAGCACTGTCAGTTTTTTTTATTTTATTATCACTTTTCTTTATAAAAGTTATCACTTTCTGACCATCTCACGTAAGAGCTTATATGAGACGTTCTCACACAAGTCTTTTCCTAAATTATATTGGTACCAGTATAATATATATATATATATATATATATATATATATATATATATATATATATATATATATATATATATATATATATATATATATATATATATATATACACACACTAGTATGGATGCCGTGTAATACACTGGTTTTAAAACTACAATTCTAAAAAATATAATTCAATAAATAAAATTTTAAAAAAATAATATTTTATTATACCTTAAAATAAATCAATTAAACCTAGCTAGGTACACCTCAAAATCACACTAAAAGTAAATAAATTTAATATCACATTTTAATAAAAAGAAAATAAAAAATATTAGAAAATTATTATAAAAAGAAAGAAGATAAATATCACCAATTATAAAGAATCAATACATATATTAATAAAATTAAAAATAAATAATTTTATATTTCTATTTATTAAAATATTATAACCAAATTCATATATATATATATATATATATATATATATATATATATATATATATATATATATATATATATATATATATATGTTGAATAACAGAAATAAAATAATTAAATTAATAAATTCAAGAAATAAAATAGATAAATGTGTTAATAAAAAAATAACAAAATTAATAGAAATAAATAAACAAATAAAGTGAATTTAAAATTTAAAAAAAGATCATCACAAAATTAAAGAGAATTAAAATAAATAAACTAAGAGTCTATTATATTAATAAACCAATATAAGTTAAAATAAATTTAAAATAAATTTATACCTACTTTATCAAAATAAATTTGAAAAATAAATAAAGAAATTAAAAAATATTTAATCAAAATAAATTTAAATAAAATAAATAAAAATTGAATACTAATTTGAAGAAAAGTTTGGGGGAATAATTTTTTTATTGTGTGTGAAGTGAATGAATAAAAATTCTTATTTATAGGTAAAGAGAAAATTAAATATATTTTGTGCTTCCAAATATGATTTGATCACATCCATATTTAAATTTTTAAGCAAATACATGTAGTTATCTATATTAAAATTTAATTAATAATTAATTCTGATTTGATCATATTCGTATTCAAATTTTAAAAAAATACATGTAATTATCTATATTAATTCATAATTAAAATAATTGAGAAAAATATAATTATTTATTATAACCTAAAATAAATCAATTAAACCAAATCAATTAAACCTAGGTAAACCCCAAATCACCCTAAAAGTAATAACAAAATAAATTTAGGAAATAAAATTAATAAAATTGATAAATGTGTAAATAAAAAAATAATAAAATCAACAAAAAAAATAATAAAATGATTTTAAATAGTTAAAAAAAAGACCATCACAAAATTAAAGAAAATATAAATAAATAAGATAAATTATATTAATAAAAAAGCTAAAATAAATTTAAAATAAAGTTATACCAAAATTTATGAAAATAAATTAAAAAAAATAACGGAATTAACAATAAATAAATAAAGTCAATTTAAAAGTTAAAAAAGATCATCACAAATTTAAAGAAAATAAAAATAAATAAACTAAATTATATTTATAAAAAATAAAAGTTAAAAGAAATTAAAAATAAAATTATACCAAAATTTAACAAAATTAAAAAATTATAAATCAGATATCATCAATTCTTGAGAATTTGAAAAAAAGCTTAAAGAGAATAATTTGCGTATAAAAAAAGTTTATAACATGAAGAAAGCTTAAAAAGAAATTTTTTTGTACTCTTTTAGTTTAATGACAAAATCATAACAATATTAGAGGAAATAAATAATATATAAAAATTGGACATCAAGCATAAAGAAATAGAAATTCAAAAGAAATAAATATGCATGAATCAAAAGAAATTAAAAATAAAATATAACAAATTTAATAAAAAAATTAATAAAATTAATAAAAAATTTAATACTAACTTGAAGAATGCTTCGGAATAACAATTTTTGTGCGTGTGAATTGAATGAATAATAGTCTTATTTATAGGTAAAGAAAAATTAATTTTTTTTTTGCTTTCAAATATGATTTGATTTTGATTTGATGATATTCATATTCAAATCTTTTATTAAATACATGTATTTATCTGCATTAAATTTTAATCAATAATTAATTTTGATTTGATCATATTTTATTCAAATATTAAATAAATATATATAATTATCTATATTAATTAATAACTAAATAATTGAGAAAATTTGTGGAGATGACACATCATCAAAATTAAATTCTCCTTTAGTGTATATTTATATTTATATATATATATATATATATATATATATATATATATATATATATATATATATATATATATATATATATAATATATATATATATAATTTATTTATGTAAAGTTTCTTAAACTCTAAAATTACCATATTTAAAATAAGTTATAATAATAATAATATTAATAATAATAATAATGATGATGATAATGGAGTAATAATAATAAGAATGAGCCTATTGACTACAGTTGTCGAGCCTTGAATAACTATTTTCGAGCACACTATCGAACACGTTCGCAATCTACTACCAAATTATTCGCGAGCCTATAAACGAACACGTTCGCGAGCCTATATATGAATACGTTCACGAACATGTTCGTGAGCCTGTAAACGAACAGGTTCATGAGCTTTCGTGCCAAACACACTTAGGCTCGTGTTCGGCTCGAAAAAATAATCGACTCGAAAATCAAGCTCGGCTCGGCTCGTTTTGTTTCACGAACAAACTCGAACGAATTTTTTTTGAACTGAGACTCAAATAGCTCATGAACGGTTTGGTTCGTTTACATCCCTAACGGCAACCAACGACTTATCATCAGAGATCCGAGCTCGTCTAGTGGATTATCAGAGCTCTCCGATTCTCCCAACTTTGTACTGCTTCCCCAAAGGATTACTCCTCCCTCTCCCTGATCTATAAGAAACGCCTGATTTCTTACATCTCACCATTTTCTTCATCTTCATTCTGAAATCTTCCACGAACCTTCTTGACATCAAACCCGTGTAGATACCATCTTGATCTTCCCGTTTCTGCCTCACTTCTTCCAACAGACGACACCAATTGTAGTGGGAATGTCAAGAAACTCACACAAGAAAGACTACACACGAACTCATATTATGGAATAGAAGAAAAGAAAAACGAAACGAGACACGATTTACGTGGTTCGGAGAGAAATCTTCTAAGTACACGGGGGAGAGAGATCGTATTGCTATATTGATAGGTGAGGTGATTACAATTATTAAAGCTGTGAATACGGCTTTATATACACACATATGCCATCAACATTAAGTTATGTGACTAATGTGATGAGCAATCTTCTTAGCTAGCAAACTGATATTAAATGGTTATGAAATGAGTTGCTGTAACTTCCATTCTATAGCTGACGTGTGAGGCTATAAATCCAAGCCATTAACCGTGGCAAACAGAGCTATACACCTGCCCAAAATATCTTAAAAACTCCCTTAGCCAAGCATGCACCGGTTGTATGATTGCATGTGTTGATAAGCATAATTCCAAATTGCTACTCCCCGTTGCACCTCATACACACATGTACACTGACCATGCATGTGCTAAGGTTGTAGAACACCTCACTAACCACACTCTACCATATTCGAATGAGGTTTATACCTCACAATTCTCCACCTTAAACCTTATTCAAACCATAGAAACCCTCTTCTCGATTACTACTCCACCTTGAGTAGCACCTTTTAACCATTGCTCCACCTTGAGCAAGACATTTCATCATTGCTCCACCTTGAGTAACACCTCCAATGTAACAACGTTGACATACCGCCGAGTCACAACAAGTACGAACCAATTTTCTAATGAATGTGTCAACACTTTGAAGTCGATTCTAACTCACTAGGATTACCCGATGCTTTCTCCCACTCGATCATTGTTTCCACATCACTCTTAACCTATGTAACGCCATCGAGTCAAAGTCACCACATCTCATAGCTACCTCGTCGAATCACTACTTCTCCTGAACACCATTCACTTACCAAAAAACTTCATTTCTTACAAACTTGTTGAGTTGACCTTATCTTTGTGAAAATCCAAGCTGTTGTGAGCATGATTGCACCCCATGGGAAACCCATGTCCTGACTCCACATTGGAGTACCATGCTGCAAATGTTCATTGCCCATCTTGCCATGAACAGATACTGCATACTCACTAGAATTGATTCTAATTATCCTTACTGGAAGAAATTCTCTCAACCATGTCATGTCGTTGACACATTCACCTCTCGTTGGAGTGAAAGGCACTACCATGTCAATCACCTTTTCAAAATTTTAAATTTCTTGCTGGATTTACCAAAGTTTCAAGAATTCCATCAGAGACTACTGTACCCATCACCTCAGGCCGCCGCTACATGCCACCATCATGGATAATGACATCATTGCGGTATCGAGAATCCAGCCAGAGTACCACCGCCATTTGGGTACAGTTCAATCACGCACAATCTTCAATTTCAGACATGAAATTCTATCGGTATTGAAATAACTTTCTCATCCGAACTTCGATATGAGTGATTCTTGCACCAAAATGATCCTCTCTTCCGTGGCTTTCCAACCATGTATCACATCATCAGTTACGAGCTCCACACAAACACAAAAAATTATGGAATTTGAGCATGCGTTATTCAATATTCCTCTAACTTTGCACTTTTGATCCTTTTTCCACCTTTACTGGGCTTTTTCTTGGAAAATACGCACATACATGCATTAGAGGTGTAAAATCTGATAATCTTGCTTCTGTGTCCTTGCTCGACCAGAATGGTCTTGGTCGAGTGGCACCTCTGTAAGCTGAAATTCTGTACAGTATCATGCTCGACCATTTCTGATGTTGCTCGACCAAATGATCTTGGTCGAATGATTCCTTCCTTGGTCGAGTGGCACCTCGAAATCTGTGTTTTTTAATTCTGAGCACTTCTGACCTGTTTTCCACCTAAAACACAATAAAACACCTCAAAGACATTATTTTCTCACATATATCGAATATAAGACGATTGTGCTATTATATGACAATAATTTTCATAAAAATGTGTTAAATTAAATGCTAAAACACGCTTATTTTCACTCTTATCTCTCGGCCTGGTGGGCCTAACCCATTTTAACGGCTCTAATGACTCTCGGGTGTTGCAGTGTGCTTTGTTGAAAAATCCATGCTTTATTGTACCCCAAGGTCTTCACTGTTAATCTCAATCCAACGTTATGTTGAGTATCATTTTATTTTGCATCGTTTACTTAATTATTTAACCAATTGTGCAGGGAATTTTTATTTATGTGATGGAGGATATGCTAATAGAAATGGATTTTTGTCCCCTTATCATGCTTTCTCAAACAATTTGAATGAGTGGGGTGTCAGAAGACAGCTTCCTAGGAATAAGGAAGAGTACTTCAACATGAAGTATTCACGAGCGCGCAACATGAACAAGAGAGCATTTGGGGGTTCTTAAAGGTCTATGGGCAATTCTTCGCAGCCCATCATTCCGATTAAAGTTCACAACCATATTATCATGGCATGCTGTCTCCTACATAATTTCATCAGAAAAAACAACGATTTAGATCCTTTCGAGGTTGAATTTCAAGAAAAATTAGAAAATGATGATGCTGATGACACACTTCACCAAGTAGAGAGCACTCAATCAGGGAGGAATTGGAGAGATAATTTATCATTATCTATGTATAATGAGTGGGGAAGATAAATATTAAATGTCATTTTTTAAAAATTTGATGTTCTTGGCGAAAGTTTGTTTTACTGTAACTGGTTGTAAGCAATGTCCATATATTGTATGTCTTTGTGCCTTGACTATGTTGTTAATGATAAGATCTTGAGTTTATTGAGCTTATAGGTTCTTTATATATAATTCAAATTTTTGATGAATTTTGGGTTTATTTAATCTTTGCAGCACATGGATGTCAATAACACTACTCAAAGGTGAAAGTAGTGCCACCACTTCAAATGGAGTGCAACATCGTGTTTGGTCATATCATGAGGAGAATGCCCTTATCACAGCTTTGGGAGAGATAATTGAAGATGGGTGAAGTGTCAGAACGGTTTCATAAATGGTTATCTTGGAATTCTGGAGCAGGCTTTAGGGAGGTTGATACCAAGTAGTGATCTCTATGCTTCCCCGCATATATCTTCTAAGATGCATAGTTGGAAGAAAGACTATGAACATCTGCACACTATGATGGGCATCTCCGAATTTTCTTGGGATCCTAGCTGTGGACAAATTAAAATAGAAAAAAAGTCAGTTTGGCAAAAATATACGAAGGTATCCTTCTTATTATTGAACTCTCTTATATTAAGTTATTGATGTGTAACAAGTATTCTGAAGTTACCAAGCTTTTTTTCTTTTCTGTAGACGGATGCTCATTGGGCCAAAATGAGACACAATTTGTATCCCTTCTTTGACAAAAGGGGAGATATATTTAAAAAAGATCGTGCAATAGGAGAGCACGCAGAGGATTGTTACGAAGCTAATGGTGTCCAACTCAATGAGATCAATCCAGCTCTGAAGCTAATAGAGGTTCTACATAGCTGATCTCTACCCATCCATTAAACGCTGTGCTCAATGCAATCAATACCATCAAGACATTTAAACATTAGTAATATGATAATATCTAACATGTTATCTCTTGCTGAAAATGATTAGATTAAGCCATTGTCATTACACTTTTACAAAAACAAAATTTACCGAACTCAGTAGATTACCAATACATTCCAAAGCCTAACTTAAATACATTCATTCACACCTACTGGCAGAATGTTGTGAAAGAGTTGAATTATGCCCTTTATGTTTCATGACTATAGATCAAAAAGCTTCATATTGTTGTCATTATTGGATATAATAATAGCAAAGAAACATATAGCAAGCATGCTGCCTCTAATTGGCTTACTTATTTTTCCATCTAAATGGGCAGTGAGGATCATCTCATGTTGCTTAAACTCATCAATAGATGCTTTTAGACTATGTTCATTATGCCTTATCTCCTCAATGATTGTAGTAAACCAAATCTTGTTAGTTTCAAGTTCATTGATACTTTACTGTTTTTCTGAATGGTGTTGTTCAAAGTAGAGATTTCTTGTTGCACTCAATGCAATCATCACCATCAAGCCATTTGAAGAACTCGCAACTAAACGGCTGCAATATGTAATTAAAATAAGCATAGCTTGTTTGTATATGTAATATTATTATACAAAGACAGCAAGTTAGTAAATAAATGACTTGTAGAGGACTAACGTGTTGGCGTTGACAACGTATAAATCTACGACCATAGCTTTTGGGAACTCTTGAAATAAATTGGATAATTGTTTCACCACAGTGACATACTCTAACAACAAATGCAATTGACTCTTGAGTTGATATGTCAATATTAGAGGAGCTCAGTGCAATAATCATGACATTAAATAAATTAAAAAAAGTAGAACATGTATTCATATATCAGATATTCAAACGAAATCATAGAATATGCAAAAGATTCTCCTTACAGAAGACAACCAAAATTGAAAAAAACCCTATCAAATCTAATTGAAAATAAACTGATAAATAAATATCAAATCAAACCAGAGAAGTGAACAATTGATAACATGAGGCTTACTTTCTTTGTCTGATTAATCATATGCTTTAACAAATGGAATCGATTTATTTCAGTCCAAATTTCCCAATTATTCGCATGTCTTTACCTGATACACCAGCCACAATTGTCTAACATGTATGTACGAGATCAATGGGTCTTTCTCAGTAATTCGGCGACAACAACGAAGAAAATTCTTCTCTATACATTGAGAATTTGGGGTCAGAGAAAATTTTGATAACTTCAGACAGATGAGTTTGGTAACTGGTAAGGTACGAATGAACATTTGAAGAAAATATCTAAGCGTAAATAAGTAAATTTAATAAAACCAAACCCATCAAGTAAATGTGATATATCATAAGTTTATTTAACCCACCAAGTAAATTGAATTGTCGTGGATTAAATGTCAAATTCTCATAGGCTATCTAAACTAAATGTGGAAAGTAAATGGCCCCTTAATACATCAACCAAAATTATATATATATACACTCATCCCACTTTTATAATTATACCCTTTACTATTAAATTAACTTAACACTCATTTATTTCGTACACCAACACACATTACTCACCATACACCCACCTTAACTTCACAACAACCACATACACCCACTTCACAAACTGCCAACTATCGATCAACCAAATGAGAGAAGAAGGGAAAATAGAAACTTTAGTTGATACGTCAATTAATTGGTAAATCTTTGTTCTACTATTTTCAGATATTTTTTGTATATGATTTGTCCATTTGAATTCAAATTTTTCTATTTGATTTGAATAGTCCTTCACCAATAAATGACCAAACATGTAGCTAATTATATATATTTGTCTTTTATTATTTAGATATACGAATTGGGTGTCCGAGAAAAAATTATGGAATCTGATGAGTGTATTCAAGGTTCAAAAGTTGGTTCTAAATGTTTTCGTAGTTAAACTTGATTAAATATACACATTTTCTTCATTCACTATTGATCTACTTGAAATTGATTTCATTAATGATGGAGTTAATGGATTATTTGTCCCATAAGTCACTTAATTGTTGCTGTGATATTATATATAAGTTTGTCAATAATTACATTGGTCCTTCATTTTGTATCGTTTTTTACTTTTAGTATACTAACGATCTGCTTCTTAATTCGTTCTTATATCTTATTAGAACTTATAATTTAAAAGAATGAAATGTTGAAACCTTTTCTATTGTGATTGATGATCAAGTATGCTTGTTTGTATAACTATCAATTTGATGATGAAAAGGTATTTGTAGGTGTTATATATAAACAACGTAATCGCCCAACTACATCTAACAGAAGGCAGTGCGTATTAGAACATCAACAAGAAAAAATGTACAGACAATAGGACTAGTTACACCCCATTTTGTGTGGGTTATAGAATTGGAACCAATACCTAATCCTGAACCATATAATGAGGATATCACTGAATATGAAGATAAAGAGCATGATGATGGTAATGGGAATGGAAATGAGAATGAGGATGAGGATGAGCATGTAGATGAAGATGAGATGGAAGAAGAGGAAGATGATGCGGATGGTGAAGAGTTGCTTCTCAACTTCAAGCAGCATGTGGCTTACACAATCTCGAAAGGCTTTGAGCGAGAAATGCTTAAAGTCCACAGTCATATGAGTAAGTTTTCAGAATGGGAGTACGTGTCGGTTAAGAAGAACAAACTATGGAGATCAATTTTTAAGAGTGCTTGCTTTTGGGCAACAAAAACGATTTCATATCATAGCCCAAACAAAAATCTAATCCTAGCATTCATTTAGCGGTGGAACCCCGAGACGAATTTATTTCATATACACTTTTTGGAGATGACCATCACTCTCGTACATTGTCTGACATGTTTCCCTATCATTAAAGCTAGTTTTGACTCAACGTGCGGATGACTTCCAACCATATATCAAACGACCAGTTTGGAGTTCCACACAAATACAGAAAATTTATTGAAAGTGGTCGTTTGTTTTCTTGCATGTTGCATAAGTTTACCCTTCATTCCAACTTTGCATTTTTTATCTATTATCCTATCAAAACAAAATAAAGTACATCTCCACCTTTTAGTCAATAATCATTCAAAGTATTAAGATTTGTGCAAATAATACTCCTTCCGTCCCAGGTTAAGAGGGTCATTTTACCATTTTAGTCGTCTCACCCAAAGTGTCTCATTTCCTTTTTTGGAGACATGGGACCCACCCACACCCACTAATACAATTAAAACATGAGCCCCACACCCACTAATACAACTATCCACTACACATTAAATAATAATACTCCTTAATTCACGTGTCCAAAAGCAAATGAAACTATAAAGTTGGACAGAGGGAGTAGCAATTAACACATTTAAAGAGATATCAAATTGGAAAAAAAATTACATGAATTTCCACTCTCATCACATGCTTAATTGAATTGGATAAGCCCAATTCAAGTGTGAACACAATATTTTTTTAAAATAAAATATCTCATAAGTGGATATTTCCTCCACCTATAAATAAGGGTCTTCAATCTTCATTTCAATCGTCTTGAAAATCCTGAAAAAACCCTGAGTACCCTAAAGAGACTTGGAATCTCTACGAAGATCAAAGGCTTTAGAGCTGTTTGCACCATTCTTCAAGTTCTTCAACAAAGATCAATCTAGAAGCGACGTTCGATCCGAGATCAAGGTGATAATTTCCTCGAATTCAATGTTTATTCAAATCAAATTCATCCAGCAGTCTTCGTGAAATCAATGGTGTTCACCGAATTGAACAACGTTCTTCACAAGAAATTTTCAAGTCAACGTTAGGCTCGGCGCTCAGGATCAACGTTTTAAAGCTTCAAGCCCGAGCACAGACAAGCTTTAGAGCTTAATTGAATTAGATAAACCCAATTCAAGTGTGAACACAATCTTTTCTTAAATAAAATATCTCATAAATAAATATTTCCTCCACCTATAAATAAGGGTCTTAAATCTTCATTTCAATCGTCTTGAAAATCTTGAAAAAAAATTGAAACCCTAAAGAGACTTGGAATCTCTACGAAAATCAAAGGTTTTAGAGTTGTTTGCACTGTTCTTCAAGTTCTTCAACAAATATCAATCCAGAAGCGACGTACGATCCGAGATCAAGGTGCTAATTTTCTCGAATTCAACGTTTATTCAAATCAAATTCATTCAGCAGTCTTCGTGAAATCAATGGTATTCACCGAATTGAACAGCGTTCTTCATAAGAAATCTTCAAGTCAACTTTGGGCTCGACACTCTGGATCAACATTTTAAATCTTCAAGCCTGAACACTGACAAGCTTTAGAGCTTAATTGAATTGGATAAGCCCAATTCAAGTGTGAGCACAATCTTTTATAAAATAAAATATCTCATAAGTAGATATTTCCTCCACCCATAAATAAGGGTCTTAAATCTTCATTACAATCATCTTGAAAATCTTGAAAAAACCCTGAGAACCCTAAAGAGACTTGGAATCTCTACAAAGATCAAAGGCTTTAGAGTTGTTTGCACCGTTCTTTAAGTTCTTCAACAAAGATCAATCCAGAAGCGATGTTCGATCTGAGAACAAGGTGCTAATTCCCTCAAATTCAATGTTTATTCAAATCAAATTCATCCAACAGTCTTCGTGAAATCAATGGTGTTTACCAAATTGAACAACATTCTTCACAAGAAATCTTCAAGTCAACGTTAGGCTCGACGCTTCTGGATCAACATTTTAAATCTTCAAGCCCGAGCACAGACAAGCTTCATCCGAAGATTCGACTCCAAAAGTTGAAAGTCAAATAAAGTTAACTCAAGAGAGGAATTAGAGGATAAATGGGAACTGTTTCTATATTTCTCAAGTTTAGTCCGTTTTGGAATATCTCTGTAATTTTCTTTTGTGTTTATTATTTAATAAATACAATTTTTTTTTTGTTACAGTGTTATTTAATGTTGAAGGAATTTGTGTCCTAATAATTAGGATGATGATATCCTCATATGAATTATCATGTAAAATATGCAGGTACCATGATAATAAAGTTGAGTGATACTACTCTTGTAAATAGAGATTAATTAATTGAGTTATCGGTAACTCATTTAATTAGTGGGAATTGAATATCTTAAATATGGGGAAATGAATGAACTAATCATAATAAGAAGAGGACCATAACATAATATGAGATCAGGGTAGTAGTACAATAACAATTCTTTAGTGAACTAAATGATTATTATTGAGCTTAAGTTATAAGTTTTGTGCTAAATTTGAATGTGTAAGCCTAATGTGAGATCTTACATAATTTCTCTTCATGGTCCTTATTGAAGCATATAATAAGTCATCTCAGCACTCCAAAATCATAACACACGATTTTCACTAATAGAATAATGAATAATGAGAAAAATTCCTACGACGTCTAAATTTTTGAAACCCAAATTTCGTTTATAAAGGATCATTGCCCACACAACGTCTAGAAGAATACGTACAACAAAATATCATAAGGTCGTTCTTCGTTTCTTCTGATCACCTTCTCCATGTAGTCTACAATGAAAGGTAAAATTTTTTGTCTATTCTACTATGTTAAATGTGCATGGATCCCGAACGGTACGCGGGCCATAAGATCAATCACGCATCAGAAATAATATTTTTAAAAAGTGATAATTGTTAGACAAAAGTAATAACAATTTCAGTAATATTAAAGGATTTATTATTGGAGTTTTTCTATCATCCGGATGTATGTTAACATCCACCCTGTATTTGAAAACGAGTCATGTAAATAAGGAATAAAAAATTTGGAACTCCCTCATCTACTATCACAATTCCCGTCTGTAGGTTGTCTCCCATTCTATCCTCTCGTCCCTCGCCTTCGTCACTCTGTCGTCCTCCATCGTTGCCTCTCTCTCTTTATAGTACACCCTGTTCTCTCTCTCGCTGCCTCCCTCACTCCGTTGTCCACCCTATCATCTCTCTCGGTGTTGCTACATCTCATTGGCCTCTCTAATTTCACTGTCTTCCATCAATGCCTTCCTCACTCTGCCGTCCTACAATAACTCCGTTATTTTCACCTCGTTGTCTCATAAATTGAAAATCTGTGAAATTAGGGTAATTCAGTCATGAAAACCATTTTTGAGTAAGAGATTAATCAAATCCACTATTTCCACCAGGGAAATTACTAATAAAATAAATTACATTCACTTGAAACTTCCTCTTCAACAGTTCTAGCATGGTGAAAGGACATTGAGAAAATGGAGTTTGCATTAATATAGAGGCCCCATTTTCATGACTCTACAACATCAAATTAAATAAGAAAAAAACAAATAAGTTACTGCAACACTCATCTTACCATTCTTATTTGATAAAAGTGCTATATTAAAAAACAACTCAATACGAGAACAATTTCACACGATGTACAGCACATAAGAAGCACCTAATCACCTTGTTTATAAAAGAATTATCAAATTCAGTCTCAGAAGACAGTGATCCGAATATCCTAGAGTCCAATTTGAATTTGGTATATGTCCGAATTTGTTTCACCAGCATGCTCCTCATTTTCCTTTGAAAGAATGCCACCTGAAAGTTGCAACAAATCAAAGAAAATGAGTTACATATAATCTTCATTTCTATCCCTCCCATACTAACTTTCACCACCCATAAAAAAAATATCACATCAATTCTCTACCCTAAAAGTACATATTAATTACAAATTTACTACTCCCACATAACACATATTATCTAGAAATAATACATTACACTCCAAAAGTCAATAAAATTGATCAAAAAATAATTTTTCTTAAACTAATACTATGTGGTCTACATAGCGGCACATAATATGTTAGGGCCGAGGTTGTATAACATCCTAGATATGACAAGGAGAGGCTATAGAGAGGATTAACAAATTCAATTATAGTAGGGAATATGGGTAAGTATGATCTGTACTACAAAAATGAATCACTCAAATATAACAAATTCTAGAATTTATGCGTAGGCTTGTTAAAGCTTCAAGAAAAGTATTTCTAGCTTGTGATGATAAGGCAATGATTTTAAGCTATAATTTGTAAGGAGGTGTCTAATAACAAGACATAATTCTCAACTATTGTAAAGTTTCCCAAAGGAAAAATATATCTCTAGATTTGATCGTTAGCATACAATTACACTAGTAAAACAACATTCACTATCACATGATGAAATTCAACAAATGCTAATTTAAGGTGATATCGGACAAGAACCCTAGAAAACATAACCTTCTAAATTCCAATTTTGAAATCCCAATCTTGAAAGTTATTCCAATTTTGAAATTTCAATCTTGAAAGTTACACTCTTATTTATTATTTCAATCTCTAAATTTGAATGCCTCCTCAATTCAATTTCTTTTTTATAAAAAGTTTGTTTGCATGTAATAATGATAAATTGAATTAAATATTTAGTAATAAAAATTTGATTTCTCATTAGGTATAAAAAGAGTTTGCTTCTTCGAGTTATCTCCAATGTCAATTGGTATTTAGAGCCAATTTCTCTTTCGAAAATGACTAACAACATCGAACCTACGCTTATTATGCATGTAATCATAGAAATGCAATGTTTGACTACAATAGTATAGATATTAATTATGTCACGGGATGTTCTGTGACACATTGATGTGATATCTCCTGTAACACCTGCTTATGGAGTGACACGTGACAGAGTGGAGAAATCCAATCCATTGCCTCAAGGGTTGACTGATTAACTTAGTGTATAGTTTCCCTTCTCTCTCTTATGTGTCACTCATCCAATCGAGTGTCATAGGAAATATTACATCAAAGTGGCACAGAAGATCCAGATCCATTAATTACTAGCTCATTTGAACGAGTGAAGAGTGAAGAAATTTAATGACAACCCAGAAGGACAACCTGACAAAATATAATAATAATAATAATAATCTATACAGTATTAATAACTTAACTTTCTGCATCGAGTCTTTCGATTGAAAGATGAAGGGAGACAATTCAAATGTCAGCACAAAAATAGAAAGAGTCGTGCTTTAAAGTGGAATTCATCTAAGATCCATTGCTCGATTTTGCTGCATGCTCTGCTCCCAAAATGCAGAGAAGACTTGCGAGGGCAGATCCGGGTTGGTTGGTCCGGCTTTCATCAAGGTTCACACACACACACACACATATATATATATATATATATATATATATATATATATATATATATATATATAATAACACAATAGTGTTAAAAATGGAAAGTTCGCGCCAAATTGAAACTTCTATAAATATTAATATGAATTAAAATTTAAAAAAAACACATGTCATGTTATCAATGAATGTGTGTAATACACTCACCAAAAGGGAGAGTAGACATATTAATCATCCCTCAATAATCAATCAAAACGTTTTGTTTTTCTTTTATTATTTAGAATTTTATCCAAATTTTTAAATGTATATAACTTTTTTATTTTAAATTTATTTTATATGAAAATTATATCAAATAAATTATCTTTTCTAGATCTTTAATTTGACATCCATATTACTAATATAATAAATAATTATTATGTTTTTATATATTTTATATCATTTAAATCAAATTTACATATTAAATAAATATATATAAAAGAATAAAGAGACACTTACTATTGGATACATAAAATAATGTATAATTGTTATAAACTACATGACTCAAAGCAATAATATTCGTAGCTACACAATTATGATTGTGATACGGTAAATACCCCTATGTGTTTGCACAATTTGTTTGCCCAAATTTGTTTCGCACAATTTTGTTTTGCATAATTTTATTTTTGCACATTTTGTTACACATTTTAAGTTCCGACGGAGGTCCGGCAGACGTCGGCAGAGGTCAAGCGGCGGTCGGCGAATGTTCGGCGGAGATCCGGCGACCAGCTGCCAGTGGTTCGGTGGTGGTCCGACGACTGGCCGGCGCGATCCATCGACCGTTCGGCGGTGGCCCGGCACTGGGTGGGTGGGTGAGGGGCAAGGTTTAGGTTTAAAAGTGTATGGGATTATAAGATTATATTTGGTATTTTACTTTAATATTTTGTATGTGAGAGTAATTATTTGAATTCATTATATCTCATAGTAATTTAGGGTAAAAGTGTGTACCTATAAGTGATTTTCCCAAGAATAAATATATTATTCAAGTTAAAATAATATATTTATTAGTATTAAATAATTAAAGGTTCTATCTAATTAAATATTTATAGAATAATTAGTTTGTTGTATTTAATATAAATTAATTACTACTATTTTAAATTACTAAAATCATCTTTACATCAGTAGAATAATTGATCATAAAATTCTTCATCACAAAATAATATATAAAGTTATGTATTAAATAGGTTTTTAGAATATTTATATTTTTGAAAATAATTAATTTTTTCGTTTATTAACTTAAGAAAAATTGAGACCTTTCAATGGAATGGAGAGAATATTTTTTAAGATCGTTAATTAAAATTTCATATTGTATTATTAATGTGATTGTCTCCCAATGCATATAGTATTATGGTTTTAAAATTTATTTTATTATTATAATAATTTCTACTTATTATTATAAAATTGATTGATAATATACAATATATTATTTTTAATATCCTTATTTTCATCTTATATGTATCAATGTAAACATGTATAAATTAATAAAATTTGAAATGATTCTCATTAAAGTATAATGTCAAACATTTAATAAACTATTTAGAATAATAAGATATATATATATATAATATTAATATATTTTGTTATATATTAGAATACAAGGCCAAGAAACTATTTAGTAAATCACCAAAATAATTTAATTTTTTTATTGTGAATTTTAATTTGTTAATATAGGTGCAAGACTTCCAAAAGAAGACATTTGCAAAACTTTTACAAGAAGATTGATATTTGACTAATATGTGCAATACTTCCACAAGAATACATGTGCACTTGACTATATATAAGTAGTCATGGGCAAAGTATTATTGAGTCTCAAGGTAGGTTTGTGAATATGGTGAACCATGTCGATTGCGGACTAAATATGGTGTGGAGGTGCCGACACCACTTAATGATCTCTCGAAGTCGTCGATTTATATGGGATCGGCGGTAATGGTAGAGGAGCCGACACTCCTTAATGATATCCCGAAATCGTCGTTTTATTTAGTAGATTTGGTGGTCGCTTCGTCAATTGATCATTAGGAGATCTCTTATTGTAAGACTAGGAGTTTCTTCATCATCAACCCCTCTTCATCAATTTATAGTTATTTGAAATTTTCATATAGCATTAGAAAAGGGAACGAAGCTCTTCATCAATTTATAGTTATTTGAAATTCTCATATAGAATTAGAAAAGTAGTTATTTGAAATTATTACATAGATAAGAAAAGTAAAAGGAAGAAGAAGATGGTTGGTGTAACCAAGAGGTATATAATTTAATTTAATTGATAAGTATCACTAAATCTTACAAGAGAATGTGTTGAAATATATTTATTGCTTAGAAATCATGAATGCAAAATAATGAAATGAATAAATTAAAAATTACAATAATCATTTGTTAATGATAAATAGTAAATGCATAAGTTTTAAAATTATTGTAAGGTTTATTATTCATTGACGAAAAAAATTGTAAAATATTATTGTACTATTTCACAAATACACCATTCAATTAATGTAATATATTTCGAAGTTATTAAATTTTTTTCTTATGAATAATTCATATTAATATGAATATTATTAAAATTTCATTAGAAATATATATATTAAGTATATATAGAAAACTTAAAAAAATATTATTGAAATATATTGAGAAAAAATGTACTATATAATATAGAGAGTATATATCACTTATTTAATGAAGGTGTAAATAGGTTTGAAAATAATACAAAATTTGTGTAATATTCATTGAAGAAGAAAAAATTGAAATCTATCATTTTTGTATAAATAAATAAAATTAAGTAATTTTAAAAAAAAAAGAATGAAAAAAAATCATTAAAATTATATTTATCTATAAAATGAAAGAGATACATGAGTTGGAGAAGAAAAGAGTGATTAATTAATAGTTTTTGGTCAGGGACACATCAAATATTTTGATAATATGTCTAAATTGATATAAATATTGAAAGCTTAATTTGTTTACAATTAAATAATATTTGATAATATATTGTTAAAATGGGTTATTTTGTGGTGTATCTGGTGCACTGGTGTACCTACAAATTTTTATAAGGTAAAAGTAATAAGTAGTGGGTAGTTATTAATTTTCTTTTTAATTATTTTATTTTATTTTGTGGTGATGATTAAATAAAAAAGTTATCTAAAGGTTGAGATTTTTCAGGTACACCGGTGTACCAGATGCTCCGTAGTTAAACTCTGTTAAAATAATTCTTTTAAATTAGAAGAAAAAAAATTCACACAATTTTTTATCAATAAAAGAATAAAAGTTACATACATATTTAAAAAAATTAAAATAAAAAAATTATCTTTATAATATGAGTATTTACTCCATATAAAATATATTGATACTTTAAATTTGTTATATTATTAAATTTTGATAGATATTTTTATATAAAATAGAGAAAACTATTTTTAAAAATATTAATAAAAAAATAATTATTCTAAATAATTAAACAAAAGGTAATAAATTTTAAATTTTGTAAATTATAAATTAATAACTCTTTCAATAAATGTAATATTCAAGCAACTCAACGTTTTAAAGAGTAATACATTTCAAAATGAAGTACAACACTTATTTATAGGAAAGTATATCTCATTTTTATATTAATTTTTGCAAAAATATAATTAATAAAAATTGCTCCGTTCATCTCATAAATAAATTCAAATTTTCATTATTTTTTTGTCTTATTATTGTATTCACATTTAAAAAAAAAAGAATAACTTTAAATTTAGAATTATAACCACTTTCTAATTCACAACTTTATAATTTACTTATTAAAAAAATCAATTTACCTTTAAAGTAGGGAAAGTCTCTAGGACTCATTTTTCATGTAAATCTTATTACTTAAAAATTGTGAAGATAACTTTTAAATATTTTAAACAGTGTGTTTGTTTTCTGATTAAGTTAGAATAATAAAATTGAGTTTAGAAATGATAAGATTTATAAATTTCAAAATCAATATTATTTTGAAATTTATGTAGGGTGAGTTTTAATCCTAAAAAAACAAATAAATTAAGATGATTAATGGAGTACTATATTTTAATGAATTGGATAAATGTTCAATAAATTATAAACATATAAGATGGTGTTACTCATGCAAATGTTACTTTTATAAAAACTATGAATAAATATATTTAATTGGGGGTTGCAATGAAGATTAAGTTTGATTTGTAAAATTTTTAAAATTTATAAATGTGAAACTTAAGATGTTTAAATTTTATAATATAAATTCTAAAATAAATTTTATTAACAATAGATTTAAATTCACCCTAATTTAATCATAATAATAATAATTTTCAATTTAATTTCTAATAAGTTTAGAATTATTTTAGATAATTTATGTGACTAATTATAATCGGTGGTTCTATTTGTTAGATGTAGATTTTGATACTTTAAACAATTAGCTTCGATCAAATATAAAAACTTAAAATTTATAAACTAAGAACCAACCATTTTATTTATTGCAAGTTGTATTTATGTTGTTGCACCATCAATCATTTTAACAAATTTATCTTTAATCAAATGTATTTTTTTCGTAATTATTAATTCTAAAAACATTTCACCGGCTCTTTTTTTTTATCCCTAAAATATTTAAGGAAAAATTACTATTAGATACAGACTTTATATCCCTAATTACTATTAGATACATTGATTTAAAATAATTACTATCACATACAAAATATTAAAGTAAAATATCAACTATAATCCTAAACTCATACACTTTTAAACCATAATCCCTAAACTCCCACCCACCGCCGGACCGCCGCCGGCCGGCCATCGAAAACTGCCGGACCGCCGCCGCTGGAAATTTGCTTCGCCGGAACTCCGCCGGAAGGTCGCCGGAGCTTTGCCGGTCGCCGGAGCTTTGTCGGACCACCACAATTTTTTGCTGCACACACTTTTTTTTACTGCACACACTTTGCTGCACACGAACTTTTGCTCCACACAACATTTATGTGTAACACATTGTAGGGGTAATATTGGAATATCACTATATATTTTTGTAGTTAGTAGTAATATTTTTGTATGTTTGTATCTCATAGTAATTAATGGTTTTTTTGTGTATCTAGTAGTAATCTTCTCATTATTTAAAGACCTAAAAATGTCACGTATACTATACTAAATATATTTTACTATAAAATAAATATAAGTTCTTAATATATATCACTAAAAAATTTAATTTTTTTTATTTTGAAAGATTTATTTATCATCTTATTTATTTGAGTATATAATAATTTTTTAATAATATTTATTTATATAATAATATACCCGTGCAACAAGAGCTGTCAGAATGGGTTGGTGGGGCGATTTAAGGCACAACCCACCACAACCCACCTTTTGATGGGCTCAAGTTGGGCCGGCCCTGGTGGGGCGGGCTACCGGTGGGTCGAGCCACTGGTGCGGAGGGTTATGGTGGGATGGGCTACCGGTGGGTCGAGCTACTGGTGGGGCCAGGCTATGGTGGGCGGGCCGCAGGTTAGCCCACGCTCTACCACCCCCTATCCACATATGACCAACCCACCCCACCACCCACCTATCACCGACCCCATACCCCACCCCCACACCCACCCCCATTCCCCACCACCACCCATCATCCCCTCACCCATCCCCACCACCACCCACCCCTTAACCCCCAACCTCCACCCACCCCCTCACCCATCCCCACCACCACCCATCATCCCCTCACCCATCCCCCACCACCATCCACCCCCCAACCCCCAACCTCCACCATCCCCACCACCACCCACCCCCCACCTATCACCCACCCCCCTCTTACCCCCAAAAATTTTTTTTTAAAAAAATATTTTAGATCTTTAATATTTAAATAATAAAAATATTATCACCCAACCCTAAAACTAAAAAAAATTGCGGGGTGGGTGGTGGGTGGGTGCTGGGGGTGGTAGGGATAGGTGTTAGGGTTGGGTGATAATATTTTTATTATTTAAATATTAAAATATAAAATTGAAAAAAATATTGTCGAGGTGAGGTGGTGGGTGGATAGGGGTAGAATTGAGAGATAATATTTTTATTATTTAAATATTAAAACTTAAAAAAAATTAAAAAAAATTTTTGGTGTGGGGGTGGGTGGGGGTGGGGGTTGGGTTGGGTGATAATATTTTTATTATTTAAATATTAAAATCTATAAAAATTAAAAAAATAAATTTTTTTTTGGGGGGGGGGGTTTGGATAGGTGGTAGGGTTGGGTAATAATATTTTTATTATTTAAATATCACAATTTTAAAAAAATTAAATTTTTTTTTGGGTTGGGTGGGGGTGGGGATGGGGGTGGGTGGGTATGGGGTAGGGTTGGGTGATAATTTTTTTATTATTTAAATATTAAAATCTAAAAATTGTATGTCACTTTTTTAAATTTTAATTTATAAAAGTTGATTGATGTTGGGTTGGTGGGGCGGTGTGAGTTAGCCCACATGTTAGTGGGTTAGAGTGGGGTGGGATTTTTATGGGACGGGTTAATTTTGAATTAAGAAATTGGTAGGTTGAGGTGGGTTAATTTTGAGTTAAGAAATTGGTGGGTTGAGCCACTCAACCCACTATTGACAGCTCTAGACTGCAACGCACGGGTGTAATACTAGTTTCCTTATAAAATTACTTGCTTTTAAATATTTAATTTACTTTTTAATTTTTCTAGATATATCCGCATGACATATAGAATCTTGGCAATATCTGTGCACCCAAGTCCAATCCGACTCTTATACTCTTTCCATCTCAGGCTAAGGGGACTATTTTACAATGTTCATCGTCCCAGTTAAAGGGGATCATTTTTATTTTAGGAATGTGAAGGCCCCACCACTAACACTTCAACTAATGGATTAATTAAGTGGAAATGTAGAAAGGTAATTAACAAATTCCACATACCCACTATATATTTAAACAATAAAACTCCTTAAACTACGTGAAAAAAATCATTTGGCCCTCTTAGCCTGGGACGGAGGGAGTACTATTTTCTTGTGTATTAAATTTTTTATCTTTTAATATAAGAAGGTACTCCCTCCGTCCCCTTCAAAGAGTGTCTTTTTTTTATTTTGTGTGTCCTACCTAAAGAGTCCCTTTTCATTTTTTACACACATGAGACCCACACACATTCACTAATACAATTAAAATATGAGACCGACACTCCCATTAATACAACTACTCACTCCACATTAAATAATAATACTCCTTAATTCACGTGCAAAAAATAAAATACTCACTTTGGGTGGGATGGAGGAGTATACTGTTAATTTTTTTTTAAAAATTATTCAGGTATTAATATCTTTAATAATTTGCAACTTACTCTTTAGAATGACTAATACTCTTGTGCACCTAGGTGCACCTCACGATACGGTGCACCCACTTTTAGAAACGTATATAATTATGAACAAAAATATATATAATTATAATGAATAAAAATGTATACACTTTATTAGGAATTTTTTGTTAGTTTTTTTAATGAAAAATGGAGTGTAAAAAATATACAATTATTAAATAACATGTATACACAATTGAATAAAAAATTATTCACATATGGATGCTAGTTTTTTTTAATTAAAAATTGAGTATAAAAAAATATACAATTATTAAGAAACATGTATATAGTATAAAATAAAAAGTTATATACATATGGACGCACCTTACCACCTTTGTGCACCACACATATAGATGCACCTTACCACCCAGGTGCACCGATATCAACTTCTTTAGAATATTACTCTTATTAATTAACATTGAATACTTTTTAAAATAAAATAGGATATCCATAACAACTCTAGAATCTTTTACAGATTGGAATAATTAGTAATGTATTAAAATTTTGTATATATTAAATTTTGGAAATTTTTTATTAAAGGCTCAATTTTTAATAAGTCTCACTTTGAGTTACATTTTCATACAAGAGTTGATATTAGGTGCACCGGGTGTAAGGGTGCACCCATATGTGTATAACTTTTTATTTTATTTTGTATACATGTTATTCTATTTTGTATACGTGTTTTTTAATAATTGTATACTTTTTTCACACTAAGTTTTTCATTAAAAAAACTAGCATCATATGTGTATAACTTTTTATTCAATAGTGTATACATGTTTTTTAATATGTTAAATATTTTTTTACACTCAATTTTTCATTAAAAAACTAATAATTAAATTGTATACATTTTTGTTCATAATAATTGTATATGTTTTTGTTTATATTTGTATACGTTTTTTAAAGTAGGTACACCATATCTTAAAGTGCACCCGGGTGCAACGTATAATTAGCCTTCATATAAAGTTTAATTTTTTTTCTGATTTAAGGCTTGTCGTATTTTTTTTCTTCGAATTCAATATCTATTATAAATTGATACAAAATGTCACTTTAAATAATATATATTCGATATCATGATTTAATTTGAAGGTATATAATAATTTTTTTATTTTTTATAGCTTGAAATAAGAAAATAAAATTTATTGTATATCTTAAAAAAAACAAAATTAACCTTAAATGGAAACACTTATTAAATCAAGTTTTAAATTATACTTGAACTAAAAATTAAGTTTTGGATGAAAATTTTCTATTAAAAATAGTTTTTTCAATAAAATTATACTCCTTAAAAATACATATGTCCATCATGTCCAATGCACGTGTATGCTAAGTGGTGGTAATAATATCATAAGGAAATGGAATCAATTAACCCATACTCATAATTTGGAATCAATTAATCCATAAGCATGGTTTTGCCACTAGTATGATCGTACTATTTATAAATGGAATCAATTAATTAAATTAAACAGAAGTAGAAGTTTCTATGATCCAAATTTAAGGTATCGTTTCTTCTTCACAAAAGAAAGTGAAGTTAAAGATGAACCATTTGACAAGCAATCCCTTGCTTCTCCTCCCCAAAATAGAAACAATTATCAAATTCTTGCATTGTTAACCAAGAAAAGAAGATACCCCCCCATAGTATCCTCAATCTTTCCCTCTTTAAATCTCTTTAAATCCTACTCCAATGTGTTACCACAAACTCAATATCCCACCAAACATGGCACCCGAATCAACCAAGATCGATGGGGACAAACAAAAGAGCCTCGATCAAGAGGTCAGAGAGCTGATCTCTGCCCTCACGAGTCGCCTAGGGTCCCACAAATTGGGAGGGTCGTCGTCAGGCGCCAATGACGACGAAGAACAAGGAGTGAGGATCATCACTCTAGCAGGGACCAACCTCGGAGCCTCCATGCGTGGAGACTTGGACGAGAAGGTCCCTGCCCCTCAGCAACCGGAGCAGGAAGACTCGGCTTCCTACGTCGTTAATAGCAACTTCCAAGCTATCAACAACTCCATCATGCTTGGTGGGAGCTACAAGACCAATGATCCAGGTGTCCATTTGGACATCACTGACTACGTCGATCCGAATGAAGACCACAAGAAAGGAAAGAAGGGGAAGAAGAGTAAGAGAGAAAGCCATCATGTTGAAACTTCTGAACACCATGGTAGTGACACTGATGATCACACCAGTTGAAATTGAATCAAGGAACTCCACATTTACTTATGAATAAACCAATGATGCTTCTGCTTGTTAATTTCCTTAAATTTATTTCCTCTGCATAATTGTCATCAGTTATGTCTTGTTTGGTTTGAATTTGATACTTGCTGTAATAATACACTCCCTGATATTGTTGATTAGTTATTTATACACAACATTTAGTTTTTAACTCAAAGACATAAAGAAACATGCACCTAAAAAGTGAGTTAGAGCTCTTCCCTATGTATGTATCCAATGATTTACGCGGCAGGTCTGTTTCTAAATTTATAAGACGAGAAGGCAACGTCTACCGTAAGACGTGGATTCAACAAGCTAAACTATGCATGCATTCTTGTCGATCTTGTTCTTACAATTTAGCATTGAATAAATGGAAGAACCACCCCACAGATGCAGAGGATTGGTTACGCACGGTAGAAAACATATTTCAATATAGTAGAATTCCAGATGGGGACAGAGTGTTGTGTGCTTCTTTCATGTTACGAGGAAGTGCAGACCACTGGTGGGATACCATTAAAAGTATTGAGGACGTCACGACTATGACCTGGGAAAGGTTTAAGGAGCTTTTCAGAAACAAGTACTTTACGGTACCGGTGAGAGCAATGAAGATGAACGAGTTTATACAACTGAAGCAGGGCGGTATGTCAGTCACAGATTACCTTCGTAAGTTTGAGCAGTTGTTGAGGTTTGCTGAACATATGGTGAGTATGGAGGTACTGAAAGTGGAGAGATTTGTGGAAGGCTTAAGGCCTGAACTTTACAGAGATGTGAGTATGGCGGGACTGCATGAAGCAACATACTCACAAGTTGCAGAAAGGGCCCAAATTGCTGAGCAAGCGGAGATGAGGATCAGACAAGCACAGGCTATCAGACGTCAATTTCAGCAGAAACCAGTGCAGCAGTTTGGGAGAGTTGATAAGAGGCCGATGTCATTTCAGAGGCCGAAATCAAATGTTCAAGTGGAGCAAGGACAGAGAGGAGGAGAACCCAACAAGCGTCCCAACTTCGATCAGGGTAAGGTGCCACCGGCGCCGCCACTACCTATATGTCCTAATTGTCTAAGATCACATGGTGGGGAGTGTCAAATTCCTCCGAGAACGTGTTACACATGCGGGGAGAAAGGACATGTGACTACTACTTGTCCTAAGAAAGGGAAGCAGGCACAACAAGGAAGAGCTCCAGCTAGGGTGTATACTTTGACGCGAGAGGAGGCAGATGTGAATCCCTCAGTTGTCACGGGTAAGTTTCTATTTTTGGCACTTCTATATATGTGATATTTGATTCTGGAGCAACACATTCATTTGTATCCACTGAGTATGTGAGGAAGCTGGGTGGAACACCTAACTTGATAAAAGCTAATTATGAGGTGATGATATCTTCTGGTGAATCAAAGCAAACCAATCGACTTCTTCGAGGTTGTGTTATTCCTATTGAAGGAAGACAACTCCTTGCTGATTTGATTGTGTTAAGTATGAATGATTATGATATCATATTGGGCATGGATTGGCTGTCAAAGTACGGTGCTACAATAGATTGTCAGAAGAAGAGTATCACCTTTCAGCCATTGAGGGGAGAACCATTCACTTTTGTTGGAATCAAGAAAAGCTTCAGATTTCCGAAGATATCAACAGCAAAAGCACAGCGGTTGTTGGAAAGTGGTTGTCAGGGGTATCTGGTGAGTGTAATGAATATTGAGGGGCAGCAATGTCCAGTTCTCGGTGATGTATCAGTAGTTCGGGAATATCTGGAGGTATTTCCAGATGATCTTTCAGGTTTGCCACCAGACCGGGAAATAGAGTTTGTTATTGAACTGCAATCGGGAACTGCCCCTATATCTAAAGCGCCATACAGAATGGCACCAGCTGAACTGAAGGAATTGAAGATACAGTTAAAGAGTTGCTAGACAAAGGATTCATCCAACCTAGTTTCTCACCTTGGGGAGCACCAGTTCTGTTTGTTCGAAAGAAGGATGGCACTTTGAGATGTGCATCGATTATCGGGATCTCAACAAAGTTACGGTGAAGAATAAATATCCATTGCCTCGCATTGATGATCTGTTTGATCAGCTACAGGGTGCATCTATCTTTTCGAAGATAGATTTGCGGTTGGGGTATCATCAGTTGAAAATAAAGAAGGAGGATATCCCAAAGACTGCATTCAGTACAAGTCTCGGGCACTATGAGTTCTTAGTGATGCCGTTTGGATTAACAAATGCTCCTGCAGCATTTATGGATTTGATGAATAGAGTATTTCAGGAATTTCTTGATAAATTTGTGATTGTGTTTATCGATGATATTCTGATTTACTCTAAGAATAAGAAGGATCATACTCTACACTTGAAAAAGGTGTTAGAGATTCTGAAGGAGAGGCAATTGTATGCAAAGTTCAAGAAGTGTGAGTTTTGGTTAGACCGAGTTGTTTTTTTTGGACACGTGGTATCGGAAGAAGGAATTTCAGTGGATCCAGGTAAAGTTAAAGCAATCCATGATTGGCCACAACCCTCAAATCCCACTGAGGTTCGTAGCTTTCTTGGATTGGCGGGATATTATCAAAGGTTTGTTGAAGGATTTTCTAAGATTGCTTCACCATTAACACAGTTGACCAGGAAGAATGTGAAGTTCACATGGACAGAGGCATGTGAACAAAGTTTCTAAGAATTGAAGAGACGGTTGACATCAGCACCTATCTTAACTATTCCTACAGAGACAGGAAACTTCAAGGTTTACAGTGATGCTTCAAATAATGGTCTTGGGTGTGTATTGATGCAGAATGGGAAAGTGATAGCGTATGCATCCAGACAGTTAAGGGAGTATGAGAAGAATTACCCAACTCATGATTTAGAGTTAGCCGCAGTGGTGTTTGCACTCAAGATTTGGAGGCATTATCTGTATGGGGAACGTTGTGAAATCTATATTGATCATAAGAGTTTGAAGTACTTTTTCACTCAGAAAGAGTTGAATATGAGGCAAAGAAGATGGTTGGAATTGGTGAAGGATTACGACTATGTTATCAATTATCATCCGGGAAAAGTCAATGTGGTTGCTGATGCATTAAGCCGAAAGGCAATACAGAGTGTAGCTGCTATGACCATAAATCAGAAACCAGGGTTGCTTGATTTGCAAAGGATGGTTGTGGAGATCATTCAGGAAGGATCGTTGGAAGCAAGGATGGCAGCTCTGACACTTCAACCAACTTTGATGGATAAGATTCGACAGGACCAACAGGAGGATAAGTTGTTTGACAAGATAAAGAATGATATCAGCTCTTAAAGGTCTTCTGACTTCAAATTAGGAGATGATGGCATGATTCGTTATGGAGGTCGATTATGTCTACCTGAAGTGGATGACATTCGGAAAGAAGTGATGGCGGAAGCTCATTCAACACCGTACTCTGTACATCCAGGAGCTACTAAGATGTATAGAGATTTGAACTCACATTATTAGCGGCCAGGGATGAAGAGAGATGTTGCTCGATATGTAGAGCAATGTTTGACTTGTCAGCAAGTCAAAGCCGAGCATCAGAGACTAGCAAGAACTTTGTGGCCTTTATTTATTCCAGAGTGGAAGTAGGAGAATATCACGATGGATTTTTCTATCGGGCTACCGAAGACAGTGAAAGGTCACGATGCCATTTGGGTTATCGTGAATCGATTGATTAAGTCAGCTCATTTTCTTCCTATTAGCTCTACGTATTCCATAGATTGTTATGCCCAGCTATATATACAAGTGATTGTCGGACTCCATGGAGTACCACTTACCATTGTGTCAGACAGAGATACGAGATTCTTATCTGCTTTCTGGAAGAGTTTACATAAGGCGTTGAGGACACAATTATCTTTCAGCATAGCATTCCATCCACAGACAGATGGTCAATCAGAGCGTGCAATACAAATCTTGGAGGATATGCTCAGAGCGTGTGTGTTGGATTTTCATGGTCAGTGGAGTAAATTTTTGCCTTTGATAGAGTTCTCGTACAACAATAGTTATCAGTCTACTATCGGGATGGCTTCATATGAAGCATTGTACGGGAGAAAGAGTAGATCTCCAGTACATTGGGATGAAGTTGGAGAAAGGAAACTTTTGGGTCCAGACTTGATTCGTGAAATGTCAGAAGCTGTTACCTGTATAGGAGAGAAGATGAAAGTTGCTCAAGATCGGCAGAAGAGTTATGCAGACAAATGGAGGAGAGAATTGAAATTTGAAGTGGGTGATCAGGTATTCTTGAAAGTATCTCCAATGAAGGGGATAATGCGGTTTGGAAGGAAAGGAAAACTCAGTCCAAGATATGTTGGTCCGTTCACTATCATTGAGAGAATTGGCAGCGTTGCCTATAAGTTGGAGTTACCAGCATCGATGTCTAGAGTACATGACGTGTTTCATGTGTCTGTGTTGAGGAAGTATGTTCTAGATCCATCTCATGTTCTCATGCAAGAACCAGTTGAGTTAAAAGAAGATTTGAGTTATGAGGAAGTACCAGTTGAGATCTTGTAGCGAGAAGTGAAAAAGCTCAGAAATAAAGAAATACCATTAGTAAAAGTATTATGGAGGAACCAACTAGTTGAGGAGGCTACTTGGGAAAGAGAAGATGAGATGATAGCTAAATATCCAGACCTCTTCAGGTAAGTAAATTTTGAGGACGAAATTTTTATAAGGTGGGGAGGATGTGATACTCGAGCTTCTCACTACTCATGTGCCAATATAATTTAATTTGTGTTATGTGCATTTTATAATTATTTGATAATTATGTGACAATTATATGATAATAATGTGGCAATTATGTGACAATTGTTTCTATATTTTATTTATTTTTACATTTTATTTTAGACATCCGTGATAAAAATGGTGACAATATGTGAATATATGTGCATAAATATTTACGTGCATTAACTTGGATATATAATTAAATTGTCTTATGTGTATAAATATATTATTTCTTAATTATTAAGTATCACACGTGTGTTCGTAATAATAATAATAGTGAAAAAAATATACACACATGTATATTAATTTATAAATATATCATATCTTAGTTATTAAGTATTGCACTTATATTCGTAATGGATAATAATAATAATAATAATATATCTACTTACTATTTATAGTACTTACTAAATATAGTAAGTGGGTGGTGAATCACCATACGACTCTCCATCACCACCGTTTATATATATTGGAGTGGAGAGGTACTCACCTCAAGTTTTGGGGTGAACAAAAGCATAATTCGAAAAAAAAAAGAAGGAGAAAAAAAAGAGAGGGAAGAGAGAGAGGAGGAGCGTCCGGAACAGGAAGATTTGAGATTAGTTATAGTTCATCACGAGGTTTATAGTGCTATTGCTATTTGGAGTCCAGGTATGTAGAAGTCCAACTACAATGCATAAACATATCATGTATTAATTATTTATGATTAATATGTGATAAATGTGCCATGAATTATTTGTGATTAGTTTAATTATGTTATGAATCATTTGGGGTTAATTGGTGATACAAGTTGTGGATATATGTGATTTGAGATAATATTATTGTCCTATATAGATCTATGTGATTGAAAACTGTTGAGATATATCTATATGATTTGAGAGGGTATTAGTTATAAGGATCTGTGTAATCCGAGATGAAGTTGTTATTCTAAAAAGAGATTGTGTGATCCAAGGTGAAGTGGTTATTTTATAAATAGATCTATGTGATTGGGGTGGAGTTGTTATTCCATAAGTGGATTTGTGTGAATTAAAGTTAAGTTGTTACTTTATTTGTGATTAAATGTTGATATTGATGTCGTAAATAGTTTATGATGCATATTTAATCGCCCTGATTGCATACCATGCATAATCATGGAAAGTATTTTTCCCAAAATTAATAAGATACTAATGGTGTGTGCGGCCACTATATATGCATCTCTATCAGGATTCAGAAAAATCATTCCCGATACTTTATTCTGAGTTCGAAAAAATCGTTCTCAGTACTTTATTTGGGGTTCGGAAAAATCGTCCCCAACACACTGCCAGGGTTCGCAAAAATCATTCTCAGTATTATATTCAGGGATCGGAATCGATCCGATACTAAGTGTGTCTATTGAGCTCATTTGGGGTGCATATCATAAGTGTGTCGTGGGGATCCCGCAACGTGAACAGTTTTCAAAATAAAAGAGATCAACTAGAAAGATTAGGAAATAGGCGATAGAGAAATAAATGCATTTTCATGCACTAACATGCATGATTTCTACTTACTGAGATTTTTGTCTCACTAGTTTATGCATTGTAGGTGAGTCTGTTGATGATTGAGTTTGTGATGTGACTGTGCAAGCTGTGGAGCTCCTATAGGGTTTTGAGCGGATGTACATAGATGACGACCTGTTGGGCTAGTCCGTGGGTTTATTTTGTTTTCGCTAATGTTTTGGTTGTGTAATATAATAAGTATTATCACATGTTTGGGTGGTTTGAAGTGTTGTCAGAAACCAGTTTCGTATGTTGAACTGGTGTAATGGTTTCGGTTATTAATATATTATGTGAAGAAAAAAAAATATATGCAGATTTTTATAATGATGATGTTTATGTTAATTAGTATTTGAATTATAAGTTATGTAAGGTGGGACGTGTCAAATATCTTGTTACATAATGATGTACCATGAACTTGTTAGAAATTAAGGTTTGTCTAAGATACTTTATAATATATTATGCTAGTCAAAGTTTGAAATATGTTTTATGGTCATCCTAAGTTTAGGAAATATTATAATATTGAAGTATGGTGCAAGTATGGTGTATCTACCTACTCCACCTTTTCTTCTTTTTTTTAGATGTGTATGTAAATTATCTAATGTGATAAATGAAAAAAACTCTCTGCAGATTTCATCTCTTATGCATATATTTAAATTCTAACATGGTATCAAGAGCATATTGATCTTAAGGGCTGTGTGAGAGATTGAGAGAAAACCAGCAAGGTTTTCTCCTAAATAAACCTCAAAATCAACCATCAAATTTCTTATGGCTTCCAAAAGTTTTTCAGCTCCATCACCACCTATTTTCAATGGTGAAAACTACCCAACTTGGGCTGTGAAGATGAAGGCATATCTAAGGGCTTTTGACTTGTGGGATGCTGTAGATTTGGGTAGAGATCCTCCTCCTTTGAGAGAAAGTCTAACCATTGCTCAAATCCATCAACATAGTGAAGATAGTGCAAAGAAGTATAAGGCTTTGTCAGCCATTCATTCTTCAGTTTCTGATGCAATATTCACAAGAATTTTGCATTATGAAACAGCAAAGCAAGCTTGGGATCAATTGAAGGAAGAGTTCCAAGGAAGTTAGAGAACACGACAAATACAGGTGTTAAATTTATGAAGGGAGTTTGAAATTTTGAGGATGTCTAAAAATGAGACTGTTCAAGAGTATTCTGATAGGTTGATGAAGGTTGTAAACAAACTGAGATTGCTTGGAGAGGAGTTACCTGATAAAAAGATTGTAAGCAAAGTCCTTGTCAGCGTACCCGAAAGGTTTGAACCAAAAATTTCTTCCCTTGAAGACTCAAAAGACCTGTCTACATTAACACTTAATGAAGTTGTTAATGTTTTTCAAGCAATTGAGCAAAGGAGGACTTTGAGGTAGGAGGAACAAATGGAAGGAGCAATCCTTGCAAAGCAAATGGAAAATTTCTCAAGCAGTAGCAGTGGGAGTGGGAAAAAGCAATCTGGGGACAAGAAGGGCAAAGACAAATAAAAGAAACAGAATGATGCTTACAAGAGTGGAGGCAAAAAGGGAAAGTATTCACCTTGCCCTCATTGTAAGAAAAAAAGTCATACTGAAAACTTTTGTTGGTTTAGACCTGGTGTTAAATACCGAGCTTGTAATGAATTCGGCCATGATGAAATGGTCTGCAAGAACAAAGGAAATCAACAAGGGCAGCAAACTCAAGCTCAATTTGCTGAAAATCAAGAGAAAAAAATTGAGAATCTATTTGTTGCCACTTGTTATGCTACAATCAGCCATGGGGATACTTGGTTGATCGATAGCGGTTGTACGAATCATATGACAAGAGATACTGGTATTTTTAATGAGTTGGACAAATCATACAACTCATGGGTGAAAATTGGCGATGGGAAGCAAGTGCAAGTGAAAGGAAAAGAAGCAGTAACAGTCAACACACCCTCAGGTACTATACTAATCACAGATGTGCTTTACGTACCTGAGATAGATCAAATCTTGTTGAGTGTTGGACAGATGCTAGAAAAAATTACTCATTGCATTTTGAAAATAGGACATGCACTATATTTGATCCTTTGGGGAATGAAGTTATTAATGTAAAAATGCAAAATAAAGACTTCCATCTAAATTGGAGTGAATCTAAACTTCATGCTTACACCAGCAAAGTTGATGATTCAGTTTTATGGCATAAAATATTGGGTCATTTCAGCTACTCAACCTTGATGAACATGCACACAAAAAAGATAGTAAATGATATGCCTATTATTTATGAAGTGGATGTTGTATGTAATGTGTGCCAATTTGGAAAGCAATGTAGGCTGCCATTTTATGACAGCAATTGGAGAGCAAAAGAAAAATTGCAACTTGTGCACTCTGATATTTGTGGGCCGATGAGTGTTTCATCTTTAAATGGAAGCAAGTATTTTATACTATTTATTGATGATTACTCAAGGTTTTGTTGGGTGTATTTCTTGAAGATGAAGTCTGAAGCATTTTCTGTATTTTTAAACTTCAAAAACTTGGTTGAAAACTAAACACGATGCAAGATAAAGACGCTCAGAACCGACAACGGAGCTGAGTATACTTCAAACAAATTCAAGGAATTTTGTGATAATGAAGGCATTCATCATCAACTTACTGTACCATATACTCCACAACTAAATGAGGTAAGTGAAAGGAAGAACAGGTCAGTAATTGAAATGTCAAGATGTTTGTTGTTTGAAAAAGATTTGCCAAAGAAATTATGGGCAGATGCAGTAAATACATCAGTGTATTTTCTGAATTTGTTGCCAACAAAAGCATTGAATGGTCATACTCCATATGAAAGTTGGCATGGAGTAATACCTTCAGTGGAGCATCTCAAAGTATTTGGATGTGTTTGCTATGCACTAATTCCAAATATCAAGAGAGATAAACTTGATCACAAGTCTGAAACATGCATATTTTTTGGATATAGCAGCAAAGTGAAAGGCTATAGAATCTTGAATCCAATGTCAGAAAAATGCAGGTCTGTAGAAATGTGAAATTTGATGAATTTTTCAAGTGGGATTGGAAAAAGAAGAAAGTTGATGCTTCAAGAAAAGAAGTATTTCCAGATTCTTCTCATGAAGAAGAAATACTTGATGAAGAGATGAATGATAATTATGATGATTTCCAGTTAGAGGAACAAGGACACTTGAGGATATCTATGAGAGATGTAATGTGGCTTCACTTGAACCAAAAAATTATGATGAGGCTGCAAGTGAAGTAGATTGGGTGGCTGCAATGCAGGAGGAGATAACCATGATTGAGAAAAATGAAACTTGGAAATTGGTGGAAAGACCTCAAAACAAAAATGTGATAGGTGTTAAGTGGGTTTATAGAAACAAACTCAATCTTGATGGTTCTATAAACAAACTTAAAGCAGGTTAGTTGTGAAGGGATATGCACAGCAACATGGACTTTATTTTTTTAACACGTTTGCACCAGTGGCAAGACATGATACAATCAGACTCCTAGTTGCACTTGCTGCAAAACTTGGATGGAAATTGTTTCATTTTTATGTCAAGTCAGCATTCTTGAATGGCATACTCAATGAAGACATCTATATTGAGCAACCGGAAGGGTTTTAGGTTTTGGGCAAAGAGGATATGGTGTATCATCTCAAGAAAGCTTTGTATGGTCTTAAGCAAGCTCCTAATGCTTGGTATAGTAAAATCAATGATTATCTTCTACAACAAGGTTTTCAAAGAAGTGAAAGTGAGCATACTCTCTATGTCAAGAAGGTTGGAACTAAAGTGGATCTCATTGTGTTTTTGTACGTTGATGATTTGCTAGTCACTTGTGGTGATCTTAGCTTCTTGAAGAAATTCAATACTGATATAGAGAATGAGTTTGAGATGTCAGATCTAGGTGAAATAAAATATTTTTTGGGATTGGAGGTTGAGCAAAATGATCATGGAATCTTCATTTCTCAAAGAAAATTTGCCTTAGAAGTTTTGAAAAGGTTCCAGATGGAGAAAGCAAAATCAGTTCCTACGCCTTTGGTAGTGAATGAAAAATTATCAAGAGATGATGGTGGAACAAAGGCTAATGCATCAGTTTTTAGAAGCTTGATTGGGAGTCTATTGTACTTAAGTGCAACTAGACCTGATATAATGTTTGCTACAAGTCTCTTGTCAAGGTTTATGCATTCTCAAAGTCAGATTCACCTTGGTGCTGCCAAAAGAGTATTAAGATACATCAAATGATCACTTGACCTTGGTGTATATTATTTGAAGAGAGAAAGTGAAAGTTTGGTTGGTTATTCAGATAGTGATTGGGCTGGAAGTGTTGATGACTTTAAGAGTACTTCAGGTTATGTGTTTTCTTTTGGGAGTGGAGTTTTTTCATGGAACTCCAAGAAACAAGATGTGGTTGCACAATCTTCAGCTGAAGCTGAATATATTTCAGCAGCAGCAGCAGCATCAAACCAAGCCATTTGTTTAAGGAAGCTATTGATGGACTTGGGGCAAATTCAACCTGATGCTACTACTCTATGGGTGGATAACAAATCAGCTATTGCTATTTCAAATAATCCAGTGCAGCATGGAAGGACGAAGCACATAAATGTCAAATATCGCTCAATTAGAGAAGCTGAAAAGAATGGAGAAGTAAAGCTGGTTCACTGCAGCTCTGAGATTCAGTTTGCTGATATCATGACAAATGCACTTCCTAAAGCTAAATTTGAGTTTTTGAGATCAAAGCTTGGAGTATCTAAGAAAAATCTCAAGGAGGAGTGTTAGAAATTGAGATTTGTCTAAAATACTTTATAATATATTATGCTAGTCAAATTTTGAAATATATTTTGTGGTCATCCTAAGTCTAGGAAATATTATAATATTGAAGTATGGTGCAAGTATGGTGTATCTACCAACTCCACCTTTTCTTCTTTTTTTGGATGTGTATGTAAATTATCTAATGTGATGAATGAAAAAAAGCTCTCTGCAAATTTCATCTCTTATGCATATATCTAAATTCTAATGGAACTTATAACATCTTCCAATTCTTACATGTAATTAATTCATGTAAGTGAGACTAATTAACTTAAACTCTAAACTTTATGACTAGGAAATCCTATCTCTTGCTCCTTAATCTCTTGAATGATCTCTGGGGCTAGCTTTTCCTGGTGCTGCATTTCCTTGTCCTTTCCCCACAGCATAATGTACAATCCAGCTATAACAATAACTGATCCAATTAAACTGTTTGAGGAAATTGAGGTAGTTAATGTAAGAGTTAGGATTCAATTAATCTGAGTTTTATATATTAATGACTAACATGATCACCTTCCTAGATGAAGCTGTTCATGCATAAGTGGAACATCAAATATTGCTGCCATTATCTGTACAAGGGGACTGAAAGCTGCGGTGAACACGGGGCCTCGTTTCTTGACACACCACGACATTCCAACGAAGCATAGTCCCGATCCAATCATCCCCTGCATATACATTATCTTGAGAAGGATACAGATTCTTCATATAACTGCTAAATGCATGCCTATTCATGTAACTTACTGCATAGAGAACGATCAAGATATCAGATCTTTTCGCGAAGATCCAGATTGAGAGTTTCCTGTCGGTTGAAACGGTTAATATGGCGGATTGAACAGCGCTGAAGAGAGCCATGATAGCAGTGGAAGAGTAGAGACAAGGGTATCTCTTTCCAATACGTGTCTGAAGGAGAAACCATGAAGACCAGCATAGTGTTCCGGCTAACAAGGCAACTGAACCAATAGCCCATCTCTCTCTTCCAAAGCTTGAGTCATGCTGTTCGATGGAGCGCGAATCGGAGAAGTGAAATAAAGGCAGTCCTTTGTAGACAACTAACAGGATGGCACCTCCAACACAGAATGCTGCACCCATGATCTTACCTCTTCCAGTGTTGCTCCTTACGTCTACTCTCTCTAAACTGCACAAAAGAATGAGATGTTGTTTGAGCAGAGAAACAGAATGAATGATAGATCAATTGTGTGCACACCCGAAAGGTAAGGCCATCAGAAATGTCAACACAGGAACCATGTTGAGGAAGGCACATGAGAATGTTGCAGATGTGTATTCTATCCCCATAAGGAAGAGATATTGTGTCACAGAAGCCCTGCATATATAATCATCATAACATGAGTTAAATCTCCACATAACACGATTGTGCAACGGGAGATCCCACCTCCGACTGACCCGATTATCGCACTCACAAAAAGGTGACACAATATGGTGCATGTGAGCTTAGGCCTACTTCTCCTGCAAGATTGATCAGATCATCTTCAATCAGACGCTAACATATCGCGTAAAAAATGTCGAGAAGCCAAACAGGGCATAGAGTTTCAAACCTTTCCAAGAAGAAAGCTAAGGGAGATAAAAAGATTGCAGAAATGGCCTGTCGGTACGTTATGAAAACAAGATGGTTTATCCCATGAGTGACAATCTTCTTGAGAAGAATGTTGCTAATAGCAAAGGCTAAATCAATAGCCACCATTGCTATAACAGGATACCATTTCTCAAGGCCCTTCATCTTTTTCTAGAGTCGAGTCGAGTAGAGCAGAGAAGCTCCCTTCAGATGTGTCCACTCAAAGACCAAACAGAGTACAGTGTTATATAAGACTTGTTTTCTAGTCCATCATGTGCTTTTTGATCTGCCAACTTGCATTAGTTTAATGTATATTCTCAACTTTGTGTTCTTAATGCTACTTTACAAGTTAATCTAGAATAAATGAATGTACGATTCATGATCAACAGAATCCTGCACTGATGAATATATGATATCAAATTAATCAATCAAAGAAGCAAAAAGTGGTCTTGGTGAGAATCAAAAGTGCGGCTTTTCTTTTTATTTTTTTAATATTTTTAATTTAGAATTTTGATCACATGGGTCGGACTGAAATAGTTCTAAGCCATTAGAGTGGAATTATCTCCGAGTGGGAAGATAAATGGTTCTCACAGTTTGAGCATCCAATTCTTGTTTGAAATGATATATGAATTGAGAGAGAGAGATTGGAGGTGTAAAACATAATATAATATCATGTCATCCTGCATCTTACATTCCTGTTCATTCATCAACTAATTATCTATAAAGCAAGATTAGTCCACGCTTGTAATAAACATATATAATAGAGTTGAAGCATCTCAAAAATTCTTTTTGGGTAAACTACTTGCAGAGAGAAATATTATACAAAACAAAAATGGAAAGATATTGTAAATAATGGAATCCACTCTAACTGTAAAGCAAGCACCCAGGGTAGACATGCATGGCGGTTCCAAACCGGCGGTTTCGATTCCGAAAAATGTGGAACCGGAACCGAACCGAGGGTAGGACGGTTTCGATTCCGGTTCGAACCGCCGGTTCCGATTTTTTTTTTTTGCTTTTCAACCTAAAAACGTAAAAAAAAAAAATTTGAAAAACCGCCGGTTCCAACCGGGAGCCTCCGGTTCCGGTTTCAGGAAATGAAGAACTGAACCGATATATAGCCGGTTTCGGTTCGGTTTTCACCGGTTCCGGTTCCGGTTGGACCCACCAGTTTCCGGTTCCGAATCGGCGGTTCCGGTTAAAATATGTATGTCTAACCCAGGTGCAGTAATTTATAATTTCACGTGCACTATTAATTTTAGAGTTATTCTAGAGTGTGTCGGTGCAATTGGGGTTTATAGGATAAAATTTAGGATGCAGTGAATAGTTATTACTTTTGAATTAACATATGTGCAGTACGACCGACCATATATTAATACATCATGAGAATAAGGAAAAAAAAAAGTAAAGGTGATATCTTTTGTATAAAGGTCACACATTGAGGTGGGCAGGGGACTCCGTAAGCAGTCTCAAACATGCCTCGATATGTTGTCGACGCAAAAATTTAACAATTCAAAAGATGCTTAGTGATAGAAAAAAGTGACAAAATTGTTAGCATAACTCATCCTCAAGCCATACGCCCAGTTCATCCATCCATATAAAGAAATCTGCTTTAATCGAGTACCGCAAACTGACATCCATTCCATACAAATTCATATGTCAACATTTACATAACACTGAACAAAATGGGTAATGATAAGTGTAAAAGTGTACAGACAGACAAACAAATTATTATTACTCGGACTTGGATTTTTTAAAAGCATTGAATTTGGCCATTAATTAATGTGTATGCTTCCTACATCGTGTACGGCAAATATAACATTCTCGAATCGGACGATGTGGAGCAGAGTACTGGGGTCCGGGACTAGACGAGTCCTCTTGTACGACTTCCTGGGCGGTCTAAGTCAACAGGTAATGAACGGTTACATCGACATGAGATGGCCCGCATTCAGTAGGTGTAGTGTCACCTTTCTTTCCAATAAACATACTGCAGACCATTTCCTTCAAAAAAAATTCAATGATCTTCAGCATCTTTACGAAATTTCCCTCTACCCACGCTGCAGCATTATGGGTATCATTGGCATGGTGTGTGTCTAATGTCCCATGATCGACCCAAAATTCCACTCCCATGTCTCGAATTTTTGTTCCCACCCATTGTACTTGATGTCTCGGTTGGCCTCCCTCTCGACTTTGAATGTCATGTATGTATCAACATCAAAGAATATGTTCTTGATGTGCAGATTGACAAGTGAATATCGCAGGCTGGGAAAACACTAGATCAAGTATGTGGTCATTCCCTCTAGGCAGAGTGCCGTATGGACCAACATCATCATGCTGGAAGTGATAGGAGTGGTGCGACTGGTCTGACCGGTGGGAATGGTGAGATCCCTGTGTCACATCTATCTTTGTCCTGTGCTGCGAGGAATGAGTAGAAGACACTAGAGAATGGTGAGAGAGCACTGACAATGACTGTTGAACTTCTACACCAATCGTCTCAATGGGGACAACATAGTGAGATTTCCCCACATCAAATGGCAATTCTGCCTTCCAATAAGATCCTCCTACAAAGTCAAACTGGGAAACACTCGGGACAATCCCATCCTGGACGCTTGTATCGTCTACTCGGTCTCGGTACCTAAAATGTAGCATCGTAGGTTACTGCAACTGGTAGCTCCATGAGCAAAGGGTCGGATCTAGTATCATTGTCCTCATCATCTGATTCTGCAGGTGCCAACTATCTCCTATTTTTTTCTAACCGTAGGTTCCCCCCTCCCCCTGCAAAATAAACCCTAAAACCTTCATTTGGGTCAATATTATGACCACGTCAGTCTCTACCTCAAGCAGTGGGGGCAAATCACACACGACAGGATTCTGAAAGGTCGCAGTAACATTAAAAGAGTAGACATAATGCATATATATATTACTTTTATGTATTAAAAATATTATAAGAAATCATGTGTATGAATTATATTAGCGTACCGAATCAAAAAATCTGTTGATATTAATTTTGACTTCTTTATACTTCCAACGAAGGGCGTTGGATGTCCTGTTACACTTTGGTGTTACATCTCCTATTACACGCGTTATATGAGTGACACGTGTGCGGAGAGAATAATCTCAACCTTTCCCCTTAGGGTTGATTGTTAGGGTATAGATTAGTCTATCCTACGTGTCAATCATCCAACGGCTTGTAACAGGAGATGTAACATCAAATGTAACAGAAGATCAGAACCGCCAACGAAGATAGAGGAGTCTCAGCGTATGAAGGTGATCTCGCTGTGTAAATGGTGCGACAAACGAAGGGATGCGTTCGTAAGCCCAGACCTAATCTCATCTTATCTTAATCTTAATGAGAAACCTTTTTTTCCAAATATATCCTTCATTAATTTCTTTTATTATTACTTTTATAACCTTATTATTTATTTTAATAATTTATTACGAGAAAAGTTTTGGAGTACTCAATGAGTTATGCGGTAAATGTTAAAATTCTATTCAGCCTTTTGATTCGCAAACTCTTACGAATTCTTCCACAGATTAATTGTCAAAACCCTGAATCCAATTTGATTGGTTTTAGAGTTACAAGCTACGAACGGGTGAACGCGATCAAGAAGAAGAATCCCACCGTTTACTACCCTAATCGGCATCCCCTAAATCCGATATCGTCCCGGTTCGAACATAAGACAACGTTTCCCTTTTTCGTTCAAAAAGCTATGGTTATTCATGGGTCCGGGTTTTCTAATGAGCATAGCGTTTTAAAAATTTCTTGGTTTACTCTATTTGAAGAGATGTGTTTCAGGAAACATTTTATTGTTTGTATAGCGATGGAGTGTTGAACGATTATTTACTTTTATATCTATAATTAATATGCATGTGTTTTAATGTAAGGAGAAAAGCTCCAACTTTGATCTGATTTATTTTTATTGTTTTCGGCATGTGAAGCAGGTTCATTAACCCTATTGTGGTTGCACCAACTGTTGCTGCAGGGGGTTTTTAGCATTTTACAGATATAGCTTTTCTCGAACCTGCATGTGTGGAAATTAGCATTCCACCAATCTTATTGGTTCTTGTCTTTACCTTGGTGAGCATGTTAAATATATGAATAATATTGGTTGGCAAAGTGCTACAACATTGGAAAATTTTCATATAAAGATACAAATTTTACTTTATGTCTCACTTTTGGATTTCATTTTAGGATTGTCTCATTTGAAGATTTAATTTTAATTTTTTTTCAAATTAAGACTTGTCTTAATTTTATTTTTTTACAAATTCAATATAAATTATAGAAAAATATAAAATATTAATAAAAATGACATATTTTAATTTTATAATTTAATTTGAAGGTGTATAATAATATTTTTAAACTATGTTGTATATTTAAAATGAGAAAATAAATTTCATTGTAAGTCTTAAAATGAGAACAAATTGAAATCATAAAAAACAGGCCCTAATTTGAGAAAAATATCTAAATTTAGACTTTAATTTGAAACACTTATAAAATCAGGTCCTCTTTGTAGTTACTTTCTTGAATTTTATCATTGCAGGTTCCCTAAATGTCCTATTTATATGTATGCATAAATTTAGTAGCACATCATTGCTTTCTTAGGGAGTATTTGATTGCGCTTTGGTTTGGGAAAAATATCTGGCATGTAAAGTTATGATATGATGAAATTAGTAAGGACTGTATATGAAAATATAAATGTGTTGCTTAGATTCGTGATCCAGAGACTCATGGTGTACGAAGATCTCGCAGAGGAAGTAGGGTGAGTCATTTGGTCTTATTTTGTTTGTGTTTTTTAGGTATAAGTTATGACAAAACTACCTGAATGATGCTTATTCGACAGGTAGTTATGCAACTAATATTAGGGACTTTGAAGTGTTTACAAATTACAATATAAAGGTTATTGAACTTATGGTTTTCTATAATAACTTATATCATGTATATAGGCTTTAAAGGAGAATGCATTAGCATCATTTATGTCTCTTCAAGTAGTGTTCTTTTTTGCACTGATGTAGCAGCTCGCAATCTAGACGTTCTTGGTGTTGACTGCATAATACAGGTAGAAGCTAGCTATAGAACACTTATTTTTTCTGAGTTCTTATACGCTTGACAGCTTTGCTATATAACTTTTTCAGTAAATAACTTTTTTTTGCTCCAATTAAGCTTTACTTTGCCATGGTCAGGGGGAAGATAGAGTTCCAGGTGTGCTCATCAACACGTTATCCTCACAGAGTGAGGCATGGTGCAATTTATAACCACTCAGCCAAGTAAGTTTTAAACTCTTAACGGGGAAAATTTTGGGTGATAGGTGATGCAATTTAAATTTGATAAACTCTTTAGGAGTCAAGGAGGCATACGGATATAGAGATGCCATTCCTACAGAATGATGGAAAATGCTTCGGTTGTTTACCATAAGCCTATGTTGTACCTGATCATGAAATATCTGAATGATTGCCTTTTAGATTCCTTGCTAAACAGCCCTGACATAAATAATATAGCTTATCAACGAAGAAAATTCTGACGTGTGGCTTAACAACCATGAAGATAAAGAGAGGAATATTAACCTTATGAAGTAGCATCTGAGTGTGCTGAGCATGTACTTCACTCTGCTATAAAAAAAAAAAAAAGAAAACATTTTTGAAAAAAATGTGAGTCCTATGCATAATATAATGCCAAAGTAATTTATTGAATAAGTAACTTTGTTGTTGTTGTTGTGTTTTTCTTCTTCTTCTTCTATTTTTTTTTTTTTTTTTTTTTGGTGATGAAAGCAAGTTTGAATGGTCAATAACAAGGAACGTTGATATAGAGCAACTATTACATTCAATTTTATAAAAAGAAGTTTTCACACTCGATCATCATTATTCTGTTACTATTTTGACATTATTTTATAATGTATTTACTGGAGTAATTTTCCACTTGCCTGACATGCAGTTGCGCGCGTACATGGGACATTTAAAAGGAGATCTTCAAATTTATTTTGCTTAAGGTAATATGAAATATTTATTATTTCCTTGCATGGGTCTAATGCAATAGAAAGTTTCTCTTTAATTTGGAAGAAACATCAGATCCTTATACAATTATATGTTTTGACTTATTTCAATTTCGTAAATTAATGGAGAATTAAAAAATTTGCCAACAAGAGTTTTAGCACATTTATTACCGAACGGAATTTCACCACATCGTTTGTTGTTAAGAGGATATTTGTTCAATCATGTTGTTGAAAAACTTGAACCCAGACTTTGCACTAGAGCTTGATTAAATTTCTTAAATTTCACCGAGCATTTAATACAAGTCAAAATTACTGAGTCTCTCAGCCTGTATCCTCTGGTTCATATGATATGTATGTAATGTATGTGTTTTTATATTTTGGCTCAAGATTGAGATATCAAGTGATTGATGGAGGACTAAACATAGGATCGAAGATGTGCTTCTCAGACGACACAATGCTGGATGGTTTCCATGTGAAAATGGGTGATACTGTGTCATACCCGCCGTATGCGATGGAGAGGATGAGGTCCATATGGGGAGATGATGCAGAGGAGTTTAGGCTGGAGAGATGGCTCAATCACAACGGTTGCTTCTGGGCCGAGAGCCTCTTCAAGTTTACTGCTTTTCAGATTAGTATTGCTGCATTTCAAAGCCATAACGTGGTAAGGATTTTGGGCCAATTGATGATGAAATTGCAGGGCGGGTCAAGGCTCTGTTTGGGGAAGGAAATTGCTTAGAGTTAGTTGAAGATTCTGTCCACCAATCTTCTGAGATTGCATGTTTTCAAATTTGAGTGAAGAGAGAGACAGTAGGATACAGGACCATGATCAATCTTCACATTGATGAGGGGCTCACTCATCATGCATTTCTTATATAACAACACAACCCCATTAATTGATATTATACTTTCTAGGATTTGAAGTAATGTTTTAAGTTAATTACATACCTTTGCAGCTCTACATTTGTCTTCTGCAAAAATGAATATGTTTCTACATTGCAATCCAAAGATGTCCCTACTAGCAAAATTCAAATTCGTGTACATTTTGAATGTCCCAATTATAGTTTCACTTGCTGACTCAATAATTCTGTATCTTGCAGGACATTTTGATCTTGCTAACTACCGGTGACCAATGGCTTGACCTTCCCATTATTTGCATTGTTGAAGGACCCTCTCGGAACACACCATAACTTCGGCTGTGATATTCGAACCTCCTTGCAACGAAAGCAGCACTGCAAAACTTGAGCTCGGATAGCTCCGCAGGTAACCACCCGGGATGGTCGGGTAGGTTCTCACCACGGCTCCATTTACATGAGTGGTGGGAAAATTTAATCAAATCACATGTAATAATGTGCAAAATTAAATTATATTTTATATAGATAATTGTCTAAAATTTTATAACATGTATAATTAAAGCAAAGCCCAAGCTTAATGTGACAACAATGCAGAGTCATCTAGGAGTGGTCCGTGCAAAAGCTTGCCGTTTCACTGCCCTTTGTGGCCTTATAAATACCCCCCTTCTTCTTCCAACGTCCCCCTCTCTCTCCTCCTCCTTATTTGGAAACAAACCCTTTCTTTCTCCTCCCATCCCCTCCCCCCTTTTTTCTTTCGGCCTTCTGATTGCTGATTCTTGGTGGGTTTTGGGAGAGATTTAATGGCTCGGGGGAAAATCGAAATCAAGAAGATCGAGAATGTTAACAGCCGGCAGGTCATTTTCTCCCAGAGGAGAGGAGGGCTGATCAAGAAGGCCAATGAACTTGCGATTCTTTGCGATGCTTACCCTTAAGCCAAGTTAAAACTAACTTTTCTTATTATCTATTAATAATAAAATCAGAGGGTGAAAATGAGTTGAGGACTATGAGTAGTTTATTTATGAAGCATTTATTAGTGTAAAGTTTATTATCCATCCTTACGTAAATAATTAAGAATTACCAATAACTATCTTAAATTAAATAAAATCTAACTTAACAATGAGATTTACTATATTTGTAATTATTAATAAATAAATGAACTAAGAATTACATTAATTATAACTATTTATTGTTTGTATAGAGTTAATATTAATGATTTAAATTATTCTACTACTTTGATTATCTTCTACTTACATTTAGAAAAGAAAAAAAAAACTTAAAACAAAATTTTTTATTATATTTTTAATAATTACTCTTTCAGTCTCAACTTCACTATCACACTTTCGGTTTAATCCATGTCAAATTTAAATTCACATTTTCATAAAAGAAATTGACACTTAATTAATATCCCCAAACACACTTTATTTTTAAAAGTATCACATAATATATTTTATAGTATATTTAATTATTACCAAAACACACCAAATAAAATAAAAAATTAATAAAAATAAATTTTATTAAAATTCATTCAAAATATAAGTTAACTTAAAATTTTGGTAGGTAATACAAAGTTTTGCATAAATATATTCATATAATTATGTCATTTGTATTTGGAAACCACGCATGTTCTTTGCAATTGAAGCCAATTTGTTTGCCTACATTTCACCAAATATGTAACACAAGCCGTAATTGTAATTGTAGAATATATCGAAAAATAAATCCTCAAATATTATTGAGTTCGATAAACCATGTTGACGAGGGATACCCATTTTATCATAAAAAACAGTTTTCTCTTAAACTATATTCTGAAATTAATGACATGCTCAGACAATACAAATAATTAGAGTGTATATTCCATATAAGAATTCTCACATTGACAATTGTATGTTGGAATATCCATAAAAAAAAATTACAAAGATCTTGATTAGATTAAAATAAGTCTTATAAAAAAATGTATATAATGAAGTTTTGATGTAATAATTTATAAATAACAGAGATTTGCTAAACTTATTAATTATTTTGTTGAAAAATTAAATTTTATAATAAAAATATAAAATCACAAAGTGTGGCGTAAATGCAATGTGCAACGCACGTGTGTGTTCTTCTAGTTTATAAAACATGCAACCCTTCACAAGTTAATTATGTGAATTAATCAACGTACTCAACATAAACTAAGTAAAAAAACTTCAAACATCTTTACCATTAAAGTAAAAGTATAACCATAGAAATTATACCGATAACCAGCTGCTTTCATACCTTCTGATATACATGTCAAAATAATATCCAAGTAGTGGATCAAATGGAGGTAAGATAGTCGTCCCCTTGGGAATGCATCCTAAGCTCTACTGTCCACAACCAAACACCAAATCTAAGGATCTACGTACACCTTCAACAGATCTTGTCCAAGCAAGAAGTAGTAAACAAGTAGAATCTTCGCAACCTGGACAGCGTCCTCTCCTTCGTAAACAAAACTATTCTTCAAATAAACTATGATGATTTCTTGTTTATATCCCCACCTTGTATTTGCTCTATCACATAGAGGTTGTTACTCTTTATACTAAAACTCACATTAGGGTCAAAATCACCTCTATCCTCGAACCCTAGACCCATAACCCGTATAAAGTCTTCTACACTAAATCTGAGTAATTGCCCGGACACCCTAAACCACAGATTGCACTTGTCCGATCTACTAACAACCTCATGACTCATCAAAATATGGAGACGCAAATATGTCCCATAAACACGCTATGATCAAATAAGATTCAACAATTTTAAAGAACATAAATTCCTAGGATCAAATTATAAGATAACTCTCTATTCTCTTTGTAGGTATTTCATGCTAAATTATATCTTAGACTAGAGCACTATACTTCCCTTTATATGTATTAAGGAAATTAAATACCCACAACATCCCTTACTCGCTTTCTAGGTGATTCATATGCAAACTTTTATTATAGGCTAGTGCAAAAGATCTACCATTTTTAGGTACTAAAGGAATTGGATGTAGGGCTTAATTCCTTACCATATTTCTCTTTAACAATGATCATGCAAAGATAATAAGGTATCTTACATTAATGGCCAAACAATCAAAGGCTATATTGGTCAATCCCCTTCAATTATCACGAAATAAAAAATATAATCATGCAACACATTCAAATCTCAATCATACATTAATAAATGATAATATCATGAATATATAATCGATAAGAGAATTAAGAAACATAATCATAAATTTCTAAAATAGAACTTCAATAAGGAATAAATATTCTAAAAAAATCATCATCAAGATATCTAAAACCTCAAATCAACATGATAATTTTCAAAATCCTAAAACATCAAGAGGAAACTAGCTCATGGTGTTACAAGAAACAGCCATGACAATAAAATTGTCCTTACCCATGAGTTTATGAATCAACAATAAGAAACTAAAGAGAGAAAAAAAAATCCCTTGTCCGGTATAATTCCCCGTCTTCTCTTTCCGTCTTGATGACCTTCCTCCATTCTCCATCAGTCCATCTACAAAGATTCTCCCAAAAAGACCACCGAATTTTTCGAGTACCCCACCAAAAGTCATGAATTAGTGTATCAATATCAGAAAGAAATCTATCAGTGAGTTTGAAGCAAGCCATGGCATAAGAAGGAATAGTCTGAATAACTGATTTCACTAGTATTTCTTTTCCTCCTCGAGATAGTTGCTTTTCTTTCCAGCCATCAATTCGTAATTTGATCCTGTCTCTGATGGAATTAAATACTTCTTTTTTGTTTTGCCCCACTACAGAAGGAATGCCAAGATATTTTTGGTGGCTTTGAACTTCTGGCTTGCAAAGAATATCACAAATTTTCGTAGCAATAATGGGGTCAGTGTTTGGACTAAACATCACTCCACATTTATCCAGGTTGATTTGTTGGCCAAAAACCTTTTCATACATTTTTATTGTGCGGGCCAAGGATCTAGCTTCTTCTTGGGTTGCTTGTCCAAATAAGAGGGTATCATCTACAAAGAACAGATGAGATATGCTTGGTGCATTTCTAGCAACTTTGATTCCGTGAATGCTTCCACAAATTTGCATATCCTGCAGAATGAAAGAGAAAATATCTGAGCAGATGATAAAGAGGTAAGTGGATAAAGGATCTCCTTGTCTTAGCCCTCTTTGAGGAGTGAGTTTTCCGAACACATCTCCACTAAGGAGGAACGAAAGAGACGTTGTTGAAATGCATACCTTAACTATGTTGATGAAATGGTCAGGCAAGTTCATCTTCTTCAAAATAGCACAAACAAATGACCACTCAACCCGATCAAACGCCTTACTCATGTCAAGCTTCACTGACATCAGACCTAAATTTCTTGTTGTCCTGTTCTTTAAAGAGTGGTGGGTTTCATAAGCTACCAAGATATTGTCAGTAATTAGGCAGCCCGAGACAAAAGCAGATTGTGAATCAGAGATAAGATATGGCAGAACAACACGAAGCCTGTTAGCAAGCACTTTTGAAGCTAATATGTATATAACATTGCACAAGCTGATGAGACGAAATTGGTTTATAAGATCAGGTTTTTTATCTTTGGGATTAGGACAATGAAAGTATCATTAACAACAAGGGATAAGCATTCATCATTGAGAAACTTGAGAATGAAATGAGTGACATCAGACCAAACAATATGCCAAAATTTACGATAGAAAATAGGACTCATACCGTCAGGGCCGGGAGATTTGAAGGGGTGCATTTGCCTGAGTGCTTTGAGGACCTCATCTTTGGCTGGGCAGAATTTGGCCAGATTCTGGTTGGGCAGAAAATGACAATTGGGTAATTAAGTGAAAAGAAGTAATATTAATTTACATAAATATCCTCCTAGACTAAATGAAGTTAGTTTATTATATTAATATGAATCTTCTCTCTTATTAATCATTTTTACGTTTATCAAGATAATTTATTCCTTTCTACTATATTAATTAATAACTACTTCCCATAATTTACGGAATAATAAATTGGGTTCATCGTACTTTTTAATTTAATGACGTAAAATTTATAAAATTCTAAAATGGTTTTTTCATTTAACAATTAAGGATGACATGAGATTAATTTAATATATTGTCAAATTATATTTTTTTAAATCTAATTATATTATTTAGAATGCGTATATTTTATAACATAATATAACAATACTTTTAAAAATATATATTAGATACTTATATTTAATTAAACGTATCAATATAATAAAATAAAATAAAATAAATAGTAAAAATTAGCTAAGATTTGTATAAATCGGAACCCAATATGCTATTGTGGCCTTTTCTTAGGCAAGTGTTGCGTGAGAAAGAAATTATCACTCCCGCTATAAAATGTTATCATTATCTCTATAAAATGTTATCACTTTTCGTTCATATTATAAATGGTTCATAAAATAACATTATCACTTTTCATTAGTTGAGTATATTTTTTATTATAAAAGTTATCACTTTTTATCTGTTTCACATAAACCCTTACTTGAAACGGTCTCACACAAGTCTTTGTTTTTAACTATTTTATTGTTTTATTTATATGATAAATTTATGATTCCAACTAAGGTGTACATGAGCACTGGACAATTTTAACCGTTAAAATAATTTTTAATTTAATCTCCATTATTATTAAATAAAATAATAAAATTATTTTTTTTAAGTTAAAAAATTACCCACTACCATTTAACCTATAAATAAATATGGGGTGTACCCCAAAATCGCTCTAAATTTATACTAATTTGAATGTCAACGTAAATTTATACGTGTATAAATTTATTCAATAATATATACTCCCTCCGTCCGGTTCTAAAGTATCCATTTGCTTTTTGCACTTGTCCGGTTCTATGGTATCCATTTGCTTTTTGCACATGGATTAAGGAGTATTATTATTATATGTAAAGTGTGTAGTTGTATTAGAGGGAAGTGCTTGGTCATATTGTGTATTTTTTTACTAAATAGGGGAAATAAATACCTTTGAAGCGGACACCAGAAATAGTAAAATTGATATCTTAGAAGCGAACAGAGGGAGTATATGTTTCTTATTAATTGTACAATATTTTTATAATCAACATTTCATTAAAAAAACTAACAAGAAAAATCCTTAACAAAGTGTATATATTTTTATTTAGTAGTGTATATATTTTTATTCATAGGTGTATAAATTTAAAAATGAGTACGTTTTGCACCCAGGTGCACAAAAAAAAGTTGGTCTCTTGTGTCACCAGAGTACAAGGTGTGTAAGGGTACAACATTTTGTTGTAAAGAGTATATACTTTAAGTAATAAGGGTACAACATTTTGTGTTAAAGGTTTATATACATAAAAAACCTTATTAATCATTATCTTACTTTTTTTTACCGGTAAAAGTAATTTATTAAAATAAAGAAACAAAAAGTACAAGACATCAGAGGTGCCTACTTACAATGTGTGTTTACCTCAAGGGCACATAACCTCAAATACCTCCAAAGGTGTTACAAACCAAGAACTAGAGCTAAATTTATTCCCATGAATTATTATTATTTATTGATAATATATTAAATATACTTAAGCCCAAATAAATATAGATAAAAATTAAATTCAGTGTTGTGATTATAAAATTTAGTGAGGATATTTTTCATTTTTTTTAAACAAGTAAGAGTGGAGTACAACAATAATTATATATATATATATATATATATATATATATATATATATATATATATATATATGGGGTATACTTTGGATTTGAGGTACAATTGTACTCATTGTTCCATTGTAAATCCGGCCATGATAATGGTGCGCGCAATGAGCTATTTCATTAACAATTTATAATATAAATAAAAAGTGATAATATTTAATAGTGAAAGTGATAATAATTTTATTATTTTTTATTCGTTTCACGTAATATCTTATGTGAGACAGTCTTATACAAGATTTATTCATTAAAAGATATACTTCAAAATACATATATAATATTAATGGCTAATTATACAGTGCACCCGGGTGATAGGGTGCACCAATTTTCAAAAACGTAAACAAATATAAATAAAAATATATACAATTATGAACAAAAATGTATACAATTTAATTGTTAGTTTTTTTAATGAAAAATTGAGTGTAAAAAAATATACAATTATTAAAAAACATGTAAAAAAGTATACAATTATTAAGAAACGCGTATACAAATAGAATAACATGTATACAAATAAAATAAAAAGTTATACATATATGGGTGCACCCTTACACCCGGGTGCACCTAATATCAACTCAATATTAATTAGTTAAGTATGAAATAACTATTTATTTTTTTAAATAACAGATTAGTACTATTTATATTATTTGATTCATAATTATAGTTTTAATTACATATTTTAATTTGTTAAATATAATTTTAATTTTAAAACTAGTTGATTTTTTTTGTCTAGACTACACAAAGTATATAAGGGTATAATATTTTGTTCTAAATGATATATACTTTAATTAATAAAGGTATAATTTTCCATCGAAAAGCTCGGTTGAAATATAAATAGTATAAATATTTGATTAAATCTTATTTTACCTATATAATACTCACTTTATCCCAAAGAAAGGTATATACTTTCTTATTTTGGTCCATCCAAAACAAAATATACATTTTCTTTTTGGTATTCGAACAAAATAATTTTTATATCTACATGATCACACATTATACTAATACAATTATCCACGATAATATTATTTCTCTCATCTCACTACACATTAAAATATTATAACCATGAGTTGATATTAGGTGCACCCGGGTGCAAGGGTGCACCCATATGTGTATAACTATTTATCCTATTTTGTATACAAGTTATTCTATTTTGTATATGTATTTCTTAATAATTGTATACTTTTTTCCCACTAAGTTTTTCACAAAAAAACTAGCATCCATATGTGTATAAAATTTTATTCAATAGTGTATACTTATTTTTTAATAATTGTATATTTTTTACACTTAATTTTTTATTAAAAAACTAACAATTAAATTGTATACATTTTTCTTCATAATTGTATATGTTATTCTTTATATTTGTATACGTTTTTTAAAGGAAAGATAGCCTATAATCATTAATCAATGTGAAAAAACAAATGTATAGCTCGCCCGGGAATATATGTAATTTAGAGTAAGTTTTCTATGTTAATTGACAATATACCCATAATAATTGCAGGAGTATTAAAGTAGGTGCCTCTTCCCTAATTAATTGATCTTAGAATTTCGAGATTGCAAACGTACATTGAAGAAATTGAATAATAATCATTATAAACGTAACTGTACTTAAAATTAGGAAAATAAAAATCATGCCTTCTTTATCTTCTCTCCGAATTTTTTATGTACACTAAAAAAAGTTAGTATAATATAACAATGATTCATTATGAATTTTTGTTGTTAAGTTTTTAAAATGTAAAAATTTAGATTTTTTTTTTTAAAATGCTCTGAATTGTTGAAATTGACATATTTCTTTAAAAAAATCATTTAAATTAGCTCAACATGTATGTGAATTAATGAGATTGTATTTAATACTGGTTTAAGTTCATCATAGGATCACAAAAAACTTATTTAATTACTACTTAAAATATTATAAAAGCTGGTTCGCAATCTAGTTTATTTAACAAAATATTTTTCAAAATTTTAAAAAAATTATAATTTAATTAAGATTTTATCAATTCAATGCCTGCAAAATTAATAAATTATCAATTCGGAGCCTAATTAGGTATTTTTTTTAAAAATTATGTTTAAATTTATTTATATTTTAATGTATTGTTGGTTGAGAAATATAATATTTTAATATATAGTAAATTGTTATATTAATATTGTATACGGACTCCATAAATATATATTAATTGTTTTGTATGAGTCTCTGATTGATCGGATTGTAGTCGGGATGATCAATTAAAGAATTTATCGAACCACAGGGAGGAAATTACTAGAGTTTAAGAGATCTCAAGTTTTTCTTGATTTTATAAGGACGATAGGAAAGGAGGATAAGATGCAAATGAATGCAATTAAACTAATGCAAGAGATAAGAAATAAATGAATGCAAGATAAATGAGTTCCAAATGACGCAAGGATAAGATTAACAACAATCATGGAATAGATAACAAAGTAATCATGCAATTGATTATAATCTATCATGAATATGACATATGAGCGATCACTAATTCTGCCTAAACTCTCGACCAAGATGAATAGGATGTAGGCCCTCAATAAGACTCCCAAAAGCACAAAGGATCAAGACCAAAGTGAACACCTCCCATTAGGTACTAATTACTCTACGAGTTCCCTAACAAGGTACTAAATCATAGGCAATATTCCCTTTTAATTTACTATGAATTCATTAATGGATTGGGTCTCCTCATCTAATCAACTAATCTCTTGATTAAGCTAATCAAATGTTCTATCAAAGGGTTCTAAATTTAGAAGGATAGACCTATCTCATTCTAAATTAATGCACATGAAGTGTATGATGAAATGATTCAATGAACTATCTCAAACATATAATTGATTGGCCAATCTAATCACATGCTCATGACAATTAATCACACAATTCATCATATACATCAAGCAACCAACATTCAATGATAGAAATACACAAAGCCCATTCAAGATTAAAATCAAATTACATAAAAACTACATTATCCAACACCAATCATGGAGCTAATCTCACAAAGGAGATTAGCCTCTCATAGTCTCAAGAAATTCAACATAGACATTAAAATCCTTACAAACTATGATTAACTATAAAGAAAGTCACAAAATTAGAATTAGATCCCCCTTGAATGTCTTCAATGGAGATTTTTTCTTCTTCTTGTGATCTCACTCTCCCTTACTTCCTTGATCACTTGGATGGTGAATTTGATGGAGGAGATCAAGTGTAGATGGATGGATGAAGAATGAATGAAGAATAGATGAAGATGGATCTAGTGTGCGAGGAAATGTGGTGTGGATTGTGTGTAACTGCTATGAATCTGATCTCTAATGAATTCCCCCATCATGAATTTCGCACAAGTCATGATTTTATATCACTTATGGACCTTCTAAAAGCTTCCGGAATATTTTGAAAATTACACATGATTTTGCACCTACACAGCCCGTGCTGCAGTACACGGCCCGTGTAGGGCACACCTACTTCGGAGTGTTGTGCGTGCTTACGGATACGGCTCGAGCTGCGCTGCACGACCATGGTCATGGCCGTGTAGCGTTTTCTGACGACAATGCACGACTTCTTCTTATAGGGCCGTGTTCCGCACACGGGGCATGCAGCAATGCACGGTCCGTGCGCCAGCGCACGGCCATCCTTCTGGGCGAGCAGCGAGTTCTGATGACATTACACGACCATTGGTTACAAGGCCGTGTTCTGCACACGGCCCATGTACCAAAATACCCTGTCTTTCCGACTCCGTTTCGCTCCCAACTCCATTTTTGTCCATTTCATGACATGTTTTACATATATTTAAGCTCATTTGCACAATTCTATCAAATCATTCCACATTCCTCAAAATAACAATAACTCCACCAAAAGTAACACAAATATGGATAAAAATATCCGAAAACACACAAATAAAAACACTAAAATTTAGGTGAAAATGACTACGATCAGTCTCATCTACTCTGAAGATAAATGTAAACTTGGTGGCATCATGAGTCATTTAAAACAGTGTTTTCATAACCGGACAAGAGGCTGAACCGGTAGATGCAACTGTTTGAGGTTCAACCGGTCGGACCAGTTCAACCGGCTGTTCAACCAGAAAATTGAATTTTACATATTTTCAATAATATTTTATAATATTTACAATTCATTAAAAAAACTTATACTAACCAAAATTATTTTATAAATAGAAAATTCAATTTACATAAAAATATGACTAAATAAAATATTTATAGTTTATAATTCATATTTTATACAAATTTTTATATATTTTCTCAATAGGATATTACATAATTTATACTCAAATTACTATACATTTGGTGCACCACTCCAGAATGATTACATAATTTAATTCAAAATTTAAATATTATATTTTTAAAATAAATAAAAATAAAAGTTAAATAATATAAAAATAGAAAATATAAAAAGAAAAATAAATAAAAAATAAATAAAAAATAAATAAAAAATAAAAAAACCGGTTGGACCGGTTCAACCGGTTTGTCCGATTTTCCCGGTTTTGGCCGGTTCTAACCGGTTCAATTCAAAAAATAATTTTATAGGGGTTTTGAACCGGTTTGGAGGCCGGTTCCCGGTTGAACCGGCCGGTCCAATCGGTTCTTGAAATCACTTTTAAATCAAAAGGAGTAAACATTATGGTGGGAGGTAACTTTTTTAAAATAACGGAATAGGAAATGTGAACGGTTCTCCAAAATTGAGTTAGTACGTAATAAAAAATATACTCTCTCCGTCCCGTGTTAAGGTTTACGTTTTCATTTTGGCAACACTAATATAATTATCCATTTTGCATTTTAAATATTATGTCTCTCACCTCATTACACATTAATATATTATATTTCCTAATTTTCGTGTAAAAAGCAAATGTCAATGTTAATCCGGGAAGAAGCGAATAAATACATAATTTGTGGAATTATTTCATAAAACATTCTCACAAAGTTTTTATTTATTTTCAAAGCAAAGATTTTTTTTTTATCTTATATGGATTGAAATCTATACTAACTCGATCCATTACAATGACGTATATGATTTTTTATTTTTTATTTACTGTGAGGATATCATTTGCTTCTTGAAATATAACAAAATAATATCATTTTAAACGATAAGTGTACTATAAAGAGTAGTTATATAATTTAATTATATATAATTTCATATAAATATTAACTATAGTAATTTAAAATAAAAATTTAAGCGAATATGTATATATATTCACTTTAATTATTTAATATTTATCATGTGTTAATTAATTAATTTTGTGAAAAATAATAATTAATTATTTATTTATTTAACGAGGAACAGAAAGTATATTAAAAAGAATAATATATTTCTATGTAATAATAAATTACACTCCATGCGCTTTTAAAAGTAAGAGTGAGGCTTGCGTACGCCTGGGCGCATGGGAACATATTTTGTGCGCCTTTAGAAATTTAGTATTATGGGTAAGGGTATATTACTTTGGTCTAAAAGGTACACACTTTAATTAATAAAATGTACACCATTTTATTCTAAAGGGTATACACTTTTCGTTAATATTTTTTTTCTTTAGAAAATAAATGTACACATTTTTATACTAAAGCGTATACAATTTAACACAAAATTCTAAAGGCGCATAGAGTGTTGTTCATGCGCTCAGATACACACAATAATTTTCTTTAGAAAATAAAGGGTACACATTACTCCGATCTGTAGTCGAAAGTTGCCATGCTAAGTGTTTGAATTTGAGCTTTTTGAGCGTTGACAAATTTAGTATAAAATAGTGTACTCCATGTTAGATGATAATACATTTTTAAAATGAAGTGTACTAAAAAGTTAGATTGAGTGTGTTTTTATTTTTAGAAATGTGTCGCTTTTGTGAGAGAAATAAAAATAAAAAAAGGTGAGGTGGGATGGAGGAATATATAAAGATTTTCTTCTTTATATAAATGGTTTTGCACTTATATATTATTATTTTTATATATTCCAACGGTTTTTCGCCATTGGAATTCGACATTTTTCTTGTAGTGATTTAATTTGTTGACTCACATACCATCAGGGCGCCATGTTATCGTTTCTGCTGGAAATTGGTGATTCCAATGATGTCAGCATTTTTCGACAAAAATAAGACGTGTTTGTCCTTATTTCTTCACCGTTGGGACTAAATTGACAAACTTATATTATTGGGATTAAAATAGACCATGAGAGAAGTTATGAGACTGAATATATTTTTATCTTGCTGACTCACATGCCATAAGGGTGCCACGTCAACGTGCCGGCCAGAAATCGAAGATTCTAGTTGTGACGTGATCGTTTTCAGGTGATGTCAGTTTTTTCCGGCGAAAATATGACGTTTTTTGCCCTATTTCTTCGCTGGTGGAACTAATTTGATAAACTTATCTTTCTTGGGACTAAAAAAACCATGGAAAAAGTTATGGGACTAAAAAGGTTTTTATCCCCTATGTATAGCTACTTGGAAGGAAGGAGTATTTTATTTTACACTTCCCCGAGTAAGATATATATTTACTCTTTGCACGTACATATAATATGTTAATGGATAATGTGTAAATTTTAGTTGTATTTTTTTTTATCTTGGCAAAGATTTATGTGATACCGTCTCACGTAAGTCATTAAGTGAGATAGATAAAAAGTGATAATATCATTATCACTTTCGCTATAAAATATTACCATTTTTTATTATTTATTTATATTACAAAATGTTCATGAAATAGTTCACTGCACCATTATCACTTTTCATCTATCGAGTATCACTTTTTGTTAATGATGTTATTGTTGTGAAATATTTTACATGGACATTACTCCTTATATCATTAGAATAGGAAGAGAGCTTATTTATCATTGTACCATTTCTCTTCTCTATATAAAGATTGAGAACATTAGGATTATGTACACATTCACATCAACGTCGTTAATAAAAATCTCTCTTTTCCCTACTTCTGTATTCTTCTCTTCTTCTTATGTTTCTCTTATTATTCTCATCAAATACTTTACAACACGTTATCAGCACGCTCTACTCGAAAGATTATTATTGACAGAAATCCTAGAAAAGAATCGTGTCTTTTCTACAAGGTAATTCAATAATTTTTATGATTTGAATATTAGTATTCACGATTATCTCCCGTAAATTTTATATGATTAAATTAATGGATAAATTTTCAAAATTTACTAAACAAATTATTTGATTACACACAAAATTGGCTGCCTAATAATTTGACACTATCAATATATGCTTAAACAATTAAATTTATTTTATATGATTAAAGAATGATTTTTAATCAATAATTAGGCTAATAGATGCTTTTATTAAAAGTTAAATGAAAATGAGAAGGGGAATGGAAGAGAAGAGTACAAGATGTTTAAATAGTGACTGAATCAATGAAACAAGCCAAACAGACGGCTTAAAAAGGTAAAAACAAGCGACCTCATAAGTTAAACAAATTCATTTGATTTTTCTCGTTGTTTCTTAATTGCAGGAATATTCATTAGCTCATGCAGATTATACATTGGAGGATTGAGCTTCGTTTGGAGACGGGTATTGGGCTTAGAGGTGGCCGGCTGGAAGAATTTTTTTTTGCCTGGAGGCGAACCTCTTTTTGGTTTCGCACTGCTTTCTAGAGTTGGAAACTCTTCCATGTTCACCTTGGAAGGGAGATCAGTGTAGTATGTATAAACTTGTCTTAGGGATCACATGGACAATGTCAGGATTCTGTACGATCGAGAAATCACATGAGGAGTTAGGGATTTGACGACTTGTGGCCTTGAAGGCGTCCGCGGCGGCTTGGAAGCCATGTTCTAACATCCCAAACTAATTAATGGAAGATTGAATAGGCAGTAAATAGGTCATTTTTCCTTTGTTCATATCAATCTCTCGTGTAACCTTTGCAATAGTATTAATAGCTGCTTGGAGGATATTCGAAGAGTCTTTCAGGCCAGCCCGTGGAGCGGGATGTGTTGCAAGTTCAGTACAAGTCTCGGAGACATCAGATTTAGCATGAACCTCTTGTTGACTGGAATCATCAAGCTGCTCAACTGTGTCAACTGTGTGAACAGTTGGAGTATAGGTCTTATCATGCAGCTCAGTCATACCTATAGAGTTGGAAACGCACTTGCCTTTGGATAGGGTGGCAAGCTGTACGGTTGGGGATGATGATGAGCCACAAGTACCATCAGCATCCAAAGGCAAACCATGTTCATGGGCCGAAAGGACATCCACCAAATCCTGAGTGCCATCAAAACCAACTATACTCTTGCCCTTAGTTTCGACAGAATCTTGGGCCTTAGAATGCATCGCATCGTGGTCTGGAACAGCAACACACGAATCAATTTGATGATTCAAGTTGAGCTCAGGTTCAATGTCGTCTAGAGAAAAAAATAAGTTCGAACATTGAGGCAGCGATCTAGACGTCCCACCAGATGTAGGAGGAGTCTTACGATCAGGCTGAGCATGGACAATCTGATCAGTAGAACCTGAAGGAGGTGGATCAGTAGTCACGGGTGGTTTCACACGCTAAATTTTGCTCCTCTGTTTTGATAACCTATCAGGATCAACATGTCGCTTCAAATTAGAATTACAACCTTTCTTTTATTTCTATTCACACATATATGAATGCATATATTAATTATGAAGCATGTTGGGCATGAATTGATCTAATAATAGTTTTGAATCCTTCTGGTTGCATATATTAAGCAGAGACTTAATAGAATGACTTGTAATATTTTTTAAAATTTTATAATTTGAGTGTATAAATTGCGGAATAAACTCGTTACCACATATTGATATTTTTATTATGATACAAACTATGCAATAATGTATAGGCATAATGAATTGATTATGCATTATTTTTAGAAATTTTTTTTAGTATAAGTGTATTAGGTATGCCTACAGTAATTGTATTTTTTTGTGCATATTATGCATTGCCAAAACTTGAAAATTATATACAAGTTCCGTGTGTTTAATGCATCAGTTTTAAATTGATTTTTAGAGATTAATATGGTCCTACATCGTTGTGCTGATTTCTATATGATTTTTGATCATTTGTGTTTCAATTCTTATTGTTGCATAAGAATTACCGTTTGGAACCTGTGTTACAAGTGATGTAAATTGTTGACACATTTTTAAATTTCAAGTATTTGTTCTACTTAATATACCAGATTTAATTTGATTATAACTAATATGGAAAGATATGATTTCCAACTTTAAGAGTAGAATTTGATAAATATATATATATATATATATATATATATATATATATATATATATATATATGTATAGTTATAACATCACTTATTCTTAAATAAAATAAAATAATCGTGGTTCATTAAAAATGTCCGACATTACTTAAAGAAAACATGTCGAGCTTACCTTTTTTATGTCAATAACTATTTAACCTGACTTTAGACGTTGAAATTCATTTCCTATGATTTAAGTGAAATTATTTCAAAAGCTGAATGTACTCTGCTCAGAAGGCTAAAGCACTGATATTTCTTTGTCATCATGTGAACCAAGATCTAAAAAAGTGAGTACCCAATTCTAAAAAAAAAATTCATCTTATTTAATGGTAATCCCTGAAGAATTGTTTTGATAAACAAACTATTAAAATCCTCCCTCGAACTCAATATGACTGGCTAAATCTAGGATTTCAAGATTTTAAATTTGTAACAAAATACAATTCCAGTTACTCTGTATTGTCTCACAACTACACTCTGTAAGTAGAATATTATAGAATAAGAATTGATTGAAAACCATTATTTCCACCTTCCATGCTAACAACCCGGTACTCTAGTAGCAATACAAAGTGAAAGATTATACTTAGCATTCAAGAGCTTATTTATGCATTACTTGTAGGAGAAAAAGTTGATAAATTTTTAATGAAAAATATTGTGCTTGAAGCACATGATTTATTCCAAAAAACTATACTAGACGTGGAAATGGCAGAGAAAGAATAAGAAATAAGAAATAATTATAGTGGAAAAGTGAATTCACATTGGCCTCGTAGTGGTTGACAAAATTTTAATTGGTCTAAAGTTGTTGAGGTAGTTCAAGTTGGACTCCACAGGGCAATAGAGGTAAAAAAATTTAAACAAACACCCCAGCAGAAATAAATTTGTCATAGATGTTGATGAGAGGGTTGTTGGTCTTGTATTTATGACATACCAAATCATTTGGTTGTAGAATATCAAAATAAAAAAAAGATATTTGTGGAATAAAAATAGTGTAAATAAAAATATTTATTTGCCTAAAGTAAATAAAAATATTTACCTAGTCAATTATAACGATTTGGTACCCTAAGCTCGAAGACTAAGGAGATCAAGTGTGATTTCAACATTTGAGATTTTATTTAAAATGCTAGACAATTTAGCTATATTCCTCTGCATAAAAATATTTGTTTAACATGATTATTTTCTAAGATTATTGTTCTTAAACTTATTTTGTTAATATATCTTGTTAGATTATATTTATTAAATGATTTCGTTTAGATTATACATGTTTTTTAAGTTGATATCTAGAATTGATATTTATACTGTTGTGATATTGATATTTAAAACCAAACATTTTTAAAATATGGAATGAGTAATTAGGTTATTTTAAGCAAACAGATTAGTCAGATAATTTAAATTCTTTTAATAATGAGATATGAAATTACACTTATGAAGTTTATATGGAAATTTAATGATATGATATTTACATAATAAAGTTTTAATTATTTCTCCTAATATGTTTTAGAGGTTCAATGAGAAAAATTGATCAAATTTTCATGTCATAACCATAATATTTATTGATGTATCCACTTAATAAATGCATTCTTATTCATAGTGCACTAATATAAATGAAATTATCGTCAATTGGAATAAATATTGATAACATTGAAAAAGTGGAACATCTAATTTTTTATGTTTATACTCAGTGAATATTTTATTATAAAATTCAAACAATTAATATTTAGGAAAATTGGAATAACTAAACACAAATTTGGCTCATTCATATCATGATTATACTCCATTTATAACTAGTGCTGCTCATGGCCAGAAGCCTTTAACAATTCCCATCTACAAAATTTGAATTGTGCAATTAGTATTTTATATCACCACCATAGCATACTTCAATGGGTATTCTAATGATAATTATCCGTCAATTTCTATAAAGCTCAAAATAGGGGATCAATATATGTTAGTATGTAAACTGCACATTTAATGAAGATCATTTCACGGCATTAGGGGGAGATTTAAGCCCAATATTTATGTGAATGCCGTGAAGTTCTATTTTGCACTAGATTGGCTTAACCAAATGTTCAAAAGATTATTAGATTTCAATAGCAAGTTGACTGTCAAACTATCATGATGAAGTGACAAAGTCTCTTATATTTGTAATAATAAATGCACCACTGGAAGTGGAGTTCCCCAGGGACATAATACTTTAAATAATTATTTATCAACACTAGAAGCGTAAAAGGTTTTATAATTTAAAAATTAAATATCTGCGGAAATTAAATTTTAAGAACAAATAGTCACTTCCAAAATTATCTGAAGAGTTTGTTTTTTATAATGAAAATTCTCTTCAATAGATTTGTCCAGGAGGTAAATACCTAGTAAATTTGCACGTGCATCAAAATAACCAAAATACTAGGTATGCGAAACGTCTAGATCCAAACGTATTGGGAAATGACGAGGATCTAGTTACATATATATAGAAATATAGAAATCATTATAAAAGTTGGGAGAAGAATATGAATTGAAATAGAAAGTTGTTGACAACACATTGCCTCTTTGATTGCTTTTACTGTCTTAAATAATAATCTGGATTCAGAACTTATATTTGATATCAAAGTGTCAGAAGCACGAATATTTGGTAAGACATAATAAAGCATTGAGGTTGCTTAACTCGTTAAATATTTATTTGAATATTATGTAAAATGATATAAATATTTGTCCCAGAAGGACATATGAATGATAAAATAGTGATATGTTAAAGCTCAAAGGATTTTTGCAGAGGCCCAATATATAAATGATACGTACTCTCCCATTATATATTATGTTTCGCTACTTAATTTATAAATGATAGTTTCAATATATTTAGATATGCAGTAAATGCAAAACATTTTATGATTTACATGAAAATCCACGAAGGATTAAAATTTCTCAATTTGGATGAGAATAAAATATCACAACATATAGCTATATTATTGGTCATTGCAAGACCTTGAAACAGTTAATATGGATATGCTATATTTTAATTTGTTATTTCTTCATGAAGAAAAATGAGAATTGTGTATATGAATGGTTTAAGACCGAAATGTATAATTTATATAAGTTAACTCATGCCAAGATGACAGAAATTTCGAAATAAAGAACTTGGATAAACCAAAGAAAAGTCTCAACCTGTAGTTGAGAATAATTAAATTTTAAATGCCAGTTAATTTATTGATGATTGTTTTAGATGAACTTTTCATATATCTATTCATGTTGAATGCCAGTTGTTGTTTTTATCCCTTGAAGTGAAAACTAATGTCTATATATTTAAAGTATATAATGAGCATATTTTGGACTAGAAGTCCCTCCATTTAGTGTTTTTAAAGCACATGTTTTCTCATAATTGTATCAGGCTTGATATGCACTTATGATGAACTTGCTAGCAAGATTTAATGACTCTCTGACAAAGAGAAATTACATTAAATTAAACATATCCTCAAGTATCTCGTAGATACAAAATATATTAGTTTATTTATAAGAAACCAACATGACATTGGTATATTGATTTGAATGTTAATCAAATGATCCCCATAATGTTGAAATTGTCAAATTGGTGTAATAAGATTGTTGATATAATAAATTTATAGCCCATGGGCATAATGAAAGATATGTTTCCCCAATCTTTTATAAGATAATAAATTATGTGTTGTATAGATGAGTAATTAATATATTATGTGGCATGACAAATTTAAATGCTCTAGAAGAGCAGTAAAATATTACACATAGTATTTTGCTCATGTAAAAATTTATTTTACTCACTCCCAAATTATATTTTAATATGTACTAGTAGTATTATATTATGTAAACCCAGAAGAATGTCGTCTTCGGGGGGAGTGAAAATTTCAAATAAATTCTAAAATTTTGATCTTGAAGATCAGCAATTATACTACAGAATACTGTTGTTTTCAGGGGGAACGGCAATTTATAAACAATTCAGAAGATTAGGTCTCGAAGACCAATAGTTGTACTCTTTTTTCCTTTACTAACTTATCACATTGGGTTTCTTAGTCTAAGGCTTTTGATGAGGCAACTAAAGCAACACATGAAAATTATAAGACTTGTACTCTTTTTTCCTTAACTTTTTTCCTAAAAGGTTTTCTTAGTTGAAGGTTTTTAATGAGACATACAAGATTATTAGTTTCAGGGAAACAACAATTCTGAACAATCATGAAATTGGGTCATGAAGTCTAAGTTGTACTCTTTTCCTCGTCTAGTTTTTCCCACAGGATTTTCTAGTGAAATTTTTAACGAAGCATGCATATGACATCGTAATGTCCAAGGGAGAGCGTTGTGAAATATTTTATATGGACATTACTCCTTATATCATTAGAATATGAAGAGAGTTTATATATCATTGTACCCTTTCTCTTCTCTATATAAATATTGAGAACATTAGGGTTATGTACACATTCACATCAACGCAGTTAATAAACATCTCTCTTTTGCATCTTTACTTTCTCATCTGCACTCTCTTCTTTTTCTCCTTTTATATTACTAATCTATTTAGTATTCTTCTCTTCTTTTTATGTTTCTCTATTGTTCTCATTAAATATTTTACAACATTAATCATTTTCTATATGTTTCACGTAAGGGCTTACGGGAACGGTCTCACACTAGACTTGTCATTTTACCTTTTTTCCATTCACTTTAATTTAAATTTGATAACAAATTTTGTAATATTATAAAATTTTTAGGGATATCAATTTTAGTGTGTATGATCTCACTTGCCAAAATAACAATTTTCATGTGAAACGGAAGGAGCATTATATTGATAATTAATACTATTAATTTCAAAATACTTATCAAAAATAAAATTTAGGAATTGAGTGGTGGCGATGCTATGTTTCTCCATATTTTTTTTGGAAAAATTTGTGTATGTAACGCTCTCACGTTAATCTTATAATTAATATTTTTTAAGTAATTTAATATTTTAAATATTATTTTATTTAATTTTTTCAATTAATAATGTTAATAATGCATTTAATATTTTATTTTAAGTAATTTAATATTTAAATTAATTAATATTTTTCTTGCTATTAATATTTTATTTTAGGTAATTTTTCATGAGAATTTAATTTAATCTAATAAGAATATTTTATGTATTTTTTTAAAAAAAATTATTATTTTATTCTAAAAAATATACTTACATATTTAAAATATGTTTAAAATTTTTATTTTTTTGTATATTTAGTCTCACCTATTATTAATGATCTTTATCTTTAATTAATATTTTATTAAAAAAATATTTTGTAGATAGCGTCACCATATTTGTTCTTGAATATATATATATATATATATATATATATATATATATATATATATATATATATATATATATATATAAATAAAAATTAGCGTCACCATGTTCATTCATGAAAAAAATTGTACACGTAGCGCTGTCATGTTAATCTTGCAATTAATATTTTATTTTGAGACACTCTCTTATGAGACGGGTCGACCCATCACAAAAATATATGCTTATTGTATAGATAAAGTATGTTAATAATAAATTATATTATAACACGTTAAAATCATACTCTAATGCATAATCAAACATACTTTAAAAAATATATTTTAACGACCATAAAATATACTTTATGTATACAACAAGCATACTTTAGTGATGGGTTGACCCATCTCACAAGAGACTTTGTCTTTTATTTTAAGTAATTAAACATTTTACCTAATGTTTTATTTAGTTTCTCCTATTAATAACTTACTATTAATATTAAAAAAATAAATAATAATGAGTTTTATATTTTTACATTTAAATGATTTAGTTGTGTTATTCAAAAAGAAAAAGTAATTAAATTAATAAAAAGAGAGTGATGCTCGATTATTAATTAATATACTACTAATAATAAATTTAATATTTTTGTGATTTAATTGTAATAGAAAAAATAATTCTATCATGGCACATCACAATTTTTTAAAATTTTTTATTTAATAGTTTTATATGTTAAGGCTCTTAACTGATAAAAAAATAGTTTAGACCCCAAATTGACGGTTTACTTATTTTTTAGGTCTTAGATTGAAAATATCCATATTATGGCACATCAAGTTTTAATATATTTTTACATTTAAATAATTTTTAGGTTATTCAATAAAAGAAGTAAATAAATTAATTTATAACTAAAAGATAAGAAGATAGATGCTCGATTATTAATTAATTTACTAATAATAAGTTTAATAATTTTGTTATATAATTGTGATAGAAAAAATATTTCTATTATGATACATCACTTCTTTTTTTTATTTTAAGGTCTCTAACTGATAGAAATAAAACATTTAGACCTCAAATTGATAATTCATTATTTTTCAGGTTTTTGATTGAAAATATTGCTTTCTTTTATATTAATAGAATGTTTATCTTTTTAACTCGGAGGTAAAAGAAACATTTTATAGTAAAGTAATACTATATATATATATATATATATATATATATATATATATATATATATATATATATATATATATATATATATATATATATATATATATAATATACTAAGTATGAATCCCGTGTATTACATAGGTTATAAAGTTACCATTTAAAAAAATATAATTCAAGTTTAATATATCTATTTATTCAATTATAATAATCTAATATAATTTTTGAGACACTCTCTTGTGAGACGAGTGTAAGACGGGTCGATCCATCGCTAAAATATGCTTATTGTATAGATAAAGTATGCTTATTTATAATTAAAATATGTTAATAATAAATCATATTATAACACTCTAAAAATATACTTTAATGCATAACCATGCATACTTTTGAAAATATACTTTAACAACCATTAGATATACTTTATCTATACAATAAACATACTTTAGTGATGGGTCGACCCGTCTCACATCCGTATCACAAATAACCCATTTCATTAGAGACTTTTTCATAAGTTTATATTGAATAGTAAAATTCAATTCATATACACTCAAATTAATAAAGTTAATTAATAAAAAAATTCAATATAAATCAATTCGATGAAATAAAAAGAAAAAGAAATTAAAAAAATTAATTTAAAAAATAATAAAGAATTTACAAGAAAAATAGAATTAAAACAATGTTTTTTTAAAAAAAATTGTTTAAAAGAAAAATTGAAAAATATAAACATTCTGCATGAAATTAATCAATAGAAATTTTAAAAATTAATAATAAAAAAATGGATACCTTTCTTTAGAACTTGAATAGAACTTGAAGAAAACTTTATTCTTTACGTGGGTTTAATGAATAAATAAAGAGTTTTATTTATGAGCTATTCTCTTGTGAGACTGATATGAGATGGATTGTGAGACGGGTCTGCCGTTGTAAAGTATGTTTCTTATATAAGTAAAGTATGTTTATTGATAGTTAAATTATGTTTGTAGTGAATCATACAATAACACTCTAAAAACATACTTTAATTCAGTATTCATTATACTTTAATAAAATATATTTTAATTAAAAATAATCATACTTTATCTATATAGCAATGATACTTTAACAATTGGTCGAGCCCATCTAACATAATTACCCTCTCACCAGAGACTTTGTATTTTTATTTATATGTAGAGAGTTTGTTATTTGCACAAAAATTCACATGAAAAACTAAAAAAAAATTAAAAAGAATAAAAACCAAAAATTTTTTAATGAAAACAAAAAATAATCATAAGGGAATTTAAAAATATAAAAGAAACAATAAAAAGTAATCAATAAAAAAATTTAAAATAAAAAAGAAACGGAAAACTTTTTTAGAAAGTGAAGGTAGCTTTTGGTAGTCATAATAAATCATTTATGTGAATGAATGAATAAATAGTCTTATTATATAGGTGGAGAATGATTAATTTTATTTATTAATTTTTTTTATGTTTTTAAATAAGATTTGATTTTTATTTGATCTAATACCCTTTAATACTAAATTGTAAAGGTGCACGGTATGCCCTTAGGGGCACAAGAGATCAACTTCATCATATATAAAAGCATACCTGCATTTCTATTTTTATTTTTAATCTTTCTACATTTCTTCAATTTTACTATACTTAGAAATCATTCCATTTTAATCTTGACCATCTATTTAATACTTTTGATCTCAATCATTAACCCTATTTATGTCAATAATAGTTTTTTTAATTTTTTAGTTAATATATAAGTTTAGTAAATATTGGAAATATTTTTGACATATTTAACCAATTATCAATAAAATATTAATTTTCAATCAATATATATAAATAAATATTTAATTGATTTAATTTAATTTAATTTACATAAGATTTATATTTTGGTAATTTATTTTTTTCTTAATATTTCATTAATCTATTTAAATTATTTAATTTTAATTTAATTTTAGAGTTCATATTTTGTGTTAAAATTATTTTAATTTTGATATATATTTTTAATTTAATATTTACTCTGAAATACTCACTTAATTAATTTAATTAAATTATTTTAAGATAAAATATCATCTTTATTTAATTGATTAAATTTTAATATACTTTTTAATTGTACGAGTATTAATAATTGGTTTCGGAATGTATCTATTTAGCATTTGCTAGATTTTATAGTCGTGTTCGTGTGTTTTTTTTGCGTATTTTCATATTATTTTTAGTATTTTTGTATTTTTTATAGTTCTTATTTTTAGAGAAAAGTGTGTGAGTCATGCTATTTTTCATGTAGGAATAAAGTATTATTGAGCTAAAAGAGTAAATGAGAAAACGTGAATCAAATCAGTACAGAAAAATGTCTTAGTTCACTTGAATTTGAGACAAAAGATTTTGTGGTTTGAATTTCAGAAAAATAAGCTAAAAAATAGATGCACAACTCAAAAAGAAAGGCAAAGGAAGAAACGAAGTCGATTTGAAGTTAAAACGAGCAAAATGGGCTAAAAAAACCTTGCGCGAGCTGAAAATTTTCAAGACAAAGTAGCGGCCCAACCACTTTATTTTGGCCCAAGAATAGCCCATTTCTCAACTTAAGCCCATGATCCAATTTTTACCCTACTTCATTTGATCCCCTACCACTATAAATACTTTATTTCCAAAATTTAGAGAGATATAAGAATTCTCATTCATTTTGGAGGCCACACACATTTTCTTTCTACTCTCTCTTCTCAATTTTTTTTCTTTCATTCACTCCACAAACCCATCTTCTAATCTATCACCAATCTCTCCTTGGTGTTTGAGATTACTTGGAATTAAGAGCAAGATGTTGGGGATTCAAGTAGAAATTGAAGAGTTCTCTAAAAGAAATTGCTAGGGAAGTTCTTAATTATTTTTGTAATCTTCTTTGAATTTTAGCTTCCATGGATTATTGTAATGACTTATATTTTTGTGTTGTTATTAATTATGCTTGGATAATCCCTCTTGTGGGGTTAGAGACATTATTAGTGCTTAATGTTTATTTTATTATACAAATTAAATGTGGTTTGGACATGATTGAATATTTGATTTCTTCTCATGGATTTTACGATGCATAAATTATATGTAAGCATGGTATGTTAATTATGGGTAACATGTTAATTTAGATTATGTTTGGTTTGGGGTTATGTGAGATTTAAAAACCATGAATATTATGTTCTATGTTTGTTTTGGATTTTGAGTAGGGTAGGTTTTAACTTTATGTCAAATCAATGTATTCATTTATTTTAAAAGTTAAATGAGAGAGGAGAGATAAAGAGAGAAAGTGTATTAATTGAGGGGAGAAAATGTAGTAGGTATATATAGGGGGTGATTTTTAAAATTTGGATGTGGGTTTTGAAAACCAAAACCTGGGTCTAAAAACCATAAACGAACATTGTCTTTAATGAATTGTTGGTTAATTTATTTTTTATTTTAATTAAGTGTCATTATATTAATTAATGTGGATATTGCTTGGGTGAGATGGAGATGACCCTCAAAAGTATTAGAAATCGCATGAGAGGAGATCGGGTTTAGGGTTGATCGAGATTATATTTGAATCCGATGAGAGGAACCAATCCATCGTTGGCCTTAGTACGTACCAAAGGGAGAATTACCTCTAGATATCACCTTTTAAGAGAGATTTAGAGACTAATTAGTACTTAGATGGAAGGGGTTAGTGTTGAGTTTCGATCCTAGGTGTGTTATTTGGGAGTCTCTACGAGATCTGCAGCCTTAGCAACCCGAGAGGGAGTTTTGGATACTTTAGTGATCGCTTCTAGTCAAATATTTATCTCGTCTATTTCTTTTGCATGATAAAATGAATCCTAAGACACTTTAATTGTTTCTAGTTCCATTTCTTACTATTTGTCCTTCAACACCAATTCTCCATTTGATCTTTTCTTATTTTATCTTGATTTCTTTTATTTGATTTCTTGATTATCATCCTCTTCATTTGTCCTTATAAAAAAACACGAGCTAATGTGTTCTTTCAATCTAACCTTAAACTCCCTAAGGTTCAATATTTTTATTACTTGGGTATTTCTCTACAACGACCGGGTACACTTGCTCGTAAGTTGAAAAATACGCAAACAAGGTTTTGGCGCCATTGTCGGGGAGTTTTAACGGATTGTTGGAATGCTTTGTTAATATTTTAATTGTTCTTACTAAGGACATTTTATCTTGTTTTGTTTTTATATTTGCTTTGAAAATTTTTAGCGTCGTTGCTGGGGAATTTAGTTGTATTTGTGACTTTGAGTTTCGTTGAGTTTTAGGATGTGGACAATAATCATGCCTAAGTTATATGACTTGTATATCTTTGTGTATTGAGAAATGTTATATATACCACACGCACATCTCAACTACAATTAAGTTGAGTATTCAAAACTCTACATGGTATCAACCTAATCATCACCGAAAACCACATTCCCTTTCTTTCTTCATCTCTCTCACACCATGGCTGCCCAAGTGGAAACTCTCCCATTTGCCACCCTTCTTCACATGATCACCATCAAACTCTCTTCCTCTAACTATCTTCTCTGGCGAAATCAAGTCCACTCCATCCTTGCTTGCAAAAATTTGTAGGGCTATGTCGACGGGTCTACTCCGATTCCACCCGCAACGGTTTTGGCAGAAGGCCAAACTATTCTAAACCCAGATTTCTTGTCCTGGAAATCATTACATCAACATCTTAATATTCTACTACTCTCTTCTTTAACAGAAGAATCAATGGCTGAAGTGATTGGTTGCACAACTGATGGGCATTTTCTCAACATACAAAATTAATCCTCAAGTGTAAGGATATTAATTGTAGTTTTAATGTACAACCAAGTGATTATCGAACCCGAAAGATGAATTATTATTAGTTCAGTTATATTCTAGATTATTGAGAATACGATGGCAAATTATTGTTGTGATTAAGTAACTAATGAACAAATAACCAATTAAATAAATAAGTAGTGGAGATAATGCTATTGTGACCAAGTGAGAAATTAGATAGTTCTTCGCGTCATCCAGTTTTACTTATTAATTTCTTTTCCATATGTTGATGTCCGCCTATACCTTGTGGCTTATGGACGCATCACTAAACCACGCAAGTTCACTCTATAGACACATGTAAACATGCGTATGACATGTGTGAATATCATTGGAGTAAGAGATATAATTCACCCCCTTTCTAGGTACTATAAGTATCAATTATTTCCCGTGCACTTAGTACTCTAACCCGATATGATCTCCCTTTTAAGGTACTATGAAGTTATACTCTTTATCCTACTTATTAACCCGAATAATATTCAATTAACAAGTATTTATATAAAATAATTTTAATAAAACTTCGTAATCCCTTCACTTAGAATTATAACATGTAATTCTGCTCAGCAGTGAACGCACTCAATCAATAACCAAGATATGTATTCAAACTTTACATAACAGTTAATGATGCATAAAACGACTGTGAGTATGAATTTGAAAAGCACAATCTTATATAAAATAAACCACAAGTAGTATTGTACGTAGTTTACACATGAAAATTCAATTAACTCACAAAACCTTCATAACCCTAGAACTACCGAGGCGGCTCTAGCCGATGATTGATCTACGAGCAATCATGGTGGTTGGTAGGATCTTACCCATAGTCTTAAAAATTACAAGATAAATTAAGTAGCAAAGTTAACCCTAGATACAGGCGCCGTCGCAACTCTCTCCGTCTTGAATCTTCACTTGATTCTCACTTGGTTCGACAGACGAACCTCTCTCCACAGTTCCTACAGATGGCGGTAGGGTTTCGGTGGTGAATGGATGATGAAGTGTGTTGAGCTCTCCTTTCTCCTGCTAAAGCTCTTCTTTTATACTCGTGGAACCTCCTTAAGGGCCTTGGATGGGGTTTTGCTTGAGGCATATGTCAAATTTGGTAAAAGAAATCCAAAATTATAAAAAATATCATCAGCAAAAATCCGTTCGTCCAAGCCTCGACTGGTCGAGCAAGGCCTACTGGTCGAGCAATCTTTCTGTAAGTTTTTGCACATTTTGTATGACCAAGCCTCATCTGTTCGACCAAGATAATGCTGGTCGAACAACATTCCTTGGTCGAGCAAGCTCTCTGTACGTTTTTGCATACCTTGCTCGACTTGACCACCTTGTTCGGCTAAAATGATGATGGTCGAACAAGGTCCTGAGATCGAACAACCTTCGAAAATTACCTAAAAAATCGTGTCTTCCAAATCCGAGCCCTTACGATCTGTTTTCCTATACAAATATACTCAGAAAACCCTAGTATCCTATGATTCGTGGCTTTTTCATAAACATTCCGATTCATTTTAATAAAAGACTCAATCGTACTCAATTTTCACACAAATCAGAGCCCAAAATACGTGAATTTACACTCTCATCAAACCCCCAAACTTACATGTTGCTCGTCCCAAGGCAACGAAAATCAAAACAAATCCAGAAAGTGTAATCAGGAGATCAAGCACACTATCCTAACATATGTAATTATCAATTCAAAACATGCAATCTATCATACCTTTCATTCATGCAAAAACATCAATCAATCACAATACTTCTATGAGTGCTAAGTCATCTAGCTCACTTGTAAGTGTTTACTCTCTCTCTCTAGTGTAAAAGATGTATACTTCATGGGTAGTATATACAAAAATTCATCCATAATCGTTTCAATACTAGGATCACAGAGGACTTGCTCTTTGGGTTGTAATGTTGGCTCTTTGGTAAAGGTAGGAGAATATAGATAAGTGACTAAATTTACTAGTAAAGAAGTACCTTGGAATTTTTCACTTCAATGTCTTCCTTCTTCTTTCTTCCGACATTCATGTGGTCACTTAAATTTGCGCTTTCTCCATATTCTCTTTGATCAACATCTTTTCAATAGAATACCAATTCAGGTGTTCTTCAAGTATAAAGGTACCAGTTTCGGGCACTATCCCTTTCTAACAATAGGGATACCAGTTTTAGGCACTGTCCCTTGCAAGATTTAACCAATCGTCTCATAATTCACTTTACACCAACTTTTCCTTCCTCTTCTTCCTCAAAGCTCCAGCTAATATTCATTTACCTCCATTCTTCACTAGTAAATAGGTGTGCAAGGCTCAAAAAGGTAAATAATGGCTTTTATCAACGGCTTGCCAAAGAAAAAGGTGTAAAGGCTCAAAAGGGCTACCAATGATAATCAAATACAAGGTAGGATAGATTTAGCTAAGTGACTTAATCAACAATAATGGCCTAAGATCATTTCCTAGTATCTATTAATTATAGACTTCAAACAAGACTCTGAGTCAAGTTCTAGAATACGAGTATACAAACGACTCTCAAGAATAAACTATCATGTTGATAGCATGACCAATATGCTCAAATCCTCACATGGGTAACAGAATCCTAAGCACTCTTCAAAGCATGCAATCAACTTCAATCTTTTCATGAACTACAAGTAAAAATAGAACATGCTCATCATCAATGAAATCAACATGCATCAAAACAAGTGCACATGCATAATATGAATAACCATCAACTAACGATCCAAAGCAAATCAGTGTATCCATCCTCCATCAATCAATCACCCAATCATCATCAATATTAAGTACATGCCACTCACTCCACAAATACCCAACATGTAAAGCAAAAAGAAGAAGGGAGATGAGATGAAGCAGATAAAACTGAAAGACCTGGCGCTACTACTCCACCAAAGCATCATCATCACTCTCATCTCTGCGCCAATCATTGAAATCCCTCTGAAGAGTATCGATCTTCCTATCAAGAGCTTCATAATTATCATTCAAATCTCCAAATCTAAGGTTAAGCGCAGCATAATTATCTTTGCCAATGCCAACTGCCTATTAGTCTCTTGCTGGTTCTCATTAAGCGTGGCAAAGTGCTCATGCATCAATCGGAACTGCTCCCGATAAAATTGATCCTTAGCTCGCCAGAAATCCTGTTGCTGCTGTGGCGGTGGCTCGAAGTACTCATGCTCATGTGGCTGTGGAGGCTGCATCGGAAGTAACTCCATCTCCAAAAACACGAAAGCTGGTGGTAGTTGCGGCTCTTCCTCTACAAAGTCGGCCGGATCTCCTATCAGGATCATATCCTCATCTAAGACGATCCCCTGAGCGCGCATCTCTGTAAGAAGTTTCCGATATCCTCTCTCCAGACAAGTCTCTGAGATCACCCTATACTCCGAGGTATCCATCAATAAATTTTTGTTGACCCTAATGATGGTGAGATCAACAATCGACAATGGAAATCTGAATGTATTAGGATTCTTGCCATGGATAAACATCCATGTATCATCTATCCGCTCAATCAATCCCATCCTTACACATGATGTCAGAATCAAGTCTGGATCCCCTCGAATAGGTCTATGCCTGCTCATATCAACCTTGTAATACTCAGCTATCAAAGTGATGAGCCCTCCGATGTGCACACGCTGAAATCCGTGGGTAGTAAACTTGTGTAGTTGCTGGAAGAAATAGGCTGCTACATTAAAACGAACACCATGAAGCATACACCATAACACGTACAGCTCTCCCATCGGAATACATCTACCCTCGGACCTTGCAAACAATGTGTTGCTCAAAATTCTATCCATATAAGTATCACTGGGTTGTGGATGAAAGCAACTTTGGAAGTATTCGAATTATATTTCTCTTGTCTCTCGGAAATAGCTCTCCAAAACTCATCAGGCTTGAAATCATCATGCTCCACATCAACTTCATTCTCACAGCCAATTAACTCATTGAACTCTCAAGCTCACATCGTCTGCTCCTACTCACCAATCTGCATCCGAATACCATAAGGAAGGTATCGGTCTCCATATTCAATCCTTAATGTGCATAAGACCTCTGCAGTGATATGAAAATAGGTCTCTCTCTTCATCTCCATGAATCTAGTAATGCCCACCTGATTGAACATCCAACGAATATCGTTGATGATGTTCATTTCTACCATCGCATGGTCATCCTGATACCTAGTCCTCGTGATCTTCTGCGCTATTGCAATCCACAACTCCTTCTCCTCCCAATCTCTAAGTTTAATGCCATAATACAATGGCCTCCTCTTATCCATCCTTATTTTCTTAACTATTTCATCCAATGAAAGAGACTTAGGTCCCTTCCTCTTTGATGAAGAAGCAATTTTTTTCCCTACAAAACAATACTTCAATACATACCAAAAGCAACAAATATACTCATCATAATACTAGCATGAATCCTACTCAAGACTTCAAATTCATGTGCTTCAAACAACTTAATCTCAAGTGTTCATTCACTCATAATCGCAACTCAACATCAACACTTTCAATCAAGAATAGTTAAAACTCTCTTAGTCTTAACACTACTCCACACAAACATGCTTTCTATGTCACATAAACTTCAACCAAAAATACTAACATTTTTATCTTCCACCCTCAATTGCACCACAACAACACTCCAATTCAATAAGCCCATACATAAAAATTACAATTAATCTCAAGCCCATGCCATATGTAACACCAATTTCACAAGAATTCCACAATCCAACGTAAATCTAACCATGTAATTCAAGTGAAAATTTGATTAAGAACTTCAACAATGTAACAATCAAATCCAACCAAAACTATGTCAAGTCCACTCACCTAATCTTCATTAAGTATAATCACTACAATTCAAGAGCAAAAAGTGAGGAGAAACATACCTTTGTTAGACATTGTGTACGTGTGGTGATTGGCAACGAAAACCCCAAAAAATTCAAGTGGAATAGCCCCCAAATCGGACTTGAAAACCCTCAAATTTGGATGTGGAAGTGTGTGGAATGATGGATTAAAGTGTAGAAAAGAGTTTGGGAATAAGAACTTACGGTTTAGAATCGATGTTCAAGAGAGGGTGACGGGAGTATGTCGAATGGAATGAGAAAACTAACCTTTTAAAACCATTTTAGAGCTCGGTCGACTTGCTCTCCTTGGTCGAACAAGGGTTTAAAGTCGAATAACCTAGATCTGCCTTTAAAATTGGCCTCGTTCAACTTCTGTTCGACCAAAATACCTTGGTCGAACAAGTGCTGAAAGTCGAACAACCTGTGAAGTCATGCCCTCTGTTCTTCTCTGCTCCGTTCGACCACCATTCGACTTGCAGTCTATGGTCGAACAATTCATGCTTGGTCGAACAAAATCACTGTAAGTTTTGCATATTTTGTTCGACTATTGTTTAAGTTCCTAACTTAGTCGAACAACTCTTGATAAGTCGAACAAACCTTTTGTAAGTTTTTAACATTTTGTTCGACCATTGTTCGACCAGATTAACTAAGTCGAACAACCTAGTCTTAGTCGAACAACCCTACTGAAAAAATTATACATTTCGTTCGAGCAATGCTCGATCAAATAACATGGTCGAACAACCTTTTGCTGGTCGAACAACATCTCGAACCACCATAAACTTCGTACTCTTTTCGTTTTTCCTGCAAAACTCAAACTATAAGACAACATCAAGTATCAAGATAACAAAACTTAAGCTCAAGATCCATTTTTAGACCATATAAAATCATGTGTAACTCCATAAACTACATCAAACAAAACAACCAACAAAATACCACTAAACATTAGACAAGTTGCAAAAAATCGACACGTTAAAACCAGTTAAAGTTTCAATATGCCGTAAAAAATCAACTCCCTAAAAAATGTTACAAAGAAAAGATTATACTCTCCGTGCTATGATGAGGTAAGTACATTACACCCCCAAACTTAGTAGAAACTAGTGGAAACTAAGTTTGCAAAGAGATGTAATTGCCGATAAGTAAGCACTTCAAATATAAAATTTTTTTACTCACATTAAAGAAAATAAAACAATAAAATGGAAGGGAAAGCCCCCAACAGGCGCTCTAGTTTAAGGTCGGAGAGTCACGACGGTACCAATCTAGTGTAAGGTATCTTCAAAGACGATGCAAACATTATCCGGCGACTTGTAATGCTTCAAACGATGCCCATTCGCCACGATGATTTCCCAGTCATTGTCCATAAGCTCAAAACTCCCCCCTCCGCAGGCTCTATGGATAATGAACGGCCCCGTCCATTTCAATTTCAATTTTCCTGTGAAAAGCTTCAACTGAGAATTAAAAAGTAATACCTCATCACTTTGCTTGAACTCTTTGTATGTGATCTTCGAATCATGCCATTTCTTCATTCTTTCATTGTAGATCACCAAATTCTTGTAAGCTCGATTCCGAAACTCATCCAATTGATTGATATGAGTTACTCTTAACTCCTTCACATCTTTAAGTGACAAGTTCAAGCTTCTTAATGCCCAAAAAGCTTTTCGCTGAATTTCTATGGGTAAGTGGCACGGCTTTCCATAGACAATTTGGTATGGTGACATATCCAACACCGTCTTATAAGCAGTCTGGAACCCCCACAATATATCATCGAGCTTCATAACCCAATCCTTCATATGAGTTCCAACTATTTTCTCCAAGATTTGCTTCACTTGTCGGTTGGAGACCTCCGCTTGCCCATTAGCTTGAGGATGATAGGGCATACTAACCCTATGTTTAACACCATACTCCTTGAGAACTTTTTCAAGAAGCTTGTTGACGACGTGGGTACCTCCATCGCTTACTAGTGCTCCAGGAACTCCATAGCGGGCAAATATATATTTCTTCAAGAAAGACAATACAGTCCTTGAATCATTCACTCGAGTGGGAATGGCCTCCACCCACTTAGAAACATAATCTACTGCTAATAGGATGTAGAGAAATCCTTTAGATGGGGGATCCCCAAAAAATCGATCCTCCATACATCGAAGATCTCAATAACAATGCTTGGCTGAAGTGGCATCTCATCTCTCCTACTTATATTCCCCATACGTTGACATCTATCGCATGTCGCCACATAGGTTTCACAATCCTTAAACAATATAAGCCAATAAAGAGCAGATTGAAGTACCTTCGCTGCCGTCTTTAGAGCTCTGAAGTGCCCTCCATTAGGTTGTGCATGACAAAAATCAAGAACACTCTCCATCTCCATCTCGGGCACACACCTACGGACGATAGAATCCATAGAAATCTTGTAGACAAACAGATCATACCATATAAACGTCTCAACATCCCGCTTGAATTTCACAAGTTGATATCGGTTGAGATCTCTTGAAATTTTTCCTACGGCAATGTAATTTACATAATTCGCATACCATGGATCCATCCCTTGAGCAGCCACTACACATGCTCTTTCCACTCCTTCAACAAACACTGCTATTATCTTCTCATCAGGGAACATTTCCTCTATGTAATCGAAAGAATCATCACAGTGCTCCCTTTTCTCCAACCTTGATAGGTGATTCGCCAAAACGTTCTCCGTACCCTTCTTATCTCGGATCTCCATATCAAATTCCTGCAGAAGAAGAATCCATCTAATGATCCTTGACTTCGTTTCTTTCTTCTCCATCGAGTATTGGATCGCAGAGTGATCCGTATACACTATCGTCTTCATGCCAACCAAATACTGTCAAAACTTATTGAATGCATACACCACCACTAGAAACTCATTTTCAGTCACTGTGTAGTTCTTTTATGCAGCATCAAAAGTCTTACTCGCATAGTAAATGGCACAAAACTTCTTGTCCCTAAACTGCCCAAGCACCACTCTAAGTGCTAATTCACTTGCATCATACATAAGTACAAACGGCTGAGTCCAATCTGGTGTGATCAAGATAGGTACAGTAATAAACGCCTCTTTCAAAACCTGAAAAGTTGTTAGACACTCTTAATCAAAAACAAAAGGAAAATCCTTTTCAAGTAAATGAGATAAGGGCTTGGAGTAGTTTGAGAAGTCTTTTATGAATCTCCTACAGAATCCTGCGTGTCCAAGGAAGGACTGCACTCCCTTTTCATTAGTAGGTGGTGGAAGCTTCTCAATCGCCACCACCTTTGCTCTATCCACCTGCAATCCCTTGGCCGAAATATGATGATCAAGAACAATCCCATCTTTCACCATGAAGTGACACTTCTCCCAATTCAAGACAAGATTAGTTTGTTGGCATCTCTTCAAAACAGTAGCAAGGTTAGATAAACAAATAACAAAGGAGGAACCAAACACAGAAAAGTCATCCATAAACACTTCCATAATTTTCTCTATCAACCCATCAAATATGGCCATCATGCAACGCTGAAATGTAGCAGGTGCATTACATAACCCAAGGCATCTTTCTAAAGGAAAAAGTTCCATAAGGGCAAGTGAAAGTAGTCTTTTCTTGGTCCTCGGGTGCAATCATGATTTGATTATAACCCGAGTACCCATCCAAGAAATAATAAAACTCATACCCTACAAGATGATCAAGCATTTGATCCATGAAAGGAAGGGAAAAATGGTCTTTGCATGTATTTTCATTCAGTTTCCTATAATCCGTACGCACACATTATCCCGTAGGAATCCTAGTGGCTAAAGTCTCACCATCATCGGCTTTCATAATAGTCATGCCCCCCTTCTTAGCTACAACATGCAATGGACTCACATGGGGACTATCACTAATGAGATATATAATTCCTGCATCTAGCCATGTTAGGATTTGCTTCCTAATCACTTCTTGAATAGCGGGATTCACCATCCGCTGATTCTGAATGCTATTCTTAGCCTCATCTAATAATCTTATTCTATGCATGCAATATAATGGACTAATACCTTTTAAATCGTCAAGAGACCAACCAATCGCAGACTTATACTTCCTAAGCACATCTAACAACTCTTCAAGTTGATCATCATCAAGGGAAGAAGATACAATTACCAGATAAGTGTCATTGTCACCTAGGTAGGCATACTTTAAGTGCTCCGGTAGCGGTTTCAACTCCTCTTTTTTCTCTTCCTTGATCGTGCTTTCTCTATCCAAAGACAAGTATTGTCTAGTCCACTTCACCTCTTCAATCTTGGTCCTCGTTGACTCAAACCTGTCATCACCCAAAGCATGTAAATTTTCAAGAAAATCAATACATACTCGTTGGAGAGCTCATCTAGCTCCGTGATGTGAAAAGTAAGAGACTCCGCCAAGCCTGTCTCAAGAGGATCCTTAGAGAGGATCAAAGACATATCTTCATTCACAATCTCCTCCACCACATCAATACTATGACATTGTGCCTCCATCGGCATCTTCATTGCTTTGTCAAGATTGAATAAGACCTCTTCTTTATCCATCCTTAGCCTTAGCTCACCCTTTTGCACATCAATCATAGCTTCCGCAGTCGCAAGGAAAGGTCTCCCTAAGATTAAAGGGATATTATCCTTATCATCTTCCATCTCAAGCACAAGAAAGTCCAAAGGAAAGACAAGCTTCTCTACTTTGACAAGTACGTCTTCAATAACACCCATCGGAAAAGTCATAGACTTATCCGCCAATTGTAGAGCAATCGTTGTGGGAGTCAACCCCCCTAAACCAAGCCTTTTAAAAATAGGCAAAGACATCAAATTGATGCTTGCTCCAAGATCGCACAAGGCTCGTCGTGTCGGCCCCCTTCCAATTTCACACAAGATCGTGAAGCTTCCCGGATCTTTCAACTTAGTTGGCAGCTTCTTCTGTATGATCGAGCTGTAATTCTCTGACAAATTCACTATTTCAATTCCGTTCAAACTTCTCTTCTTCAAAAGTATATCATTCAGAAAACGAGCATAATATGGCATCTCCAAGATCGCTTCAGAGAAAGGAATGTTCAAGCTTATTTTGTTCATGATATCTAAAAACCTCTTGAACTTTACTTCTAATCCCTTTTTGAAAAGCTTAAAAGGAAACAGTGGATGTATCTTTGTTTTGGAAATCCCCCATTCATCACGTTCAATCTTCTCCGCTTTATCCTTTTTGGCTCTCAACCCCTTAGCTCTTTCCTACTTCTTCTCTACTATAACCTCAGTGTTCTGCCTTTGAGATGGTACCATGATGTTCTGATCAACGGGTGTAGCATTCGAGATTAAATCAGGCTCTGAACTAAACTGCTCGACCTCTGTTCGACCAAGCTGGTTTGGTCGAACAGACTGGGGTTGGTCGAACGATATTGCTAATCGCAAGCTCTGTTCCTTCAATTGGTGCTCGACCATCATTCGACCAAGATGGTCTGGTCGAATGGTAATGTCTTGGTCGAACAACTTTGCAGATCGAGAAATCCCATTCTCCAGATTTTGTTCGTCCTCCATTCGACCAAGATAGTCAGGTCGAATGGAAGAGTGTAAGTCGAACAGATTGTTAGAAAATAGTAAATCATAATTCTATTTTTTTAGGTTGTTCGACCTCTGCTTGACCAGCTGGTCCAGTCGAACAAACTCAAGTCTGGTCGAGCAACTCCTTTGCTCCCTTCGTTTTTGCTTGCCGACATCATCGGACCTTCATATTGCGTACCTGACCTCAATGTGATGGTATGACAAGACTTAGGATTCTCAATACTTTGAGATGGAAACTTCATCTTCTCAATAGTTTAAGTCAATTCGTTCACATTTCCTGCCATCTCCCCCATCAACAATGTAAGGTCCTTAACTTGTTTAGATAAATCCTCATGATTGGCATCAATCTTCTTTTCTAACTTGGCCTCAAGACGATCCACTCTTGCATCATTCCTCGCCGTGTACCTGTTCACAGTATCCTCGAAACCCGATTTCCCTTCTTCTATCTTAGCGCCTGGATCAACACCAAGAGGAGGTTGTAATGTATTACTTGGGTTACTCTACGAAAACTCTGGCCTCCTTGGTTGTTAATAATTACCCGGGGATCACGGTTGTTATAGTTCCCTTGATAATTCCGGTTTTCTTGGTTTTGGAATCTCGTTCCTTGAATAATTTGACACATGGCATAATTCACTTCTTCGATATCCTCTTGGCTAGCTCCTTCATAGCCACCATCCTGCTGCATCATTGGTACTCTCTGAGATAAGTCCATAATATTCTTTTGCTGAGACTCTAGTAGCTTGCTAATATTAGTCAAACTAGAGACGATCTCACTGTCTCTTCCCAACTTCACCATTGTATGCTCAACATGTGCTACTTTACCAAGAACATAAGTGCTTCTCACTCTATCAGTCAGCCAATCTCTTGAATTCATCGAAATATCCTCAAATAGTTTATCGGCCTCTGTGGGTGACTTTGTCAACAATTCTCCATTGGATGAAGCATCAAGTAACACACGAGAATCGCAATCCAACCCATTGTTGAAAATACTGATGTATTGAGCTTTAGATAGCCCATGATGTGGACACTTCCGAAGCATGTCCTTGAATCTGTCCCAAGCTTCGTGAAACTTCTCATTACCATGGATAGCAAATTGATTGGTTTCTTATTTCATCTTGAACACCTTTGAAGGTGGCATGTATCGCTCCAAGAATTTCACTTTCAACTTCTCCCAGGTATCACATTCAGTAGCATTAAGATTATCGTACCAATCTCTCGCCTTTTCATTTAGCGAGAACTTAAACAAGATGATCTTCCTTGCATATCCAAGGAACTTATTTAGATGTTGCAGAGGATCTTCAAAGGTTCCCCCAGAAAAATGACTCCTTTCAATCATGCTGATAAGAGCAGGTGTAGATCAAAATCGGCTCTGGCCCCTCTTGCTCCTAATAGCCCCGCATTGCCTCCTCCATTGTTCTTAAAGACTTCATGGATGACAAGTGTATCCGGATTCGCTGCCATGTTGACTGCTTCTATCTCCAAATTAACTTCGGGTGTAGCTTCAATCGCTTGCGAGTTCTACTCTCCAATGTCAACTACTTGATCAATAGTATCGGTTGGCTCCTTGTTCATGTTCTTGTTGTTCTTCTTCTTAGCGTTCCTTTTTCTCGCGGATGCCTCTACTTCCAGATCAAAAGGTTCTAGATTAGTTCCATTCGATCTAGTGTGCATACACCTGAGAAAAATTCAACGTTAGAAAGAAAAGAGAACGAGAATATAGTAGTCCTAATTAAACTAGAAATAATGAATTAATAATTAATACCATCCCCGGCAACGGCGCTAAGAACTTGATGGGCATTTTCTCAACACACAAAATTAATCCTCAAATATAAGGATATCAATTATAGTTTCGATGGGCAACCAAGTGATTATCGAACCCGAAAGACAGATTATTATTAGTTCAGTAATATTCTAGATTATTGAGACTACGATGACAAATTATTGTTGTGATTAAGTAACTAATGAACAAATAACCAATTAAATAAACAAGCAGTGGAGATAATGCGACTGTGATCAAGTGAGAAATTAGGTACTATGAAGTTATACTCTTTATCCTACTTATTAACCTGAATAATATTCAATTAACAAGTATTCATATTAGATAATTCTAATAAAACTTCGGAATCTCTTCACTTAGAATTATAACATGTAATCCTACTAAGCAGTGAATGTACTTAATCAATAACCAAGATATGTATTCAGACTCTATATAACAGTTAATGATGCACAAAATTACTGTGAGTATGAATTTGAAAAGCACAATCTTATATAAAATAAACTACAAGTAGTGTTGTATTGAGTTTACACATGGAAATTCAATTAACTCACAAAATCTTCATAACCCTAGAACTACCGAGGCGACTCTAGCCTATGATTGATCTACGAGCAATCATGGTGGTTGGTAGGATCTTACCCATAGTCTTGAAAATTACAAGATAAATTAAGTAGCAAAGTTAACCCTAGATGCGGTCACCGTTGCGACTCTATGTCTTGAATCTTCACTTGATTCCCACTTGCTTCGACAGACGGACCTCTCTCTATAGCTCCTACGGATGGCGGTAGAGTTTTGGTGGTGAATGGATGATGAAGTGTGTTGAGCTCTTATTTCTCCTGCGAAAGCTCTTCTTTTATACTCGTGGAACCTCCTTACGGGCCTTGGATGGGTTTTTGCTTGAGGCATACGTCAAATTTGGTAAAAGAAATCCGGAATTACTAAAAATATTTTCAGTGAAAATCCATTCGACCAAGCCTCGACTGGTCGAGCAAGGCCTCCTGGTCGAGCAACGATCGAGCAAGCTTTCTGTAAGTTTTTGCACATTTTGTTTGACCAAGCCTCATCTGTTCGACCAAGATGATGCTGGTCGAACAACATCCCTTGGTCGAGCAAGCTCTCTGTACGTTTCTGCATATCTTGCTCGACTTGACCAACTTGTTCGACTAAAGTGATGATGGTCGAACAACCTTCGAAAATTGCCTCAAAAATTGTGTCTTCCAATTTCGAGCACTTACGATCTATTTTCCTGTACAAATATGCTCAGAAAGCCCTAGTATCCTATGATTCGTGGCTTTTCCATAAACATTCCGATTCGTTTTAATAAAAGACTCAATCGTACTTAATTTCCACACAAATTAGAGCCCAAAATATATGAATTTACAGTTTCATCAATAATCGCTCGCGATGTGTGGCTATCTCTTGAGTCCGCCTTTAGTCATAGTTCGAAATCTCGCGAACTACGTATAAAGGATGATCTGCAGCAAATGAAAAGAGGCTCTTGATCGGTTACATATTATGATCACCAATTCAAGGCATTTTGTGATCAAGTTGCAGCTATTGGCTACCCCATTGACGAAACATACAAATTTCATTGGTTTCTTCGTGGGTTGGGACCTTCATTCTCTAGTTTCTTAGCTACTCAAATGGCCATTTCCTCACTTCCTCTTCTCCGTGATTTAATCTCTAGGGCCGAGAGTTTTGCATCTTTCAAGAATCTCTAGATTCTTCAGGACCTTCTAATGTGGCTTTATTGCAGCCCGTGCCTCTGCCATGCATGGGAATAACTCTCAACAATACCAATCTCCCTATACAAATTCTGGAAGGGGCCGCAGAAATTCACAAACCCGTGGTAAAGGTCGTGGTTTCAAATGAACACCACGTTACCAAATATGTAGGGAGGAAGGCCACTATGCAACTTTCTGTACTGAGCGATACAAGCGCACCACTCAGCCTTCTTCAGAAAATTTGGCACAAGCATTTAGTGCTACGTGCGCCATCTCATCTAACTCTGCTTCAGATTGGTATGTTGATACAGGTGCCTCGGTGCACATGGTCTCTAAACCCAACAAACTCGATTCTTATGAACCTTATGATGGATCTAATCGCGTAGTGGTTGGTAATGGTACATCTATTCCTATCTCTCATAATGGAAAAATATTTTTATCTGACCATATAAAACTTCTTGACGTATTGGTTGTTATATATCTCTAAGAACTTACTCTCTATTAGCAAGTTAACATCCGACTTGCCTGTTGAAGTTCTTTTTACTGATGATACGTTCACCATTCAGAATCGTCAAACCAAGAAAATTCTGGCAAAAGGCAGGCGTGAAAATGGTCTCTACATTCTGGATCAATGTCAATCGGCTCATTGACAACTCTGAATTTAAATTATCCATAGGCATCTTTTGAATTATGGCACGCTCGTTTGGGACATATTTCATTTGAAGTTATTTCTTTATTAAAAAGATTAGGACATTTGCAAGTCACTTCTGTACTTTCGATGCCAACATTATGTGTTTCATGTCAATCTGCTAAAAGTACCTGTTTACCTTCCGTTGTTAATGAAAAATGTGCTTCTCAAGTTTTGGACTTGATTCATTGTGATTTGTGGGGACCTGCCCCAGTCATGTCAACATTTGGCTATCGTTACTATGTCATTTTTGTGGATGATTATTCTCATTTCACTTGGCTATATCCACTGCATAGTAAAGATGAATTTTTTACGTGCTGTTAAAATTCACAACTTTGGTCATAAATCAATTTTCTCGTTCTATTAAGCGCTTTCAAAGTGATGGAGGAACTGAGTTCACAAATAAAAGAGTACAGAAGCTTTTTACTACTCATGGGGTTCAACATACCATGTCATGTCCGTACACCCCTTCCCAAAATGGTCGTGCTGAATGAAAACATCGCCACATTACGGAAACTGGTCTTGCTATGATGTTTCATGCATATGCTCCTGCTTCATTCTGGTTTGATGCTTTTGCAGCCGCTGTTTATATCATAAATTGCGTGCCTTCAAGCATCTTGAAAGGAGTATCACCTTATGATTTGCTTTATCACTGCCTTCCATCTTATGGAAATTTTCATCCGTTTGGTTGTCGAGTTTATCTATTCTAGCGAGATTATGCATCACACAAATTCTCTTCTCGCAGTGTGCCGTGTATTTTTATTGGCTACAACAACACTTACAGGATTTTTGATGCCTTGATCCTTCTACTCGACATGCTCAGTTTAATGAAGCAATATTCCCTTTCTCAAATTTTCATGCTGCAGGTTCCCAAAAAACTTTGGAAAATTTCAGCTTTGAGGATGAATGTACACGTGGTTCTGTAATTTCCACATCTGACCAACACTTGTACCAAAAAGTTGCTCATCAACCTTCGTTGCCTTCAGCACTAGCCTTGACACCTAATATGTGTTCTCTTTGCCCAGAAATTCATACAAATGTTGAATCTCCTATAGAGCATGATTAGCATCAGCTTTCACAACTACCAATTCCACCTGCGCCTCCAACACCCATTCTAGAAGAACTTGAGCCAAAATGACATTCTATGATCACTCGATCCAAATCTAGAATTTATAAATCCCGTTACATTGTGGATGTGGCCCAGTTCACTCCTTTTCCAGCCTTAATAGCAGAGCAAAACCCCAGGGTTTCAAGTCTGCAATAAAAAATCCAAAATTGGTGGCGGCCATGGATGAAGAAATAGCAGCTCTTCATGCGAACAATACCTGGGATCTTGTGCCTCGACCACCAAATACAAATATTGTCGGCTCAAAATGGGTATTCCGCACAAAATTCCTATTAGATGGCTCTATTGATCGTCACAAAGCTAGTTTAGTGGCTCAAGGATACACTCAATTACCTGGGTTTGATTACTCTCATACATTCAGTCTGGTAGTTAAAGCTTCAACAATTCGTGTAGTTCTCTCCATTGCTGTACAGCGCAACTGGCCTCTTCACCAACTTGACATGAAAAATGCCTTTCTCAATGGTGTTTTAACTAAACCAGTCTTCATAGTGCAACCTCCAGGTTATGTTCATCCACTCTTTCCTAATCATGTTTGTTGATTAAAGAAACCATTATACGGGCAACAAGCTCCTCTTGCCTGGTTTCAGCGATTAAGTTCATTTCTAACCAACGTTGGCTTTAATTGTAGTCGAGCAGACACATATTTTTTTGGGCCTTGAGGTCACGTATATGCATATGGATTGTTTCTTAATCAAGCCAAATATGCTGCTGATATTTTGAAGAAAGCTGAACTTCTTGATGCAAAGCCAATAACTATACCTCTTGCCGCTGGACATGCCCCCACGTAAAATGGAACTCCTTTTGCAGACCCATCTCTCTATCGCTCTCTTGTAGGTGCTTTGCAGTACCTCATCATCACGCGTCCAGATCTTTCATTTGTTGTCAATAAGTCAAGTCAGTTTATGCAAAACCCAACTATTGATCATTTCTGTATGGTTAAAAGAAGCCTACGTTATGTGAAAGGAACTCTTGATTTTGGTTTATCTTTCATTAGATCGTCGGATTACACTCTTTCAAGCTACTCGGACGCAGATTGGGTACGTTGCCTTGAAACACGGTGTTCTACTTATGGATACTCTATATTTCTTGGGAGAAATCTAATATACTGGAGTGCGAAAAAGCAGCCAATTATCTCCCGGTCAAGTTGTGAATCCAAATATAGAGCCATGGCCAACACAACAGCTGAAGTTATATGGGTCACCAACTTGCTGCGTGAACTTCATGCATTACCGCCCACTCATCCGACCTTACTTTGTGATAATAATAGTGTTGTGTTTCTCAGCCAAAACCCGATAGCTCACAAACAAGCTAAACATATTGACATAGATTATCACTTTGTTCGAGAGCTCGTCTCCATGGGGAAATTGTCAACTCAGTTCTCCCTTCATCTATTTAGATTGCCGATATTTTTACAAAAGGTTTAGCCGTCCACTCTTTGAATTCTTTTGTTCCAAGCTTCACGTCGGTCCTCGATCCCCATCTTGCTTGCGGGGGGGGGGGGGGGGGGGTGATAGCGGAACGTAAAGATAGGAATTGATATCTTGAAGATAGCAGATGTAAATATAGATATGATCTTCTGTTATTAGATTAGTTTCTTTGTTGTAGATAATCATGCCCAAGTTATAGGACTTGTATATGTTTGTTTATTGAGAAATGTTATATATACCACACGTACATCTCAACTACAATTAAGTTGACTATTCAAAAACTCTACATCATCTATCATACCAAATGACATTATTTTGTAGCTTTTCCCTTTAAGCGTTATTATCCTTATTTCTTTGGCAACCTACAAATTTAGCCATTTTATCCATTCTTATAGCCTAATTGACTTATCGATTAGTGGAGGATCAATGGGGATGAAGTAGTTGAATTGAGCTTAAAAGAGAGTTTGGAAAGAGAGAGTTGGTGAATGTGCAAGAAAAGAGGGTGTAAAGATGAAGAAAAATGGAGTAATGCTTGAATTTAAACAAGCATAAAAAAAGAGCTCTACTAGAAAAAAGAAAAAGAGAGTTCTAGAAAAAGGGAAAAAAACTCAATAGTGCTAGAAGAGAAGAAAAGAAATAGGATTTCTAGTGTGTTGGGTGGATTTTTACATTTTTCATGAGGTGAAAATGAGAAAAAAGAGAGGATGAGAGTTGAAGTGATCAATCAACTTAAATTTTACACTAGTTTTTGAGCTTACCTTTCCTAAATATTTTCCTACCCAAAACCAAAGAGCCTATATTACAACCTTATAGAAAGATCTTTTTGATTTAATAATTAACACACATACAAGTGGTGAAGAGTTTAGACTTTTGCTAATCATATGGTAATGTCATACATTTGAATTGATTTTGAAAGTATACACTTCTCTCATACACTTTTCTTTGAGTGTGAGTATGTAAAGCAAAATCCAGAGAGGAATAGTGGAAGTTACACTTGCTTGCATATTCTTTAAGCTTAACTTGTATGCATGTGAATTGAAGTATTGTTACTTGGTTTGATTGAATTGAAGTAGTCTTGAAATGACTCAATTCTTATTGAAATCTTGATCAAATTCTTTCGTAAATTTTCCTCTAATGTCCTTTCTTTTCCTTCATTGTTCGGGGACAAACAATATTTTAAGTTTGGGGGTGTTGATTGATGTTAAATTCGCTCGAAAATTGGATGAATTTTATGGCTTTATTTGAATAATTAAGAATGATTTTACTTGTTAAATCTATTAATTGCTGATTATTTGAAAAATTGGTATTTTTGTGATTTTTGTAGAAAATGGGTGATTTTGAGGAAAAAATGGATTTTAGAAGTGAAGAGAAAGAAGTGGAAGAAAATGGCGCTCGATTTGGAGTTGAAATGAGCGAAAACGGGCCAATGTAATTTGTTGGCCCTTTTCAAGTCATGAAGCCCATAGAAAATGACTAATGAAAAGGCGCACTTAAATTCATTATTTAAAAAGCCCATTCTCATTTTCTCCCATTTTTGGCCCATGAAACAAATTATCCCACAATGATTACTCACCACGATTTCCTCTCACTCTACTACTACATGAACAAAATTGTCCCACATGGAAAACTATCACAAATTTCTCACACCCTACTACTTATAAATACCATCTTTCATGAAGCCACCACAAACCATTCAAATTTCATAATTTAAATTTCATAATTTAGATTAGAATTTGGAGAGTTTTTTAAAGAGAGATCTCCATTAGTAGTGATTCCTCCCCCGTTAATACTTTCCAATAAGGTGGGGACATTGAGGAGAGTATGAACCTTGTGGATGTAGCACAACATTTTGTGAAATCTAATCTTACTTATTATCCTTTTATTTACTATGTTATGAATATTTGATTGATGCTTGAATTATAAATTAATTTGTGATATTATTTAAATTGTATTCCCAGTTTTGATTAGTTTCATTTATGGTTTGTGTTTGTCTTGTAATAATTTGGAATTTATGCCTTTGGTATTTGTATAATTTTGACTATGATTGTATATTGTGTATCGACTGTCTTGTCATAATTACTTTCACCTTAGTTGATTTGAATGATTATCATTTTGATTATTTTCCATTTATTAAATGTGGATTAATGTGTGAAGAGTTGGAGACGACCTCTCATGTTTAGAATTGTATAAATGAACACTAGAGAGGTTAGATCGAAAGGTCAATCAATCTAGTGAGGAAAACCCAACCTTAGTAAATTCATAATAACTAAAAAGGGAATATTACCTATGATTTAGTATCTATTTAGGGAACTCGTACGTGTAATTAGTACCTATTGGGAAGTGTTCACTTTGGTCTGGATCATGTGCTATTTTGGGGCCTTTGAAAAGGCCTACATCCTCTTCATCTAGAGAGAATTTAGGTGGAAATCGTGATCGCTCTTACTATGATAACTTAAATTGGGAGGCAATTAGATGTGTTACATGGTCGATCCATTTGAAGTGCATCAAAAAAATTTCCTTTGCATTAAAAATTTCAAAAATATTGTAATTAGTTTCTTTTCATGCTTTTAATTTCTCTTCTTATCAGTCGTCTCTAACTAATACGAGACTATAACTTGAAGGCAAGAATCCTAAATTTCCATAGTTTGATAATTTAACTTGATTGCTCATGCCTACAAACGACAAGAGTACACTTGCTCTTATACATTGAAAAATATTCAATCAGTATCGCAATAAATTTTTTATTGTGATGGGTACGAGTAGCATTAAAATGATATATGAGAGAAATATATATATTATACAAATGTTTATAAAAAGGTACACATTTGGTCATTAGGGAACATAAGATATAGTTATATATGTTAAAGTATTTACAAGTAATAGTGTTGGAGAACATATTTGGTACAAGTACGGATGACAACGAGACGGGAGTCCGGTACCCTATGAATATGTGGTATTTTTATAAATAAAGTGTAAGTGGGAGATTAGTTTTTATGATCTTTTACTATTTTAGGAATGTAAAGACTTTTAAGGGACAAACAAAAATAGAAAATGTGAAGACTTATTTGGGACGGATGGAGTAGTATAATTTTTATTATAATATTAATTTAAACATTAAAAAGTATAAATATAAAACAAATGAATATTAAATGGATACATGTAACCAGCGTGTATTTATAAATGAATTTGTGGTGAATATGTGTATTATAATTAATTTTTTAATGAGACGGGTATGGATACAAGTAGTTAATATTTAAATAAATACGAGTATTCTTAAATAAACATTTTCCTTAAACGTTGTTATTCCTAAGTACAAGTAAAAATTGATATTATAAAAAAAATATGTGTACGTATTATACGATTTAATTAATACATTATAAAATTATATCGACAAAAAAAATTACATTTTATATAATATATATAAATAATTAGAATTTTATTTATAAAATACATAAATTCATATAAATGAATAAATAAATATGATAATTAACGTAAAAACAACAATTTAAATATAAAAAAATAATGTTTGTGTATTATAATTAATTAGGTCTTTGGGTGAGACCGTCTCATAAATTCTAATTCGTGAGACGAATTATCCATTAATTAAATAAAATATATCTTAAATTTAATTAGAAATAGAAAAAGGGCCGTACGTTTAATTAAACGCCAAGAAACAATCTCAATTTGTTGTATGTGCGGCAAAACCAGTGATTTGGGCGTTTAATTAAACGCCAAGCAACAATCTCAATTTGTTGAATGTGCGGCACAACCTTTGATTTATTAACTTGAAACCATCTCACTTGAGATAATTTTATACTTTTTAAAATAGTTATCACTTTTATTATAAAATGTTATTACTTTCGGTATAAAATGTTATAACTTTTAATTTGTACTATAAATTGTTCTGAAATAACATTATAATTTTCACTAATTTAGTATCACTTTTCAGTATAAAAGTTATCACTTTCTGACCGTCGCACGTAAGCTCTTACGTGAGAAGGTCTCACACAAGTCTTTGTCATTAACTATTAAATTTAAATCATTTTAATTATATTATAATTTTTATTATCAAATTATTATTTCTAAATAAAAAATGTTATCAATTATTTTTATTATTAGTAATCAATTATTAGATAGTTCAACTATTCTGTTATCACTTTATCTTGATAGGATATTACTTATCACTTTTTTTAAAAATATTATCACATTTTATTTATTTTACAAATTGTTTATAAAATATTTAATTAAATGGTTATCACTTTTTCTTTATCATGTATCATTTTTTATTAAAAATAATTTCACTTTTATTATTCTGGTGAATTATTCGTAAAATAATAATAATTCAATTTGACAGATATCACTTTTCTTTGATAAAAAATCACTTTTTATTAAATATATTATCACATTTTATCCATTCTATAAATTGTTCGTGAAATAAACTTTCTTTTTAAAAAAATGTTATCAACTTTCTTTTAAAAATTATCACTTTTTTTTACGTAAAATTTTTATAAAATAATTCACAACACCAATATCACTTTTTATCAATTGGGTATCACTTTTAATTATTAAGGTTATCACATATTATCACATTTTATAAATTTATAATATTTAAATTAAATGAATAATAAATTTTGAATTATTAAATTTTTAAATAATAAAAAATATAAATTATATAAGAAAAGCATAGAAAAATGGGTAGGTCTTGCGTGAGACCATCTCACGTGAGACCATTTTACACCTTTTAAAATAATTATTACTTTCGCTATAAAACGTTATCACTTTTACTATAAAATGTTATCACTTTTCATTTATACAATAAATTGTTCATGAAATAACATTATCATTTCTCATTAATTTATTATCATTTTTCACTATAAAAGTTATCACCGTCTCACGTAAACCCTTACGTGAGACGGTCTCGCGTAAACCCTTACGTGAGACGGTCTCGCAAAGTCTTTGCCTAGAAAAATATGTATAGTCACAATTAATTTTTCTTTCATACTTAATTTTTAAAATTTTAAATTTGATATCAACTAAATAAGATCCTTTAAATTTATTTAGGCCCAATTAATTTTACTATTTTTCAATTTTCTAAATTCATAACAATCAAACAGGACCTTTCAAATTAATTAACTAGGTTACTGGATGATCCATCTTGCATAAAAGAATCTGTGAGACGGTCTCACTCAAGTCTTTGCCATTTAATATAATTCATTACGGATGAGTAAAATCTAGTTAAAACTAAAATTAATTCAGATGACAACACATCATTAATTATTTTTTTTTAAAATTTAACCAAGAAAAAAATTTAATAACGTAAAAAAAATCAAAATATTAAAAATTACTAATAAAAAAATAAAAAAACCTTATTTAAACAAAAAAAAATAAATAAATAGAAAAAATAATCTAAAGAGAAATCATAAAAAATTCATTAAAAAAATAATAAAATAAACCATGAAAAAAATTATTAAAGTAAAAAAAGATAAAAAAATAAAATAACAGAATAAAAAAAATAATAAAAACAAAAGTTAATTGAAAGAGAATTTAAAAAATATAAAAGAAACAACAAAAAATAAAAAATAGCACATCCTCGATCTTGTTTGTCATGATGAATAAATAAAGAGTTGATATTTGGTGCACCCGCGTGCAAGGGTGCACTCATACGTGTATAACTTTTTATTCTATTTTGTATACATGTTATTTTATTTTGTATACGTATTTCTTAATAATTGTATACATTTTTCACACTAAATTTTTCATTAAAAAAACTAGCATCCATATATGTATAACTTTTTATTCAATAATGTATACATATTTTTTTTAATAATTGTATATATTTTTAAACTCAATTTTTCAATAAAAAATTAACAATTAAATTGTATAAATTTTTATTCATAATTGTATATGTTTTTGTTTATATTTGTATACGTTTTTTAAAGTGGGTGCACCATATAATTAGCCATAAATAAATGTATGTAGAGCGAATGAATAAAGAATCTTATTTATCGGTGCAGAGGAGATAAATTTTCTAAATCTTAAAGTAATATATGTACTTATCTATATTAATTTTTAATTAAAAGTACTAATTAATTTTGATATATATTTTTATAAATAAAATATATTTTTAAAATAAAGATATCACACGTAATAAAATCTGTGTGGGAAGACAAAACTAATATTATATTTAAAAAATAATACTATTTCTTAATAAAAAAGGAAAAAAATCGTAATGGATGGAGCAATATAATGGGAAGGGTTGAGCGTAGATGTTAAGCTGTGTAATTGTAATCACAGCCCAAATAATGTACGAAGGCCCAGTAAGTGTATACCCTTAAATAGTTTTGTCTCTTGTCATTATTATCATCTCTAAAAATAATTGATTTTCATATGCTCTTTTCCCATTTCCTCCACTCCTTCAAGTATCAGCTTTTTTATCACGCGACCCTATTCATATCGATTGCCGGCGTCGCGCTGCCGTAGTTACCGGTGGATCAGCCGCTTTCTCCGACCTTATCGGCAGGTGACTCTCTGCGCCTGCGTTTAACCCTAATTCTCTATACCGATGCTTGTTGAATTTTTCTCTCTTTCGCGTTTCATTTTTTTTTAAAATTCTGAGTTTCGCGATGTTCTTAACCAACCAGTGTTATTTATATAATGTTTCCTCTATCGACGCAATTCACTCCAATGTTAATATTTTAGGGGTTATTCTGCCATTAGACTGTGTTTTCGCGTTTGGGATGCGTAGTGAAATCAACCTATGTATATATAAATTTTCATAACCTTTGCCTTGTATTTGATTAATTATTGCCGGATTTTTCTCAGTTTCTGTATGTGCTGACGAAGTATGTTCTGTCATCCTTTCTTTTCTAATTTCAGATTTAGATCATCGGTGACTCGCTATTGATTTTGCTTTGCTGAGGAGCAATGTTCGGAACCAATCGTAAGTTCTTATTCATAGTTCAGCAACTTTGTTTTGGTATTATTTGATCACTCTGTATTGCCTTAAGGTTACTCTTGCTTTTTTCATGTAAGTAAAGCCTTATCTCCTGCATCCCAGATCTCTTCACTGCCTTGATTTATTCTTAACCGCCACATTGTAACTTAAACTTTGTAAATATTTGTCAGATAGGTAATTTGTGATGGTGTTCAATTTATTTCATTATTATGCCATAATAACAGTTATCGTGATGGATTGTTTTATTTTGGCTTCATTGGACTAACTTCTTTGTGGAATTTATTGAATGAATATTGATGATGGATACTCAGTTCCTGTGTTTAAGAGACATGCAGAAGATATAATAATTATACAAAGTTGGACCATCATCACCCTAGAGTAGTTACACGAGTCTGATTCAGGATGTGATCATGTATTTTGAAATAAATTGTTTGCCAACTTTCATATGGAAGATCTCAATTATTTACGTCCAACTGATACATTTAGATGTTGGTGTTAGTTGTGTAAGTTTTGGAATAAATCACCTTTTTTTTTTCTTGCTATGAAAAATTAAAAAGACTTGCTTTTATAGATTATATGGTTTGACGGTATTCTAAAAACTTAATTTTCTATTATATCTTGGGTGGTTCAGTGGGCTGGGTGTGTGACTAAGATGACAACTTCCCCTATACTCCCACACACACACAGATGAATGTGTATGAACATGTGTATATACAATTAAGTTTTTAAAAGTCTCGAAAACAAGTATTAAATTTACGCTGGCAATAACCAATGAAATTATGATTATTTCCATTGGGATTTTTATTTTCCCCCCTGGAAACTAGCACCATTAATAACATATCCCTATAGTTACCATACCTACCTAATTCACTCCTATTTGATTTGAAATCTTTGCACATATGTTTACGTTTGTATTTATTGTGATAATAATGGCATAAATTATATTTGGAAATTTAAGGCTTAAAAGACGCTGCAAAAACAGAATCTCATATTCCAATGGAACAAATTTATTTTAATCTAATAAATGATTATATTGTTTTCCAAATTTCTTTATTGGGTATATAATATTGGTCTCAATATGTGTTGAATTTGTAGAAAGAACCAGTGTTATACTACTTTTTATAGAGGAATATTACATTAGAGAAATTAGAAATTTCCACCAGTTCATACATTTGTATGTTTGAAATAGATTTTAAAATTAGAATGAAGTCTACCATGGATTTGAATTGAGTCAATTCACCTTGATCAGAGTACAAGTCTGAAAATACAGCGTGCAGTTACTATATGCATGGACATTAAGGGTGATTGATTTAGGGTGTTGAATAGTAAAATTTATTTAAAAGAAACTACGCAGTCTGTTTCACTATTTTCTTCTCTTTGACTATTAAGAATTAAGATAGGACCAGCTGGCTTCAATTTTATGTTTGGACACATAAATTATATTTGCACTTGCATTTGAAAACATCAATCACTTAAATAGACTAGTATGTTATTTGATTTGTGGTATGGTGGATTTTGAAAATTGGTTTACGAAATCTTGGTTGGAAATTCTGATTAATGGTAAAGGTGTGTTAGTTTTGGGATTTTGCTAAGGTGAAAATTAAGTTCATAAAGGTGGTTGCGTTACTCTATTGTTGTTGGTTGTGTATGTCATGATTACACAACCATATTTACTCTATTGTTGTTGATTGCATTACTCATATTTACATATTTTTAATTTTTAAAATATACTTATCTATGCGTATAATATCTCGTGTGTGTATATATAGCACCGGTGTATGTATCTCATGTATATAAATATATATATTATATGTATATTAAAGATGGGCGAGTAGGGTCGTTTGTTTTAAAGTTTAGGGAGCGAAAGTACACATAAAGCCAGTGTGATTGTTTTTTGATTATGAAATTCCAAATCCAGATTTGGAAACCCAAATCAGAGAGTTGATGTTGTAGAATCTGAACAAAGTCCAGAATTAAAGTGCTGAAATTGTACGACAAATAATGCTTAATAACAGATTGTCTAAGAACTTTTTGTGGGTGGGGGTGGGATCCATATCCTGAAATCTCTAAGTTGTACAAAAATTTCTAGCAATCATGTTTGCTTGATTGAACGAACATTGATCTAGAACATGCATATGTTTCAGAAATAACCTGTTATGCATTATATTGTTGCTGAGCCCTTGCAAAGTACAAACCCTATTCGTTAATGTCACAAAATAAATGCGCAATTATTCTTTCATAATATATCATGATGGATGACTAAAGGATTGATCTTTTCTGTCATAAAACTTGCCTGCCAATGCTGATTTTTTCTGGTCTCTTGCAGCTTTTGGGCAATCAACAAGTAGCCCGTTCGGGTCTCAACCTGTTTTTGGGCAGACTAATAATGGTACGAGCAATCCTTTTGCTCCTAAACCTTTTGGTAGCACCAGCCCTTTTGGTACGCAGACTGGGGGTTCCATTTTCGGCGGCATGTCTACTGGAGTGTTTGGTGCTCAGTCTTCCTCTCCTTTGGGTTCCACTTCTGTCTTTGGTGCTTCATCATCACCTGCTTTTGGAAGTTCAACCCCAACATTTGGAGCTTCCACGGGTTCAGCTTTTGGAAACTCATCTTCAGCATTTGGTGGTATGTAAATCTATCAGTATTAACACCAAGGAGCATACATTAATTGTTTATTCATCCAGCTTGTAGCATTAAAATCTCATTATTTATTTATTTTCTGTGGCATGCGAAACTAATTCCTTCTGATATAATATTGACATAGTTTAGTTAATTTTTGTATTAAAAACTATATGTTCTCTTGTCAAATGATAGAAATAAGTTGATGTTACTGTTAGATGTCCAGAATTGTAGCAGGAAAAATCCATCTCCATTTTCTTTCCTTTTGTTTGAAGGGTATAAACATTGGATTGAAAGTTGAATTGATTCACCTCAATGATAGATAGGCTTAAGTGGGTAGGAGAAGGTGGTTTATGAAGACTATCTAAAGCTCAAATTGAAAATTATGATCTACTAATCTAATCCCCACATTTTATTTGTTTCTGCTATTCATTGTCTTTGAATTGATCTCGAAAGTACTGTACTTCTCCTCATTTATTTAATCTGGACCTTCTTCGTGTACGCCTGTCAGGCTGTCATCACTATTATTCTTAACCAAGAGTGTGATTTGCTGCTTGAAATTATTGCTCATTTGTCCGTTGGGCATGGAATTCTGATACATAGGAGCTCTATAACCAACATATAAAAGATATATTAATAATCTATGCATTTGGTTTGTGGGCAAGGAAATGGAAAATAGTTATGACTTACTGGTGTATGTTCTTTTCGGGAATCTAGTGGTTTTTAAAATCCTTATCCTAAGTGATGAAATGTTTGTTTTGGGTTCAACGTCAATAGACTGATATGTGCATGAGAGGGTTGGTAAGATGTATAAGGGGGTGTTATTATATTATTTTTGATGTGAGATAATAGATTAGAGAGGAGAAAGAAAGAGATGAAAGAGTAATAATTGAGAAGAGTGAAGAGAGAATATATAGAGGGTGGGTGTGTTGATATTAATAGGATTTATAGGTAGACGGTTTATAGGTATATGTAGATCCGTAGATGTGGTTTATAAAATCTGGATTGCAAAAACCCAAAGTAGAGTGGTGTTTGGATTTCAAATTCCTAACACCAAATCTTAAATCCCAAAAACTTAACAAAATATCGCCTACCTTGTTTTTCTTATAAATAGAGCAAACTTGGGATTTTTAGTGATTCTTTTCAATCACAGCCAGTGGGTTGGATGGGTAGGAGATGGTGGCCTAGATGGCTATGTAGTAACCTATTTAATTTGTTCCTAGTGTCCTCCTTTATGAATGCTATCTTTTAAGCAAAAGTCTAACTCTCAACCCCTTGTGTCATCACAACCATGCCCATTAAGGTTACCTCTTCCCAATTATTTTTATACCCACCTTGTGTTGGCTGCATCCAAGGACATCTGGAAAGACATGGTCATATTTATGTACTAATTAGATAATAGAATTAGTGGCTTTGAATATACTTGATATACTCTGAACATTCTGCGGCCGTCTCACATCATACTATCTCCATTCCAATCAAATTTTCAGGCTGAAAATATTAAATGTTTGAAACCATGGGCATTCAAAATTTTGTAATTATTATTATAATTTATTTATATATTTATTGGAATACTGGGGCTATATTTGGTTTTGTTTTTCAATTTTAATCCGATTTGTTCTGAGAGGCTTTGAGTATTAACAGGGATCTGTTTATATGTTTTCTACTCAAGAAGGAAATTTGAGATAAAAGGTTATACCAAATTCAACCTTACTTTTCTTTAATGTAAATCTTGTGAGCTTGCAAGGATGTTGCCCCAAGGATATCCTCTGAAATTATTCGTCCATGTGAAGATCTTTTTCAATAATGAGTTGCAGCTTAGTGTCTGTTTTCAAGTCATGTGAATTGCATTCTGGAATTGTACATGGAGTTCTTTGCTGAATGTGCAAGGATCTCTTGTTCAACTTTCTATTGACTCCTCTCTTTCTCTTAACTTCTTGCAATGATTATAACCACCTTTTCTCTTTCTCATTAGTGGAACCCTTGCACTATTATTGGATCTGTGGAATGGGTTTTGAACCTACGTTCATAACTTACTTGCCTTGTATTTTGAGTATTTATTTTTGTTAATCAAAACACATTTAATTATTTCTTAAACCGTCTCTTTTGTAACTATTGGTTGTCCTCATACATATTTCGTAAAAGTGACTATCTCAATCAAACATAATATCCTTATTTTGAGTAATTTTTGTTGAAATCTAGGTTCCTCAGTGTTTGGACAGAAGCCAGCATTTGGATCTAGTACTGCTCAATCAAGTCCATTTGGAAGCTCATTTCAGCAATCACAACCTGCTTTTGGGAGCAACTTATTTGGTTCATCAACTCCTTTTGGTGCTCCAAGTCAACCTTCATTTGGTTCATCAAGTAGTCCTGCATTCGGTGCACCCAGTACGCCAGCTTTTGGTGCACCCAGTACGCCAGCTTTTGGTGGACCTAGTACCCCTGCCTTTGGTTCTGCAACAACCCCAGCATTTGGTAGCACAAGTGGTGGATTTGGTGTTTCTGGTTCACCTTTTGGAACAAGCAGTCCTGCATTTGGTGTTTCTTCCAGTCCAGCATTTGGGGCTTCTAGCACACCAGCTTTTGGTGCTACAGCTGCTCCTGCTTTTGGTGCTGCATCCACTCCAGCTTTTGGTTCCTCAGCTACTACTGCATTCGGTGCTGCAAGTACTCCTTCTTTCAACTTTGGATCCACTCCAGCATTTGGACAAACAACTTCTGCTTTTGTAAGTAGTCCATTTGGCACAACATCAACATTTGGAGCTCAAAGTAGTTCATTCGGTAAGCAGCTTTCATTATTTAGATGATGTTATTTTTTCAGAGCCAAATCTCTTCGTAAGCTATGTTATTGTTCTTAATGATATTAGATTCCATAAATTATCCTTTTAATGTTATGAATGGACCATGTTTTTATGTGAAAAAATTAGCTAAAGGGTATATATTTTCCTTGGTTTTTGTTTTAAAAGAAAATGTACAGAAAATATATTAATGAATATAATCATGAGTACTAATAATTAAATTATATAACGTTTTGTTGGTCAATTACTTAAGAACTAGTCAAGTATTTGCTCTTATTGTCAATAGTTTTCAGAAAATTTGGTTTTCTATGTTATTCCTCTGAAAGTCTTGTAACAGATCATCTCAGTAAGGTTATAGGTTGTCTTGCAATTGTTTCAAGTATACCAGCTTTTGAATCATATGCTGTATACAGTTGATTTTGTCTCATGCTTCGATACATATTCTTTTCAGGAGCACAGGCTACAACCCCCACATTTGGTAGCTCGGGCTTTGTCCAATCTGGTTATGCAGGGCAACGAGGGGGAAGTAGAGTTTCTCCATACTCAGCAACACCTGAGACCGATGGTGCAACTGGTTCACAGCCAGCTGGCAAACTAGAATCTATTTCAGCCATGCCGGTCTATAAAGATAAAAGCCATGAAGAACTTAGATGGGAGGACTACCAATCAAACGATAAAGGTGCTCTTCTAGTTCAGTTTGTGAGCTTGAGTCCCAAGTGATTTATTACATAATTTGTTTCTAAATATTTCTTTTCATGTTAAACAACAGGTGGGCCAGCTCCTGCTGGTCAGGCTACTGCTGCTACTGGCTTTGGAAACAATACTTCTACTGCATTTATTCAAACATCTGCAAATCTTTTTTCTACCTCTACACCTTCAAACCCGTTTGCTCAAAAAACCCAAACTTTTAGCCCATTTGTATCTACCCCTACCTCTACGTTTGGTCCTTCACCATTTCCAACGTCGAACACATCTAATATTTTTGGCACTACGCCATCATCAACACCCTCTTTATTTAGCCCCACTACTCAAGCATTTAGTGTCAATACCAACCCTCCATTTAGCTCTCCCAGCTCTTCTGCTTTTGGGACACAGTCTATATTTAGTTCCTCATCCACACAGGGGACAACATCTTCATTTAGTACTGGTTTGAGTTTTGCTAACACTCAATCTTCCCCATTATTCCAGTCTACTACTCCCACACTTGGACAGAGTAGTTCTCCTTTCAGTCAGACCTCCACTACCTTTGGACAATCTGGATCATTTGCTCAATCAAATTTGTTTCCTACTCCCTCTACTGGATTTGGTTTATTCTCCAGTACTTCCTCGCTTATGAACAACAGCAACACTCCAGGGTTCGGACAAACTACAGTGAGTTGTTCATTTACTAATGACTATTGCTTATCATATCCATTTGCTTAAGATTCCTGGGGCAATATTTTGCCACTTATCCTAATTCAAGAGTTAATTTAGGTCATAGTTATTAAAGGCGCGCCTCACCCAAGGCTATACCCCTGGCGCCTCGATATGGGTTTTCAAGGCACGAAGTTTCAAGGCGCGCGCCTTTGTGCGCCTTGGGCGCGCCTTAGGCACGCCTTGAGAATGACCATGTTTTTGTGTTGTTTTTCATTTTTTATAGTTGAAGTAACACTTTTATTAGTGAAATAACACTTTCAATTAGATTTTACTAGTTCTTCCTCCTGAGTTGAGACCTATGAAGATGCCCTTGGTACAATATCCCAAATATTAAATTAGGGATTTGAGAGTTAGAAGTTAGGGTTCACTCTTCACTCCACATACGCGACATACACATACCAACTGCTCCAGCCTCCAAGCCTTCAACTGCCGGGCCCATCCACCGCGCGTCTGACCGCTGTCGTCGCTGCCGGTCTGTCTGCCTTTTGTCGCCGGCATACCGGAGCAAACTAGTCTTAACCTTAAAATTAGAGGGAAATCATTGGGGGCAACTGCCACTAGTTCTAAAAGGAAAGGGAAAGAAGTAATTAAGGAAAAAGGGAACTACTTTAAGATTATTAGATGAAGAGGATGAAGAAGATAATGTTAGATTTTGAAGAAGAAAAAGATTTTAATGAGGAAGAAGAACAAACTGATGACGAGGACTTGGAGTTTGATGATGAAGAAGATGATAATTAAAATATATTTGCTGCTAGATTTTGTATGATGCTTTGATTGACTTGTTTTATTTCACATATTATGAATTTTCGTATGTGCATGATTAATTTTGGCTTAAATGGCTTGGTTCATATGTCATACTCGTATAAATTGTTATATTATATGCCTTATAAACTTATTTTATTAGGTATGGGTTATATTTATTGTAGAATAAATAATGGTGCTATATTATACATTGAATTCTGAGGCGCGCCTCAAGCGTGCGCCTTGCGCCTCAGGCACAGATATGGCTCGGTGCGCCTTGGCGCGCCTTGCGCCCTTAACAACTATGATTTAGGTAACACTATAGAATTTAGATAAAGATAATTATGTTGAGCTTTAGCTCATAAGGTATACTTTGATTGGGAAAGGATTCTTCATTGGTCTTCACCTATCCTGCCAAACTATCCCATATTCATTTGACGTGTCTTAAAAAGATAGAGATGTCTTTCTGTTTGGCTTGTCTTTATGTTTGGCATTAATGTCTAATGAGGACCTTAAAGTGACTGTAGAAGTTATTATCACATATCTAAGTATATACTGAGGATCTGGGAATTGTTGACTTGAGGTAGCCATCCAGCATGCCTCAAACTTATATACACGTGGAAAAGCATGATATGTGTTTGACTTGTAATCTGGCTAAGTAAATATATGAATATGAACTGAAGGATAGATTGTATTCTGGCTATTTAAATAAATGAGTATAAGCTGAACAATATTGTTTCATGATGTACATAATTTTCTCTTTTCTTGCATTCTTGGTTTTATATCTTGTTCTAAATATGCTAAATTTTAATATTGTTTTCTTGCTTTCTTTGAAGCCTTCGCTCAATTCACCATTTCAATCTGCTCAGCCAGCTCTGAATTCAGGTGGTTTTAACTTTAGCAACTTTGGCCAGTCACAGCCAGGTAAATCTACATGGACAATTTTCTAGTCCAGCTGGCAATGTCATTTTGTGTACGTGGTGTTAGGTCTCTTATTTATAACGTCTCTCTTATATTTGCAGCTGGTACGAATGCCTTTAGTGGAACCCCTGGCATGTTAAACAATAATGCACTTGGACAAGCGTATGTCACTTTCTAGTTATTTTATTTTTCTGATTTAAATGCGAGTCTGAAATTAGTTATATAGATGGGAAGCGGAGCCCTTTGTTTATTTGTTCCAATAATATTCTTATTTCAATGGATTTTTTAGAGTTGTTACGTGTTTTCGTTAATCACAAAATATTTTGCCTCTAAATTGACTTTTATATCAAGGCTCTAGTTGAATTGAATTAGTTTTAGGTTTTTCATAAACAAAACACAGACCAAAGAGAAACCAAGCGCCCACCCACTCTAGTGCTGGACCACCAACTCAAGGGATAAATTATGTTGACAATGGAAAGGGTGTTAATGCTCATATTTAAGATTTAGAGATGAAGATATTGAAATTGATTTTGAGTGTGAAGGGGATGAATTGGAAGAGTTTAACAAAAATGATGCTCAATTTTAGCCTTTTAGGAGGATGAGGGTGATGGGGATGACAATTGATTAGTTTGTTAGTTGCCAATCATTTGAAACTTGATAGCTTTTTAACTTCCGTTTTATTCGCTCATTTGTTTATATTTGTTGAAGATTTGAACTTTGAAGTTGATATGTAAGGATGTTCTTTTGTTATCATTTGATTTGTGAGTTATTATGTATCATTATGTGATGTTATGTGATTTTCACCTTTATTTAGTTAGGTAATTATGCTGGTTGGATATACTTATGTATATATGTTGTAGAAAAATATTTGACCAGGTTGTACAAGTGACGCCCTTTGCACCTTTGTGTGCCTCGCCTTTAATGACTATTGTTAGCAAATACATTTAAGCATAAATAAGAATCATGAAATCAATCAGTGAGTCGTGTCTTATTCCAACACTTTAGAATGTTAACTTTTGATAAAATTAAGAATGCAAATGCCATCATTGTATTTGTGTCATAATATTGCCTTTTTATTCCTGTATGTCAACTATAGTTATAAGGTAGTATTTATTTTTATTTTTAAATTTTACTATAGTAAGGATAGTGTCCAGTCTTACAAATCTACTGATGTTCAAAGTTATATGATCCACATAATTTAGTTTACTGACTTCTCGTTTAATCTTCTTGTGTTTGACCCTTCTGCAATTACTTTACAGTTCAGGTACTCAGAACACTGTTGTTGCTCAAGCAGCCCTCATCATGAATCCTTTTGGGACTTTGCCAGCAATGCCCCAGATGTCGATTGGTCGCACAGGGACTTCTTCCATTCAGTATGGAATTTCCAGCATGCCGGTAAGTTTTCATACTTCTGAATATAGTTTAGATCTGTATGATGCCTTTGAGTTTTGGTCCTTAATCCTTTAAATGTGCTACTATAGTTATGGATTCATTCTATATTCCTACTGAAAGCATTCATTAACATGTATTACTTTCAAGCAGGTAGTTGACAAACCAGTGCCTATGAGAATATCATCACTTTTAACATCTCGACACATTTCCCAAAGGCGTCTTAAGTTGCCTGTTAGGAAATATCACCCTAGAACTGATGGTCCAAAGGTAATGATTCTCCTTTAATGATTACATGATTTCGTAGAAGTACACTGTAATTGATTTCAGGATTTTGAATGTGTGTTTTCTCTTCATTTTTATCAATCAGGTGCCATTTTTTAATGATGACGAAGAAACACCCAGCACTCCCAAAGCAGATGCTCTTTTTGTTCCCAGGGAGAATCCAAGAGCTCTAGTAATTCGTCCATTGGAACAGTGGCAATCTAGATCCAGCGCAGATAAAACTAAGGCCACTGCTACACCAGCCCATGAAAATGGTGAACACCCTATATCATTTTTCACCATATTGCTGAATCATATTCTTGGAATAAAAATATGAAAACGAGAAAAAAAAACAATTTTTTTTGTTGGGGGGTGGGGGCTGCTAATAGAGCCAGTTTTTATGGCAAATAGTGTTGCAAGTAGCTGGAAACCAAACAAGGTCCCACATGCCTAATTTGTTTCTGATTGTGTCAATCCCCTTTTGTGCTTGTTTTTGGTTTGAGGTTCAAACCTGTTAATTCATTTTTTGTCATCTTGAACATGTGGTTTCACACCTTTCCTGAGGCAGTGTTTTCAAGTGTTAAAAAGCTATGATTAATAACTTTTTGGGGAAAAAGTGTTTCTCAAATCTCTCTATGTGAGAAGAACTTGCAAACACACCCCAAGAATGTTTGAATAGTTAGAACTCGTTTTATTAGTGGATGATGTCTCTTTTGTCCTTGAATTATTATTATGCTTTTGTTTAATTCTACTAAATGTCTGCTAAAAGTGTTTAACTATGAAATTCATCATAAATAGGTTAGCTTAATTTCTGGAGCAGTCAAACCATACTACTCATTTTACGTCATGTTATTCTCCATCACTAAACTCCCTTCATGAGCCACTCAGCAATTGTATCTTCAGTGCATCTCTGTTTTAGGTGGTATGTTGACATTAATAAAAAAACTATAACAAGCAATTTGTTATCATATGTTACAATAATGAAATACTCACGATGTAGTATCTGTAATTCTGGATAATATTTATCAAGATCATGAGGGAGATTCAAAAATTTCAACACAATGTGTTTTGCTGGATGTAAAATATTTTTGTAAAGATGGGGCAGGTTTTTCATTCTCTGTGAAGTATGAAGAATATCCATGTCTATTTTGGTGGTACACTGGGCTTCCTCAAAGTAACGGAGTTCAAGTCTCAAGGGAAGAATATTGTTACTGAAATGTAAAAGGCTATGGATTTATTGCTTCAATTAGATAGATTCATAATGCCTATCTTCACTGTATTCAAGATAATTTTACCCTTAATTTCAATTTCTCCTTGTCTTACCCTTTATGTTTTTGGGCTATTTGAACTGGATTGGTGGATCATAGTTATTTATCACTAAATAACATTTACTCAAAAGTGCTAATTTTTTATTGTGTTAATGAGCAGGGAAATCTCATCAAGATGCTTGGAATTCCATAAATGGGCACTCGTCCAACGACAAAGATGGTTAGTTTCATTTTTATAGAATTTGGAGCCATCGAAATTTTCTTGTCATTATACGTAAAATTTCAGTTGAACCTTGTTGGTTTCGTTTATAATTTCCATTTTCTATGAGCGAACTCAGAAGACCTCATGTTTGAATTTTCTGTTTTTGTTCAGAGTTACTCAGAAGGTCATTTTTTTTGAAATTATATTAGAAAAAACTCTTGTCATGTCCATTACTCTATACTTTGCAGATATAATTATTATACTTTTAGAAAATTATATCCATGTTTGAATTAGTAGCCTTTTATGATACTAAAGAAATATACTGTACTTTTGCATAATTATTTTTACTTGTTAATTTAGCTTTCATATCGAAATCAAGAGTTTTTAGATTTAGTTACTAGAAACAGATTAGGGATTATCTAAGAGTAAAGACTGACTACCGTAGTTGAATATGAAAAAGTTAGAACATAGTGATGTCAGACTGCATAGATAACATTGTAGTTATATATGAAAAGGTTTCAACATATAAAAATGTAGTTTATTAGTGTCGCTTGAAGCATCTCATGTCTCTTTATTCAAATTGTGCAAATATTTTACTATACTGATTAAGCAATCTGATTGTACTGAAGCTGTGGAAGATCCAATGCAAAATGGCCAGTCTAAGGAACATGTTAATCCAGCGAAGGGAAAAGAAAAATCTAACGGGGTCCATGATGGTCTCTCTACAGAGAAAGATGACTCTTTCATCACTCTCACAGGGCACCGAGCTGGGGAAGCTGCCATTGTTTATGAGCATGGACCTGGGATTGAGGCAATGATGCCGAAGCTCCGCCACTCTGATTATTACACGGAGCCACGAATTCAGGAGCTAGCCGCCAAGGAACGGGCTGAACCAGGCTTTTGCTGCCATGTGAAGGACTTTGTGGTTGGGAGACAGGGATATGGAAGCATCAAATTCTTTGGGGAGACGGATGTGCGGAGGCTTGAACTCGAGTCCCTTGTCCAATTTAACAACCGTGAGGTGATAGTTTATATGGATGAGAGCAAGAAACCTCCAGTTGGGCAAGGTCTCAACAAGCCTGCTGAGGTAACACTTCTTAACATTAAATGTTTCGATAAGAAGACTGGACAGCAGTACACGGAGGGACCAAGGATCGAGAAGTACAAAGAGATGCTGAAAAGAAAAGCTGAGGATCAAGGTGCTGAGTTCGTCTCGTATGATCCTGTGAAAGGAGAATGGAAGTTCAGAGTGAATCATTTCAGTAAGTACAAGTTCGGGGACGACGAAGATCTCGGTTGTCCTTCAAGCTGACACCCGAGGACGCAGCTACCTTTTGTCGTTTGTGTTAGAGGTTAGAATGTTATTAGAACATGTATAAAAAGTTGTGATTATATTTTGTTAAGCTTACTGCTCAGTTGTGAGTTTTGTTTACTCTACTACGTTGATTGTTCTTGTTTGGAAAATCTGAATTGTGTTCGATACATCATTTTCGCTTTGTCATCATAAATATTAATTTCTGGGTTCTCTCTTACTCTATAACCAGTTTCAATTTGCTGGGATATTCTATGCTCTATTACGCAAAACCAATGCGAACTACAATTATTTGAAAATCAGCAGTTATGTCTTGTTTGAATGTTACTAGTTCTCTCAAGAGTAGTAGATATGAAAGGTTATTGTGGTTTTGAGTCAATAGTCATCATAATTATATTGTAGTTCGCGTTTTCTGATATGATCATCACCAACTCTTTTCTTATTAGAGAATTTCACTATTTTCCTTTTTGTTATTTTTGTTTATTTTGTTTCAATTTAATTAGGATTTTTTTTTGTTTTTAAACTTAATCACAATTTATTTTCTTTTTCCAATTAAACATGTGAATTACGTATTGTACTATACCATGAAGAATAAAATATCACATCAATCATATTATCATAAAAACATTTTAATTCGAAGTTATCATTTATCACCACCACCTAACTTACATAATTTATTTATTATTTAAAAAGGCTAAACTACTCTTCAAAAACTATAATAAATCTATAAAATTGATTAAAAATTATATATTTTTTTAAACATTTTATCTATAACAGTGCAATCTTTCAAAGAATTGAGAAAAATATTAAATCATCTAACTTACATAATTTATTTATTATTTAAAAAGGCTAAACTACTCTTCAAAGACTATAATAAGTCTATAAAATTGATTAAAAACTATATATTTTTTTAAACATTTTATCTATAACAGTGCAATCTTTCAAAGAATTGAGAAAAATATTAAATCATCGGACCACAACCAAAATTCGAAACATACGTATAATTATTGAATGATCGATACACTAAGTGGCAAAAATAATCCTAAACATTCTCATGCAAAACTTGAAGAAACATTCATCAATACATGGAATTATTTATAGTATCATGAGGGAAAAACCAACTTCGATGTAGTAGTTGATGAAAAAACCCTCACGTTCACAAACAACAAAAACAAAAGCAGCAAACAATACATCACGACAGTACACAACACCACACCACATCAACATGAGATGATACAAATAAAAAGATGAAGATTAATTATCATGATCGGAGAGAGGCTCAGTTGGGAGCTGCTCAAATCTGAAACTATAATAATTGACACCATTGTACACACCATCAACATGCTGGCTAGTAACGACTATTCCATCACTCGAACTCTTATCCCTTCGAGTATACGAGAACGGCACACTGCGTTTCCCCTGCGTCCCAACGTAGTTAATTCTAGCCCGACTCTTCGCCACCACATTCACCGTATAAGTCGCCTCCTCCACCTTCTTCTCCTCCGTACTTCTTTCCCACTCGAGCACATTCGTCACCTCTGCCGACACCTCAATCTGCCCCTCCACAATCCGCGGCAGCCCCGTCTGAATTGTAGTTTTCAAGCCCGCAGTGATGGAAAAACTGTTGCTAAAAGAATACGTACGAGTATCCTCGTACGCCACTTTTATTGTCAGTGTGGATTCTGTGTCGGTTTCGTTTGTAGCCTTTCCAACCCCTACCAAGAAAGGCTTCTGGTCGAATATCCGAGCATCCTCCATTCGATACCGAACATTGTACACAGTCCTCTCCAGCACCAGCTCCTCCACCACCATCTTCGCCTCGTGCGTAATAGTCCGGACTGCCGCATTCAGGCAATCCGTCTTGTTGTCAGCTGTAAGCCGTTTACAGAAATTTTTATTACCCTCATTGCGCAGAGCAATGGTGGTCCCGTCAAGTCTGACGGGCCAAAACCGAGTGTTTACGTCTCTGGCAAATTCATCACTCGAATCAGCCCAAATCCAGTTAGGGCTGAGCCTCCAGAACTTGTCATAAGACTTAAGGCGAACATGTCCGTCGTCAAGCAAAATCACCTCGTACGAGCAACCATCATCGTTCCCGTCTCCGGACGAGAACTTCAGGTAGGGTAGACCGTCCTGCCACGTGGCGCGGAGGTACTTCCCGCTGTCGCCTTTCAACGCCACACGTGCGGGAAGCTTAACCAGCGAACTCCAATCACGAACGTCAAAGCATACGTTCAATAGCCGTCGCCTTTATCCTTTTCGTCGACGTAGATGAAGGATCTGTCCGTGCCGACGTGGCGGCCGGAGTGGACGTGGTTGAAGAGGGTGCCATCGGTGGCGTCGAAAGTTGGCTTGAAGAGGGTGCATGAGAATTTGGAGGTGTCTTCTTGGGGTTGGTCGGATGCTGCCACCATTTCGTAGCTGTCGGAAGATTTTAGGGCCCAGTATTTGTTTGAGTGGTAGAATCGGAGGTGGACGAAATCAGGATTGGTTTTAGCAGGCTCGACTTGGATCTTGACGAGGGGGTTAAACACGCTTTTTGCATCAGCGCCGATGTAGCCGTGGAGACGCTCTCCGCTGAGGTAATACACGTAGGCTCCTTAGGATGATTTCAGCACTATCTGCTTTGGCAGCCTGCTTGCCATCCTGCACGATACTCCTAAACAATTACACCAATTACTAATTTCCTCAAATACACTTTATGAAACTAGTTTAATTACATGTAAAGTATCAAAATTTGTTCTTCAGTATTAAATTTAAGTTATTTTATATTTACAATTTTTAATTTTGATTTTAGTAATTTAGTTCAAATTTAATCATTTTATTGCCCAATATTTGAACAAAAATATTTATTTTATAGGAGTATTTACAATTTTTAATTCTGGTTATTTTTGTCTGATTTTAATAATTTAGTTCAAATTTAGCTTTTTTTTATTATTATTTTTCATTTTATTGTCCAAAATTAATTAAACAAAAATTGGACAAATTCTAACATATATAAAAGACTAAATTTGAAAAAAAAATAGACTAAATTAAAAAAAAAAGAGATCAAAATCAAATAAAAATACCGAAATTGAAAACTACAAATTAACGGTGTGCACGGTGCGGTTATGCAATTTTTTGGATATAATTTAAATTGCATTGTCATATACTGTTCGGTTTAGTAATAAGTTTAAATCGCGGTTATTCAAGTAATGCTGATTATGCGATTTTAAACGGTTTCGGTCGGTTTCGGTGCGGTTTGACGGTTTTATTAATAGATTAGTCTACATAAATATCAATCCGAATCTCTTATTTTATAATTATACTACACTTCATATTTTACAACTTATTTTCTAATAAAAAAACCTATACCATAAGTAATGATCATTACATCCTTATACATTTGGTGATAATTTATCCATGATAATAACAAATGGCAAACACTTAATATGTAGAATAGGTGATGAAACTTATAAATATAATAGGTGACCACATTTACATTAATATATAAAAAGAAACCTATAGTTAAGTGAAAATATTTGCAACCTTGATCTAACAATACATAGGAGGTTAGACTAGTTAATTGACTTATTGTTCAGATTCTACATAGATGTATGAGAGAAATAATAAAGATAAGAAGTACTCCATTGAAGTAATAAGAATAGAAGTTAGGACACATGTAGGGTAAGAGTGAAGATCAACATTAATAGATTTTTTTTTTTTAAATAGGAGTAGTGAATAACTAATGAGTAATGACTAAACTATTTAAATACTAACATGTATAAGTATAATATAATACTAATAAAAACTAGCGGTGCGGTCAGTGCGGTTTCGACTATAAAAATAAAATCGCACCATAGAGTGCGGTGCGATTTTTTCTTAAATTATAAATTGCAGTTTATCTAAATAATTGTATATAGCGGTGCGGTATAATTCGGTGCGGGCGATTTTTGCGGTTTTCAAAAATTTTTGCCCAACCCTACTACAAATAAAAATGACCAAGATTAAAAAGACAAATTTTGATACTTTCTCTAATTATATGGGTAATTTTCAAGTTTATTACTCCCTCCGTCCGCTTCAAAGAGTCCCATTTTTCTATTTTGGTTGTCCGCCCCCAAGGGTCTCATTTCATTTTTTTACATATATAGGACCCACACACCCCCACTAGTACAACTAAAAAATGGGACCCACATCTTCACTAATACAACTACCCACTACACATTAAATAATAATACTCCTTAATTTACGTGCCAAAAAGCAAATGGACCCTTTGTGGCGGACGAGGGAGTAAATCAAGCTTAGTGTTAAAAAATTCGGCCATATATATTTTAAAAACAAACTCTATATACACCTACAAACCCATACATTCTCAATTCAAATATGCTCCTTCCGTCCTGAATTTATTTTCAGCGAGACTGTAGATATAGAGTGTAAGAAAATTTGCTTTTTGACCAACTTTATTAATTTTTTAGGGGTATTGTGGAATTTTTATGTAATAAATAAATTATAAAGTATGTTATATGTGTTATGTGAGAATGATATTTTTGAAATTAAGATAACTTTTGAGGTTGTTGGTTGATGTGGATTTTTTTCGAGTGCTGAACATAAGTATGAGACGGAAGAAAATTAAAAGTGTGAATATAAGTATAGGGACGGAGAGAATATATTTTAAACACAACTTCTATATACACTTACAAATCACATACATTCTTGGGTAAACGGTCACATGAACCCTCTAACTTATTTGGAGGGTTCAAATAGACCCTTCAACTATTTTTTCTCAACTATTCCCTTTTTCAATGTTAATAGGATCAATATTGCCCCTCACCTTTTTAAAGTGAAGCACAACAACACTTCCAGTTGAAAAGAGAGATAACGACGTTATCTCTCATGGGTTGGTGATTCAATAGATTTTGGTCGTGGTGATGAAGCACAACAATACTTTCAATTGAGTAGAGATATTACAACTCATAATTATGGATTTGTGATTTAATAGATTCTGGTGGTGGTTGAATTGGCTTTGGCCATTTTCTTTCTTTCTTTCTTCATTTTTAAAGAATTTCATATCAAAATTAGTGAGAGTTTTTACCAGAGAAGAGAGAAAGATTGCACATTACTTCCTGCTACTAATCCACTCCAAAGACCTCTTTTTTTAAAGTTGAGAGCAAATCCCAATAGTTAGGCAATTGGGATTCCAACCAGATGGTAAGAACCCAAGTTCATATAAGCACCTACATGTTGCCATCCACCACTTCTAACCACTCTTGATAGTGTAGCCTGCGTGTTGTCCCATATGATGGAAAATCAAAGAATAGGGACCATTTCTTTGTAATGATAGCTATTAGAATCTCTGTAATCCAAAGAACCAGAACAGTGAGGATGATAGTTCTAGCCCCCTCCCATTTCTCTGCTCCAAGCTCGTTTGATACCAGAGTGCGCCGCTAGTGTAATCGTTGTATTTTGGGTCCTCATCGAAAATATTTATAGAGAGTATCCATTATTGTAGGCTTCAACCCAGTGCTTCATATCTTTTTTATTTACGGAAGAGTTCATCAGAGAGAAGGCATAGGAAAACATATAACGGCGTCATCTTTTCTTTCAAACCGCGAGGGGAGTTTTGGTATTTTACCTTTTAAGATTTTCACATGTTTTTGGAATTAATTTAAATTTATTTATTCAATTCAAATTGACATTAGTTGACTTTTAGAATGACGGTTTTAATGTATATATGATTCTATATATATATATATATAATGTATTACTTTTTTTTAAAGTGATTTATAACCTAAAAAGATTTAGAAAAATAAAAAATATAATACACTTATAAAAAAAACTTGTACACTGTTAAATTACAAAAGATACAACATCTGATAACGAGGATTTGATACAATGGATGACGATCCAATATTCAGATTTGAAGCATTCGTGTTGTGATAGATTAGATGATGCAGATCTGAAGCATATATATGCCGCGAGGGATCCGATGATACAGATCTAAAGTCAAGGAGGAAGATCTACCATGGAACGTGGAGCGTGAACCCTACTTTTGTCGGGGTTATGTCGCATGTCGTCTATTACATTGCAGAGGTCAAAATTCACGGTAGCGATGTAGTCGATGGAGGCGCTGATCTTGGTCCAGGAGAGGAAGGCGATGACGTGCAGGATATCGAGCATCTCGCCGTAGAGCTTGTCTTCCTTGGTCGGTGAGGTCTTGTGTGAGGATGGTTTGGGCGATGGCCATGCCGACGACGAAAACGACGACGATGATATTGGTGTGGCGTTTGGTGAAGGAGGTGGTGGCGCCGCCAATAAGGAGAGTGAAGAGTCGAAGATGGAGTAAGGAGTAGAAGGGGAAAATGTGACCTTATTTTTTGGAGTGAGAAGAAATGAGTTTATTTTGTTTTTTTTTAAAAAATATATTCATGACCTATTTTCAATAATGAAGCGGAGTGTATACTAAAAACACATGTACAGTAATACTACTCTATCATGACCTATTTTCAATAATATAGGAATGTAAGCGAACCAAATCGTTCGTCAACTATTCAAGTCTCGATTCGATAAAATGTTCATTCGAACTCGTTCGTTAACCTTAACGAGCCAAACCAAACTTGAATTTTGAGTTCATATAGTCTATCAAGCCAAACTCAAGCCTAAGGGTGTTTGACTCGAAAGCTCACGAACATATTCATTTATGGGCTCGTTAATGGCTCGCAAACGCGTTCGTAAATTTTATAATTATTCTTTAGTATTATATATTATTATTTATTTATTAATATTCAATAATTAAATATTTTGTATTAAGCTATATAAATATAATAATAACTTAAGTGATTATTTAAATATTTAAATATTTTTTCATCGTTTATTATTATATTTTGTTAGTTTGTTTATTTAATATTATGAATAACATTAAATTTTTATAAATGAAACATTCTTTTAATATCAAATACAAAATTATTTAAATGTTCATGAAAAAATTGTTAGATTTGTATACTAAAAACCTTGCTTTTGTATTGAACAATGTTTTAACAATTTTATTTGAAATGAGAATCATTTGATCAAACGTTTTGCATATTATAAATTGTTTATTTATATATTTGTGCAAAAGTCTATTTACTTTATACTGCAGATAATATGTTGTGCGACAACACGCGAAAGATCATATTATCTGTTTCCTTATAAAGTATAAACAGATGCTCACAATCGAGATAGACGGGGACTATCTATCGGGATAGTTATAGTGTGATTTGATATTAGTTTGTTTTGACTATAGAATCACATTAGTGCACCTTGTGCATATTGAGCAGGACCGCTTGAGATCGTTCGACTTGTACTGTCTATATAGGAGAACTTGATCTCAGTTATTATGGATGTCATGCTCTTAATTCCTATACAATAACCTCGACACGTAAAACAATATATATTTCTTTGATTCATTAATGGGTGAGATTTACATATATTAAATCAACAAACTCGGTGAGTTGGGAAACAGTATTGTCTCTATGGTGTGCTGTTGATTGTAGAAGCAATCCGTGTCCGACATAGGTTGATGATGTCCCCTTGAGGAGCTCATAAGGTTTATCATGTAAATCTTGCAAGTGGATTAATTCCGGCATGATAATAAAGTTGAGTGGTACTACTCTCGAATGAGATATTAATTAATAGAGTTGTCAGTAACTTAATTAATTAATGGATATTGTATATCTTAAACATGGGAGACTGTCGGGCTCATAATAAGAAGGAGCCCATAACGTAATTGTGGGATTGGAAAGGCAGTGCAGTAATAATATTTTAGTGGACTATATTATTATTATTAGACTTAAGTATAAGCTTTGGGCTAAGCTTGGATACTTAAGCCCAATGGAGGCCCAACCCAATTTCTCCTCCCGGTCCCTGCTGTAGCCCAATATATAAGTCATCTCAGCTTCTGGAAACCTACACTCTGCGTCGTTTTTGATGTGAGAAAAGGAGAGAAGCAGATTGAGAGAATCCTGCAGATTATTGCCCACACAACATTAGGATTGGATTTGGGTCATACATCAGAAGATCGAGAGGTAGTTCTCTGCAACAATTCATCCTCTACATCAACCCTGAAGAAAGGTAAACTTTTATTTTGCTTCCGCTGTAATTGTTTACTTGATTTCCTAACGGATCATGCTAAACCAAACGATCCAAAAGCCAACAAAAGTATTCATGAACAAGTTACTTTATGTGTTCATGAACACGTTCGTGAGCCTTAACAAACAATTTGAGTTCGAGCTCGAGTTCGATATTTTATTTTCTTGTCGAGTTCGAGCTCGGGCTCGAGTTCGATAATTTCTTAACAAACGATCCTCAAACCTAGTAGTGTTCGGTTCGACTCGATTCGATTACATCCCTAACTCTATGTACAATATGTATAATTAATAAAATTAATTATATATAATTAACTAGAAAAGATAAGAAATATATATGATAAATGTTAAACATTTATGAAAATGTTAGTTAGCCTAGATGGTCAGGTTTCGGGATTGAATTTTGAATCCCATGCTTGGGGAAAATTGGTCAAGAAAACATATGACTTAAAATAAGTCATTTACAATTTACAATAGGGGGCAGCTATTTGCACCCCCGGATTTACTAAATGAACCCCAAGTTCTAGATAAACCCCACTAAAATTAAAAGTTAAACATATAAATTACTATGTACACCCCATTTAAGACTACTTTACCCTTTTAATTAATTAAACCATAATTACTAAAAACTAATTAATCAAAAAAAAAGAAGAAAGAAATGCCGGTGAAGGAAAGAAGAGGCCGACGTTGCGACACCGTAGAAGAGAAAGGGTTGACGTACCGACTCCATAAGAGAAAAAAAGAGGGAAAATTAGAACGACGTGAGGCAAGAGAAATGAAAAAGACGTATGCCTATAAATTCTAAAGCTGCAAACGTGGGTATTCCTAGAGTGTAGATGCATGCACTGTCGCCGAAATCTCAACATATTCCCCAAATTGCCCCCTTCGACTACACTCTGCCTCCATACAAGGGCCCCACCGCCGCCGAACTCTTGGTGAAGCGGAGGGAGTTTCTTAGCCCTTTCATGGAAAAACGCAGTACTTGTTCGACGAACATGTGTTGCTGCAATCGAACACACATACTTGTTCGGTTGCAGCAACTGAACACCATATGAATAAGAAATCTTAAGGTGTTCAATTGCTGCAACTGAACACGTATACTTGTTCATATGGTTGTTCGGTTGCAGCAGCCGAACACCTATGAATAAGAAATCTTAAGGCGTTCGGTTGCTGCAACTGAATACATATGCTTGTTCATATACTTGTTCGCTTGCAGCAACTGAATACCTTAAGATTTCTTCTTCATATGGTGTTCGGTTGCTGCAACCGAACACTTTAAGATTTCTTATTCATATGCTTGTTCGATTGCTGCCACCGAACATCATATAAATAAGAAATCTTAATTTATATTTATAAAGAGATATTTACGTCTTAACAATTATGGGTATTTTAGTCCTATAAAATTTATGGGGTACATTTTTTAAAATTGGGGGTACAAATAGCCGCTCCCTTTACAATATTCGGCATAAATAATTGAGTAAATGCACATGTCAAGATGACTAGACAGGTCGGGATGATCATTCGGGAAATAACAACAGGCCAACCAATGCCTTGGAGCAACCCATTATCTTATTTTCTTTTAGTATAAAAGAGCAAGTGTACTCTTATCGTTTGTAGGCGTGAACAACCAAATTAAATTATCAAATCATGGGAATTTAGGATTCATGTTTTTCAAGTTATAGTCTCATATTAGTTAGTGATGACCGAAAATAGAGAGAATAAAAGCATGAAAAGAAACTAATTACAATCTTTTTGGGATTTCCAATGCCATGGCAGTAGTTTTCATGATGCACTCAAATAGATCCATATCATGCAACACATCTAATTGTCTCCCAATTTAAGCTATCATAGTAAGAGGGATCACAATTTCCACCTAAACTCTCTTTCGATATGAAAAGGATGTAGGCCCTTACAAAGGCTCTAAAATAGCACATAAGAGCGAGATCAAAGTGAACACTTTCCAATAGGTACTAATTACATGTACGAGTTTCCTAATTATGTATTAAATCATAGGTAATATTCCCTTTTTAGGTACTATGAATTCATTAAGGTTGGGTTCTACTCACTAGATTGATTGACCTCTTGATCTAACCTCTCTAGTATCCATTTATGTAGTTCTAAACATGAGAAGTCATCTCCAACTCTTTCCACATTAATCCTCATAATCCATATGATGAAATGATTCAATTAACTCCTAAGACACATAATTGAACTCTCGTTCTAACTACATGCAATAGATAATTAACTACACAAATCAATTATATAGATTTAGCAATTAAGCATCCATAAATGAAACTAATCAAAGGTGTTGTTCACTCTTTTTGTCCACTCACAAGAATGATTACCCTCAAGTGTAAGGGATCAGTTGCAGCACATGCGTGAACAAGTTAAATTATCGAATCCACGGATTAGAGTTAAATAAAATACGCACTAAATAATTCGCACCACTAATAATTAAGACAAAGTAACATTTTCAAAGTTGGAATTAATAAATAATTATGCAAAAAATTAAATAGAAAATAAAAGAAATAAATAGAAGTAACACTCAATCACAAGTGTTTCAAGAGATAAGAACAAGATAGTTTTAGAAAAATCCTGTTTATCATGTGAATTAAGAAAAATAGACAAGTGAATCAAATTATGCAGAATTTCATAGGAATGGTCACTTAAGCATAATAAACCACTTATGGATAAGTAAGATTTAATAATTTTAAAGAACATAAATTCATAGGACCAAATTAATAAGATAATTCTTTATTCCCTTTCTAGGTATTTCATGCTAAATTCCATCTAAGGTTAGAGCACTAGACTTTCCTTTATATGTAATAAGGAAATTAAATACCACAACCCCTTATTCGCTTTCTATGTGATTCACAAGCAAAATTTCATATAGACTAGTACAAGAGATCTATCATGTATAGGTACTAAAGGAAATGGATTAGGGTTTCCTTACCATATTTCTCTTTAGCAATGGTCATGCAAAGATAATAAGTTATCCTATATTGATGGTCAAACAATTAAAGGTTATAAATTGGTCAATCCCTTTTAACTGTCACGAAATAACAAATATAATCATGCAACACATTCAAACTCAATCATACATCAATCAATGATAATATAGTTCAGTCACTTGCTAGCTTAAAGCTTAAGAGTTCTCCCTTCTAACCCAAGGGAAAGCAAGCAAACTAATAAGTTAGTCATTCCAATCATTGAAACTCAATCATACATCAATCAATGATAATACCATAAGAATTAAGAAACATGATAATATAAGTTTAAAATAAAACTTCAATAAGAAATAAATATTAGTTTGTGTGATAGGATCTGTTTGTGTATCGGCTTCTGTTCTTCTTATGTCGAAGGCACATGGGCTTATGTGCCCCAGTACTTTGCAAGTTGTGGGTGAATATCAAAATATGTCCATGGAAATTACAATTCTCAGCCCACATTGATAATTAATTCAATTCTGCATGGCCCGTAAACACATTATACATGGGATAAATAATGAGTTGTCTCACGGCTCTTCCCCCATTCTTCTTTTCCCATTTTAAACTCCTTTCATATTTTCTCAATTTCAATTAAATTAAGCCTAAAATCTGCAAAATTTTAACAATACCCGTGAAGTCATAGAAAGTATGAAATAAGCCATAAACTCCACAAACAATGTTAAAATTAGGCAATAATAATATGAAAACGACCTATGAAAAATACAAATTTTCGTACTGAATAGACGTGAACAAAATTTAGACAACATCACAAATTAATTTATAATCCAAACATTACTCAAACAATCAAAACATAGAAAATAAAAAGATAAAAAGTAGGATTAGACTTCACCTAATGAAGTTTTACATTCATGAAGATCATCAGCTCCTTGATGTATCCATCATCTTGGAAAATATTAAAATTTTAAACTAATTGAGAAAAAAATTTATATGAAAAAATTTATATTCCTCCCCTATCTCGACTAATGGAGATCTTACTTAAAAGCTCTCTTCAACTATTTGAAAGATGGTATGATGAATGTTGAATAGTGAATGTGGTGGCTTTTTCAAAGGGGCGTATTTATAGTAGTAGGGTGTAAGGAATTTTTGATAAGTATTCAATACGAGATAATTTAGTTCATGGGCTAGAAATGAAAAATTTTAGCAAATTTTATTTTAGTCTGTTCTGGCTCATTTTAACTTCGAATTGAGCAACGTTTTCACTCACATCTTCCTCTTCACTTATAGAATCCATTTCTATCAAAATCACATATTTTCTGCAAAAATCAACGAAAATACATTTTTCTAAAATAATCAAGCAATTAGTAGTATTTTCCATAAAAACAATGCTTAATTATTGAAATAAAGCAATAAAATTGATCCAAAATTTGAGGAATTTTCACACCAATCAGTATTCAAGTTAGATAAAGTTAGATTATGTCATTAAGTTCGGTCAAGTTTCATTATTAGTGGTTAAATCTCAAGTAACTATTCACATTCTTGGAGATCACAGTATTCAAGTTAGGTCAGTTGATTCTGAAGTGCCTATTTCTATTATTGGAGGGTTGTTAGTCGAGTTTTGCATTAAAAAAAAATCAGGGGATTAATATTAATATCATTTGGTAGAATTCTTAGTGAATTCTTGTTTGCAAGTTTCATTCTTTTGAGTGGATTCTTTTGAGTAGTGAACTTGCTTCTAATTCTTATACTTAAGGTGGTGTTTCTTATCCTTACCGTAGCGAATTTGCTATCTATATATTGATTTGCACTATAAATTGGTAACATCTGCACTAGCTAGATCTCAATTTTTTTATTATTATTATTATTATTATTATTATTATTATTATTATTATTATTATTATTATTACTATTATTATTATTATTATTATTATTATTATTATTATTATTATTATTATTATTTGAGGTGGCTCTATCCATCTCTAAAGCTGTCTCTTATAGAGATAGACAAAAATCGTCTCTAATTAAATCGGATAGAACCGAATCGTTTTTTCTAGTTTTTGTCTCTAAAATAGTCTTTTTTTTATTTTTTATTTTTGATGGCTTTTTCACATCTAAAACCGTCTCTATTAAAGACGGAATTGAACAGTCTCAAATAGAGACGGACAAAACCATGGACCGAGCTGAATTAGTTCTTTTAATTACCGTCTTTAAACCTGTCTCGATTTTTCCATCTCTAAAACCGTCATCTCTATTTGAGAATGATTCCGTCTCTACTAATTTATAACGAAAAATATGACAACCAGGATCTATCTAAAAAATCATCTCAATTCTTCTAATATTGTTCCTAATCACATATTTTGATAAATAATTTTGAGATAGTTGAACTTAGTCTCAATTTTGGCATAAATTGATAAGAGTAAGCGTACTCTATCGTTGTGTAAAACGTGGTGACCAAGTACAAAATTTATAATGTCGAACCCAATGGAGAAAGTGTATATATCCGTATTCAAAAGATGTTTCACTCTAAAATGACTAATCGATAAAGGGATTGTTTAATTACACTATAAACTATCAACTAAGAAAGCAATAAAAGATAGAAAATGTACATATGAGATGGATGATGGGTGAAGGTGAGCAATCTAAGAAGTATGCAAGGCTTAACTACAAATAATATTAAGACATCACCTAGACATGCAAGTTTCTAATGGTAAACATCATTGAAAATGGAATAGAAACAATCACATATCTTCCCCTAATCCTATGGCCAAGGCAAATTAGGTTATAAACTTTTTACAAGTTTGCAAGCCCCTAAGATTCATTCTTACTCTTAATTCCCTTAGAAGGTACTATGATCATAAGTTTGGTTCTTCTCACTCAATTAACAACCAATTAAGATCAATTAACTAAATGTTATCTCATGAATGTTCCAAGCATAAGAAGGATATGACTTACCTCTCCCTACACTAACATACAAGATCATATAATGAAATAATTTAATTAAAACCATAGGCATAATATTGTAATGGCCATCCTAACACCATGACTAGAGAATGTAACCACACATTTATAACATGAATCAAGTAATCATAGATCATGAGATAAATTCCAAAATAAATTCAATTAAACCATTAAAAATTCTACATATCTAAAATAGTCTCAATCCATCATGTGGCTAGCCTCACATGAGGACTAGCCACTACAAATCACAATAAAATCAATACAATCTATGGCTTGAACCAATTGAGTCAAATAATGAAGAAAATTACAAATTAAATGTTGAGAAGCTTCCCTTTTAAAGTAGGCTTGATCTTCCTTCAACATGCTCCAATCTTTAACCAATGTAAAATTTTCCTTCTTAGATTGGTGGATTGATGGATTTGGAGGAAACCAAGTGGGATGGGTGGATGAAATTAAAGATGGATGGATGGAGAAGAGTGTGTGTGGAATGAGGTGTAGCCTCAAAAAATGAGGAGTGGAATGGGAGTTGGGGTCTCCAAAGATGAGAAGGAGGATATTTATATGTATGGAGGCTCAAAGGGATTAGGGCAACATTTTGGTTTATGGGCTTAAATAGAGAAAATGGGCTTAGGTGGAGAAATGAGCTTTTTTAATGAAAATTCGGTTCAGGAAGATCGGTTTATTATTAATTCCGTACGTCTTTATTACTAGAGACTGGCCTTGTCCCAGCGGTTTAGCACGCGCTCATCCATGCAAGAGGTCATGGGTTTTAATCCTCTCAGCCGCCCCTTTGTTTTTTAATTAAAAGAGGCCTTCAAGTGAGCGCAAAGTAGGAGATTACAGCTCTTTTCGCCCAAAATTGAGGAAGCAAAAATTCACTCGAAGAATACATACAGTGGCTTTGCTCTGTTTTGCACATAAGACAATACTTTCGAGGCCCTAAAAGACAACATTGTCAGTTTTGCACATACGACAATACTTCCGAGGCCCTAAAATACAACACTGTCAGCTGTTGTCTATGCCTCTATTTCACAACGCCTAGAAAATAGGTTGTCGTAGCTCTCTTTAAAATATGTTGTCTATTACTCTGCTACTATTTTTTCTCATTATCATCCCAATTTAATTTCCGTTTTCTCCTTCTTTTTGCTCAAATACACCTCATTCCTATAATAAAAATAGCAAGATTCACACACTTTACTCCATATATAAATAAAAACAAAAAAAATAAAGAATAAAATACTAAAAATAATACTCCCTCATTCCCATTTCAATGTTTACATATTTCTATTTTGGGCGTCCCATTTCAATGTTTACGTTTCCTTTTTTGGAATATGGGACCCACCTAAAACAATTAATATATCACCATGTCCCCACATCCAACACTAATACACCTACCCACTTTACATTAAATATTATATCTTTCAACCGACTATCTATTAAAATACTATACTCCTTAATCAACGTGCAAATAACAAACGTAAACATTGAAACGAGACGAAGGGAGTATAAAAATACGCAAAAATCACACGAACATGACTCTAAAATCTACTAAATTTTCACGATAATCAACAGTGGAGTATTTTATTTTAAATTTTCATTATGTTTTTTAGTTATTTTTCCATTAATTTGCGCATGTATTCGTGTGCGCGTCAATAAAATAAAGAAAAAAGCAAAAAAAAAAAACTTTTTTGTAATAAAGTAAGAAAATATGAAATATTTTGAGTAATTTGATAAAAAAAGTATAAAGTATTGGTTCGTGTTTAAAAAGTGAATGAGAATTTTTTACTATTATAGTATTGCAATAATTTTTACATATTTTTAATTTAAACGTCTAGTTTTAATCTTTATATTTTCTCTAGGAGGGAAAAAAAAACAATTAATATGTTTATGAGACTCACACACAACACTAATGCAACCACTCATTTTATATTAAAATATTATATTTTTTAAACTCAATTATGTATTAAAATAATATATTTTCCATAAAAATAAATTAAAAATTAAAATGGGATAGAGGGAGTACATAGTAATTTTATTTATTTATTTGTTTTTTTTTAAGCACGAAAGTGTAAAATACGAATTAATTTAAGATGGATCGAATTGTATGACATGCACCAAGTTAGTTTCAACTTTAGTTTAGGTTGACTATCTTTATAATTTTATAAGGAAATTACATTTATTTAATAACTAAAAAAAGCAAGAGAGAGTTGACTTTCTTAATATCGTTCACTATTATCGGCAAATAACATACATATTTAAATCATTTAAAAACTTTATTTTATAATCAGATGTTTGAAATAAGTATTAATCAAATATTTGAAATAGTCTAATGAGTTGGTATCTAGTGTCCCATCACACAAGTTCTTGCCTTTATGAATTTGAATTTCAATAAATATAAACTATCAAGATTTAATTGTAAAACATTTTCATTTTATATATCAATTTTTTTTATCATCTTTTATAGTATTACTTAATGATGGTTTTGTCAGGAATAAAAAAATGGATTCTCTTTTATTTCTTTTGTTTCACATCGGATGAAGAGTAAAAGGGGAGGATCCTTGATGCTATATAAGGAGGCCCTTGTACTTGATGTTAAGTGCACCAATCAAGTACACTTTAATCTTTGTGTTTGATTTTATTTAAATTTCTTTTTTTATTTTCGGTTGTGAGAATGAGGAGAAATGTGTGAATTAATTAAAGATTTGTAACAGTATAGGGATTGGATTGGGAGAGAGAAATTCTGTGTGATTGTAAAATTTTTTCACATAATAGTATTTTCGGTCCGTGGGTTTTCTCCGATTTTGAAGTTTTCCACATAAATTCTTGTGTTGTTCTTTTTATGTTCTTCTTTATTTGTCCCTTTGTCCCTTAGAAATGAATGACTTAACTATAATAACAATAGCTAAAAGAGCAGAAAATTCAATCATTATTTTCTGATATATGTATATATATATATATATATATATATATATATATATATATATATATATATATATATATATATATATATATATTATTCTTTTCTTTTATGATTTTACATTTTCCATTCACGCGTCTCTTTGTAAGATTATTATGGACTAGTGCCAATAATAATTAAATATATAAGATATTTGCCAATAATAATTAAATATATAAGATAAATATTTTAAATAAAGATACAGTTTAAATAAATAATATATATGAGATAAATAAGGTCACATATATTTATGGATAACATCACATTGATAGAATGTGATTCGATAAGGATTCATTATCCGATCTAATCCTCTCTTCACCTATAAAAGAGATATAGTTTTATGAATTCTCTATCATAATAAAGTTTTGCGTACTGTGCCTAAAGAAAGAAGTGAGGAGAGAGAAATAAGTTCCCGGCGTAATTTGGAGGAACATATCTAAGGAAGACTGTCGTCTCAAGGTAATTTCAAGGTATGTCTTCTCATTATCATATAAGATGTGAAAATCAGAAAAATCTAAGTTCCATGTCAATTAATGAATTAACTGCTTACGTTTAATTTATGCTTACATGTGGTATCAGAGCATGATTTTGGATCTCATGATTTTTCATCTATTAATAATTTATGAACATTAAACATAATTGAAATTTTATGTGTAATCAATGATGAGATTGATTAAAAATATAATTAAGATAAACATAATTGAAATTTTATATGTAATCAATGATGAGATTGATTAAAAATATAATTACGATAAACATACTTAAAATTTTATATGTAATCAATGATATGATTTTTCCGCTGCCTTTGTCATTACATGATGTAAGATAAAATTATGTATTTCATGTGAATTATGGGAAATAATTTAAATATAACAGATTGTGTTATGGAATTACAATGTGTCACGTCCTTGATTGGATTTATTTTATGAATTAAAAAAAAATTCATGGTCAATTATTTATTAAGCATCTTTCAATTGTTAAGGGTTCGTTATATGTTCTCCTATTCATGTTATGCCTGAAACCATTAAATTATAATGTTCATCCGTTATGTTATGAATGGATTATGTTTGCGATCTAAAAAGGAGGTTGAACATTGAGTTCTGTTAATTGACATGATAATAAATTATGTGATAATAATCATGAGATTGCTAAAATCACTGAATTCTCATATTGACATGATACGATAAAAAATTACAATAATCAAATTTATCATGCTAATGACATGTCATGATAATAATTGGCATAAATTATGAATTGATCTATTTATGTACGATGATTTATGTGAGATTCTCATAGATTTTAATGGTAATATTACTACAATGATTAATGTGAGATTCTCATAGATTTTAATGGTAATATCACCTTACTTAAGGATCTAAATAATTATTATTTACTTATGATAATGTTAATTTATGTTAAGTTACCCATATAATTAATGCTTAATTATGACAAAAGTTTTATGTTTAGATTGATGATATTAATTATATTATTCAATTATTAATGTTTTAAGTTGTACCGTTACTATTCATCTTACTGCTTGAATGCAATTCATTATGAGAATCTTTGATAAGATTATAATGGATATTACAATTTAAATTCATTTAATGATGGTCTGTTAATCACCAAAGTGGTCTGACCTGAAAGATTATTGAAAATAAATCATATAATTAAAATTTTAATTTCTCATATTTATGTGATTCTTGAGTAAGGTATTATCATATGGGTTATTAAAAAAATTTCATAATTATAAGACTTTAAATTCACCCAAAGGTGATGTCTAGTCTTTATAATTCATGAATAAGAATGTGATAAATTGATAATTAATATATTATGACAAACTATTTTGTATGTCCAAAGATGACAAAATAGTTTTAATGAATATATTTAATTATCAAATTATGTTAAATTTGCAAGTATCATTATAATTATGATTGTATATTGTTGTATCGCCCAAAGGAGAACTTCAATATACACTTATTGCTTTTGATCCTTAATCTGTTATTAAATTATTCAAGGTATTTATGGGCATAAATTATATTATTCTTATTCTTAAAATACCAATATTCATAAGTCTCTACTCGCATGCTGCTTCTGTTCCATTTCAAAATGGATTAAAATAATTTAAATAGTGTAAATAAATCTAATTTCACCAAAGTGTTTTAGATTTTATTTATCACTTCAAGATAAGTTGCTCATTTGCTTGTAATAGCAATAAAGCTAAGTAATCTGACTATAATGCTCGGGTTAGATTAAATAGGCTGAGCCTAATGTTTATGCGAATGAATGTGACTAAGAAATTAAGTCTAACATACCTATATTACTAATAAATCTCTTGATGAGATGTTAATGACTACTTTAACCACCATAAAGTTTGATGGTTCTCATGGTATACATGAACTCATCATTAAAGATAACAAATATTACAGCGAGACTTAAGCCTTCCATAATGAATGTGATTGAAAACTCATTAGTGTAGTTTACAAACTCACTACCTTCTAAGTATGACCTATTCCAAATTAACCATATATAACACCATGAAAGATAAATGGAATGTGAATTAAATTCACATAATGCTGAAATGTTGGTTCAAATTAAAGGAAAGAATAAGAATTTAAAATTTAAACATTATGTTCATTTAAAAATAATTAATGAAGTTGAAACTAAACATGACATTAATGTTTGGGGTAATTTTCCCCAAGAGTTATTCCAAATTTTAATTAAGAATAAAGCCTTTCATGATATAGGCTCTTACTGATCTTGATATTCGTGTGAATTGCATTAAAGGAAAGAAAATTAAGCACACAAATAATAGAGTCACGATAACTACACAACTTCTTACAATAATTTACACTGTTATTGTGAGTCTTATGATAATCCCTTCTTAAAGGAATAAGGTTATTTCATCATCTTTAATTTTAAATTTAAAATTTCACATTATAGTTATATCTATCTTACAAGAAAAGTCTCATTCAACAAATGCTTGATAAGCATTTATTAATGAAGTTGAGATAATTAGATTATTAAAGTGAAAATTATAAAGTTGAGAAGAAGCGATAACTTTCATGGAAAGTATGATGAATTATGATGCTCAATTACTAAAATTTCAAGAAAAGCTAGCATTTATACTTAATGTTGCACACCACAATAAATTGTTGTTGTAGAATAATATAATTGTACTTTATTAAATATGGTTGGAAGAATGTTGAATGATTAATCTATACCCATATTTTGTGGATTTATGCACTTAAAACTGCCACTTACGTGATGATCAAGTTTCCTGTAAAACAGTTTTCAAAACACCTTATGAACTGTGAATGAGTAGAAAAACTCTATCTTAGGCAGTTGCATGTTTTAAATTACCCGGCAGGGATTATGATTTTACCATCCACATGAAAAGAAATTGGATATAAGAAATTTAAGTTATTTCTTTATCCTTAAAGTCTAAAGGGTATGGATTTTATGGTCTTAACCATAGTACAAGAATTTTAAAATTGGAATATCAAATTCATTAATAATTGTAAAATCAGTGGGAGTATGCAACCATGAAATGTGGTTATTGAAGAAGTTGGGTGCAGAATTTAAAAATACATTTATCTAAAACTTTTTCTAAAGTTCTTATATAGTTGTCGAATAGTCAAGCAACTTTCAAGAACAATATATAAGTTATTCTACTCTCTTAATGAATCTGATTTTACTAAATCAATTGTCAATGATCTTTTATTAGATGTATCACATCAAATAACATTAAGAATGTCTTAAGGACAATAAATCCACTATTTTAACGATTGCATATGTGGTATAATAAAAGGAGCTAAAATGTGATATTATAATAAATGATAAAAATCCAGTTTTGGAATAAGTCATGGAAAGTACTAATTCTATTAAATGAGTAAACACTATGAAAGACGAGTTGAAATCAATGGCTCATAATGAAGTTTATATCTTGTAAGAATTGACAGAAAATTATAAACAATTGGATACATATATATCTTTATGATCAAAAGTGAACAGATGACAATATCAAAAGATATAAAACTAGAACTGGTGCTAAAGATTTACTAAAATAGATGACATAATTGTAAGGAGATACAATGAGTTATTTCTATACAGAACTCTATTAGAATTTTCATTGTTTTGGTAACTCATTATGAATTAAAGTTGCACCAAATGAATGTTATGACAACTTTTCTAAATAGTGATTTGGTAGATGATCAAGTTAAATGGATCAACTCAAAAATTTTTCCATTAAAGGAAAATATCACATGGCGTGTAAACTTAAAGAATCAATATACGAACTTAAGCATGCCTTCCTTTAAAGATATCTTTTGGATTTAAGAAAGACATCATAAATCGGTGTATTTATTTAAAAGTCAGTGGGAGCATATTAATTCTATATGTTGATGATAAACTTGCTTGCAGCTGACGATCTTGGTTTATTATTTGAAACCAATAAATTTCCTTTAAAGAACTTTGGAATGAAATATATGATGAGACAACTTATGTGAAAATTATTTCTATACATATCACAATAACATTAAAGATATCTCCATAAGTATATGCTATTAAAGTTCTATAGAGATTATGGATGGAAATGTGTTTGTAAAGCACGTTCCAATTCGAAAGAAAAATTATAAGTTCAACCTTATGTAATGTCCAAGAATGAATTGGAACGTACTATAATATTCCTTATGGACATATTATTGGTAACTTAAGATACACCAAATAATGTTAGAATGCTTGGTCATTATTGAAGTGATTCATAAATAGATGACCAGAATGTTGCATAAGAAAAATTATGGTATTTTTGTATGAAATGAAGTACCCATTCTTACTTATCAAAATTCTAATTACTTAGATGTAATTAAATATAGATTCAGATTAAGATGATTATATGATGCAAGAAAGTATACTTCGACTATAATATTTCTTAATCAGAGATATTGTGTCATGCAAAAGTATGAAGAAGTTTTTGAAAACTACATTCACTATTAAAGTTTACTTGTGGCATGATTTGAGGCTACAATTTAAGGTAATTGAATGTGGAACTTAATTTTAAGGCTTGAAATAAATTGACAATAATGTCAAGTTGCTGAAAAGTTATTATAATTATTCCGCTACATTGTTCTTCTCTATAATGAAGGATATAATGACACATTTGGAGCTAGTTTATTATTATTTTTCCAAATATTTTATACTTTTGTCCCAATATTAAAAATCAGTGCCACATAATTATTGTATATATTGGATTGTATACTAAAAGTCTAGCTTTTGGTATGAACAATGTTTTAACAATATTTGAAATGAGAATAATTGATCAAATGATTACGTCTTATAATTTATTTATATGTCCGATACAATAGTCCACTTACTTTATAATGTAGATAATATATTGTGCGACAACACGCGTAAGATCATATTATCGATTTTCTTATAAAGTATAAACAGAGGCTCACAACCTAGATAGACGGGGACTCTCTATCGGGATGGTTGTAGTGTGATTTGGTATTAGTTTGTCTTGACTATAGAATCACATTACTGCACTTTGTGTGTATTGAGCATGACCGGTTGAGATCGTTCAACTCATACTGACTATACAGGAGAATTTGATCTCAATTATTATAGATGTTCGTGCTCTTAATCCCTATACAATGATCTCGACACGTAAGCCAGTATGTATTTCTTTGATTTATCAATGGGTGAGATTTACATGTAATTAAATCAACAAACTCGGTGAGTTGGAAAAAAGTGTTGTCTCTATGGTGTGCTGTTGATTGTAGAAGGAATCCGTGTCCGCTATAGGTTGATGATGTCCCCTTGAGGAGCTCATAAGGATTATTATGTAAACCCTGTAGGTGGATTTATTCCGGCATGATAATGAGGTTGTGTGGTACTACTCTCGGATGAGATATTAATTAATGGGCATTTTATATTTTAAATATAGGGAGACTGTCGAGCTCATAATAAAAAGGAGCCCATAACGTAACTTTGAAATTGGGGCGGCAGTGCAGTAGTAGTATTTTAGTGGTATATATTATTGTTATTAGATTTAAGTATAAGTTTTGGGCTAAAGTTGGATACTTAAGCCCAATGGAGGCTCGACTCTAATTTCTCCTCCTGGTCCCTGTTGTAGCATATATATAAGTCATCTCAATTGTCCAGAAACCCTAATGATTATTATTATTCACGCGTAACACTGTGAGCAAGGTAAGGGAACGGCAGATTGAGAAGATCTTGAGGATCGTCACCCACACGATGTCAAGATTAGACTTGGGAATATAGCAGAAGATCAAAAGGTTGTTTTCTGCTGCTGTTTGTCAACTTCCATGATTTTTATAAATCTTGAAGAACTCCAAACTGTACTTGTGATACACCGTTAGAAAGCCACTGAAGAGAGAATCATTTTGGAGCATAGATCACTCAAATCGGAGATCGGATGAGGGAGTTATGCCCAAAACTGTGAGGCTACGCAGGCTGCCAGTGGGAATCTTTATTCTTCAACATACCCTGGTGAAAGGTAATACATTACTATGTTTCTTGCTTCCGCTGATTATAGAATCATATGGAACCCTAACGATTCACATTAACCAAATAATCGAGCGCCAATAGTATAAACTTGTATTTTTTAAAAAAATTTAAATTCGATTTTTAATTTTTTCATGTACCGCCTAAATCTCATAAAAAAATTATATGGACTCCGTTGTCGAAATTCTTACAGAGTTCGACAATTTATATGACCAAATTTATATTATACTAGCTATTCTGCATTTTATTTAGGATACATTAATTTTTAATTAAATTAATCTCACCCATGCATACGCCAAATATGATTTAATAAAAAAACCATAGTTGGGCTTTTACAAAACATGCATACGCGTATAACTATACATTAAAAAAGGGAAAATATCAATTTTGGTTCTTTATGATAGATCAAATCCAACTTCAGTCCTTATGTTTGGTAAATTCTCAATATTGGTCTTTCGGTGTCCGAATTAAGTCCTTTTTTTCTGCTTTTGGTCATTTTCTTGTCGGAAATTCCTTAAAGTCGCCGAAAAATAGAGTGCGAGATGCACACACTGGGAAATTTTGAAATTAATCCTTTATGTTTTGCATAATGCAAATTCAGTCCCCTTAAATATTCTAGTATATGATTTTACTCATTTTTTGTCAAATTTTGGTTCCTTATTAGCTAGAAATTATTGTAGTTGGGAATTTGAGCATGAGATGCACGCACCCAATAAATTTTTAGCTATGTCCGATTGTTTTTTGCTTATGTGGTAGTTTCACTTAATTTCATTCTTCATAAACACATAAATATGTTCTTGGCCTATTTCGCCTTCTTGGCTAAGGAAGCCGTTATTGCGAAGTCCCTAAACCTTAAACCCTAAACCTAAAAAACTTTCTCTCCATCTCTTTCCTCTCTTTATTAGCTTTGCTGAGTTCCGTGGCAACAGGTCTCCTCGCCACTTCAGCACTCTCTTCCTTCATTGCTTGGTTTGACTTCATAATCGATGAATCGACTATAGCACAGTGAATTTATCAATTTGAGTAGATATTGAGAAATTAAATTTTTATGTGTGGATTTTATGCAGATCACATTACAAACATCAACTTCAAGGATGACATCAACCACCGAATGATGGCCGTTGATATTTTTCTTCGGATAATGGTTAATTAGCTCATCGTCGGTAAGAACTTCAATTTCATGGCGTCCCCATATGAATCCATGAATCACATTAATCAACAAAATTCCCCAAATTTTAAGCAGCAGCAACACTGAAAAAATTAGCTAACTAGTATAGAAATGGCAATGCTAAATCCCTAAAATTTATCAATTTCGGTATGCAACAGAGAGGAAAAAGCATAAAATCGCCTAGAACTCCACTCTGTTATTTGATTTGCTTTATGACCCTATTTATTATCACGTGCTTGCATACTTAAAAAGCTCAGAAACCCCACAAAAATACCACGGATTCATCAGTGATCCTTGATTGAGTGCAGCCGCAATCCATTGTGTGATTTCTACATGCCTAATTATTGCACATATTTGTGAGAAAGGTCACGATGGGATGGTGGACATAAGTGAAACTACCACTTAAGTAATAACAATCGAAGATAACAAAAACACAATTTTTTGGGTGCGTGCATCTTACGCTCAAATTCCCGGAGACGTTCAGTACGTGGATAATTTCCAGCAAATATGGGACCAAAACTAGACAAAAAGGACTAAAATCGGACACTAGAATATCTAAATTTCAAATTTAGCATACTTGAGGACTGAAATTGGATTACGTCAACATAAAGGACCAATTTTGAAAATTTCTAGGCGCTTGAGGACCAATTTTGAAATTTACCGATGCGTGAATCTCACGCTCTATTTTTCGGCGAGAAAAGGACTAAAAGTGGACTAAAAGGACTAAATTCAGACACCGGAGGACCAATATTGAGAATTTACCAAACCTGAGGACTGAAGTTGGATTTGCCCTATTGTAGAGGACCAAAATTGATATTTCCTCTAAATAAATTAGTGAAACTTGTATTCTAAGCTTTTTGTAGATAATTAAAAATTAGAGTTGATGTCTTATTTCTCAACAGACACTTCGTAGCTTATCAAGTGAGAAGGCAACCAACTTTCCTTAACTGCAGTCATAAGAAACGATCTCCTTAAAATTAGATAAATATTATCTTTGTCGTCTTCCATATCAAACACTAGAAAGCCCACGGGAGAATGTTAAATGACCACCTCATCTAAAAGTTTAAGCTGATAGAGAGTTGAAAAGTTTAATACTTAATTGAGTCACTCTAACACGCCCCCTCACATTCAGACGGGGTTAATTTTTTCCTCAAGCTTGCATGTAGAATTTTCTCATAAATGGGTGGCGGTGAGATTCAAATCTTGGACCTTTGTTAACCATATGCTCTAATACTATGTTAAACGACCGCCTCATCTAAAAGTTTAAGCTGATATAGAGTTGAATCGTTTAATACTTAATCGAGTCACTCTAACAGAGAAGATCAACATGGGCACTCTCACCAGCAATAAACCCTAATTTTACATAAACTACTCCTTATTATTTCATGAAAATTTTTTCTTTAGTTAGATTAATTATTATTCTTTTGAATGGTAAAAAATCACATCATATCCGAATTTAAGAAGAAATACTTTTTATTTAGAAGTGTAAATCTGGTTAACACAAGTCTTTGCCATTAAAATAATGAAATACCAGAAGTGTTCAAGAAAGTTGCCTATGCAACAAGGCTAGAGATAATGGAGCTACCGCCAGTCCACTATATGAATTTATAGATCAAGGATAAGCCTGTCTGGAATAGGCAAAATAGCCTCAGTTTCGAACAGAGGAGGATTTCTTTCAAAGAAGACAGAATGATCAGTAAAAAATGGGCAAAGAAACCGATCGTGGGATTGATCTATGAACCAGAAAAGTTCACAACAATAGGTGAATTAAAATGCCCAGAAGGGTGGAGAGGAGTCGAAGTGATATTCGACATAACTAAAAAGGAAAACTCTATTCCTTGTGATGTCTTGTATTATCTCCAACAACCAACAACTGGGAGATACCGAGGACGGCTCAAACTCGGAGAACTTGATCTTGTGATCGAGAGAGTAGCAGGAAGGTTCCCAAAACAACTAGTGCTGGGACTAAAATTTCTCAAGGACCACAAACCTTGGGAAAGATTACAAGAGAGAATGAAATTCATGGTCAAGGGAAAAAGATATAAGATTCAATAACAGAAGCTCAGGGTTATAAGCTCTGATCAACCCATGACCACAAGTCCATTTTCGATATACATCACTGTCGGGATGATATATAAGGAGCACCGTACAGAGTATTTCGCAGCATACGTCGATCCGGGAGCCGGTATCTGCACAATAAAGGAAGGAGTCTTTCCTATAGATTCAGGCGAAGATTTACCAACAGTACTAGGGAAAGATTTCTCACAAAGGGTACTAATCCTTAAAAGAAGAATCAAGCAAGCGGAGATCATGATCGGAGGAGTGGATCGTACCCCATGGTACTAGGTAAAAACTTCACCAATATATTTTCATGATACCGGAGTAGATATTCTGTTAGAAAATAATTTTCTACAGACATTCAAGCATTTTACCCAAGAAAACGCAACAAGAAGGCTTATTTTCAAAACCCTTTGTGAACATAAGATCATCGCACCAAGACTGCATAATGCATTTCAAAGAAAAATGCCAATAAGATTTCGCAGCAAGCGTGGTGATAATGAGAGAAAACTTAGCTATCCAAAGATGAATGATCTAAGGAAATATGGCGAAGCAGTCATTCAAATAAGAACCGAGACTAAAGGAGGATGTAAGATGGACAGACTAAAGGAAAAACAATCCACCTTCTCAAAGCGAGCTTGGGAGAAAGCCAACAGAGAGACATCACAATCTAAGAATAAACATCTTTGGTGGACGTCAAGAAGAAGATATAGAGGAACTTCAACGAGGATCCTCTAGCCTGGTGGGACAAAAACGAGCTCAAACCCTCACTCAAAGTGAAAGAAGGAAATGAGCATGAGTTCATAAGATACAAGCCTATCCTGATGAATCAAGAGGATAGAAATGATATGCAGCAAATACTTAAGGAACATCTAGACTTAAGTTGATATCACCAGGAGTATCTCCATATAACAGTCCAGGGTTTCTGGTTCGAAATCATGGAGAAGTCAAGCGGGGGAAGCGACGTGTGATCAACTATAAAGGGATCAACAACATCTTGGAGTTCGATGGACACTACATACCAAGTAAGGAACACTTGGTCAACTATGTCAAGAATGCCAAGGTCTTCTTAAAGTTCGATTGCAAATTTGGGTTCTACCAGATTATGATGGAAGAAGGAAGCAAGAAGTTCACTGCCTTCTCGACGTACAAGGACATTATATCTGGAATATCATGCCTATGGGCTTGGCGAACGCACCCAGATATACCAAAGAAAGATGGATAATCTTTTCAAGGATTATTTCTAATTCATGTTTGTTTACGTGGAAGACATCCTCATAGCCTCGAAGAACATGAAGGAACATTTGGCACATTTGGAAGTATTTTCAGAAGTGTGTCACATGGAAGGATTGGTACTTTCTGTAAAGAAGGCAGTAATAGCAACAAGACAGATCGAGTTTCTTGGAGTCGAGATCGATGAGTCGGGATTATTCTACAACCACACATTGTAGAAAAGGTTCAAGGATTTTCTGAAGATCTCAAAGACAAAAAGCAACTTCAAAGCTTCTTAGGAGTTGTCAACTTCGCTGAAATGTTCATCAACAATCTAGCCCAATACAAAAAGGTGTTCAGTCCTCTACTAAAGAAAGATGCTGAATTCAAATGGGAGAAATCCCACCAAGAAATAGTAAAACAACTAAAGGAGATTTGCAAAAAACTCCTGAAGTTAGCCATTCCAAACGACGAGGATGATCTGGTACTATACACAGATGCCAGTGACTATTGGTGGGCAGGGGTTCTAACTAAGTCCACACCGAAAGAAGAGTTGCCATGCAGATATTGTAGCGGACTCTTTGCGGAGAATGAGGCAAAAAGATGGCACATCAATGAAATGAGTTCTTTGCAGTTCAGAAGATGTTCAAAAAATGACCGCTATTTCTTCTCGCCAAGAAATTTATTCTTAAAATTGATAACACGAGTGTCAAAGCCTTTTTGAAAAATAAAATGAATCAAAACCAGAAAAGGCTAGACTTTTAAGATGGTAAACTGAATGTCAATATTACGATTTTAATATTGTCATAATTAAATTTATTGAAAATGTTTTGGCAGATTTCCCAAACTAGAGATGGAAGGAGCTGAGATAGACTCCATCCTGACCTTTTCAAAGCACTTGATGGACAACCTTGAGTTGCTCAAAAGGAAATTCGAGAATATGGCACTCACGCGTGTTGGAAAATTATAAGAGAGTGGTCGGACTAAAGTATCCAATCGCATACGAGATTATATTCGCAATAATGTGAGTCTCTTCAAGTCATTACGAGAGCCACTTCAACTCATTACGAGAGCCACTCCTCCGGGCTGTTGATAGTAATCAACAAAAGGAGAGTATCCGGGAACAGGGCTCCAAACACAGAGCAAGGAATTCAAGTACCCTTAGCACGAGTCCTGGATTGGAACTTCCAAAAGAAGCATTGGTCCAAGGAAAAATCGAGGCTCTGGAGTCACATCTAGAGTCATCGAATCAACTCTGCACCTCTGGGATTAAAGAGGAAGAGATCAGCTTTAGGCCTATGACGGGCACCGCTAAGGCTGATATTAACATATCTGATTTTTCTCATTGGCAAGAATACCAAGCTAGCTGGGAAAAATTAAATACAAGACAGAATCCACCTGGAGAAATGGCAGGTAGATGTATTGGGGCTATACCCCGAGTTTGGATGAGAGAAGGCTCAATTCCGAACGGTGTAAAGCAATGGTATGATTTTGGGGCGCAAGACTCAATATATACTATTGCACCATGCTTCCCAGAACTTTCAAAATTGCCAGATTGGCTAAGAAAAACAGTTGTAAAGGCCTGGGAAAATAACTTGACTTTGTCAAGGGGAGATGTATTGGAGCTTTACTTCTCTAGTGCGGCTCCAGAACCAGTTGGGAAAGGCTGCCACGAAGCCTTTCATTTTATCAAACTAAGAAGACCACATGTAAAAACATCAAACAGAATCAAGAAGCCTTCTGGGAAGGAACCAGTCTTGGATTCTACATATTCAAAGGATCAAATCTCTACGCGACGAGCGAGGGGTTTGTACGCATGCATTCAGGCCATGGACCAAGTAAAGTACCCATTTAAATTTGAGCACAAAACGATGAACGGGTCCTTCCCGTTGAACACCTTAATGAGAAGAAAAATAAAATTTACGGAGGATGCTTTCGAAGACAAGCGAGAGCTTCTTTGGGATAATAAGTTACCGATGAGTAAACAAACCATCAAAAATATTGCAACATAGCCCATTTTTGGCAATGGACAGAAAAAATATGCTCAAGCTGCTCTACCCAAAAGGAACCAGAATTTGGGAAATGAGTAAGATTTTAGGTATATGAAGAAGAAGGATTGCTGGACCTTCTCCAGCAAAAGACACACGCAGAAAGAAGGGGGCAAAACCTCTTCAAAACACAAGACCCAGAAGTGGAGAAATGACTCTCCAAAAAAGAAAAAGCCAGGTGATGCTACAAGAAAACAAAGCCATGTGTTCCTGCAACAAAGAGGCAAAAAAAAGTGGATCTGGCCAGCTGAAAAAGAAGGGCATCCAATACTGCCAGCTAAGGAAAGCAGCCAAGAAATGTGACGTAAGCAGTGACGTCACAAGAAGTAAAAAGGCTTTGGAATCTGGATTTCAAGTCTACAAGCCTCTATAAATAGAGAGTATGAGGAAGCAGAAGACATAAACCATTCCCTTCTGTTTTCTCTCATTCAATAAGCATTGTATTTTCCTTTCTTTTCTTGTATGAGTGTTTCTATTACAGCTACCATATGTAGCTAGAGGAGTCTTCTCCTCTTGTTTAAGTAGTATGAGTGTGTAATAATATATCCATTCCATAAATAAATAATCTTGGGCTACTGCCTAAAGTATGTAACCTTCCATTATATTCTGCAACCTTAATCTCCCTATTTTCCGACGAGAAATAATAGCAGCATCATGTACACCCAGTGTAGAAAACGAATCAGAGTTGTGCTAGGTCCGCTGAAGGAACGAGATTAAACCATCACACTGAGGGGCGCGTGGTTGGCTGTGAGGAGCAGCCGTAAAACCTCCCGGATACTCGATAGATTAACGATAAAAAAAAGGTACGGTTACTGTTTTAAGTAAGATAATTATGAGATTAATGTTGTTTAATTAATTGTACAGAAGCATGATATTCATGATATGGTCGTAATGGACTATGTCTATTTTGAGAAAAAAGGAAAATGTTAAAATTGAGTTAAAATGAGTTTAAACCAACAAGGGTGCCATGCTGACAGCCATGTAGGCCACCATTATGGTAGCTGACAAGGTTACCTGTAACGCCCCGGTATTTCGCTAAGGGGATGGACGCTACTAAATATGTTAATTCTCATAAATAAAAGAGGTTGAGAATGCAAAGCGGAATTAATATAAAATCCCTAAAGCAATAACATAATAAAGTAAAAGATTCATAGAGATTATTACATATTAGCATCTACTCACCCGAGTAGAGTGAAATATCCAAAATAAGTGTGTTCAGATGATATATCTGAAATAAAGTTCTAACAGAATACTAAAATATAAGTCATAATATAAAGTCTTCTAAGGGCTTGGGACATCTGCAGGGCCTCTTCATCTTCCAAACCTTATTCTGAAAATCAATAAGAGGTGAGTGTCTGAAATACACTCAGTGGGTTAACTAAAATGATTGCACAGTTAAAAATAAATATGTATGCCAAATATAGCATAAGATTTAACACATGCCATTTTAATAAAATAAATTTTTACATTGTCGTTCGATAACTCATTGAAAATATTTTAGACCGAACCGTCGTCTGATAACTTCTGTTAGTTGGTCCGTGCGCACTGGGTCGTCATCCCAATACGATGTTAGCATATTTTGAAATATATTTTAGTACTGAACCGACTTAGCCAGTAACTTGTGTTAGTTGGTCTGTGCGCACTGAGTCGTCACCCCGTACGATGTTAGTAGGAAAATATTTGTCATCGAACTAAAAACACACATTGCACATAACATGACATATCAGTGACACATATCACATCTTAACATAGTAATCTTGACATAAAAATGTAGCACTCGATAAAGAGTGAAAGTTACCTCCACCTTGGACTTCTTAGAGATAGTTGGTCGGACTAAACTTGGTCGGTTGTCTCAGGTATGCCTGCAAGGGTATACTAAATTGAGTTCTACTTATAATAATAATTCCTATTACTAAATTTATAATATTAAAAATAAACTAATTATTATTATATAATTAATAATATACTAATTATTAACTTAAGAAAATATAAATAATTAATCATTAAATAAAATAAGTTAAAATCAAATGTTAATACTTAAAATAATAAATGGAATTACATATTTCTTTTAAAAGTTTAAAATAGTAATAAATCGTAATATTAAAAATATGAATACAAATGACAATAATTTTATTAAAAATGAATATTAAATAAAGATTTTATACCTAAAATAATAATAATGGCAAATTTATATTTAATGTTTAATATAAAAAGTTAAGTTGAATAATAAAATATGTTAAATAAATAATAAAATAAAGTAAGATAAATAATAAATAAATAACATAATAATACTAATATATATCGCACAGGCACCCACGCAACACGTTAGTTTCTCAGTACACACACGCAACATGAATAGTAAATTGTAAAATTTAAAATTTATTATTATATATATATTTTTATAAATTGCAATCAAGTCCCTGTATTATATTAAATTCTTATTTAAATTTACCCTAAACTTTAACCTTATTACAAAATAATCCAACTTGAGTTATACAACTCCAATTGAAATTCCAAAAACACCGTGGAGTCCTCGTGAGACGAGGATCACAACATTACCAATTTTATATAAAAATATTAAAGTTTTGAAAATATGAAATTTTATACAGCGAAGTGGGTAACTTCTTCATTTCACGTCCAAACTCAAAACTAATTATATGTTTGTGATCCCCGCGCGGAGAGCTTCAAAATGGCCTATAATATCAAAGTTATGTCCCAACGAAATAAAATATGTCATTAAAGGGCTAAAAACGTCGACGGAGCTTATCTAACTCAATCACATCTATTTCATAGAAGAGTTATATATTTGGAATCTACGCATCGAGAAGATCAATTCCGTATATAATAATGATTGACAAAGAGTAAAGAAATTCTTTTAAGTAGTAGTATAAATATATATTATGTGTGTGTATATATATATATATATAGAGAGAGAGAGAGAGAGAGAGAGAGAGAGAGAGAAAGAGAAGATGGAGAGAAAGTTACTTACCTCAGATCGATTTCTCCTTAGTAATATCCCAACAATGGTGAAAGATAGGTGTATATATATGTATATATATATATATATAGAAGATAAATGGATAAGTGTAAATTATTATTATTATTATTATTATTATTATTTAATCTTTAAATCTCCCAAACTTATCCAATACCCACATCTTCAAACTTATCTCTAATTAGTTCTTATCCAAAATGCAACTTGAGAAAATATCATACATATATTATTATTATTATATTACATTATTATTTTACATATATATCTATATAATATAATTTTATTTAAAAAAATAAAAGATTAACGAAAATATAGATTATGAAATATTGGGGTGTTACATTACTGACACAGGGGTATTGAAGTCCAGAAAAGTTACTATTCACAGAAGAGAGAAAAATTTTGGTATTAATCTAAAACTTCGAGAATTGGGTATTTTGAAAATTCTCCCTATTTTTTTTTCAATATATAAATGTTATAGTATGTAGGGTTGTTTAATTTTGTAAATAAAGTATATAAGAAAGATAATAATTGTTTTAATTTTTTTACAAGGTGAATTTTGTGTAACGAATCAAAATGAAATGAAAACTTATAAAATATGAAGGGATCACATAACATGATGTACAATGTAGATGAATATAAATATATACTTATGTATTATATGATATATTTTCTAGTTGATTAAACTTGAAAAGAATCTATTCATTGGATCTAAAATCCGTACAAGAGAGTGACCTGAATAACTATTAAAGAATAGTACTCATATCTACAAATTTAGGTTTCTAGAATAGATGATCATTTAACCAATATTGAAATTATGCTTATTTGGCATTACAATAATACAATATTAATCTGGATTTTCTGTACCATTTTTATAAAATAAACTTTATTTTTTACTGTACAGTGGTTTGGATAAGTGATGAAGTAGTGATGGGGAGAGTTCCTCATGTAAACAATACAGTTTGCATTGATCTTGGAGATCTGAAAAATAGATACAAGTCCAATGATGAGTGTTGTGATAGAAGGAGGATTTGTGATCCAAATCACAAGTATTGTTGTGGTCCACTTGGCTTCAAAAGCTATCAGAACGATGACTGTTGCCATCTTGATGAAGTGCTCAGGCACACATTTTTTACTTCTTTCGAAAAATGCCGATTGGGGAGATGTTGCTCCCTGTTCAGCGGTCCTTGCACGGTTAAAAGCGGCTGCTGTGACGCTGATCGGAAGTGCAGAGCAGATGGACATAGGGAAAGTATTGTACCTAACGCAATTCCGTTCTGCAACTCTTCTTTTGTTGTTTTTGGATGCTTTTTTAGTTTGAGATCTTGTTTTAATTACACAATGATAACAACTTTGTTTTTCTTGTGTATCAATTGCCAGTGTTTGCTTCATTATTTATGATTTGTGTGTTTAAATGGCCGGATTCATAAAACTGATAACAATATATTGTTCGAGATATTTTATAAAAAAATTTTAGTCTGAATAATCTCATACACGGTAGATACGTGAAAACACATGCAAATATCTACTTCCTCCGTCTCATAGTAAGAGGGTTTTTTACTTTTTATACGTGAATTAAGGAGTATTATTATTATTTAATGTGTAGTGGGTAATTTTATTAGTGGGAGTGTGAGACCCATATTTTAATTGTATTAATGGGTGTGTGTGAGTCCCATATGTATAAAAAAAATGGGCTCTTTAAGTGAGACGCCCAAAATAAAAAAAAGACCCATTTTAAAGGTGATGGATGGAGGATAGGACATTATGCTGGAGTATGTTTTAATTTTCACAATTAAAAAACAAATTGGGTCCAAAATAAAAATTTTTGGGATCAGTAATTAATTAGTATATTGTTTTCACGTGAGACCTAATAAATGGGATTATTATGACATACAACTACCACATCCTCCGAAGTTTGTGTTATTATGAAATTCGATTTAAAAAAAATATATTACATAAAAAGCCCACTTATTGGACCTCTTGGAAAAAAAAAAAGTACAGTTAAAGCTCACAAACTTATAAAGTAATTTGTATAAATGTTTTCTCATGAGTATTTAAATATTTTTGTTTGTAGATATTAAAAGAATGTTTTATTTATAAACATTTAATATTATTCATATTATTAAATAAACAAATCAACAAAATATAATAATAAACGTTAAAAAATATTTAAATATTTAAATAATCATTTAAATTGTTATCATATTTTTGTGTTTTAATATAAATTATTTAATTACTTAATATTATAAATAAATAATAGTATATACTACTAAAAAATAATTATAAAATTTATGAACGCGTTTGTGAGCCATTAACGAGCCCATTACCGAATATGTTCGCTAGCTTTCGAGTCGAACACAGTTAGTCTAAGTTTGGTTTGATAAAATATTATTCGAGTTCAAAATTTAAGCTTGGTTTGGCTCGTTAAGATTAACGAACGAGGTAGAATGAATACTTTATCGGATCGAGGCTCGAATTGTTCGTAAAAAGTTTAATACACTTACATCTATAGAAATTACTGAATGTACCCCAAAAAATATTTAAATAAAATATTTTTAATTAATATGACTAAAATACCCTTATAAAAAATATATTACAACATTTTATTACTTACCATATCTCACACATTTAAAAGTAAACAGGGCCTGTGACATGATTCAAGCTGTGAAAATTATGTGTTACAGTTCAATAACATCATCATATCTAGTTTTCTCTTTTGCCTTTGTTATTACAAATGAATAATGCTAGACTGAATCTTGGCATCACTTTCAGATTAATCGAAGCTCAAATCTGATGATCATGTCTCCTGTTTTGAGTGAAATTATCCGCTCTAGATTCACAGGAAACTCAACTCTCTGCCGTCACTCCCACCTCGTTCAATCCTTCTTCGTCGTCTTCCTCTACTGATTTTATGGTTTTATGTTTTTTTCATGAACTCTAAAAAACTATTATTTACTTCTTCACTGAATTGATCAATACATACATAGATATAACCATTTAGTCGCCGTAATGAGTTCACCGAGTGGGACTTCCTCAGGTAATTCAGTGGAGACGACAGACATGAGAAAGTGCAAGCGAATGATGTCGAATTATGAGTCGGCTTGGTGATCCCGGATGCGGAAGTAGTAACACCTGGATGATTTGATGATCTTGGCAATCATCAAATTTTAACTTCGATTGATAAGGGATGAACTCTTTGATCCACATGAAGATTAAAGCAGTGGGAAATGGATGTTGAAATTCATAAATCCAAAACGCCCAACCGTATATGGCAAGGCAAATTCTCCACTTTGGAGATGGTGGCGGTGATGTACGATGTGGCGGCTCATGCTCTTAGGGAGGAAGACAGCCTCATGGTAGAGTAGGCTTAGTAATTGGAGGTATATTTAGCAATGAGCGAAGCTCCTGTGCACTCGGGCGCAAGGAGCACATTCCGTGCGCCTTTGCAATTTCCATGCCCCTTTGCAATTTAAACCCCTATCAATACATAAGTTTAAATAGAATTGGAGGGGGGAGGGTTGTGTTCACATGGGGACACAGAGTATCCCTCCGTGTCCCCAGGGGCGCATGAGCTTTTGCCTTTAGTAATATACATTTACAAGGATATTTAAGTAATGTTAAATAAAAGAATGATTAATTTATATTTCCTCTGTTCCTTTTAAAAAGCCTCTTTTTTTGGCGTCCCACCCATAGTGTCTCACATCCCTTTTTACACACATGAGATTTATATACACCCATTAATACAATTTAAATGTGGGGCTCACACTTCCACTAATACAACTACATGCTACATATTTAATAATAATACTACTTAATTCACGTGCAAAAAGTAAAAGACCATCTTTAAAGGAGACAGGAGGAGTATATTTTTGGGGTACATTCAGTATGCTTGGGAGTGTGAATAGCAGGCCCATTTTGTTAATGTACATATTTTTCATAATAAACATATGGGTGTGACTATTTACACCCCAATTTTACTAAACGTACCCCAATTCCTATATGTACCCCACCAAAATTATAAAATACATATGTAAATCACTAAACATACCCCCATTTTAGACCATTTTACCCCTCAACTTTCTCCCAATCCATAACATCACAATCTTCAAACACAACTTCTGATTCTACTCCAATCCCTTTCGACAGGCATGTGTTGCCTGTTAGATTATATACTAAAAGCTTAACTTTAGTATGAACAATGTATTAACAATATTTGAAATGAGAATCATTGATCAAATAATTGCGTCTTATAATTTATTTATATGTTCGATGCAATAGTCCACTTACTTTATACTGTAGATAATATGTTGTGCGGCAACACGCGGAAGATCATATTATGGGTTTCTTATAAAGTATAAACAGAGGCTCACAACTGAGATAGACGGGGACTCTCTATCGGGATGGTTGTAGTGTGATTTGGTATTAATTTATCTTAACTATAGAATCACATTAGTGAGCTTTGTGTGCATTGAGCAGGACCACTTGAGATTGTTCGACTTATACTGACTATATAGGAGGACTTGATCTCACTTATTATGGATGCTAGTGCTCTTAATCCCTATACAATAACCTCGACACGTAAGGTAGTATATATTTCTTTGATTCATCAATGGATGAGATTTACATGTAATTAAATCAACAAACTCAGTGAGTTGAGAAGTAGTGCTGTCTCTATGGTGTGTTGTTGATTGTTGAAGGAATTCGTGTCCGCTATAGGTTGATGATGTCCCCATGAGGAGCTCATAAGGATTATCATGTAAACCCCATAAGTAGATTTATTTCGGCGTGAAAATGAGGTTGAGTGGTACTACTCTCGGATGAAATATTAATTAATGAAGTTTTTCAGTAACTTAATTAATTAATGGGCATTGCATATCTTAAACATAGGGAGACTGTCGGTCTCATAATAATAAAGAGCCCATAACGTAATTTTGAAATTGGAGCAGCAGCGCAGTAGTGATATTTTAGTGGTATATATTATTATTATTGGACTTAAGTATAAGTTTTGGGCTAAACATGGATACTTAAGCCTAATGGAGGCCCGACTCTAATTTCTCCTCTTGGTCTCTGTTGTAGCCCATATATAAATCATCTCAACTATCCGGGAACCCTAATCCAGCGCCTAAAACACGTTAGAAAGGGGTAGAGACCAGTAAATTGAGAAGATCCTGAAGATCGTCGCCCACACGACGTCAAGATTGGACTTGGGAATACAGCAGAAGATCGGAAGGTTGTTTGCTGCTGCAATTTGTCAACTTCCATGATTTTTATAAGATTGAGTGGAACTCAGAACTAGGCGTGTGATACACTGTTGGAAAGACACATAAGAGATGATCGTTTTGGTGCGTAGATCACTTAAATCAGAGATCGGATGAGGAAGTTATGCCCAAAACTATGAGGCTGCACATGCTGCCGGCAAAAATCTTTCTTCTTCAACATACTCTAGTGAAAGGTAATACATTTCTATGTTTTCTTGCTTCTTCTGATATAGAATCATATAAAACCCTATCGGTTCATGTTAACTAAATGATCAAATGCCAACAACCATCATTGATGAGCATTTCTCAACACATAAAATTAATCCTCAAGTATAGGATATCCATTGTAGTCTTGATAGGTGATCAAGTGGTTATCGAACCCAAGGGACGGATTATTATCAATTTAATTATGTTCTAATTAACTAAGACTATGTTGAAAAATTGGTTTGGAATAGTTAGAAAACTAAATAGCATATAATTTAAATAACGAATTAAAGAAGCAAGCAATAGAGATAATATGGTTGTGATCAAGTAAGAAATTAGGTAGTTCTTCGGGTCATCCAATTTCAGTGATTAATTTTCTTTCCATGTGTTGATGTTCGACACTGCCTTGTGGTCTATGGACGCATCACTAAACCATGCAAGTTCACTCTATAGACACAAGTAAACATGCGTATGACACGTGTGAATATCCTTGGAGCAAGAGATATAATTCACCCCCCTTTATAGGTACTATTAGTATCAATTATTTCCCGTGCACTTAGTACTCTAACCCGATATGATCTCCCTTTATAGGTACTATAAAGTTATACTCTATATCCTACTTGTTAACCCGAATAATATTCAATGAACAAGTATCTATATAAGATAGTTCTAATAAGACTTTGGAATCCCTTCACTTAGAATTATGACATGTAATCCTGCGCAGCAGTGAACGCATTCAATCAATAACCAAGATATGTATTCAGACTCTACATAATAGTTAATGATGCACAAAACGACCGTGAGTATGAATTAAAAAGGCGCAATCTTATATAAATAAACTACAAGTAGTGCTGTACGGAGTTTACACATGGAAATTCAATTAACTCATAAAACTTTTATAACCCTAGAACTACCAGAGCGGATCTAGGCCATGATTGATCTAGGAACAATCATGGTTAATTGGTATGATCTTAGATGACTCGCCAGAAGAACCTCTCCTCACGACTTCTTCGGATGATGGTAGGGTTTCTGTGGTGGAAGGATGATGAGTGATTATTTTCTCCTGCGAAAGCTCTTTTTTATACTTGTAAACTTTCCTTACGGGCCTTGGAGGGGCTTCTTGAGCGAACACATACATTAAAGGTGTAAAAATATGAATATGATAAGTTTCCGCACGTCAGTTCGACCAATATGCCTGGTAGAACTCTTCTCCCCTGGTCGAACTACAGGTCGAATCGCTCTGTAACATGGCTGCAGGTTTCAGATTCGACCAGTATTCTGGTCGAACTGCACACCCTCTGGTCGAACTGCAAGTGCTTTCGTTCAGGCTTCTGGTTCAACCACAGATCGATCAAATGGCTTGGTCGAACGATAATGTCGTGATCGAACGACACTTCTGGCGCTTCTTCTCCATCGGTTTGACCATAGGTGCTGGTCGAACCATCTTCTTCTTGGTCAAACTCGGCGCCTGCTTTGTCGAATCCTCCTCTGAATCTCCCTTTCTCCGGATCCGATCACTTCTTACTCGTTTTCCTTCGAAAATCAACTCAAATAGCCTTCAAGATGCCTGATTCGTGAATTTTCACCATGTATATCGATTCACATCGAATTACAACCATCTAACACACTATTATTACATGAATCCGGGCTCGAAACACGTGAATTTACACACTCATCAAACCCCCAAACTTACATGTTGCTCGTCTCGAGGCAACGCAATCAAATCCATAGAGTAGTGTAAAATTTACTTAGCTACCACCTTCAATATAATTCATATTCACACATGCAATTTCATCAATCGAAAACAAGTATTACTCGCATCATATATATCATTCATGTAAAACATCACTCAATTATTACGCAATTCGGAGTACTAAGTCATCTAGCTTATATGGATAAGTATTTACTCTCTCTCTCTCTAATGTAAAAGATATACACTTCAATAGGTTAATATACGCTCATATCAATTCATACTTCCGCGTAACCATAAGCTTGGCAAGGGTCTCAAAAATCAACTTACAATTAATTCCTTACTAGGATCACAAAGGACTTGCTTTTGGGTTGTAATGTTGGCTCTTTGATAAAGGTAGAAGAATTTAGGTAAAGTGACTAATTCACTAGTAGAGAATTACCTTGGAATTTTGCTCTTCGTCATACAGCTTCATCTTTTTCTCCATCTTCTTCTCATAATCTTCATGGTTTGAATTCTCATTCTTTTCCTTAGCATCAACATCATCTTTCTTCAATGATCAAGAGTACCAATTTTAGGCACTACCCTTCTAAGCATTCGGGATACCAGTTTCAGGCACTACCCCTAAACAAGATTTAACCATACTTTTTCCTTTTTTCATGCTTCTCAACCAAGCTTCTACCTTTTTCATTCTTACAAGCACTTATGCACCTCAACTCTCTACTAATGAATAAGATATTCAACAAGGCTCAAGTAAAGGTTTAATAAGGCTTTTTATCAAGGCTTGCCAAAGAAAAAGCTTTGAGGCTCAAAAGGGCTTTCAATGATACATATATTATAAGGAAAGGTAAAATTTTTGGCTAAGTGACTCAAATAAACAATAATGGCCAAAGATCTTGTCCTAGCAACTCATCAATCATAAGCTTCACACAAGACTCCAAGCCAAGTTTTAGAATACAGTCATATAAATGATCCTCTCAAGAATAAACTGACATGAACTAGCATGATTCAAATGACTCATATTCTCACATGGGTAAATAAAATCCTAAGTACTCCTCATAGCATATAATCAAGATCAATTTCACAATGAACTCCACATACTTATCAAGTTGTACATGCTTCTCATCAATAAAAATTAACACATATAAAATATGAATGCATCATACTAAAACCAAGAACCCTCATATCATGACAATCTATACAAGTATATCCAACCAATTCCACCCTCAAGTATCAATCATCACATCTCAGTCTAACATCAAATCATACCAATATATGTACATGCCACTCACACCACAAATAAACAGACAAAGAACAAAAACTTGGTGCATCCTACTCCTCCGGTGCATTATCATCGCTCGCACCATTTTTGGTATCACCATCACTCATCTCCGAGCGCAATCAATCCAAATCTCTGTGAAGAGCATTAAGCTTCCTATCCAACTCGCGCTCATGATCATACAATCTCCCCATTCTCCTATCCATCTCCACATAGTTATTCTGCAATGTGTTGTACCTCGCATCCAGTGCTACATAGTTCACATTCGCCAACTCCAGCTGCCTATTTGTCTCTTGCTAGTTTGCATTCAGTGTGGCGAACTGCTCATGAATCAATCAAAATAGCTCCTAAAAAATAAGCATCAGGACCAGCCCACTACTGCTGTGGCGATGCTGTAATAGGACGTGGTGGCATCTCATGCGGCTGCGGATCTCCCATCTATGGATCCACCTGATACTCTCCATGCTCCTGCTGTTGTTGTGGCTGTACTCGAGGATGTGGCTAAAAACGCCCCTCGTCTACAATCCTCTAAAGCTCCTTCATCATCCCCTCAGCGTACGTCTGAGCTACAGTCCTCCAATCACCTTTTGTTAAGCAAGTGATGAAGAGAGCATCGTGCGCAGCGTGTTCATCAACTTGTTGCCTTTATTCCAGATAGAAGTCAACTTGCTCACAACAAACGGAAACATAAAAGTAAAGGGCTTTGACCCCCTCGTGTAGAACCAATCTCCATCGTGAAGATGAGTAAATCCACCCCTTCACACACGTACTTATAACCAAATCCGGATCCTCAAAAATGGGTGTAATACCAGTGAAGTCCATGTGATAATACTCAGCCACAGAAGTCAACAAACCTCAAATATTCACCCTCTGTAATGGGGAACTCTTGAACCTGTATAGCTGATGAATAAGGTACGATCCCACGTTGAACCTCACCACATTGAGCATACATCAGAGGGCGTACAACTCTCCCTTTGATACACAGCTTCCCTTAGATTGAGTAAATAGTGTGTTGCTCAACACTCGATCCATGTATCAGAGCACTGGATTCCGGATCAACGAAGCACGAGAACTACTTGTCTTGAAATCCATATCCTTCCCAGAAATCTCTCTCCAGAAGTTATTAGCATTAAAGAATCCATTCTCATGTCTAGAGATCCCTCTCGGAGTCTAAAACAGCGCATTCAACTTCTCAGCCGACCACGTCCTTATCTCACCTCCAAGCTGGAATGTACACTTATATGGGAGATGGCTCGAACCCTTCTTAACAGTAATCGAGCATAGCACCTTAGCAGTCACATGGAAGTATGTCAGCTTCTTCAGCTCCATGAAGCGACGAATCCCCACTTGATTAAACATCCACAAAATATCATCTCAGATGCGCATTATAACAATTGCCTCATCATCCTGATACCTCGTTATAGCAATCTTATCAGACATATCACCCCATCTATCCTTGATCTCCTCCCAATCTTTCATCCGAATCTTAAAATTCATAGGCAACCGTTCCTGAAGCCTTAGCTTCTTTGTCACTGCATCTTCATGAGACGGCCTATCTTGCCTCTTTTTGGAATGAACCTCGGCTTCCTTTCCTTTTCCTGAAATCAATACTTTAATACCAACAAACAAGAAAAGCAAACCAAGCTAATTCATGATCAACTAGCATTCAACCCTACTCAAGACTTCAAGTTTTTCAATGCATAGTCACTCCAAACAAGTATGTTCCATCCTCATGATTCAACAATTCAATTCACATGCTTACTCAATTCCATTCTAATATCAATTATGCAATAAGATCAACAAACGATGCTATCAACCACAAGGATGCATTATCAATTCAAGCAATGTACCCACAATCCAACATGCTTCATCTCACACTTCCAAATTACTCCCAAATTCACATAAACATCAAGGTTTGACAATAATTAAACAATCAAAATCGAACCCATCAATTGTTCATATGAAATTATACACAAATACTCAAATTCTACCATGAATTCCTATAGATACTTGTTCAATCGGCTTACCCACTTGCAATCAACAATTAGAACTTCAATCCTAGAGTAATAGAGTCGAGAAAACGTACCTTTTGAACCGGCCATGACTAAAGAATGAACAAGTGTGACAAAATCCAAAATCACGGCAAAACCTTAGTTTTCAACTAGATTGTTCTGAAAACGCGATGAATTGAGTGAAAAGAGTATGGAGTGTGGTTTAATCAGAGCAAAATCGAGTGGAATCGAAGATTAGAAAGAGGGGTTTTCGATCCGGGACGAATTCGAATGAAGGTGGTGTACAAAGTGATCGAATGAGGGTGAAGAACTACGTTTAAAACTGACTTACCTTGTATGATTCGACCAACTGGTGTGGTCGAACGAGCTTGTCATGGTCGAACCACATTTCTGGAGACCTTCCGCGCCTCAGTTCGACCTCGATTCGACCAAATGCCTTGGTCAAACCACAACGTCATGGTCGAACTCCTACGTCAAAACTTTCAGGTCCGCAATTCGACCTTGGTTCGACTTAAACCTTTGGTCAAACCAAACCTATCTTGGTCGAATCGGCCTGTACAAAATTCTCTGATCTTCAGTTCGACCTAATCTACTTCAGTTCGACCTGCATCCCTGGTCGAATCGGACACCTGATGCTCCAAAGTCGAATTTTCTTCATCCCCTGCACACTTCAAGCTTAAAAACGAACATTAGGTACCAAAACAGAGCAAATTTAGCTCAAGAATCAATCACAAACTCAATATTAATGCGTAACTCCGTATACGAAACTAAAAAACAATACAAAACACCACTAAACATTAGACAAATTGCAAAAAAATTGACGCACTAAAATCGATTAAAGTTTCAATATGCCGTAAAAAGCCCCCAACAGGCGCTCTTGTTTAACGTCGGAGAGTCACGACGGTACCAATCTAGTGCAAGGTATCCTCAAAGATGATGTAAGCATCATCAGATGACTTATAATGCTTCAATCGATGCCCATTCGCCGCTATAATATCTCCGTCTTTGTCCATAAGCTCAAAACTCCCCATCCGCAGGCTCTATGGATAATGAACGTCCCCACCTACTTTGATTTCAATTTTATTACGAAGAGCTTCAGACGAGAGTTAAAAAGTAATACCTCATCACCTTGTTTGAACTCTTTGTAAAAGATCTTTGAATCATGCCATTTCTTCATTCTCTCCTGTAGATCTCCAAGTTCTTGTAAGTTCGATTTCTGAACTCATCCAATTGATTAATATGCATCATCCTCAACTCCTTTTGGTCCTTTAAAGACAAGTTCAAACTCCTCAATGCCCAAAAAGTTTTGTGCTGAATCTCTACGAGTAAGTGGCACGACTTCTCATAGGCAATTTGATACAGTGATATATCCAACACCGTCTTATAAGCAGTCCGGAACTCCAACAAAACGTCATTGAGCTTCATAGCCCAATCTTTCCAATTGGTTCCGACTACCTTCTCCAAAATTTGTTTCACTTGTCGGTTGGAGACTTCAGCTTGCCCATTCGCTTGAGGGTGATAGGGTGTAGTAACCCTATGCTTGACTCCATAATCCTTAAGCACCTTTTCAAGAAGTTTGTTGACGAAGTGAGACCCTCCATCACTCACTAGTGCTCTAGGAACTCCATAGCTGGCAAATATATGTTTCTTCAAGAAAGACAACACAGTCCCTGAATCATTCACGCGAGTGGAAATGACTTCCACCCACTTAGAAACATAATCCACTTCTAACAGGATGTAGAGAAATCCATTAGATGGGGAAAAAGGCCCCATAAAATCGATCCCCCATACATCGAAGATCTCAACCACAATACTCGGCTGAAGTGGCATCTCATTTCTCCTACTTATGATTCCCATCCTTTGACATCTATCGCATGTCGCCACATAGGTTTCACAATCTTTAAACAAAGTAGGCCAATAGAGAGCAGATTGAAGTACCTTCGCTGCCATCTTTTGAGCTCCAAAGTGCCTCCCATTAGGTTGTGCATGGCAAAAATCAAGAACGCTCTCCATCTCTATCTCGGGCACACACCTACGGACTATGGAATCCGTGCATATCTTGTAGACAAACGGATCATACCATATAAATGTCTCAACATCCCTCCTAAATTTCACAAGTTGATATTGGTTGAGATCTCTCGTATTTTCTCCTACGGCAATGTAATTTACATAATCCACATACCATGGATTCATCCCTTGGGCAGCCACCACACATGCTCTTTCCACTCCTTCAACAAACACCGCCATTATCTTCTCATCAGGGAACATCTCTTCTATGTACTCGAAAGAATCATCACAGTGCTCCCTTGTCTCCAACCTTGATAGGTGATCCGCCAAAACATTCTCAGTACCCTTCTTATCTCGGATCTCCATATCAAATTTCTGCAGAAGAAGGATCCAACTAATGATCCTTGGCTTCATTTCCTTCTTCTCCATCAAGTAACGAATCGCAGAATAATCCGTATACACTATAGTCCTCATGCCAACCAAATAATGTTGAAACTTATTGAACGCGTACACCACAACCAAAAACTCCTTTTCAGTCACCGTATAGTTCTTTTATGCTGCATCAAAAGTCTTACTCGCATAGTAAATGGGCCAGAACTTCTTTTCCCTCAACTGCCCCAGCACCACTACAAGTGCTAAATCACTTGTATCACACATAAGTACAAACGGCTGAGTCTAATTCGGTGTGATCAAGATAGGTGCAGTAATAAGCGCCTCTTTCAAAACCTGAAAAGCTGTTAGACATTCGTCATCAAAAACAAAAGGAGCATCCTTTTCAAGTAAATGAGATAAGGACTTGGAGTATTTCGAGAAGTATTTTATGAATCTTCTATAAAAAATGGCATGTCCAAGGAAGGACCGCACTCCATTTTCATTAGTAGGTGGGGGGAGATTCTCAATTGCCACCATCTTTGCTCTATCCACCAACAATCCCTTGGCCGAAATATGATGGCCAAGAACAACCCCATCTCTTAACATGAAGTGACACTTCTCCCAATTCAAGACAAGATTAGTTTCTTAACATCTCTTAAAACAGTAGCAAGGTTAGATAAACAAACATCAAAGGAGGAACCAAACACAGAAAAATCATCCATAAACACCTCCATGATCTTTTTTATCAACCCATAAATATGGCCATCATGCAACGCTGAAATGTAGCAGGCGCATTACATAATCGGCATTTTTCTAAAAGCAAAAGTTCCATAAGGGCAAGTAAAAGTAGTCTTTTCTTGATCCTCAGGTGCAATCATAATCTGATTATAACCCGAGTACCCGTCCAAGAAATAATAAAACTCATACCCTGCAAGAAGATCAAGCATTTGATCCATGAAAGGAAGGGGAAAATGGTCTTTGCATGTATTTTCATTCAGTTTCCTGTAATCCGTACGCACACGCAATCTCGTAGGAATCCTAGTGGCTAATGTCTCTCCATCCTTGGCTTTCACAATAGTCATGCCCCCCTTCTTAACTACTATATGCAATGGACTCACATTGGGACTATCACTGATGAGTAAATAATTCCAGCATCTAGTCACGTTAGGATTTGCTTCCTAATCACTTCTTGAATAGCAGGATTCACCCTTCGCTGATTCTGAATGCTATTCTTAGCCTCATCTAACAATCTTATTCTATGCATGCAATATGAAGGACTAATACCTTTTAAATCATCAAGAGACCAACCAATCGCTGACATACTTTCTAAGCACATCTAACAATTCCTCAAGTTGATTATCATCAAGGGAAGAAGATACAATTACCGAATATCATTCATTGTCACCTAGGTAGGCATACTTCAAGTGCTCCGGTAGCGGTTTCAACTCATCTTTCTTCTCTTCTTGAGGTGCGCTCTCTCTATCCAATGGTAAGTACTTCCTAGTCCACTTGACCTATTCAACCTTTGTCCTCTCCGATTCATACCTGTCATCACCCAAAGCAAGCAAGTTTTCAAAAAATTCAATACATAGCTCATTGGAGAGTTCATTTAGCTCCGTAGTGGGAAAAGTAAGAGACTCTACCAAGCAAGTCTCAAGAGGATCCTTGGACAGGATCAAAGACATGTCTTCCTTCATGATCTCCTCCACAACCTCAATACTGTGACATTGCATCTCCATCGGCATCTTTATTGCTTTGTCAAGGTTGAATAAGACCTCTTCTTTATCCATCCGCAGCCATAACTCACCCTTCTGCACATCTATCATAGCTCCCGCAGTAGTAAGGAAAATTCTTCCTAATATAAGAGGGACATTATCCTTGTCATCTTCCATCTCTAGCACCAGAAAATCCACAGGAAAGAGGAATTTCTCTACTTTTACCAAAACATCTTCAATAACACCCTTTGAAAAAGTCATAGACCTATCTGCCAATTATAGAGCAACTGTTGTGGGAGTTAACACCCCAAACCAAGCCTTTGAAAAATAGACAAAGGCATCAAATTGATGCTTGCCCCAAGATCGCACAATGCTCGTCGTGCCGACCTCTTTCCAATCTAACATAAGATCATGAAGCTTTCCGGATCCTTCAACTTAGCTGGCAGCTTCCTCTGAATGATTGAGCTGCAATTCTCAGACAAATTTACTATTTCAATTCCATTCAAGCTTCTCTTCTTCAAAAGTATATCCTTAAAAAAATGGGCGTAATACGGCATCTCCAAGATTGCTTCAGAGAAAGGAATGTTCAGACTTATCTTGTTTATGATCTCTGAAAACTTTTTGAACTTCTCTTCCAATCCATTCTTGACTAGCTTGTAAGGAAACGATGGAGGTATCTTTATTTTGGGAATCCCCCTTTCATCACGTTCAACCTTCTCCGCCTTATCCTTTTTAGCTCTCAATCTCTTGGCTCTTTCCCATTTCTTTTCCGCTGTAATCTTAGTATTCTGCTCCTTGGAAGGTACTGGAGTAGCATCAACATCATGTGGAGCAGAAAATGATGCAGAACGGTACCGTTCGACCTGCGTTCGACCAAGGTGGCTAGTCGAATTGGGTGAATAGTGGTCGAACTGAGCACCTGAAAGTCTGTTCTCCCCTTACAGGCCGGTTCGACCGTAGTTCGACCAACCCCGTTGGTCGAACCATAGTGATCGTGGTCGAATCGGGCTTCAGACAAAACAGAGTGCTCTGGACAGTGGAGTTCGACCATAGCTTTTGGTCGAACTGACCTATTTTTGGTCGAACTAGTCTTATGCACTTTCCGGATGTTGCCTAGGAACCCCATTGGACCTATCCTGTGTAGTTCGACCATATATGTTGGTCGAATTGTGGTCGAATTGGGCTCCTGTCTCTTTAAACTTTGATTTTGGCCTCATTGGTCCCTCGTACTGTGTTCCAGATCTCAATGTAATGGCGTGACAAGACTTTGTATTCTCAATACTTTGAGACAGAAACTTCCCTTTCTCAATAGTTTGAGTCAATTTGTTTACATTTTCGGTCATCTCCCCCATCAACAACGTAAGGTCTTTCACTTGTGTAGACAAATCCTTATGATTATCATCAATCTTCTTTTCTAATTTGGCCTCAAGATAGTCTACTCTTGTTTCATTCCTCGCCATGTACCTATTCACCGTATCCTCAAAACCAGGCTTCCCTTCTTCCACTTTAGCTCCCGGATCAACACTAATAGGAGGTTGCACTGCATTATTCAGATTGCTCAATGAAAACTCTAGCCTCCTTGGTTGTTGGTAGTTACCCGGAGGATCACGATTGTTGTAATTCCCTGATAATTCTGGTTTCCTTGATTTGGGTACCTCGTTCCTTGAATACTTTGACCCATGACATAATTTGCCTCCTCGATCTCCTCTTGGCTAGCTCCTTTGTAGCCACCATCCTGCTGAATCATTGGTACTCTCTGAGATAAATCCTTGATCTGCTTTTGCTGAGACTCTAGTAGCTTGCTAATATTAGTCAAGCTATAAATGATCTCATCATCTCTTCCCGACTTCACCATAGTATGCTCAATCTGTGCTACTTTACCAAGGATATAAGTGCCTCTCACTCTATCAGTTGGCCAATCTCTTGAACTCATCGAAATATCCTCGAAAAGCTTTTCGACCTCAATGGGTGACTTCGTAAGTAATGCTCCATTAGAAGAAGCATCAAGTAACTCACGAGAATCGTAATCCAACCCATTGTAGAATATACTGATATATTGAGCTTTAGATAACCCATGATGTGGACACTTCCGAAGCATGTCCTTGAATCTGTCCCAAGCTTCATGAAACTTCTCATTGCCATGGATAAAAAATTGATTGATTTCTTGCTTCATCTTGAACACCTTTGAAGGTGGCATGTATCGCTCCAAGAACTTCACTTTCAACTTTTCCTAGGTATCAGATTCAGCAGCATCAAGATTATCGTACCAATCTCTTGCTTTTTCGTTCAGCGAAAACTTAAACAATATGATCTTTCTCGCATCCTCATGAGCTCATGCATCTTTTTGTGACTTGCATACCCAAGGAACTTATTTAGATGTTGCCGAGGATCTTCAAATGTTCCCCCAGAGAAGGCACTCCTTTCAATCATGCTGATAAGAGTAGGGTATAAATTAAAATCAACTCTGATCCCTCTCGCTCCTAACAGCCCCGCATTGCCTCCTCCGTTGTGCTTAAAGACTTCACAAATAACAAGTGTATCCGGATTCGTTGCCATGTTAATTGCTTCTACTTCCAAATTAACTTTGGTTGCAGCTTCAATCGTTTGTGAATTCATCATGTCAACTTCAACTCCTAAATCAAGAGCCTCAGTTGGGTCTATGTTCTTTTTCTTGTTCTTATTCTTCTTCTTCTTCTTCCTTGACGTTGCTCCAATCTCCGGATCATAAGGCTCTAATTTAACTGTTTTAGATCTCTTGAGCATACACCTAAGAAAAATAAGTGTTAGAAATCAAAGACAAGAATTATATAATTTCAATTAAACTAGAAATAATAAACTAATAATTAATTCCGTCCCCAGCAACGGCGCCAAGAACTTGATGAGCGTTTTCTCAACACACAAAATTAATCCTCAAGTATAAGGATCAATTGTAGTCTCGATAGATGACCAAGTGATTATCAAACTCAAGGGACGAATTATTATCAATTTAGTTATGTTCTAATTACTAAGACTATGTTGGCAAATTGGTTTGGAATAGTTACGAAACTAAATTGCATATAATTTAAATAACGAATTAAAGAAGCAAGCAATAGAGATAATATGGTTATGATCAAATAAGAAATTAGGTAGTTCTTCGGGTCATCTAGTTTCACTTATTAATTTCCTTTCCATGTGTTGATGTCCGACTCTGCCTTGTGGTCTATGGACGCATCACTAAACCATGCAAGTTCACTCTATAGACACAAGTAAACATGCGTATGACACGTGTGAATATCCTCTGAGCAAGAGATATAATTCACCCCCTTTCTAGGTAATATCAGTATCAATTATTTCCCGTGCACTTAGTACTCTAACCCAATATGAAGTTATACTCTTTATCCTACTTGTTAACCCAAATAATATTCAATTAATAAGTATTTATATAAGATATTTCTAATAAGACTTCAGAATCCCTTCACTTAGAATTATAACATGTAATCATGCTCAGCAGTGAACGCACTCAATCAATAACCAAGATATGTATTCAGACTCTACATAACAGTTAATGATGCACAAAACGACAGTGAGTATGAATTAAAAAGGCGCAATCTTATATAAAATAAACCACAATTAGTGTTGTATGGGGTTTACACATGGAAATTTAATTAACTCATAAAACTTTCATAACCCTAGAACTACCGGAGTGGTTCTAGCCCATGATTGATCTAGGAACAATCATGGTTAATTTGCATGATCTTAGTTGACTCGTCAGACGAACCTCTCCTCACTACTCCTTCGGTAGACGGTAGGGTTTCTGTGGTAGAAGGATGATGAGTGATTATTTTCTCCTGCAAAAGCTCTTCTTTTATACTTGTAAATTCTCCATACGGGTCTTGGATGGGCTTTTTGAGCGAACATATGCATTAAAGGTATAAAAATATGAATATGGTAAGTTTTCGCACGTCAGTTCGACCAACAGGCCAGGTCGAACTCTTTTTCCCTGGTCAAACTACAAGTCGAATAGCTCTGTAACATGGCTGCAGGTTCCGAATTCTACCAGTATCCTGGTCGAACTGCACACTCTGGTCGAATTGCAAGTTCTTTTGTTCAGGCTTCTGGTTCGACCACAGTTCGACCAAATCGCTTGGTCGAACGGCAACGTCGTGGTCGAACGGCACTTCCGGCGCTTCTTCTACATTGGTTCGACCACAGGTGCTTGTCGAACCATTTTTTTCTTGGTTGAACTCGGTGCCTGCTTGGTCGAATCCTCCTCTGAATCTCCCTTTTTTCGGATCCAATTATTTTCAACTCGTTTTCCTTCGATAATCAACTCAAATAGCCTTCAAGATGTCTGATTCGTGACTTTTCACCATGTATATCGATTCATATCGAATTACAACCATCTAACACACCATTATTACACGAATCCAGGCTCGAAACACGTGAATTTACACACTCATCAATCATCCATCATCAACTCATGTTCATCACGAGAAGCATCATTAAAATCATCATAAACTGGTGCATCCGAAAGGGTCTCCGAAACATGTTGTTCTTGATCTTCATCTTTATCCTTGTTGGTGCAGATTTCATTGAAGAAATCTTTCTTCTCATTCTCATCATCCGCAATAGGGCGAGCATGAAGATTAACATTGATATTAATAATAAAATAATCAATCATATTCTTTTTTATTTAGGATATTAATTCACATGCTCTGGCATCGCCATTCGTTGAATCCGAAGACTGATCAGGATGAATTTTTTGGATTCAACATGCTTTTTGTGGAACTATTTTTGTGTGTTAGTGTTTCTTGTTGGATCTTATGTGGTCGTTCGTTCACTTTAATTTATTCAATTTTTTTTTCATTTATGATGATAGGGCATGATAACCCCTTTAATTTGGAATTAAAAACCTTTTGTTAAAGCATGCCGCTTCAGAAAAGGAAGATATGCAGAATTCCATCTTTTGGTGGCCATTTTTTGGATTACGATAATAGAGAATTATAAGTAGATTTATAGTTTATGAGATTGATGGAGAATTATAACTAGGTTAATAGTTTATGAGTTTGGGGTATATTTAAAAATTTAATTAGGGTGCGTGTAGAAATGGGGTGTAAGAAGAATAATTATACAAGGTTATTTATGTCTTAACAAATTAGGATGTTACTGTCTTATTTATTATTGTGGTACGTTTATCAGAATCGTAGGCATAAATAGTCGCACCCTAAATATATTATATTTTAATTCTTAATTTACATGTGGTAATCCATTCTTTTTTTTTTTGTTTTATACTTTGTAAAAAAGCATACAATAATAATAAAATTAAAATTAATACAATTAACTTTAAAATGTGTAAAATTAATATTCTTTTCAACTATAAACTTTAATTTTTTTTTTGTATTGATAATCACATTTTGACTAATAAATTTCAATGTAATTGAAAAAAAAAAACATAAAACGATGTATTTTTAACTAAATTAACATAACTTAAATTCAATATGAATTGATTCATATCAATTGTAAATTGGTGAGTCAAAATCCTTGATGAGATTGAGCTTTTGAAGATTCATCTCATGAAGGGTATGTGGAGACCAGATTGATAGCTTTCTGTGATTGAGAAGCACCATGATAGAAGGAGATCACAAACCAGGAAAAGAAGATAAAATGATAGATTTAATCACAAATTTTTTTTAATCGACATGCCTACGATGACGGTAAAGAATATGGGATGAAGAAAGTATTTAAATATGACCCATATTTCAACTGGCCGAGTTATTTAACCGAGATGGATAGTAACAATCTGAGCTGTATAACTCATTTTATTATATTTCTCTCAATAACAAATACAAACACATGACTTTGATTCCAAGGGGGAAGTGGCCCTCAACACCTACGCAAAACAGGACAGTAAATAGATTAAAATGGCGATAGGCAAATGGAATATAGTTACATGTAGTATATAGTACGCAATATTTAGTTGTAGTTTAGTGGCTAGCGTACTTTCTTTTGTTGTGAGAGGTCTCAAGTTCGAGTCTACGTGCCCCATTTTTGTCATAATTATAATTATTTTTTCGTTCTTATTGAAGTACAGCCATTGCATTTATTTGTCCTTCCTTTCAAATCTTGATTCCTTACATCTTCTAATCCCTTTTTTATTATTATTATTATTATTATTATTATTATTATTATTACTATTATTTATATTATTTTTATATCTTTGTCCTTTTCTTATTTATATTTATATTATTTCTTCGTATTTTTTAATTGTTTTGTTTCGTATGTCAAACATGTTTCTCTCAATATTATACTATACCTTTTTTATTTTTTATTTTTCATTTTAAAATTTGGTGGTTTTTTTTATCCTTCCCCGTTTTGCGTTTGTGTATATATAAACATATAAACACAAAACATATTAATATTCATAATTTACAAAATTATTTAGATTTTCCTCATGTTTGTTACTTACATTATTAATTAATTAATTTCAACATAAATTTATATTCAATTCATTTAATATACATTATAAATTCATAATAGTAATGTTTTAAATTGTTTTTTTAAATTAAACGATATCAATAGTAATTATAATTTTTTCATTTTAATTAATTAATTTATTATATTATTTTGAAATGTAAATATCAAAATTAGTCCTATAAGTATGATATTTTTCAATTTTAGTCTTTTATCATTTGCAATTCTCAATTTTGATCATTTTTTGTCTAGTTTTAGTCCTTTTGGTCCAGTTTTGTTCATTTTTTCAAGATTTGGTCCTTCTTTTGTCCACTTTTGGTCCAAAATGTATACACTTTCGAACCATTTTTTGATTTTTTTTAAAGCAAAGGACTAAATTTGGATCAAAAGGATAAATTTGGACAAAAAGGACTAAAGGTGGACACAAAAAGACCAAAATTGAGAATTACAAATGATAAAAGATTAAAGTTGGAAAATGTCATACTTACAGGATCAATTTTGATATTTACCCTGTTTTGAATATAAAATAAATAATATTTTTAAAATTACATGTCGTATCCCAAAAATTTTTTCCTGGATCTGCCCCTGAAAATGGCTAAATGAGAAGCTAATTATCCCGACATGGCGACATATGATAAAAAAATAATAATAATAAAAAAAATTAGGAGATAAATATGATGAAAGAAATTATTTAAAGGAGGTAGGGGCGAGAGCGTCGACATCAGCAGGGGTGGGACCATCGACATCAGCGTTTATCATCGCTGTCTCGCCCACGCCCAGCGTGAGCCTTGTCGGGGCGATGGATATCTCGGCCTGCAACAAGAGGTGGCGCAGCCTGGCAGTCTTGGAACATGGCTGCCATCACCATGACTCCCAAAACCAACGACACCACCGTCACTTTACCGCCGGCCATGACTCAATCTAATTGATTGATCCACCGATGGGGATGTGATGCTGTGGCATTAATATTGGGGCCTATTTATACAGTGGGACTACTACATGATCGAGTTTCATGCCAAGTACTTAGGAGGATTAATAAATCATGCTTTTTTGGCAAGTGGCAAAGTCATGCATGTACACCCACCCTATCCCATTGGATCACTTATTCCACTTCCATGTGTTTGCCATGTATTTTAATCAATACCTAAAATATCACCACATGTCTTAAGGGTTTAATGGTAATTAATTAGGGTATATTATTTTAATGAAAAACAAATTATGAAACACGATTGTGGAACATTGAATTCGAATTGCACCCTATCTATTTCAATTTAGTAATTCTGAAGAGAAATGATGGCAATCATATTGAGAGAGAGCCTTTCCATTGATATCGAACATACATGGGGAATCTTTACAGCTAACACCTAACAAATATAACAACCTGATCCTTTAGGAAGTTATCCTCTACATCTCACATCAGTTGCTCTTGGATGGATATTTGAGTTGTTATCCTCTACGGTTGAGTGTACTAACTTCTTCTCCTTATCATACCCCCTCAGTTTGAGAGAACCTGCTAACGTTTAACTTATTTATGAGGCGATTGAAGAATTGGCCACTTAGTGGTTTGGTGAAACTATATGCTATTTGGTCAATGCTGAAAAATGGAGAACTTGAATTTATTTTGCATTAATCTTTTCTCTCATAAAATGCAAGTCCAGCTCAAGGTGTTTGGTTCGAGAATAGTATACTGGATTTGCGGCTAAGGATATAGTACCTTGGTTGTCTATCCAGATTGTGGGCATTTTGGAACCCAAGCATTGCAATTCAGTTAGCAGGGATTGAATCCATATAACCTCACATGTCACATGCGCCAAGCTCCTATATTCTGCCTCCGTGCTCGATCTAGAAACTATATGTTGTTTCTTAGCAATCTAAGAAACCAAATTTCCTCTGCCAAAGCCACCAAATCCATAGATTTAGATACTGAAAATGATAGGCCATATTCAAGAGTACATGCTAAGTATATCAACACCCTTTTAATGGCCTTCCAGTGTGTATCCATTGAATTTTGCCTATATTGACTAACTTTATTCATTGCAAATGAGATGTCAGGTTTAGTAACTGTGCTTAATAAACATGCCCATTTTTCATAAGTTGTCCATTATATTTTGTAAGATGATTTCCAGATATCAATAAGAAACTCAGGGCCTTTGCTTGCTTCATTTCTGCCTTCTCCAAAATTTCTTTGATATATTTTTTTCTAATTTAGAAATAATCCCCATGGAGACCTAATAATTTCAATTCCTAAGAAGAAATTAAATTCCCCTAAATCCTTCAACGAAAAAAACTTGCACAGACTAATAATGATCTTATCTACTTCACCGACATCTGATCCTGTGATGATGATATCATCAACATAGGCTAGAACCAATATAGTTGACTCCTTCTTATGTCGGTAATGAAGAGACGTATCAGCTTTGGAGACAGTAAATCCAATGATAACCAACGCAGATCCAAATTTCGAAGTCCATGCCCTTGAAGCTTGTTTGAGGCCATATAATGATTTTTTGAGTTTGCACACTAGATTACAGCCTTCACGTTGCTCAAAGGCCGGTGGTTGGGCCATATAGAGGTTAGTTTCCACATCACCATTAAGAAAAGAATTATCGACATCCAATATATGTAATTTCCAACCACGAGCTAATGAAAGAGATAGAAATATTCTTACGGTGATAGGCTTCACAACTGGACTAAACATATCAGTGTAGTAAAAACCTGGAATCTGAGTGTACCCCTTTGCAACCAACCGAGCCTTATATCTAGCAATTGAACCATCTGAATTCTTTTTCAATTTGAATATCCATTTGCACCCGATCAATGTGTCATTAGATGGGAGAGAGAAAAGTTCCCAGGTTCTATTTTTCAAAATAGCAACATTTTCAATTTCCGTAGCAGCTTTCCATTCAGGGTCCGTAAGTGCATCTATGTAATTTGTTAGTTTTGTGAAAGAGTTTCATTGCATTAAGAGATCCTTTGGCTTATAAATCTCAGCCTTTGCACGTGTCACCATATGATAAGATGAAGGGAGTTCAGATGGTGGCATAGCTAATGGAAAGTTTGCAAAAGGACCTGCACACTAATGAGAAACATCAGTAGAATGAGACAAATATCACTATTCACAATTTGTAATTCAACATGCAACTGTCCTCCCAAAGAATGTAGACATAGGATGTAAGGTGTAGATGGTGGGAAGGAAGAAGAAGGTGGAATGGGGAAATTTGTTCCAAAAGAAAAGGGAATTAGAGGTCCAATGTTATTTGGAGTGTGAGGGACAGTGTTGGATGTGCATGGGCTAGGGAATGAAGAATGTAGAGAAGAGGAGAACGGGAACACTATTTCATCAAACACAATGTGTCGAGTTATTATGACTCTCTTTGTCAGGTAAGGGACTTTGTAGCCTTTGTAATGGGGAATTTAGCCAAGTAAAACATTGGATTCAGTTCTATTTTGAAGGTTGTTTTATTTATAAAGTCTTAGATGAGGAAAACAAAGACAACTTAAGATTCTGAGGAAAGTGTAGTTTGGTTTATGACCCGTGACTTGGTGAGTAACCGAAAATGAGTGTTGTAATGATGATTTTTAGAGGGTGTTCGATTGATCAAGTAAACACTAGAGACAAATACATCATCCCAGTATTTACGTGGCACGCTAGAATGAAAAAGAAGAACGAGTCCAACCTCTATAATATGCCTATGCTTACTTTCGACAAGACCATTTTGTTCAGGTGTATATGGACATGAAATTCTATGAATGATGCCAGAATGATTGAAAATATCTTAAAGAGATTTAAATTGATCTGTGTCACCATCACTTTAAAGAGATTTTATTTTGGTTTTATATTGAGTTTCCATTAGATTTTGAAATTTATGAAGGATGCTCTGACATCTTATTTAAGTTTAAAAAAGTAAATCCAAGTATAACAAGTTTTAGCATCAATGAAACTAACATAGTATGAAAAACCATTCACAGACTTTATAAGGGTGGGGCCCAATGATTAGTATGAACAAGGGAAAAAGGTTATAATATTTCTGAAATTGAAGCTGGAAACGGTTGTTTATGTCTCTTAGCCTTCATACAAGCTGAACAAGGTGAACTAGAAATATCATCAAGATAAAAGACATTGCTAATGGCTAAAGCCTTCTTAACTATATCACATGAAGCATGTTATAATATATTGTTCCAAGTGCATAAGGAAGACTTTTTTTAATTTCAGCGGAGTTCACAAAAGTTGGTGAGTTGGGATGATTGTTTTGTAAAGCTGGAGGTAAGAGATCCTTTGGACATGCCAAACTGAATTTGTGAAAACCATTTTCAAGGCTCTTGTTGAGAGTGGAATTACACGTATTTTAGGTCTCACATTATACCATTTTTTATAAAGTGTGGCCATGATTTTGTGTAGAATGACGTGGTTTTCATATCTTGCATAATTAAGATGCTAATATGGTGTTTTGTTGAGTTTTGAAGGGTAAAACATGATCAAAACTCAAAAGTTCAAGGTTGGAATGAAGAGTGAAAGTGTGAAGGAATGATGAAAAACACACGTCCATATAGCATAATTTTTTTTGTATTTGTATAGACGTCCAAGTTGATCATATGATACATGATTGGAAAGGTACGGAAGAGAGGATCAGTTTGGTGTAAGAATCACTCAAACGGAGTTCGGATGAGAAAGTTATGCTCAAAATCGTGAGGTCGTGCAGCTGCCGATGAGAATTTATGAAAATTAGCCCACCTTTCCTATTTCTTGGAGAATAATTAATTTCTTTATCTCATTCCCTTCTCAAATGTATATATATTTCATATCATTATTCATAAGAGATACTACCCTCCACTAGGGGATCACCCCATCCATCATCCACCATCATCCACATCCAACCCATCATCCATCCACACCGAAGGAGATCTAATTGCTATTCAATAGGGAGATCAGTCAACCGAAGAGACGGATAAGGAATCTAAGACAACGCCAACACTAGGTTTTTCTATTCCTATCTTTACCTTTCGTTTGTCAAGACTTTTGGCATGATTTTGACAGCCATGGGAGTTGCTTGTAACCCATGGGCTAATTTTGTTTATAGTTTTAAGGTTTGAATGATAGATTTAATTGATTTGGAGACTTTAACCAATTTTGTGAAGTCATGTAGTTGATATTCTGATTTTACTTATTTTATTTAGACTTTGCTTTTCTATTTCGTAATGTCTTCATAATAATTTCATGACATCCGCTATAATGCTTGATTTATTATGTTATCTTGTGTGCGTTCATGATTGGTATTGTCTATCTGTTAGAGATTGAAGTAATTCCACTATAAACACTTTAATTCCATGAACTGGTAAATCAGATACTTGAATTGTGTTAGTGGAATAATGCAATTAGACATTCAAATAGGAAGTGAATAGAACCTTGTAATATTTTTAGAAAATATCTTGTTATTCGAACTTACCATCCAGAAGCATTGTTGTTCTCATTGATTAGTATCTAGGAAGGGGGCTTAGTAATGTTTAAGCACCTTAGGAAATAAATCAGAATATAATGTTAGCTTAAAATCAAATCATTTCTAGTGGGTTAATAGGGTTATGTGTTGTATTTTTATTGATGCTGCACGAATGATCAATTGGAAGTCTATGAACTCGAATTAATTGGTCTATACCTGATACCTTAGAACTATTTGTTGTCTCTGGATTAAAACTTGATTTATTTTTATTGCTTTTAATTTTTCAGTAATTTAATATTTCAGTAAATTAGATAATTAAATTAAAAAATTGGAAATTGGTTATGTAGTTGTTTTTTAGTAGTAATATATAGTAAATAAATACTTAACTGTCTCAGTGGGATCGATAATTAAGTTTGGGTGCTTGCTGCTACAATTGACATCCTTACACTTAAGGATTTTTAATTAACGTGTGTAAAAATGCCTATCAGCTCCCTTGAATCAGCATTCTGTTTGTGGCTTGATCCTTCACAAAATAATAAGTTAGATGAAACTCAAAGAAAACATGATTATCAAGAGCAAATTGTGAAACACTTAAGAGATTTCATTTTATATGAGGGACATACAAAAGATTTTTGAGAAGAAACATGTGAGGATTGTGAATTTCGGGAGTAGTTACTAAAGAATTACCATAATGTGAAATTTTCAAACCTGTGCCATTTCTCATGTGGACTCTTTCTGTGCCTTGATACTCAGATCCAATATTCATGTTGTTAAATATCAAATGTGACATGGTTACTAGCCCCAGAATCTAGATACCATGAGGTTTCTACCATAATATCAGTGTTGTAGTGGTTGGAAAAGCTAGCAACATTTTCCGTTGGTTGTAGAGTGGCATTAGTGTTGGGGTAGATGTTGCTAGGTTGGTTGTATAGGTATGGAGTATATTGTAAATATGCTCTATAAAACTCTTTTCAGTTGTGTGGTTGTTTTTGTGATAGATTTGACATCTAGGACCATTGGATCTTCCTCTTCCTCTTCGAAAGCTACCTCTGAATTTGGGTCTTCCACCTCTATATGCACCATTCCATCCTTTGCCATATTGATAATTGGCCCCTCTCTGAAAAGTAGATGGAGTGTTTTGTATGGTGAGATTGACACTTGGTGAGGAGCTTTCTATTCCAAAATAAGAGGTGGTATCATTCTCCTCTAGTCAGCTAGCTTCAAAACTAAGAAGCAAAGAACTTACTTCCATGACTGATGTTGGTCCGATTTTAGAAGAAAAAAAGACTAACATGGTTGTATTCTAATCCTAAACCAGCCATAATATAGAGGATTTGATCATCATCATCATCATTAACTCTATGACCTGCTGCATTGAGAACATTACAACAAATTTTGATTTTGTTCACGTAATCCCTTATGTTGTGGGATTCTTTTCTAAATCTTTTTAGTTGTTTCTTGTATTGCATAATTTTTGCTCGTGATTGGCTAGAAAAACTAGTTTCAAGGGAATCTCATATTCTTTTGAAGTTTCAAATCAAAAGTTCTAACTAAAATACTTTCCGTGAGGTATAATAATAACCAAGAAACTATCAACTGATCTTGCCTTACCCAGTAATTTAGGATTGGATATGTCTTCATCTTTGGTGGCTCCAGAAATGATCTTCTGTGGTGCAACTTTCTCACAAGTCAAATAACCTTCAAGACCATATCCTTTAACAACTGAAACAACTTGCTACCTCCAAATGAGATAATTATTTTCTGTGAGCATCGCATAAATGAGTTGATTTAATGGGAGTTGGATCTGAGTAGGGGTTAGGCTTGTCACGTCACTTGAGTTTGAAAAAGAAGCCATGGAATATTTGTGATGCTATGGATATAAGAGAATGGAAACAAAAAAAAGACACGGAGACCGAGTTTAATCTGGTGCTCTAATACAGGATAAGAATTGATGGCAGTCATATTGAGAGAGAGAATATCATATGGATAAAGTTTCATTTAATTTGATTCTTCTTTTTCATTGATAGTGATTAGCCATATATATAAACATACATGGGAATCTTTACAGCTAACACCTAGCAAATAAAACAACCCGATCCTTTAGGAAGTTATCCTCTACATCTCACATCAGTTGCTCGATGGATGTTTGAGTTGTTATCCTCTACAGTTGAGTGTACTAACTTCTTCTCCTTATTAAATTCCTTGAATTCCACTTTTTAAATTAACATAAAAATTGCTTTCGGATTTATGTCGCATGCATTCATGTTTGATAGTCATTTGTAAAGTATAAGGGTCATATATATATATATATATATATATATATATATATATATATATCCTTATCAAATTCCCTGAATTCCACTTTTTTGAAGAAACAGAGACAATATGGATATGGCCTGGATATCCTCTATGTCGCCCAGCTTCTCACTCTTGGGGATTAAGAGCTCGACGACCGAGAAAAAAGGGGGACCCGCTTTAGCCTCCCTAATGGGCTAGGCCCCTATTAACTCTTCATTACCTATCCTGACAACCTATGGATATGGCCTGGATATTCTCTATGTCGCCCTAGTCGCTGAACTCCTCTAAACCTTAATCATAATAGCCACATGACAGTATGGCAATTAATGCTCAACAGTGTTAGCAATAAATGCATAAATGACCTGCCATTAATGTCTGACATCGTATTAATGGTAGGTGAGAGAGATTTTGCATATAAATATTTGTACCCCATATGATGAAGGGGTGATTCACAATTCATTGTACAAAAAGAACTCAAGCAATAAGAATAAGAATATTTTCCATTCCAGAAAACAGAGTTGAGAGAAAGTCCTGATCCATTATATTATTTTGTTTGGAATCTATTATGTTGGATTGGTTGAGTTAATTGCCCTGAACAACCACATTAATATATAATCAAGGGATAATTAAACTTGCAACATACACAGCCAATGTCGTGAGTCACATGATTAAATTGAAAATAATTTTCCCTCCATCCCATTAATGTTGTGATTTTTTTTGGGCATTTGTTTAAGGAGTATAATAATTTAATGGATAGTGGATTGAGGATATAATACTTTAATGTATAGTGATTAGTTGTATTAATAGTGTGTGTAGGGTGTGTGTGGGCCTCATATGTATATATTAATTATTTTATGTGGTTCACAAGTACCCAAAAAGGAAAGAGTCATAACTTCTTTGGGATGAAAGGAGTATTTTTTTGGGAAAAAAAATAATACGCCATTCGTCCCATATTTACTTGCAACGTTACTGTAGATACAAAATTTAAGAAAAGTTATTTTTTTGACAAATTTTATTGACTTTTGGAGGGTATTGTAGTATTTTTAGGTTAAAAAAAATTATAAAGTATGTTATGTGTGTTAGGTGAGAGTGGTAAATCTGTAATTTAGATATTTTTAAGGTTAGGAATTGATGCGATATTTCCTATTTTGAATGATGCAATTTAATGTGGGATGGATGAAAATGGAAAAAGTATGAAATTTAATGTGGAATGAAGGGAATATATATTATTATGGGATTTGATAATTTTACATTTACATTACCTATTTTCTTGAATCAGGCTTGAACTTTTAATTTTATTGAACATAAAAACCTGTTCAAACTTGTTTGATATTTTATCGAACCAAGATGACAATAGTGAAAATTCATGTGTTTGCTCTTATTTTCTTGATAATTGTGTGTTTCGCTCTTAAGTTGAGATGAAGCAAGTTATTTCATTAAAAGACAAGAATCAAATGCTATGATGGTCATTTGAGCTATTTTTAGAATGAAAACAAGATAAAAATGGTCAGAATCAGAAGGGGACCAATTTGAGGTACGTTCGGTTGGATTGTATACTAAAAGCCTAGCTTTAGTATGAACAATGTTATAACAATTTATTTGAAATGAGAATCATTGATCAAATGATTGCGTCTTATAATTTATTTATATGTCCGATGCAATAGTCCACTTGCTTTATACTGTAGATAATATGTTGTGCGATAACACGCGGAAGATCATATTATCGGCATGATAACAAGGTTGAGTGGTACTACTATCGGATGAGATATTAATAAATGGAGTTGTCAGTAACTTAATTAATTAATGAGCTTTGTATATATTAAACATGGGGAGATTAACAGACTCATAATTAAAAGGAGCCCAAAACGTAATTTTAGGATTAGAGCAATAGTGCAGTAATAATATTTTAGTGGAATATATTATTATTATTATTGGACTTAAGTATAAGTTTTGGGCTAAACTTGGTCTAATGGAGGCCCGACTCTAATTTCTCCTCCTGGTCCCTATTGTAGCCCATAAATAAGTCAACTCAGCTGTCAGGTAACCCTACTTGATCACGCCTAACTGTGAGAAGGGAAAGGAAACAACAGATTGAGAGGATCTTGAAGATCGTCGCCCTCACGACGTCGTAATTGGACTTGGGAATAAAGCAGAAGATCAAGAGGTCATTTGCTGCTACTGTTCGTCAGGTTCCACAATTTTTCTAAACTCTTGTGTAACTCCAAACTGGTTGTGTTAGACATTGTTGGAAAGCCACAAAAGAGGATTGTTTTAGTGCGTAGATCACTCAAATCAGAGATCAAATGAGAGAGTTATACCCAAAACGGTGAGGCTATGTGTGCTACAGGCGAGAATTCTTTCTCTTCTTCAACATACCCTAGTGAAAGATAAAATGATTTTATGTTCTTATTTCCACTGATATAAAATCATATGGAACCTAACGGTTCACATTAACCAAACTATCGAATGCCAACACGTTTGACTACCTTCACAGCTGTTTGACCAGGGGTCAAAGTCGAACGATGGTCGGATGGCACACCTGGGGGTCCGTCAAAATGCCGACGTCTTGTTCGACTATAGTTCAACCAATTCAGCCGCAACTTAACCAATAGCACAATTCGAACGGGCATGTGGGGCGGCTTCAGATCTGTACTTTTACACCTCTAGTGCATGTTTGTGCGTGATTTTACTTAGAAAGCTCATTAAAGATCAATTGAAAAGGTTTGGAGTGTAAAAGGAATACAATTCACATCTAGAAAGATAATATCCTACATTAGAGCAATTCTTACCATCATCCATACCATCCCGTCATTCGCTGGAGCTGTGGAGATTCGTCTGTCGAATCAAGTGAAGATCTAATAGGAGAATTTAAGACGGAGAAGGATGCGATTACTCTTGCATCTAGAGTTTTTATCATTTCCTAATATATTTTGTAATTTTCTAGACTTATAGGAAAGATCTACCAACAACCATGATTGTTCTTTACAACATCATGGGCTAGAACCATTTTGGTTGTTCTATAAATTATAAAGGTTTTATAATTTAATTGCCTATTCTTTTATATTTCCATATGATGTGAGAGACCTGGTTATAGTTCAGGTTAATGCTAAGTTGATGGACATTGTGGCGCACCAAGCTATCTCTGGAGTGTGCTGTAGAAGAGGTTATTGGAGTGCTATAGTTCAATTGCATGCTGCGGGGATTCGGCTTAATCTTGACATGATACTATACCCCGGGCAGCAGTAGCAACAGGAGAATATACAGTGATGGGAGTTTTCTCACACACAATTAATATCCAAGTATGAAGGATGCAATTGTAGCTTAGATAAGCAATCAAGTTATATTTACCGAACCTAAAGGACGATTGATTATCGATTTATTATTATTTAAATTAAAAAAACTATTGCTGGTAATTTAGATGAAGAGTAATGTTAATCTAATAAACAAAGAATTAAATAACTTATAAAAATAAAGACTATAGAGAATATACGAGAGTTGATAAGTGAGAAGATAGGTAGCTCTCCGGTCATCCAGTTCACCAATTAATCTCCCTTCCGTATGAGAATGTCTGACTCTACATTATGGACTGTGGACACATCACTAAGCCATGCAAATCTACTCTATAGACATAAGTAAATATGTGTGTAACACATGTGAATCACCTCGAAGTAAGAGCGTAATTATACCCCTCTTTCTAGGTATTATCAATATAAATTATTTCCCGTGCACTAAGTACTCTAACCCGATATGATCTCCCTTTATAGATTCTATATAATTATTCTTTTATCCTACTTACTAATCTGAATTCAATTCAATTAACCCTAGATGTGGGCGCTGTCGCTTCTCGCTCCGTCTTGAATCTTCACTTGGTTTTCTCTTGATTCACAGCATGAATCTCTTTCTAAAGCTCTTACGGATGGATTAGGGTATAAAATACGTGAATTATCACTCTCATCAAATCCCCAAACTTACATGTTGCTCGTCCCGAGGCAACGAACTCAAAACAAAGGCAATAGAGTGTGATTCACAAGATCCTCATACATGCACAACTTAATAATACATGCAATTTCATCAAATTAGAACATGCAATTATCATACTTTTCATCCATCTAAGAACATCAATCAATAACAATACTTGTACGAGTGCTAAGTCATCTAGCTCACTAGGTAAGTGTTTACTCTCGCTCTCAAGTATAAATGATCTACACTTTAAGGGTTATTATATACGCTCTTAATCAATCCTTATAGCCGCGTAACCATAAGCTTGGCAAAGGTCTAAAAAAATCAATTCATAATCCTTTCAATACTAAGATCACAAAGGACTTGTCTTATGGGTTGTAATGTTAGCTCTTTGGTAAAGGTAGGAGAATTTAGGTAAAGTGACTTAATTCACTAGTAGAGAATTACATTGAAGTTTTGCTTTTCATCAAGCATCCTCATTCTTCTCCATCATCATTCTCATGATCTTCGCGATTTATCTTCTCCTTCTTTTCCTTAAAATCAACATCTTATTTCTTCAAAATATAAGGGTACCAATTTTGGGCGCTACCCTTCTAAGCAGTCGGGGTATCAGTTTCAGGCACTACCCCTGGACAGGATCTAACCACAATCTTTCTTCACTAGCATAATTTTCCTTCTTTTCATTCTTTAATTTCATCACAAGAAATTTATTCACCTCAAATCTCTACTAGTAAATAGGATATTCAAAGCTAAAACAAAGGTAATAAAAGCTATTTATCACCGGCTTTTGAAAAAAAAAAGCTTTAAAAGGCTCAAAAGGGCTTCCAATAATATGCACATTATAATGTAAGGTAAATTTTTGGCTAAGTGGCTCAATTATCAATAATGGCCTAAGATCATCTCCTAGTATATCTATTAATCATGAATCTCAAACAAGACTCCAAACCAAGTTCTAGAATACAAACCTATGAATGATTCTCTCATGAATAAACTATCATACATTGATGTAGCATGATAACAAGACTCAAATTCTCACAAGGACAATAGATTTCCTAAGCACTCTTCAAACATGCAATCAATATCAATTTTCACATAATCTACAAGTAACAAAAAAAATACATGCCTTTCTTTAACAAAATCAACATGTGTAAAAAATAAATGCACATGCATATCAATGAGTCAATGTCAAACATCAATCATCATCAAATGTACAGGTATCCATCAACACCAACAGTATCATCAATACAGTACATACCACTCACGCATAAATCTCATAAAATCTAAATCATACACCAATCGAGCCCCAACCAGTTAAGTAAAAAAGAGAATGGAGATGAGAGGAATCAGACAAAGAGAAAAACCTGGCGCACTCTACTCCTCTGGAGCATATCATCATCACTAATCTCCATGCACCATAAATCAAAATCCCTCTGAAGAACCCAAAGCTTCCTATCAACCTCTCGATAGTTTGCTTGCATCTCTCCCAACCTTCTATCCATAGCATCATACCTCAAGTTGAGTACAACATAGTTAGTATTCGCCAAAGCAAGTTGGCGATTCATCTCCTGCTGGTTCTTATTCAATATGTCAAAGTGCTAATTCATCATCCTGAATTGCTCTCTATAGAAGAGATCCTGAGCCTGCCAGAAATTATACTGCTACTCCTGTAGTGGTGGCTGCATCGGAGGAATACCCATCTCTAGAATGTTGTGAGGCATCTCCATATGTACCTCAGGAATCGGCTGCTCAAACGATTGATGCGGTCCAAACTGCTGCTTCTGGTGTGGTGGCTTGTCTTTTTAAAACTCCGGCTCTCCCACAAGAATCATATCAAGATCGAGATGCACACCCTGAAGATGCATATCTACCAAAGTTCGTCAATCTCCATTAACATAATATGTAGTGGAGATTGCAATGTGGGGAGGAGTGTTTATCAACTTGTTCGCATTGATCTGAACCATAGTGAGATCAATAGGAGAGAAGGGCATCTTAAAAGAAATAGGATTCATCCCTCAGATGAACATCCATGCCTCATCTTCCCTTCGAGCCAAGTTCATCCTCACACATGCCGACAGAATCAAATCTGGCTCACCAATCACTAGCCTGTACCTAGATAAATTCCTATAGTAATGCTCGGCCAACAGTGTGATCAAACCTCCAATATTCACCTTCTGAAACGTATGCGAAGTAAACAATACAGCTGCTGCAAAACATAAGCCCCCAGGTTGAAGTGAACCCCATTCATCATACACCATAGGACGTATAACTCTCCTATCGGAATACACTCGCCCTCAGCTCTGGCAAAGGTGGTGTATCTGAGGATTCTATCCATGTACACGATCACTGGATTTTGAATGAAATCAGTAATCTTTGGGGATCATAAGCTCCTTGCAAACCCATAATCAACCTCCAAAACTCATCAGCAATAAACCATATGTCCTCTTGCATCGATACATTCTCCAAGTATCCAAACATCCTATTGAACTGACTAGCATACAAATATCTCAATTCCTCTCCAAGTCAGAACCATGCTGATGTAGGAAGAAAGAAATCCTCACGAATCAGCTCTAAAGTACATAGCATCTCCGCTGTGATATGGAAGTACGTCTCCCTCTTCAAATCCATGAAACTGCTGATTCCCACTTGGTTGAACATCTACCTAATATCATTAATAATGTCCATCTCCACCATGGCTTCATCATCTTGGTAAAACTCAGACTCAAAAACAATATTATTTATCATATCAAGCTAAAACACTAGCTAGAGAACAACTACTTAGACTCTAAAATCAAGTCTATATAACTCCGCTCACACTATAAAAGAAAATAACACTGAACACTAGGCAAATTGCAAAAAAATTGGCACATCAAAACTGGTTGAAATTTTAATATACCGCAAAAAATCAACTCCCCTAGCAAACATTACAAAGAAAATATTATACTCTTGGTGCTATAATGAGGTAAGAACATCATACATACCCCCAAACTTAGTAGAAACTACAGTCGAAACTAAGTTCGCAAAGAGATGTAATTGCCGATTAGTAAGCACCTTAAATATACAAAATTTCTTACACACACAAAATAAATAAAATAATAAAATAGGAGGTAAGCCCCCAACAGACACTCATGTTTAACATCGGAAAGTCACGACGGTACCAGTTAAATGGAAGTATCTTCAAAGATAACGCAAGCATCATCCGGTGACTTAAAGTGCTTCAATCGATGCCCATTTGCCACTATGATGTCTCCGTCCTTGTCCATTATCTCAAAACTCCCCCCCCCCCCCGCAGGCTCTATGTATAATGAACGGTCTCGTCCACTTCAATTTCAATTTCCTGCAAAAAGCTTCAATCGAGAGTTAAAAAGTAATACCTCATCTCTTTCCTTGAACTCCTTGAAAGGGATCTTTAAATCATGTGATTTCTTCATTCTCTCCTTATAGATCACCGAGTTCTTGAAAGTTTGACTTCTAAACTCATCCAATTGATTGATGTGAGTCAACCTTAAGTACTTAACCTTCTTAATGGATAAGTTCAAACTTCTCACAGTCCAAAAAGTCTTATGTTGAATCTCTACGGGTAAGTGGCATGGTTTTCCATAGACGATTTGATAAGGTGATATTCCTATCACAGTCTTGTATGAAGTACGGAACCCCCATAAGACGTCATCGAGCTTCATAGCCTAATCCTTCTTATTAGTCCCGACTACCTTTTCTAGGATTAGTTTCACTTGATGCTTAGAAACTTCTGCTTGCCCATTCGCTTGAGGATGATAGGGTGTAATAATCCTATGCTTAATACTATAATCCATGAGTATCTTCTCAATAAGCATATTGACGAAGTGTGAGCCTTCATAACTTACTAGCGCTCTAAGAACTCCATAGAATGCGAAAATATGTTTCTTCATGAATAACAAGACCGTCTTTGCATCATTCATGCGAGTAGGAATAACCTCCATCCACTTAGAAACAAAATCAACAGCAAGCATGATGTATATGAATTCATTAGATGGGGAAAAGGGCCCCATAAAATCAATTCCCCATACATAAAAAATTTCTGCCACAATGCTTGGCTGAAGTGGCATCTTATCCCTTTCGCTTGTATTTCCCATCCTTTAACATCTATCGCATATCGCTACATAGGATTCACAATCTTTAAATAAGGTAGGCCAATATAAAGCGGATTGTAGTACCTTATCTGCTGTCTTTTGAGCTTTGAAGTGCCCCCCGTTAGGTTGTGCATGGCAAAAATTAAGAACACTCTCTATCTCCATCTCAGGCACACACCTACAGACGATAGAATCCGTTCAAATTTTGTAGATGAATGGATCATACCATATGAAAGACTCTACATCTCTCTTGAATTTAGCAAGTTGATACCTATTGAGACATTTAGGAATTTCACCCACTGCAATCTAGTTGACATAATCCGTATATCATGGATCAATTCCTTGCGCAGTTACTACACAAGCTTGCTCCGCTCCTTCAGCAAACACTGCCATAATCTTCTCATCCGGGAACATCTCTTCAATGTATTCGAATGGCTCATCACAATGCCCCCTTGTCTCTAACCTTGATAGGTGATCCACCAAAATATTCTCTGTTCCTTTCTTATCTCGGATCTCCATATCGAACTCTTAGAAGAAGGATCCATCAAATTATCCTTGGCTTAGCTTCCTTCTTGTCCATCAAGTACCAGATCGCAAAATGATCCATGTATACTATAGTCTTCATATCAACCAAATACTGACGAAACTTGTTGAAAGCATACACAACAGCTAAAAACTCCTTTTCAATAACTGTGTAATTCTTTTGTGCAGTATCACAAGTTTTACTCGCATAATAGATGGCGCAAAACTTCTTCTCCCTCAGCTGCCCAACCACACCACTCCAAGTGATAGATCACTTGCATAAAACATAAGTACAAATGACTGAGTCCAATCTGGTGTGACAAAGATAGGTTCAGTAATAAACACCTCTTTCAAAACTTGAAAAGCTGTTAGACATTCTTCATAAAAAACAAAAGGAACATCCTTTTCATGTAAGTGAGATAAAGGCTTGGAGTATTTTGAGAAGTCTTTGATAAATCTTCTATAGAATCCGGCGTGTCCAAGGAAGGACCGCACTCCTTTCTCATTAGTAGGTGGTGGAAGCTTCTCAATCGCCATGACCTTTGCTCTATCAACCTGCAGTCCCTTAGCCGAAATACGATGCCCAAGAACAATCTCATCTCTAACCATGAAGTGGAACTTTTCCCAATTCAAGACAAGATTAGTTTCTTGACATCTCTTCAAAATAGTAGATAGGTTGGACAAACAAATATCAAAGGAAGAACCAAAAATAGAAAAATCATCCATAAACACCTCCATGATTTTCTCTATCAACCCATTAAACAATCCAAAAGGCATTTTCCTAAAAGCAAAGGTTCCATATGGGCAAGTAAAAGTGGTCTTTTCCTGATCCTCGAATGCAATGATGATTTGATTATAACCCGAATATCCATCTAAGAAACAATAAAATTCATACCCTGCTAAACAATCCAACATTTTATCCATGAAAGGAAGAGAAAAATGGCCTTTACATGTATTATCATTCAATTTCCTATAACCCGTACACACACTCCGTCCCGTAGGAGTCCTAGTGGCCAATGTTTCCCCATCATCTACTTTTACAATAGTCATGCCCCCTTTTTAGCTACAACATGCAATGGATTCACGTAATTGGATAAATAATTTCTGCATCTAACCACATTAAGATTTGCTTTCTAATCACTTCTTGAATCGTGGGGTTAACCCTCCACTGATTCAGAATACATCCTTTATCTTCATCTAGCAACCTAATTTTATGCATATAATACGATGGACTAATAACTTTCAAATCATCAAGAGACCATACAATAGCAGACTTATATTTTCTAAGCACATCCAACAAATCCTCGAGTTGCTCATTAGTCAGAGAAGAAGATACAAGTACCGGATAAGTTTCATTGTCGCGTAAGAAGGCATACTTCAAGTGTTCCAGTATTTGTTTCAACTTCTCCTACTTTTCTTCTTTCGGTGTGCTCTCTCTATGTAGATACTTCCTAGTCCACTTCACCTTTTCAAACTTGGTCCTTTGTAGCTCATACCTATCATCACACAACGCAAGTAAGTTTTTAAGAAATTCAATACATACCTCATTGGAGAGCTCATCTAGCTCCGTAGTGGGGAAAAGTAAGAGATTCTGCCAAGCATGTCTCCAAATGGTCATTTGAAAGAGTCAAGGACATGTTTTCCTTTACAATCTCCTCCGCCACGTCCATCTTGTAACATTGTGTCTCCATAGGCATCTTCATTGCTTTGTCGAGATTGAACAGAACCTCTTCATTGTCAATGCGAAGTCTAAGTTCCCTCTTTTTAACATCTATCATAGCTCTAGCTGTGGCAAGGAATGGCCTCCCTAAGATCAGAGGGACATTATCCTTGTCATCTTCCATCTCTAGCACAAAAAAATTCACAAAAAAGATAAGCTTATCGACTTTCATAAGTACATCTTCTATCACCCCTTTTGGAAAAGTCATGGACCTATCTGCCAATTGTACAGCCACTGTTGTGGGAGCAAGCTCCCCCAAACTAAACTTCTTAAATATAAATAAGGGCATCAAGTTGATGCTTTCACTAAGATCGCACAAAGCTTTTCGTGTCGACCCCTTTCCAATTTCACATAGAATAGTGAAGCTTCCCAGATCTTTCAACTTCACTGGCAGCTTCCTCTGAATGGTGGAGCTGTAGTTCTCAAATAGATTGACACTTCAAATCTGTTCAAGCTCTTCTTTTTCAATATTATATTCTTTAAAATCGGGCATAATATGGAATCTCCAGGATAGCTTCGGAGAAAGGAATGTTCAAGCTTATCTTGTTCATGATATCCAAAAACCTCTTGAACTTTTCTTCCAACCCATTCTTTACTAACCAGTAAGAAAACGGAGGAGGCATCTTAGTTTTGGGGATTCCCCACTCATCGTGTTCGACCTCTTTCGATTTATCCTTCTCGGCTCTCAATCGCTTGGCTCCTTCCCACTTCTTCTCCACTATCTGCTCAGTATTCTGCTCTTGTGATGGTACCGAAGTGTTCTGAACTACAGGTGTAATGTCCTGTATGGAAGTCGGTATCAACAGACCTTGCTCAACCTCTGCTTGACCAAAAGGGTTTGGTCGAGCGACTGATAATGGTCGAACGAGGTGCCTGTATTCTAATTTTAACTGTTCAAGTGTACAGCAGTCTGCTCGACCTTCGCTCGACCAGACAGGTCTGGTCGAGCAGTAATGTTCTGGTCAAGCGGGGTGTTTGTACTCTGATCGTGACTTTTTATGGCCTCAGAATGCCGCTCGACCTCAACTCGATCAAATGGTTTGGTAGAACGAGGACACGACCTCTTTTTTCTGCTACTGGTAGCATCGGACCTTCATACTGCGTTCCTGACCTCAAAGAGATGGCATTACAAGATTTTGGGTTTGTTATGATTTGAGAAGGAAATTTACCTTTCTCAACTGTCTGCGTAAGCTTATTCATATTCCCAACCGTCTCTCCCATCAAAAAAGTAAGATCTTTCATCTGCTTTGATAATTCATCATGATTTGAGTCTATCTTTGCTTCCAAACGATCCACCCTTGTATCGTTCCTAGCCACATATCGGTTCGCAGTATCTTCCAAACTAGGTTTTCCTTCCTTGATCTTAGCACCCGGATCAACACCCATAGGAGGTTTGATTGTTATATTCAGATTACTCCATGAAAATTCCAGACTTCTTGATTGTTTATAATTACCCTGGGGTCCACAATTATTGTAGTTCCCTTGGTAATTCGGGTTTTCTTATTTTGAAACCTAGTTCCTTGAATACTTTATCCCATGCCGTAGTTTGCTTCTTCAAATTCCTCTTGGATCGGTCTTTCTTCACCAACATCCTGCTACATCATCATTGGTACTCTCTGCGATATCTCCGTTATTTGCTTTTGCTGGGATTCCAGTAGCTTGCTGATATTCGTGAATCTAGAAGCGAACTCATCTTCTCTACTTGACTTTACCATAGTGTGCTCAACCTGCGCTACCTTTCCAAGTACATAGGTTCCCCTCACTCTATCAGTTGGTCAATCTCTTGAATTCATCAAAATATCCTCAAAAAGTTTTTCGGCCTCAACGGATATCTTTGTAAGCAATGCTCCATTTGATGAAGCATGCAATAAAACACGAGAATCATAATCCAACCTGTTGTAGAATATACTGATGTATTGAACTTTAGACAACCCATGTTGTGGACACTTCCGTAGCATGTCCTTGAACTTATCCCAGGCTTCATGAAATTTCTCTCCACTACCGATAGCAAATTGATTGATGTCTTACTTCATTCTAAATACCTTTGAAGGTGGCATGTATCTTTCCAAGAACTTCACTTTCAATCGCTCCCAGGTAGTGCATTCAGCAGCACTAAGAGTGTCGTACCAGTCTCTCGCTCTTTCAGTGAGTGAAAATTTAAACAGTATGATCCTCCTTGCATCTTCATGAGTTCTTGCATCTTTTTGTGTACTTGCATAACCAAGAAACTTATTAAGATGTTGTAGAGGATCCTCGAAAGTTCCCTAGAGAAGAAGCCCCTTTCTATCACGTGTTGGATTGTATACTAAAAGTCTAACTTTTGGTATGAACAATGTTATAACAAGTTATTTGAAATGAGAATCATTGATCAAATGATTGCATCTTATAGTTTATTTATAGGTTCGATGCAATAGTCCACTTACTTTATACTGTAGATAATATATTGAGCAAAAACATGCGGAAGATCATATTATCTGTTTTCTTATAAAGTATAAACAGTTGCTCATCGAGATAGACGGAGACTCTCTATCGGGATGGTTGTAGTGTGATTTGGTATTAGTTTGTCTTGACTATAGAATCACATTAGTGCACCTTGTGTGTATTGAGCAGGATCGCTTGAGATCGTTCGACTTATACTGACTATATAGGAGAACTTGATCTCAGTTATTATGGATGTTCGTGCTCTTAATCCATATACAATAACCTCGACACGTAAGGCAGTATGTATTTCTTTGATTCATCAATGAGTGAGATTTACATGTAATTAAATCAATAAATTGGGTGAGTTGGGAAGTAGTGTTGTCTCTATAGTGTGTTGTTGATTGTAGAAGGAATCCGTGCCCGAAATAGGTTGATGATGTCCCCTTGAGGAGCTCATAAGAATTATAATGTAAACCCTGCAAATGAATTTATTCTGTCATGATAATGAGGTTGTGTGGTACTACTCTCGGATGAGATATTTATTAATGGAGTTGTCAGTAACTTAGTTAATTAATGGGCATTGTATATCTCAAATATGGGGAGATTAACAGGCTCATAATAAGGAGCCCAAAACATAATTTTGGGATTAGAACGGTAGTGCAGTAATAATATTTTAGTGGTATATATTATTATTATTGGACTTAAGTATGAGCTTTGGGCTAAGCTTGGATACTTAAGCTCAATGGAGGCTCAACACTAATTTCTCCTCCTGGTCCCTGCTGTAGCCCATATATAAGTCATCTCAACTATCTGGAAACCCTAATCTAACTGATTAATCATGTCTAACATTATGATGAGGGTTCAAGAACAGCAGATCTCGAAGATCGTTGCCCACACGACGTTGAGATTGGACTTAGGAATACAGCAGAAGACCGAAAGGTTGTTTGCTGCTGCTGTTCGTCAACTTCCATGATTTTTATAAAATTTTTTAGTTCTCCAAATTGTTCGTGTGATATACTGACGGAAATCCATTGAAGAGAGAATCATTTTGGCATGTAGATCACTTAAATCTGAGATTGGATGAGAGAGTTATGCCCAAAACGGTGAGGCTGCACGGGCTGCCGGTGAGAATTCTTCATCTTCTTCAACATACGCTGGTGAAAGGTAATGCGTTTCTATGTCTCTTGTTTCTGCTAATTTAGAAACGTATGGAACCCTAACAGTTCACGATAACCAAATGATCGAACACCAATAATATTATGCTGATAAGAGCGGGATGAAGATCAAAATCAGCATCGGCTTCCCACGCTCCTAATAGCACCATGTTGTCCCTCCGTTATTCTTAAAGACTTCACGGATGACAACATTGTGTGTATTAACCCTATCTTGGGCCATGTTGACTGCTCCTGCTTTCGATTTGTCTCCGGTTGCATCTTCAATCGCTTTCGAGTTCAACACTTCAACTTCAACTCCTAGAATAAGAGCTATAGTTGCTTCCACATTCTTGTTCTTCTTCTTCTTTGCCTTCTTCTTCCTCGACGATGCTCCAATTTCCGGATCAAAAGGCGCTATTGTTTCTCCCTTCGACCTAGTGTGCATACACCTAAGAAAAATTAAGCGTTAGAAATTAAAGACAAGTATGGAGTAGTTTCAATTACAATAAAAATAATAAAATTGATAAGGACAACCATCCCCAACAACGGTGCTAGAAACTTGATGGGCGTTTTCTCAACACACGATTAATCCCCAAGTATGAAGAATGCGATTGTAGCTTAGATAAGCGATCAAGTTATATCTATCGAACCCAAAGAACGATTGATTATCAATTTATTATTATTTAAATTAAAAGAAACTATTGTTGGCCATATAGATAAAGAGTAATGTTTAATCTAATAGACAAAGAATTAAATAACTAATAAAAATAAAGACTGTAGAGAATAAACAAGAGTTGACAAGTGAGAAGACAGGTAGCTCTTCGGGTCATCCAGCTTCACCAATTAATCTCCCTTCCATACGTAAATGTCCGACTCCGCCTTGTGGATTATAGATGCATCACTAAGCCATGTAAATATACTCTATAAACACAATTAATTATGCATGTAACATATGTGAATTACCTCATTGCAAGAGCGTAATTATACCACCCCTTTCTAAGTACTATCATTAACAATTATTTCATGTGCACTAAGTACTCTAACACGATATGATATCCCTTTATAAGTTCTATATAATTATCCTCTTTATCCTACTTACTAGCCCAAATTCAACTCAATTAATAAGTATTCATATAAGATAGTTCTAATAAAGCGTCGGAGTCCCCTCACTTAGAATCATAATATAAAATCCTACTCAGCAGTGAACGCACTCAATCATTAACCAAGATACGTATTCAGACTCTACATAATAGTTAAAGATGTACAAAACAACTTTGAGTATGAATTAATAAAGGATAGTGTTTAAATAAAATAAATCCACAAGTAGTGTTGTAAAGAGTATATACACGAAAGTTCAATTAACTAGATAAAACCTTTATAACCCTAAAACTACCAAATCGGTTCTAACGCATGACGCTTCAAAGAACGTTCATGGGGTTTGGATAGATCTTACCCATAGTCTTGAAATTTACAAGAAAGATTAAGTTGCGAAGTAAACCCTAGATGTGGGCGCCGTCGCTTTTTGCTCCATCTTGAATTTTCACTTGGTTCTCACTTCATTCGCTGCACGAATCTCTCTCTACAGCTCTTGCAGATGGAGTTAGGGTTTGGACATGGTGTAGGATGGATGTGTAATCTAACTCTCTTCGTGATGTGATCGACATCCATTTTTATACTTGTAAAACTCTCCTTACGGACCTTTACTGGGCTTTTTCTTGGAAAATACGTCTTCACGCACAGGAGGGTCAGAATTATGAAAAATTGGTATGCACGTCCCTGCTCGATCAAAACTGGCGAGGTCAAGCGGACTTCGGCCAGGTCGAGCGGTGGTCGAGCAGCCTCCTTGTTCTCTAAAATTCTATACAGACCCTCGCTCGACCAGATTCAACCTCACTCGACCAAACAATATTGGTCGAGCGGCTCCTCTTGAGGTCAAACGGTGTCTCAAAACTCGTGTTTTCCGATTCAGAGCACTTCTGACCTATTTTCCTGTATAAATATGCTCAAATAGCCTCAGTAGCATCTGATTCATGGATTTTCCATAAACATACCGATTTGTCTTGATAATAGCCCAAATCATACTCAATTTCCACACAAATCAGAGCTTAAAATACGTTAATTATCACTCTCATCATATAGCACCCACAATATAAGGAGCATGATCATGAGATGCATGGAGAGGTGCCCTTTGAGCAGCCTGACATGGAGATTCCTCATCCACACTAGCAGGAGATGCGACCACTCTACCACAGTAGTGCTAGCGTTGGGCGGTCCCGATGAGTTCTATAGAGAGCAATTTAGATTGATGAATGAGTATTGCACCAAAATGAACAACATCCAAATTGAGATAAATCGCCAGTTGGGATTGTTGTCTACCAGCTATGTTGCGCTCGACCTGCTCTACAATGTTTTGCAAGCCAATTATATTGCCATGGATGGAAGGTTGGAGGAGCTAAGGAGGGATTTCGATGAGTGGCGCATGGGTGATGATGATGATCCACCGCAGCAGTGAGCACCAGGTGTTATTGATTTTTATATGATTCATCTCATTCCCCTTCTCTTTTTTTCTTTGCTGGATGGGTATTTGTAGTGTGAGTGGCATATATTTATGATATTTTGATTCTTGTGTTAGTGGTTTGTACTAAATTTGGTATTATGGGGTTTTGGATTTGTATTGATAGATTGGATTTGTGGATGTGGTTGTTATGAATTGTTTGAAATTGTTGACTGTTGTTATGAATTGTTTGAAATTGTTGACTATTTGAACAAGCATGTGACATTCGTACTTTATGCATGTTGATTTTATTGATAAGGAGAATGTATGATCTTATTGATTACTTATAGTTTATGCAAAGATTGATCTTGATTATACGCTTTGAAGAGTGCTTAAGGATTCTATACCTATGTGAGATATTTAAGCCTATTGAGATCATTCAACATCAATGCATGATAGTTTATTTTTGAGAGCATAGTTTGTATAACCGTATTTTAGAACTTGTCTTGGAGTCTTATTTTAAATATGTGATTGATAGATATTAGGACATGATCTTAGGCCAATTTTGTTTTATGAGCTACTTAGCTAAATTTTACTTTCCTTTATTACATTAAAATTATTGGAAGTCTCGTTGAGTCTTTAAGATTTTTCTTTGTCAAGTCTCTGATATAAGCCTTTTTTTACCTTTTACATGAGCCTTCAATACCCTATTTGCTAGTAGAGATGGTTGAGGTAAATAAATTGCTATTGAAGAATAAAAAGTATAAGGAAGAAAAGTTTAATGAAAGTAAAGAAAATACATGGTTAAATCTTGCTTAGGGATGGTAGTTCTTAAAATCGGTACCCCATTTTCTGTGAATGGTAGTACCTAAAACTGGTACCCTTATGTTCAAAAAGAAGAAATGATGTTGCCTCCAAGTGAAGAAGGTGAAAAGAAGAATCAAAAGTTCATGAGAATGAAGATGGAGAAAGAGAAATAAGTTGTTTGGTGAAAAGTAAAGCTCCAAGGTAATTCTCTACTAGTGAATTAGTCACTTTACCTATATTTTCCTACATTTACCAAAGAGCCAACATTACAACCCAAAAGCAAGTCCTCTACGATCCTATTAGTGAAGCAGTTATGAGTTGATAGTTAAGACCCTTGCCAAGCCTATAGTTACGCGGATGTATGAATTAATTATGAGTGTATATGCCAACCCTTATGAATATAAAACTTTTACACTTGAGTGCGAGAGTAAACACTATCCTAGTGAGCTAGATGACTTGAGCACTCCGAAGAGTATTATAGTTGAGTGATGTTTTTATATGAATAAAGTGTATACTATGAGTAATACATATTTTGAGTTGATAAGATTACATGTATAGGTATGGGGTATGCGTGTTTTGTTGACCTTGTGAATTTCACACTCTCTTTCCTCTTATTTTATATTTCGTTGCCTTGAGACGAGCAACAGGTAAGTTTGGGAGTTTGATGAGAGTTAAAATTCACATGTTTAAAGCTCTGATTTTCTTGATAAATGTGTGTGTTTTGCTCTTAAGTTGAGACGAAGCAGTTTCTCTCGTTAAAAATCAAGAATCAGATGCTATGATGGTCGTTTGAGCTATTTTTGGCAGAAAACAAGATAAAAGTGGTAAGAATCAGAGGGGGATCAATTTGGAGATCCGTTCAACCACCTACACAGCCGTTCAACCAGGGGTCCAAGTCGAACGGTGGTGGAACGCACACCTGGGGATCCGTCAGATCGCCGAAGTCTTGTTCGACTATTTCAATAGCAGTTCGACCAACATCATAAGTCAAACGGGCATTCGGAGCAGCTTCAGATCTGTACTAAGTAAAATTATCTTACACTCATTCCATTTTTCTTAAATAGAAATAATTTTCATTTTAGTTTATCTCTATATTGAATTTGTACACAATTTAATTAATTAATTAATTTATTAATTATTATTATTATTTCATTAGAATTTTCTAAACAAATATCTTTACAAAGATTATATGAATTCAATTTTCTCATCATCATTTAACACGTAGCATACCATATTTTTCAATTTTTTTAATATTAAAAAAAATTACATTAGTACTTTTTTTATGGAAATAAACAACACTACAAGAAATTATCGAATTACCGATGGATTTACCGATGGAATAAATACGTCGGTAATTAACGACGAATTAGCGATGGATTACCGATATTTTATTGATTTAATATGATTTATTTTTAAAAAATCATCATAAGAAATTTCCGATGAGTTTTACGACGGATTACCGACAGAATTAGCGATGAATTATTTTTTATTGGTAAATCCGTCATTATTTTGGAAGGATTAAATCCCAGAAAATTATCGACGACTATTTTCCGTCGATAAATATTATAAATTTTATTTAAAAAAATTAATTTGAGTTTTTAATTTACCGACGAATTTTTCGTTGGTAAATATATTAAAATATTTTTTAAAAAAACATAGTTTTAAAGTTATTGATGACTTAATCCGTTGTTAAATTAAAGACTCAAATTAAAATTTTATAAAATAAAAATTTTACCGACGGATTAAATCCGTAGATAACATAAAAACTAAGTATTAGAAAAAGTATTAGGGCTACTACCTCTATTATGAATCACCAGCCCTAAAAACAAATACACCCCTCTTCCCCTCTCTTCCACTCTGGCCGCTGCTACAGCCGCCATTCATTCTTGCCTCCGGTCACTTTCATCGCCGTTATTGTAGTCGGTCACTCTTGCTGCTGCTCCTCCCCTAGTTAGTTTGCTTTTTGAGTGGGTGTAGTGTTTGATTTTTTATGATAATGGAGGAAGTAATGGAGCACTAGGTCAACGAAAAATCGAAGTTAAATCCGTCCTCTTGTACACTAATTCAACGAAACACGGGTATTCCCTCTTTAATTTATGTGTCATTGGATGATTTCTCCATTTAATTAGGGAGGGAGATGTATTGAAAGACACGAACCGAGGGGCGATTACTGAACCCTAACATTTATTTTTCTGCTGCTTTGCTGTTTTTCTTAAGCAGTTTCAGTAGAGTGAGTGCCGATCGTCTTCCTCCTTGGTCCAAGCAACTTTGTTTGTGTGTGCTTTCTCACAGCAAGGTGACCTTCCCATTACGACCTCTAATAACTAACGCCTCCTTCAACACCACCCCTTTTTATTTAGACAATTTTATTTTTTGTATGTAGTCATATATGTGTGTGTGTGACAGTGTGTGAATACCCCCATTCTTTTGATTTCTTCTTTTAGTATTTATTTTGTTCTTTTAGTTGAGATAGTTTTTCGGAGGATAATCAGAAAGTCTAGCCTTGGTGTTCTTGAATCTTGAGCATCAGGGCCAGCCCCTTTTCTTGATGTGGAGTTCTCTATATATGCACACATATATAAGTACAAGCTTTTGACTCTATATGAGGGTGGGGGGATGGGGGGCTCATTTCTTCTAGATATAAGTTGGTGAGATAGTTTGAGAGAGTGGCTGGTGGCATCTCTCTTGATGATATTAGTATCACTCATTTATAATAGAAATTCACTGCTCATATAATTTATTTATTTATTTTTGTGTGTAATAATTAATTTAGGTAAAAGGGACATAGAGTATAGGTAATCTTCATGTAGGTGTAAAGTATGATATTAAAGTAAAGAAGAAAACTGTGAGATATGCATTATCTTCTTCTTCTTAAATTTCTCTGTTTCTTGCATATTTGCTTCAAGTTACTCTACTATATCATGTGGGGTTCACTCCATTTTATGGGTTTGATTTCATTAATGCTAAATCTCGATCATTCGTTTTGTAATCTTTGATTTGTTTTCGCATTTGTGGAATTGGATTGGTGTATGGTTTCATTTGGGTGTGTTTCTTGTTACATCATCATTATTTCTCTCCTTTTCATGTATTTTGATTACTGACAAATATCTCTTTTTCAAAAGTTGGTCATTTTTTAGTATTACATAGAGCAACTATGGTTCGGCTTGTTGATTACTACGAATCATAGGCCTGCAGTCGTAAATGAAAAATATCACCCTGAGTTAGAGTTATAGAGAACATGTGTATGTTTAGTAGCTTCATGTTAATGTTAACATAGAGTAATATGTATCAGCACTATTGCTATGAGGCCATTGTGCAGAACCATAAATTCTTTATTTCATTCAATGTCTGTCGTCAAATCATAGTTTATTTTGGACTTCATTCTGATGATTACTTGTCCTCATGTATCTATAGGAACACAATAGTCTACTTATATGATAAACCTTGATGCATGTTTATATCTTCTTCGTAGTTGACTATCCACTTTATTGGGGTTGTAGTTCTTGTCATGAAATTGATTATCATTTTAAGGAGATTTCCAATCACTTATACAAAGCACAAATTTTACATTTTATTAAGATAGACAAATAAACAACTGCAAAAGTAAAGCTAATGGTTAAGTTATAATTATGCAGGGCAAGATGAAAGATTTAGCCTTTAAGTTTTATGTACATTGGGAAGATATTGGTAGCATTTATTTTAGTTTTATGTCATTAATATATATATATATATATATATATATATATATATATATATATATATATATATATATATATATATATATGCATATATATTTGTTTATGAAACTTGCACTAACACGTTTTTACTTGCCCAAATTTGGTGAAAAGGAAAGAAATTATATTATGGGCAAGGAAGTAAATAGGGGCACATGTAAATAGAATTTCAAGTTGTTTAAGAATTTCAAAGTTTTGGTCCTCTTATCTTGCAAGGGTTCTACGGTTGATTGTCTCGCTTCGATTGCAGCTAATTGCATGTTAGTTGAAATGGAATTATAGTGTTTGTTGATGCATATTTGTCTACTATTTCTAATGGATTAATTTGTTGAATAAGGACTATGTGAAAATGATGAAGTCAATTTGCCCTTTCAGCTGGTACAAGTACTCTTTCTATTTTCGGTTCAATTTTTGCTGATGAAAAAAGTTGAGTGGCAATGTCGTGATTATTTTAGATTTTCTGAGGGTTAATCTACATTGTTAGTATTATGTTGAAGTAACTGTATAGTGTACTTTCCCTTGACTTGAAAGAGAAAGTATTTCTTTTTCTTCCTAGGTTGTGTTGCGCAAAGAGATTCAACATATTTCTAAAATATTCAATTTGTGACTTAATGCGCATTTTCTTTATACGCAAAATTAATCCCCAAGTATTAAGGATATCAGTTGTAGCTTAAGCAAGCGACCAAGTTAAATATCGAACCCAAATAACGGTGTATTATCAATTCAATTATTTACTAAATTAATTAAGATGAATTGTGGCAATAAAGTTGAGATTTAATTATCAACTACAAAACAATTAATAAAAAAACAAATAAAATAAAATAAACACTAGAAAAATACGAAAGTGAATCAAGTAGGAGAATATGCAGCTTTAGGGTAATCCGGTTTCACTCATTAATTTTCCTTTCGTGTATCAATGTCTGACTCTGCCTTGTGGATTATGGATGCATCATTAAGCCATGCATATTTACTCTATAGATACAAGCAAACATGCGTATAACACGTGTGAATAACCTTGGAGCAAGAAATATAATTTCACCCCCTTTCTAGTGACTATCAGTATCAATTATTTCCCTAGCCAATAGGTACTCTATCCTAATATGATCTCCCTTTATAGGTACTATAAAGTTAACCTCTTTTTCCTACTTATTAACCCGAATCTTAATCAATTAATAAGTATTTATATATGATAGTTCTAATGAATCTTCGGAGTCCCCTCACTTAGAATCATAACATGAAATCTTGTTCAGCGCTGAACGCGCTCAATCAACAACCAAGGCATATATTCAGACTCTATATATAACAGTTGAAGATGCACAAACAACTCTGAATATGGATTAAAAATGCTTAGTCATATATAAAAATAAACCACAAGTAGTGTTGTACGGAGTATACACACAAAAGTTAAATTAAATCATAAAAACTTTCGAAACCCTAGATCTACCAAAAAGGCTCTAGCCCATGGTGTTGTAAGAAACACATATGGGGGTTAGATATATCTTACCCATAGTTTGGAAAATACAAGATAAATTAGGAAATGAATAAAACCCTAGATATGGCGTCGTCGGTTCCTTCTCCATTTTGAATCTTCCTCTTAGTTCTCCTCTTGATTCATCAGACGAATCTTCACAGTGATGGATGGATGGAGGAAAAGATGTGGATGATGGTTGGGGGGTGATCCCCCTTGTGGGGTGTAGGATGATTGTGTTGTTGTTCTCACATGAATAATGATGTAAAATATATATGTGTGAGAAAGGAATTAAATGAGAAAATAAAATATATGGATGAATCATGGAGAATTATGTTATAAGGGGATTAATTGTGCTACAAGAAATAGGTAATTTTTGGAAATTTTTGGAAATTCTCAAAAATTCTTGCTGCCAGCTGTGCGACTTCACCAGTTTGAGCATAACTTACTTGTCCAAACTCCTATTTGAGTGATTCTTATGCTCACGTGATATTCTTGTCCTTGTCTTTCTATCTACATAAAGAAGTCACCAAAAATCTAACATTTGAAGATGTAAAAAGTCATGTAAAGTGGAACAGTCGTGTTGAGTAGAAATAGCTTGCGCGACATCACCATTTCGATCATAACTTTCTCGTTTGGACTCTGATTGAGGTGTTTCTTATGCCAAAATGACCCTCTCTTCTATGTCTTTCCAAAAGTCTATACTTCCAGTTTAGAGCTCTACATGAACACATAAAAATTACACAAATGGGACGTGTGTTTTTCGGTATTCTTGCACAAGTTGCACATTTTCTCCAACTTTTCACTTTTTATCATTTTTCCACCTAAAATACAATAAAACACCTCAAACGCACATATTTCTCACATATATCGAATGTAAGACATTTGTGCTAATATATAACAACAATTCCTATGAAAAAGGTGTTAAATTGGATACTAAAACACGCTTATTTTCACTCTCATCATGGCTCATTCATTCCCATGGAATATTAGATCACAAGATGATGTTTTTGTTACATTTAGTTGTATTCAATTAGGGGTTGTGCTAGAGAAATCTGACTGTTTCTTGCTTTTTTGACGGAATTTTCTTTTCCTGCTGCTCAGAATTGGAAGTGCATCTTCTTCAAAGACTTGGTTTAATCATGGGTGATACATCCAAATTAATTATTGTTTTTAGTTTGCTGATTTTTGGATGATTTAGTAAATGAAGTAGCTTAGCTATTTTCCGTGTTTAAACTAATTGGTGTTGTATGACATTTTTTACACTATCGGGAACAAAATTAATAATCTAATGCTCTCGCAGATTCAATGTACCAATCGAGTACAAATTGATGTATATGTTGATGTTGATGTTGATGCCGATTTAGGAGAATTTATAATGAAGATCATTTAGTCAAATATTTTGTATCCATGATTTAGTAGAATTATTAGAATTGAATATTTTGTGGTGAATTTGAATTGTGGAGATTTATTATTTAAATATTATATTAAATGAATAATTTATATTTAGTAGATTTTTGAAGGATTATTTAATATGAAATTTTAATTATTTTATGGGTATTTATATTTAAAATATAATATGGTAATTTAAATTTAAATTACCGACATAAATTTTTGTCAGTAAATTTAAAAAATTATAAAAATATACATAATTACTGATGGATATCTTTTTTTACTGACGAAAAAATCTGTCGGTAATTACTGATAGATTTAAAATTCAATCGCTAAAAAATTACCGACGCAGATTTTCACGACAGATTCATTTCCATCGATAATTCGTCGGTTATGAAGTTACCGATGAAAAATTCGTCGGTAATTAGACAGTTTCGTGTAGTGCAAAATTGAAAAAAAAAAGTGCTATTTTATCATGTTAAATTGTTTCCAATAAAGGAGAATGGAGAGAGTTTAATATTAAATATCACTATTTTTTTTAATCGATGGGTATATATATATTACGTTTATATTTGCGCGAAGATTAAGGAATATAATATTTTAATGTGTAGTTGGTTAAAAGATATAATAGTTTAATGTAAAGTGATTAGTTGTATTAGTATTATGTATGGTTCCATGCACGGACATATATATTATTTGTTTTGTGTGAGTCTCATCTACTAAAAAGGGAAAAGTAAATATTAAAATTGAATGTCCAAATTAAAAAAAAATAGAAAGATTGAAATAACATTGAGGGAGTATGCTATATAAAGGTATCACATAAAATATACTAAAAGATATCGGGATACAGTTAAATTCATTTTGATTTATTAAAAAGGAAAATGTAAATATTAATATTGAATGTCCAAATTAAAAAAAATAGAAAGATTGAAATAACATTGAGGGAGCTAGTATGCTATAAAAAGGTATCACAAAATATACTAAAAAATATCAGGATATTGTTAAATTCTATTTGGTCCCATAATAATAGGTATTTTTATTCTATCTCAAAAAATATCATTTTCAATTTGGTCTCAACTTTCGATATTAGCTAATTTTGAACCTAAATTATCGGAAAGCCCTAAATTGAAGGGTTACGTGTATCGCACGTGCAATATCCCAGCGAAAAATTCAATTTCCAACTATTTTAGAATAGAAATCAACTAATATGGGAAGTTATAGAACTAAATTAAAATAATATTTTTTGGAAAAGAATAACAATATCATATTATTATGAGAGAAGGGCGAGTTTAACTTGATAAAATGTTAATAAAATGCACATGGATCATTCAGTTTGAAGTACAATTAATTAAGCATGAATGTGCCCGCACGTTTCTTACTAAATTAAATCGGCAATTTGTGATATTATTACTATATATCAATTTTTTTCCTTATTTTATTCTTATAAGTTTGGGTGTCACATGAGATTTATGGGAGATTATTTACAATTTTTTAAGATTATTATTTTTTATTAAAATTGTTATCACTTTTTTTAAAAAAATATAGTCACATTTTATTTATATTATAAATTATTTATGAGATAGTTAAGAAAATCATTATCACTTATCAGAATATTACTTTTAATTAAAATATTAATATGTATCTTACATGGTTATTGGGTAAGAAGATCTCAAAAAAAACCTTTTAGGGATATACTATTACCTTCTCTAAAAGTTTATTATATTTATTTATTAATTTATTTAGGATTTCAATTATAAATTGATTCAAACTACTATTTTATCATGCATTATGATTTTTGGTATATTTTTCGTTGTAATTTCTAATTCATTCTTATAATTTACGAGTCGAATTTGAGTCGGGTTTGAATTTCTTGAATATTTTATTGAATTGAGCTCGAAGCTCGATTAAATTTACATTAAATTTTAAACTACGAGTATTTTATTCCAGACGAGTTTGAGGATGCTACTATTTACAATCCTAAATAAATCAACTCAAACAATTTGTTCTCACTTAGTGCAGCTCAAATCCCGAAAGGTATAAATTAATACAACATGGGCTACATTCGACTTTTATACTAACTACACACAGTTTGAAAATTATGAATAATGATATTCTGCACTCATTTTTTAAGTGCTTGTATGGTATAATATGATTTTATACAAATTTGATATGTAAGAGGTGATCAGCTTTGATAAATGTAAAAAAATATTAATTAATTAAGGAGAAAGAGAAAATGTGTGAAAATGGCTTAGTTGAGGATTCATAGGGTTTATAGGTTCTAGTGGTATTATATTAAATATTTTATTATTTAGTATTATTATATGTTTTATAAATTTTACCTTTAACAATGTTGTGTGATGTGGAAATGCAAAATTAAAATAATTTTTTCAGTAGGGACTAGGGAGTGATCAGTTGGCAGTTTCATTGGTCTATATTTATGCTAATTTGCCACGTTGGATGATGTTGGTAGAAAGTTTCAAATTTTAGGATCAAAATCTGTTAATATTGAGAATTTCGAGACTAAATTAAAAATAATATATATATTTTTTAATTTCAACACTAAATTGAAAGAGTGAGGCTTGCATGCGTCCGAGCGCACACCGTGAGCCTTTAGAATTTAGTATTATGGGTAACGGTACATTACTTTGTTCTAAAGGATATACCCTATAATTAATAAAGGTACATCATTTTGTTCTAAAGTGTATACACTTTTATTAATATTTTTTATTATTCTTTAGAAAATAAAAGGTACACATATTTATACTAATGGTATATAATTTAACACAAAATTTCAAAGGCACATGGAATGTGTTCCCGTGTGCCCACGTACACACAAATTTTTGTCATGGGTACACATCTTTATACTAAAGGGTATACAATTTAACACAAATTTCTAAAGGCACACGAATTGTGTTCTCGTGCGGCTGGGCACAAACAAGTTTTTACCAAATTGAAAATGAGAAATACTATTATGCACTAATTTTTAAGGTGTAATTGTGTCAAAATTAACTCTGACCCGATATATTTATACTCTAATGAGATAATTGGGTCATTTGCCCTCATTCACGCCCGATGCCCATTCTCTCTCCTCATTCTCTCTCACCAGTTCTGTCTCCAACTTTTCTCTCAGGCTGTTGTTCACATTTCCCTTCTCTCTCACCATACAATGCCACCGTACAACTCCGCCCTTCTCTCTCACGGTATACTGTCAGCCGCTCTTCTCACGGTTTCTGTTGACTTCTCTCTCACAACTTTCTCTCATTGTTTGTTGCTCGTTTCCATTTTCTCTCTCACTATCGCGCCGCTGCTCGTTTTCATTTTCTTTCTCACCGCTGTGCCACTGCTCACTCTCCTTCACCATCTCAACTCTATAACTCTATGTATTGTTATCGTCTCATGTTAGATTTTCCCAATTTTTAGGTTTTAGGCTGCAATGTGATGTTATCTTTCTCTAGTGATTTAATTTTTGCGATATTAGATTTCTCTCAATTTTTAGGTTGCGATGTTATCTTTCTCTAATGATTGAATTCTTGCAATAGATTTTTGTATCATTAAACGTGTGGTGGAGCATAAACTGATAAATGAATGCGATGATTGAACTTTTGTGCCAGGAGTAGGGTGGAGGTACGGCGCCGGAAGCGGTGGAGGTGGTGAGGAGGCGAAGATGCAGAAGTAGTTGAAGAAAATGGACGGTGGAGGGGAATTAAATATTACTGCATTAATTTTTATTCCTTATTGTATAAATTATATTAAATTAATGTATTGTGTTTTTACTTTTAAATGTTTAACCAAATTTGTATATAAAAAATATATTTAATAATTATTTGTATTAATTGTAACTATATAGTGTATATATTTTTCAGGTAAATGTATTAAATTTTTATTTTATGTTTTAAGTAGAATTTATCAAAATTTTTATTTTATATCAATATTTTTATCAATTTAATAGTTGAGTGTATTAATTAACTCTATCCTGTATATATATGTAACAATTTTTTAATAAACTATATTAATGGTAACTTAATAGTTTAATATGTTATTATGTATTAGTTATAATTCAATATTGTATAAGTTTTACTTAATAAAGGTATTACTTTTTCAATATTTAAAAGTTTTACAATTATTGTTTCATTTATATTTATATACACGTAAAAACTAATACACTTATTTAAAAATATACAAATTAAGCTTAATAGCAATCAAATGAAATATCTTTAATATAAAACATACATTTGTGAAGAAAAATACATTTATCAATGAATAAAAATTAATACAATTATTTAAAATATCCAAATATAAAATTATACATTTATGAAGAACAGAACATACATCAATGAATAAACGTTAATACAATATATAAGTATCAACTCCTGTTCATCCCCAAATCCTCTCCCAACCCACTCAAACCGACGAACTTGTTCCATCTTTACAAATCTTGCATGAAACCTTCAATCCACACTCTAAATCCATAAATTCCACAAAATTACCCCCAACACTCATTCTCAAATTCTCTCCTTCAACCAACATCATCTATAATCAAGAGCAGCAGGAAGATTATGAGAGAAGAGAGAGAAAACGAGCGAACGTAACGAAGCAGCGAAATGGGGAGGCGGCGCGGCGCGTAGAGAGAGATTGGAAGAGAATAGTCACGAGTGGTCTGGAGCGGAAACGACAGAAAGAGGGAGTGGAGATCTGTAAGGGAAGGGAAGCGGCGGCGGAGGCAAGAGAAGACTTTGCGCTGGAAGAGAAGCTGCAGCCGAGATTTGGGAGGAGACCGCGTGAGTGAATAAAGTGTGAATGACCCATTTGGTTATTTTAGGATTATATAGTTGACCCACTTTAAATACGGATCTTTTTTTAGTGTACAATAATTGCACAATAGATCAACTCATTAAAAATATACATATATTTTTTTTGTTTGATAGAATAAAAAAAAGCATATTATGAGAGAAAAATATTTTTTTAACTCATATACGTTTATTATCTGTGAATTAATTAATATGTAAACGTGGATGAATTAAAATGGAAGGTTTAATATTTGTGAATTCATATGTAAACGTGGATGAATTAAATGGAAGGTCAAGGGATGATGCATCATCTCCAATGCACTTTCTTTTCTTGTCGCAGCCTTATTATATACTCCTATTACAAAGTTAATAAAATAAGTCTATAATTTTTGTAACAATAAATGTGCATGGAGCAAGATATATATAGCTAGTTAATATATATATATATATATCCAAAATTGAACTTACAAAACAATAACAATATTACGATTTGATTCTTGTGTTATATCTCCTGTTACACATGATTGACACGTATAATATAATAAAATATGACATAGACTATAGTGGAATCGTCTTATTTTTCAAATTATGAAATCGGATCTATAATTAGGAAAGGAGTTGAGTATTTAAAAATGCGGGTCAACTCCAGCGTAAATTGGGTCAACAAATTCTCTCACCCCTTATTTTCCCTAATTTGATCTTGCGCCACTTCACAAATTAGCGTGATATTCCCATCCGAATCAGGTGGCAGCGGGCCAATGTCCCCTCCATGGTCTGAGAGATCACAGTCACTCCTCCACACCATCAACGAGTTCCATTTCGATGGGCAATTGCATCGTCATACAAGAAAACAAAGAAACAACTCAACATAAGGCATAAATCTCCGTCTCATGGTTCGATCGCCACCGTGGAAAAGCTTGTTTCTGCATCCAAAAAGCCCTAAATCGATAGCTTGCTAAGGTAATGAACAGTGGTTGATTCGATTCGCCTTCGAGTCCCCTGTTATCCATGCCCTCGTGGACGATGTACTGCAAAGAGAGAAAATTTTTGGGTTTGTGGTGAAGAGGAAATCGTCGGCGGCGGATGTGGAGGTTCTGCAAGGGATATGTTTTCTGCTGCGCATTTGCTCCCTCATACTCTCTGCATTCTCAATCTCTCTCTGCATATGGTATTTGTCGCTGCTACTCGTGAAGAACATCTGCGGAATCTATGCTTCAAGAATATTTTATCTTGCTCCATCTATTCTTTGATGATTCTTTTAATTTATGCATGCGGATGTTGCTGTTGCCTAATCTTAGAATACCGTTTGGGGTGAATTATAAATTGTTCTTCTTGATTAACATATTTTAGGTTACCACTTTCCATTAATTGAGTTGTTTTTTACAACAAATTTGATTATTATAAACAAACTTTTGAATTATCCTTTATTTATTTTGTGTTCTGTTTGATCAGTATTTTTTAGATTATTCTTTACAATTAATTTGGTTACTATTTATAATAAATTAGGTTACTATGAATAAATTTTGGATTATCCTTTTATTTATCATCTGTTTTGTTTAGACAATATGATTACTTTTTTTAATTAATTAGGTTGCTCTTTATAATGAAACAGGTCACTCTTTGATTTGGAATATAATTTTCTAAAAAATGAAGTCTTCAATTACGAAGAATTAAATGAAATGCAATATGTAAGTCGATAGTTCATTTTGTATAAATAATTAGATTACTCTTTCAAACTAATTGAATCAGTTTTTGTAATTAGTAGGATTACTCTTTGATTTGATACTCTAATTACTGAAAATGAAGCGTACTATGACGAATTAAATTGTATCTAATTTGTACATTGTTAGATTACTCTATAAGAATAATTAGGTTACTCTTTAGAACTAATTGGATCACTCTTTAAAATTAATTGGATTACTTTTAATTTGAAACTCTGAATATATAATACACAGTGTTTTAATAAATTTCAAATTATCATTTTGTTGTTAGATTACTCTATAAAAAATAATTAGACTACTCTTTAAAATTAATTGAATAACTCTTGTAATTAATTGGATAGCACTTTAATTTGAAACTTTGAATATACAAAACACAATTTTAATAAACTTGAAACTATCATCTTGTTGTTAGATGACTCTATAAAAATAATTATGTTACTCTTTTGAATTAATTGGATCACTCCTTGAAATTAATTGGATTACTCTTTAATTTGAAACTCTGAATAAAAAAAAAAGTGTTTTAATTTGAAAATATCATCTTGCAACAAAGTAAACAATATCACGCATGAATAAAATTAGCAAACAATATACTCATCCTTGTTTGCTTTTGATAGACTATGCACATCCAATCATTAACTTCACAACTTCAAACCTCAGGTAAATTTAACAAGAAATACCTATGAAATTTTATAATGAGTAATTTTTGATAACATAAACTGTAACTTTTGTTGGGAGGTTTCTTCTAAAGTACCTTCCCACTCCCCTATAATATTTGTTGGCGCCACCTAATTCAATTTTTTCTGCAACTAATCTTTGCCAATATCATAATTGTAATGAGTAAAGCTCCTTAGTTATAGTCAGTTTTCTCACAATCTGAAAACAAACATAAGATCTTCCAACTTAGATCCAAAGGGTCACAAATATATATATTTCCATCAAAATGTAGAATTAATATTTTACCATCTTCTTGAATAAGGCAATCACGAATTACTGTCATTCCAACTTCAATTTAACTACACCTTCTCACGCCTGTCGAGCAACTCCATATATGTCCAGTGAATTTTTATGTAGTAAGATAGAGGGACAGAGAGGGGGGAGGAGATGGAATAGGAGAAAAAAAGATATGAAGGAGAGAGAATTAATGATGGGTTAAGATAATTTATGCGTTGGCCGTGTTCGATGGTAATTTCGGGCTCGGTGAAGCTCGTGCCTCGGTGGACAGTGACAAGGCAAGGGATGATTTTGATGGGGCGGGTGTAATACCACAAACATTTATAATTATTTTTACACTATTTTCATAATTCCACTAATATAATTTGTTTTGCTTCTAAAAATTTACAGAAAGAAGTGACGAAGAAATCCAAGTTCAACCGCACTCCTAGCACTAATAAAATAAGAAGAACACTATTTCAAATTTAATAGAGAGTAATAAAATACACAAAATATTTTAATTAACCTTTTGACTTTTAAAATTGTATATAAATCTATTATATTTTAATACATAAATATAATATATATATATATATATATATATATATAAATTTTTAATTTATGAACTCAAATCAAACGAAAATCAGTAATAAATATAACTTCTAATTATTTTTGTGCATGTGTTGACCCAAAAAATTCACCTGCCAAAATAAACATATATAAAAATAAAATAAATAAATGAATGACTAAAAGGGAAGAGATAACAAATTAAGGAAGGGTAATTAATGAAGGTACGTGCATGGTCATGGTCAGTAGACTTAGCGTGTGCATGAAGAAAATATCTGCAATCGCACGTAGGAAATATTTTTCCACAAAAAGTAATAATGACAGTGAGAATTTTCGTCTATCTATAAATAAGAAGTAATCACCTCATTCTTTTACAACTAAGAACCAAATAGAAAGAGCAGTAAGCATTTGCTATACTTCCATAATCATACCCGATACACACATGCAAATATATATATATATATATATATATATATATATATATATATATATATATATATATATATTCTTATTATATCATTTTATGATTTTAAAGGAATGCTAAGCCTCTAACCTAATCATAAAATAATAATATGAATTATTTACTATTATTATTATCATTAATATTATAATTATCGTCATTTTATGATTTAAAAGGAAGGCTAAGCCTCTGACCTAATCATAAAATAATTATACAAATGTTTATTGTTGTACTATTGTTACTATCATACCTATGTTATTATCATTATTATTAATATTATTATCATTATTATTAAATTTTATATTTTAAAAATTCTTATAATTACAATTACTATTATATTATTACTATTATATTATCATCATTTTATGATTTAAAAGGAAGGCCAAACCTCTGACCTAATCATAAAATGATGGTACCAATTTATATTAATATTATTATTATTAATATTACACTATTTTTATCACACTATTACAAAGAATAATATTATCATTTTATGGTATAAAAGGAAAATTTATAATTTTTCATTCCTACTTATATATAAATATATTGTTGAAAGTTTTTAAATAAACCTTTCGTGCTAGGTGAAGTGATTGTGAACAGGACGTCGGATCACTCTTCCACTCAAGTTGTAGCACGGTATTTTAAGAGAATCAAAGGTGGGTAAAATGTTTGAAAATGGTTGGATGTTATTATTGGTTTGCATATGAAGTATGCTTATTTCTTCTCTTATGGTAGTGTCTGTATGGGTCATGAATTTTATGGTTGCGATTGACGAGTCGTGACAATGGTAGTAGTCGACGGGCTATGAAACATGGTAGTGACTAACTTTCGAGTTTTCATGAAAAAGAGTAATCATATCATTATATATTTACTGATTAACATTCTGCCAAAATTACCCACTGAGATTTTAATCTCACATTTTTAAACAACAATTTTTCAGGTTAATGATAGGGACAACTGGACTGCGACAAGACATGACATTCTCCGTGGTTTTCACTAAAATTCTATATAGATATTTATAAAAATGCAAGGACTATGAATTTACCAATACTAGATTCTTTATGTAATTTTTAATATATGTATGTATGTATACATTAAATTTTATTATTAGCATTATATTATTAGGCCATTATAAAATCATTTTCAAAAGTTATAAATCATATTTTACTCCTTTAAAAATCTTGTATCAAACTATTAAGTAAGTCCGTGATAATATTTTTGATTTATTAGTAGTACTTCGATTTCAAAAAAAAAGGGAAGAAGAATTTTTTTTGCTCTCAGGTGCTACAAAGTGGTATCAGAGCCATGGTTAATAACATCCTTGGAAGTATATACGTGATGAGAGTATAAATTCTCATATTTCGGGCTCTGATTTGTGTGGAAATTGAGTACGATTGAGTCTTTTATTAAGACGAATTGGAATATTTATGGAAAAGCCACGAATTAGAGGATAATAGGGCTTTCTGAGCATATTTGTATATGAAAATAGATCGTAAGGGCTCGAAATTGTAAGACATGATTTTTGAGGCGATTTTCGAAGGTTGTTCGACCTCAGGACCATGTTCAACCATCATCACTTTAGTCAAACAAGGTGGTCAAGTCGAGCAAGATATGCAGAAACGTATAGAGAGCTTGGTTGACCAAGGGATGTTGTTCGACCAGCATCATCTTGGTCGAACAAATGAGGCTTGGTCGAACAAAATGTGCAAAAACTTACAGAAACCTTGCTCGACCATTGCTCGATCATGAGGCCTTGCTCGACCAGTCGAGGCTTGGTCGAACGGATTTTCACTGATTATATTTTTGGTAATTATGGATTTTTTTATCAAATTTGACGTATGCCTCAAGCAAAAGCCCATCCAAAGCCCGTAAGGAGGTTCCACGTGTATAAAAGAAGAGCTTTCGCAGGAGAAATAGAGCTACACACACTTCATCATCCATTTACCAACGAAACCCTACCGCCATCCGTAGGAGCTGTGGAGAGACGTTCGTTTGTCGAACCAAGTGAGAATCAAGTGAAGATTCAAGACGGAGACAAGGAGCCCACATCTAGGGTTGACTTCGCTACTTAATTTATCTTAAAATTTTCAAGACTATGGGTAAGATCCTACCAACCACCATGATTGCTCGTAGATCAATCATGGGCTAGAGCTACCTCGGTAGTTCTAGGGTTATAAAGGTTTTGTGAGTTAATTGAATTTACATGTGTAAACTCCATACAATACTACTTGTGGTTTATTTTATATAAGATTGTGCTTTTAAATTCATACTTGTTGAGAGTAGAAATTAGCGTGTTTGAGTGTCCAATTTAACACCTTTTGATGGAAATTCTTGTTATATATTAGCACAAGTGTCTTATATTCATTGTATGTGAGAAAAAGGTGCACTTGAGGTGTTTCATTGTGTTTTAGGTGGAAAAATGATGAAAAGTGCAAAGTTGGAAAAAAGTTGCAATTTGTGCAAGAATGCTGAAAACGAACATCCAACTTTCGTAATTTTTCTGTGTTGTACTTGGTGATCTCGTGAATTATACACGACTCATTGGTTTGATTGCGTTGCCTCGGGACGAGCAACATGTAAGTTTGGGGGTTTGATGAGTGTGTAAATTCACGAATCTTGTGCCTGGATTTATGCTATTATGAAGTGTTTGAAGGTTGTAATCAGTTGTAAACCGATATATATTATGAAAAGGCACGGATCAGGTGTTGTTGAAGCTATTTGAGTGGTTTTTCGAAGGAAATCGGAATGGAAGTATTGAAATTTGAAGAAAGGAAGTCGAAGCCATCCGTTTGGGCGAAGCAGGAGTGAAATTTGACTAGAAGGAGGTCAATTCGACCTGGTCTCTTGGTCGAATTGGCAGCATAACACAAGCAGAAGGTGGATTTGACCACGACAGATGGATTCGACCTGGGCATCAGGTCGAATCGAGGTCGAATTGATTGGCGGAGATGCCAATTCAACCTCGTCACTTCAATTCGACCAGGGCAGCTGGTCGAATCAAGCACCTAGGACTTATAGTAGGTCGATTTGACCTCCAATTCGACTTGGAGGGGTGAATTCGACCTATTGTTGAGGTTGAATTGAGCTTTGGGAACTTACCATATCCGTATTTTTACACCCTCAATGCGTGTGATCACTTTAAAAGAAGACTTATGCAGCAGTATAGGCGAACGGAAGAAGGAGGAATACAAGAGAGGAGAAAAGAGGCAACAACATACTACACCCCACAAGGGGGGATCACTCCCAACCATCATCCCTTCCTCCATCCATCCATCACTTTGAAGATTCATTTGTGGAATCAAGGGGATAACTAAGAGGAGAATTCAAGAGCGAGAAGGACGCGAGACGCCACATCTAGGGTTTATTCATTTCCTAATTTATCTTGTATTTTCCGGACATTCGGGTAAGATTTATCCAATACCCATGATTTTTCTTCGCAACATCATGGGCTAGAGCCTTTTGGTAGAACTAGGGTTGTGAAGGTTTTATCTAGTTAATTGAACTTCCATATGTACACTCGTACAACACTACTTGTGGATATATTTTATATATGATTGTGCTTTATTAATACATACTCACGGTCGTTTTGTGCATCATTAACTGTTATGTAGAGTTTGAATACACATCTTAGTTATTGATTGAGTGCGTTCACTGCTGAGCAGGATTCCATGTTATGATTCTAAGTGAGGGGACTCCGAAGCTTCATTAAAACTACCATATATAAATACTTGTTAATTGAATTGAGAATTTGGGTTAATAAGTAGGATAAAGAGGTTAATTTTATAGTACCTATAAAGGGAGAACATATCAGGTTAGAGTACCAATCCTAGGGGGAAATAATTAATACTGATAGTACCTAGAAAGGGAGGTGAAATTATATCTCTTGCTCCGAGGTTATTCACACGTGTTACACGCATGTTTACTTGTGTCTATAGAGTATATATGCATGGTTTAGTGATGCGTCCATATTCCACAAGGCAGAGTCGGACACCAACACACGAAAGGGAAGTTAAGTAGTAAAACTGGATTTCCCTAGAGCTACCTATTCTCCTAATTAATCCACTTTCGTATTCTTCAAGTGACTTTATCTTATTTGTTATTTTAATTACTTGTTTAGTAGTTTAATCATTCAATCCTCAAAATATATTGACATAATTGTCTTAATTAATTTAGATTATAATTAAATTGATAATACGCCGTCTCTTGGGTGCGATATTCACTTGGTCACCTTTCGAAACTACAATTGATATCCTTCATACTTGGGGATTAATTGTGTGTTGAGAAAATGCTCATCAATACTCACAGTCGTTTTGTGCATCATTAACTGTTATGTAGAGTCTGAATACGTATCTTGGTTATTGATTGAGTGCGTTCACTGCTGAGCAGGATTACATGTTATAATTCTAAGCGAAGGAATTCTGAAGTTTTATTAGAACTATCTTATATGAATACTTGTTAATGGAATATTATTCGGGTTGATAAGTAGGATAAAGAGTATAACTTCATAGTACCTAAAATGAGAGATCATATCGGGTTAGAATACTAAGTGTACGGAAAATAATTGATACTGATAGTACCTAGAAAGGGGGTGAATTATATCTCTTACTCCAAGGATATTCACACGTGTCATACGCATGTTTACTTGTGTCTATAGAGTGAACTTGCATGGTTTAGTGATGCATCCATAAACCACAAGACAGAGTCGGACATCAACACATGGAAAGAAAATTAATAAGTAAAACTGGATGACCCGAAGAACTACCTAATTTCTCACTTGATCACAATCGCATTATCTCTACTGCTTGTTTATTTAATTGGTTATTTGTTCATTAGTTACTTAGTCACAACAATAATTTGCCATCGTAGTCTCAATAATCTAGAATATAAATGAACTAATAATAATCCGTCTTTCGGGTTCGATAATCGCTTGGTTGCCCATCCAAACTACAATTGATATCCTTACACTTGAGGATTAATTTTGTGTGTTGAGAAAACACTCATCAAGTTCTTGGCGCCGTTGTCGGGGACAGTATTAATTATTAATTCATTATTTCTAGTTTAATTAGGACTACTATATTCTTGTTCTCTTTTCTTTCTAACTTTGAATTTTTCTCAGGTGTATGCACACTAGATCGAAGAGAACTAATCTAGAACCTTTTGATCCGGAAGTAGAGGCATCCACGAGGAAAAAGAATGCTAAGAAGAAGAAGAACGAGGAGCAATCGATACTATTGATCAAGTAGTTGACGTTGGAGAGCAAAACTCGCAAGCGATTGAAGCTACACCCGAAGTTAATTTGGAGGTAGAAGCAGTCAACATGGCAGTGAAACCGGATACACTTATCATCCGTGAAGTCTTTAAGAACTTGTTTCTGAAAAGCTCTTTAAACCTTTCTCATGTCATAGTCGTGACATCCTCGACACTTTTAATTATATCCCAATAGTGGTCAACACTTTCTCGTAACATGAAAGAAACACAACACTATGTCCCCATTTGGAATTCTACTATATTGAAACATATTTTCCACCTTGCATAACCAATCATCTGCATTTATGGGGTCTGCTGCATCCTCAAATATCGTAGAGCTCAACTTTCGAAATGTCTCACAAACCATTTCTACACGTTCTACTTGACGTCTATATTGGTTAGCGTTAACCTCTGGCTATCCACCCATATCTCTTTGTTGAATAAGTTGTTGTATCTATTGTGACTGACGCTCTACTAGTTCCATCAATTGAGTAATTACTGCATTACGATTGTTTCCTTCTATAGGTACTGCTTGCTCAGCAATCCTATCCTCTTCGGAACTTTCACCTGTAGTACATACCATTTTGCACTACTAACCACGAGTCTTACACCACATGGCCGATATAATTTATAAAACACATAACAAAGCAGAACAAAAATAACACTTACACGCAAGGCTGCAGTCCCAAGGAATGAGATCATGTACGTTGACAGTTTGCAGGACCCAAACCGTGCTCTGATACCACTCTGAACGACCCACCTTACATATAATTCAAATACTAATTAACACAAACATTATAATTATAAAAAAAGTTGCATATATATATATATATATATATATATATATATATATATATATACATAATATATTAATAATCAAAACTATAGTCTAACACACGTCGCCAGTTTTTGACATTACATCAATCCACACAAATTTGTGACAATACTTATTATATAACAAAACATTAGCAGAAACAAAATAAACCCATGGCCTAGCCCAACAGGTCGTCATCTATGTACATCAGTTTAAAATCCTGAAGGAGCTCCACAGCATGCTCAAAACACCACATAATTTAATCATCAGCAGGCTCACCTACAATGTACAAACTAGTGAGTAAAAAATCTTAGTAAGTAGAAATCATGCAAGTCAATGCATGAAAATTCATTTATTTTTCTATCTATCACCTATTTTTTAATTTTTTTTTCCAGTTGGTCTTTTATTTTGAAAATTGTTCACGTTGCGGGATCCCCACGACACCCTTATTATATGCACCCAAATGAGCTCAATGGGGACGAGTTTTTTAGAACCCCGAATATAGTGCCGGGAATGATTTTTCTGAATCCTGGCAGAGTGTTTGGGATGATTTTTCCGAACCCCAAATAAAGTATGAGGAACGATTTTTCTGAACCCTTAATAAAGTGACGGGAATGATTTTTTCAAACCCTGACAGAATACATATATAATGGCCGCACACACCATTAGTATCTTATTAATTTTGGGGAAAACATTTTTCATGATTATGCATGGTATGCAACCAGGACAATTAAATATGTTTCATAAACCATTTACGATATCAATATCAACATTTAATCACAATAAAACAACAACTTAATTTTAATTCACACAGATCCACTTCTAGAATAACAACTTCACATAAATAATGTAGATCCATTTATAGAATAACCACTTTACCTTGGATCACACGGATCATTTTTTGGAATGACAAATTCATCTCGGATCACATAGTATAACCAATATATTCTCAAATCATACACATATATTTTCAACACTTTCTAATAACAAAGGTCTATATAGGACAATGATATTATTTCAAATAGCATAAATCCACAAATTGTGTCACCAATTAATCCCAAATCTTTCATAACATAATTAAACTAATCACAAATAATTCACACACAACATGTTTATGCATTGTAGTTGGACTTCTACTTACCTCAACTCCGACACTAATGATACCACAAACCTCGTGAAGAACTTTAACTACCTATCTCCCATTCCGGCATGCTCCTTCTCTCTCTCTTTTCTCTCTCTCTCTCTCTTCTTTTTTTTCTCTGTATCTCTCTTTTTTCTTTTTTTCCTTTTTTTTAATCGCAGGCTTTGCTGCTTTTTCCCCCTTACCCAAACCTATATATATATATATATATATATATATATATATATATATATATATATATATATATATATATATATATATAGGTGAGCTAAGTCTGTAATACACCTTATCCTTCCTTCTTTCTTCTTTTTAAAAAATCATGTTTTTATCTAATGGCCAACTAAAACATGTAGGTGTAAATTAACCCATGTAAATATTTGCATATGGTAAATATTTTGCATGAGACACGTGTATGTATGGTAATGACTTATCATCTATTACCTAATAATAATTTTATTAGTATTAAATTTGTAATACTTACTTAGTTACTAAGTAACTAAAGTATAATATATTTATAAATTAATAAGTAATTGTACACATTTTCTTATTACTATTATTATTACGAGAACACGTGAGATACTTAATAATTAAGAAATAATGTATTTATAAACATGAGACAATTTTATTATATATTCAAATTAATGCACGTAAATATTTATGCACACTTATATTCACATATTGTCATCATTTTTGTCACGGATATCCCAAATAAAATGTAAAGATAAATAAAATGTAGAAACAATTGTCACATAATTGCCTTATAATTACCACATAATTATCACATAATTATAAAATTCACATAACACAAATTAAATTATATTAGCACATGAGTAGTGAGAAGCTCGGATATCACATAATCGAACCCTTCTTTTTGAGTATACCTTTTCACAACAAGCTTTGTTTTAAAGGTTTGCACCTTACCGTTTGATCCACATTTAATTTTGTAAACCCACTTCCAATGGTTTTTACACCATTTGGTGGTTCTACAAGCTTCCAGATTTGATTTAGAATCCATAGATTCTATTTCAAAGGTCATTGCATTTTGCTAAGATTTTGTATTTCTATCTTGTATGGCTTCGTCATATTCGTGGGTCAATTTCATGTTTACTAAGGATCAAGTCTCACGAATCTCCTAAAATATATATCTATCAGATTGTCATACAATTCTCCCATAACGACAAAGTGCTACAGGAAATTGTGTATCAGATGTGAGACGCGATGCAATTTATTTGTGGTATATCATCTTGCACAATTGGTACTAATTTGTGTTTTCCTTCTCACACCTTTTAGAATATTTTACACATGGTTTTGTGATTTATTATATAGTCCCTTTCCAAAAATCCAATTCGTGTTAATGATCACCTTTTGATCCTTTAAACTATAAAATAAATCACCCTTCATTTTTCTAGGATATCCCACAAACAGACAAATATACATATGACATACTGTTTCTAAGGCATACATATAAAATGAATTTTGTAATTCCAAATAACTCATCATCTATCTAACCATTTATTTCCATAAGAGTCCTATTCCTTCTTTTCATCACACCATTCCGCTGGGGTTTGCCCTATGTAGACAACTTGGGATTCAATCCCAACCTCTAATAAATAACTCCTAAACTATCCTAAGAGGTACTTGCCACCATGATTAAATCGTAATGACTTGATATATTTCCATGACAATTCACTGCATCAGTCATGTATTCCTTGAATTAATCAAAGTACCTGGACATGCGGTGCATCAAATAAATATATCGGTATATAGAACAATCATCAATTAAAGTGACGAATATTCATAACCATCTCTCATCGGAATAGTCTTAGGACCGCTTAAATCAGTATGAACCACTTCCAATACATCTTTGGCTCTATACCCCTTTGCCTTAAAAGGCCTTTAATCATTTTCACCTCCATGCAGGATTCGTAGGTCAGATAGTTTCTGTGATACCCGAGCTTCTCACTACTCATGTGCCAATATAATTTAATTTTTGTTATGTGCATTTTATAATTATGTGATAATTGTTTTTACATTTTAATTATCTTTACATTTTATTTGATACATACGTGATAAATATGGTGACAATATGTGAATATATGGGTGCATAAATATTTATGTGTATTAATTTGGATATATGAGTTAATTATTTTATGTGTATAAATACACTTTTCTTAATTATTAAGTATCACACGTATTTTAATTATTATAATAAGAATAATAATATTTAAAAAAAAAAAAAGAAAAGTCAAGTCAAAATTGGTGGCTACAGCAATAGCAGCCAAAGTTGAAAGGTGCATGCATGGCTGCTGTTAGCCGTATATTATTATTAAAAAAAAAAATTTTTTTTTTTTGATTGAAATTTGGTCAGCCACCACTTGCCCTTTTTGCTTATATATATACCGTAATTTCCAAATCAACAATAAGAAAGAGAGAGAGAGGAGAGAGAGCTGAAAGGGAGAGAGAGGAGAAGCAGAAAGGGAGAGAGAGGAGAGAGAGAGAGAGCAGAAAGGGAGAGAGAGGAGAGAGAAGAGGGAGCACGCCGGAACGTGCGTGTCGGAGCGAATTAGTTACAGTTCTTTACGGGGTTTATATTACTGTCGAAATCTAGGTAAGTAGAAGTTCAACTACAATGCATAAACATGTTGTTTGTGGATTATTTGTAATTAATATGTGATAATTATATTATGGATTATTGGTAATTAGTTTAATTACGATATGAATTATTTGTGATTAATTTGTTATACAAGCTGTGTATTTATGTGATTTGAAGAAAGTAGGGTTCATATTTAATAATAGTACATGTAAATTATTTGTGATAATATTGTGATACAAGTTGTGGATCCATGTGATTGGAAATATTATTATTATCCTATATAGATCTGTGTGATTGGAAACTGTTGCAAATATATTTATATGGTTTGAGAAGATATTGGTTATAAGGATCTGTGGGATCCAAGATGAAGTCGTTATTAAAAAAAAAGAGATCCGTTTGATCCAAGTTGAAGTGGTTATTTTATAAATGGATCTATGTGATTGAGGTGAAGTTATTATTTCAGAAGTGGATTTGTGTGAATTGAAATGAAGTTGTTGTTTTATGGTGATTAAATGTTGATATTGATATTGTAAATAGTTTATGATGCACATTTAATTGTTCTGGGTGCATACCATGCATAAACATGAAAAGTGTTTTCCTCAAAATTAATAAGATATTAATGGTGTGTGCGGCCACTATATATGCATCTTTGTCAGGGTTCGGAAAAATTGTTCCCGATATTTTTATTAGGGGTTCGGAAAAATCGTCCCCACCACTTTGCCAGAGTTCGGAAAAATCGTTCTCGGCACTATTTTCGGGGTTCGGAAAAATCGTCCCCATTGAGCTCTTTTGGGGTGCATATCATAAGTGTGTCGTGGGGATCCCGCAACGTGAACAGTTTTCAAAATAAAAGAGATCAATTAGAAAAATTAAGAAATAGGCGATAGAGAACTAAATGCATTTTCATGCACGAACATACATGATTTCTACTTACTGAGATTTTTATCTCACTAGTTTATGCATTGTAGGTGAGCCTGTTGATGATTGAGTTTGTGATGTGACTGTGCAAGCTGTGGAGCTCTTTTAAGTTTTGAGAGGATGTACATAGATGACGACTTGTTGGGCTAGGCCGTGGGTTTATTTTGTTTCCGTTGATGTTTTGGTTGTGTGATATAATAAGTATTGTCGCGAGTTTATCTGATTTGAGGTGGTATCAGAAACCAGTCACGTATGTTGAACTGGTGTGATTGTGTTGGTTATAAGCATATTATGTGAAAAAAAAAATAATATGCAGTTTTTATAATAACGATGGTTATGTAAATTAGTATTTGAATTATAAGTTATGTAAAGTTGGTCGTGTCAGAGTGGTATCAAAGCACGGTTTGGGTCCTGTAGACTGTCTATGTACATGAACTCATTCTTTGGGAGCGCAGCTTTGCAAGTAAGTGTTATTTTCCTCCTGTGTTATTATGTGTCTTATAAATTATATTGGTCATGGGGTGCAGGAAGCGTAATTATTAGACAATATGGTAAGGGATACAAGTGAAAGTTCTGAAGGGGATAGGACTGCTGAGCAAGCAGCACTTATTGAAGGGAATAATCGTGATGCGGTGATTACTCGACTAATGGAATTGGTTGAGCGCCAGTCCCAACAGATACAGCAACTAATTCAGCAGAGAGATATGGGTGGACAACCAGAGGGTAAAGCAAACCAAGATAGACGTCAAGCAGAACGTGTGGAAATGGTTTGTGAGAGGTTTCGAAAGTTGAACCCTCCAATATTTGAGGACGCAGCAGACCCCACAGATGCAGAGGATTGGTTACGCACGGTGGAAAACATGTTTCAATACAGTAGAATTCCAGATGGGGATAGAGTGCTATGTGCTTCTTTCATGTTACGAGGAAGTGCAGGCCACTGGTGGGATACGATTAAAAGTATCGAGGATGTCGCGACTATGACATGGGAAAGGTTCAAGGAGCTTTTCAGAAACAAGTACTTTACGGCACCAGTGAGAGCCATGAAGATGAACGAGTTCATACAGTTGAGGCAAGGTGGCATGTCAGTCACAGATTACCTTCGTAAGTTTGAGCAGTTGTCGAGGTTTGCTGAACATATGGTTAGTACGGAGGCACTGAAAGTGGAGAGATTTGTGGAAGGCTTAAGGCCTGAACTTTATAGAGATGTGAGTATGTCGGGACTGCATGGAGCAACATACTCACAAGTTGCAGAAAGGGCTCAAATTGCTGAGCAAGCGGAAACGAGGATCAGACAAGCGCAAGCTATTAGACGTCAATTTCAACAGAAACCAATACAGCAGTTTGGGAGAGTTGATAAGAGGCCGATGTCATTTCAGAGGCCGAATTCAAATGTTCAAGTGGAGCAAGGACAGAGACGAGGAGAACCCAACAAGCATCCTAAATTTGATCAGGTTAAAGTGCCACCGGCGCCGCCACTACCTATATGTCCTAATTGTCTTAGATCACATGGTGGGGAGTGTCAAATTCCTCCGAGAACGTGTTACACATGCGGGGAGAAAGGACATGTGACTACTACTTGTCCTAAGAAAGGGAAGCAGGCACAGCAGGGAAGAGCTCCAGCTAGGGTGTATACTTTGACGCGAGAGGAGGCAGACGCGAATCCCTCAGTTGTCACTGGTAAGTTCTCTATTTTTGGCACTTCTACATATGTGTTATTTGATTCTGGAGCAACACATTCATTTGTATCCACTGAGTATGTGAAAAAGTTGGGTGGAACACCTAACTTGATAAAAGCTAATTATGAGGTGATAATACCTTCTGGTGAGTCAAAGCAAACTAATCAACTTCTTCGAGGTTGTGTTATTCCTATTAAAGGAAGAAGACTCCTCGCTAATTTGATTGTGTTAAGTATGAATGATTATGATATCATATTGGGCATGGATTGGTTGTCAAAATACGGTGCTATAATAGATTGTCAGAAGAAGAGTATCACTTTTCAGCCAGTGAAAGGTGAACCGTTCACTTTTGTTGGAATCAAGAAAAGCTTTAGATTTCCGATGATATCAGCAGCAAAAGCACAGCGGTTGTTGGAAAGTGGTTGTGAGGTGTATCTGGTAAGTGTAATGAATGTTGAGGGGCAGCAATGTCCAGTTCTTGATAATGTACCAGTAGTTCAGGAATATCTGGAGGTATTTCCAGATGATCTTCCAGGTTTGCCACCAGACCGAGAAATAGAGTTTGTTATTGAGTTACAACCAGGAACTGCTCCTATATCTAAAGCGCCATACAGAATGGCACCAGCTGAACTGAAGGAATTAAATATACAGTTACAAGAGTTGCTAGACAAAGGATTCATCCAACCTAGTTTCTCTCCTTGGGGAGCACCAGTTCTGTTTGTTCGAAAGAAGGATGGCACATTGAGGATGTGCATTGATTATCGAGATCTCAACAAAGTTACGGTGAAGAATAAATATCCATTGCCTCGCATTGATGATCTGTTTGATCAGTTACAGGGTGCAGCTATCTTTTCGAAGATTGATTTGCGGTCGGGGTATCATCAGTTGAAGATAAAGAAATAGGATATTCCAAAGACTGCATTCAGTACAAGGTACGGGCACTATGAGTTCTTAGTGATGCCGTTTGGATTAACAAATGCTCCTGCAGCATTTATGGATTTGATGAATAGAGTATTTCAGGAATTTCTCGATAAATTTGTGATTGTGTTTATCGATGATATTCTAATTTACTCTAAGAGTAAAGAAGATCATGCACTGCACTTGAGAAAGGTGTTAGAGATTCTGAAGGAGAGGCAGTTGTATGCGAAGTTCAAGAAGTGTGAGTTTTGGTTAGACCGAGTTATTTTCTTGGGGCACGTGGTATCGGGAGAAGGAATTTCTGTGGATCCAGGTAAAGTTAAAGCAATCCATGATTGGCCACAACCCTCAAATCCCACTGAGGTTCGTAGCTTTCTTGGATTGGCAGGATATTATCGAAGGTTTGTTGAAGGATTTCCTAAGATTGCTTCACCATTAACACAGTTGACCAGGAAGAATGTGAAGTTCACATGGACAGAGGAATGTGAACAAAGTTTCCAAGAATTGAAGGGACGATTGACATCAGCACCTATCTTAACTATTCCTACGGAGACAGGAAACTTCAAGGTTTATAGTGATGCTTCAAAGAATGGTCTTGGGTGTGTATTGATGCAAAATGGGAAAGTGATAGCGTATGCATCCAGACAGTTAAGGGAGTATGAGAAGAATTATCCAACTCATGATTTAGAGTTAGCTGCAGTGGTGTTTGCACTCAAGATATGGAGACATTATCTGTATGGGGAACGTTGTGAAATCTATACTGATCATAAGAGTTTGAAGTACTTTTTCACTCAGAAAGAGTTGAATATGAAGCAAAGAAGATGGTTAGAATTGGTGAAGGATTACGACTGTGTTATCAATTATCATCCAGGAAAAGCCAATGTGGTTGCTGATGCATTGAGCCGAAAGGCAATACAGAGTGTAGCTGCTATGATCGTAAATCAGAAACCAGAGTTGCTTGATTTGCAAAGGATGGGTGTGGAGATCATTCAGGAAGGATCGTTGGAAGCAAGGATGGCAGCTCTGACACTTCGACCAACTTTAATGGATAAGATTCGACAGAGCCAACAGGAGGATAAGTTGTTTGACAAAATAAAGAATGATATCAGCTCTGGAAAGTCTTCTGACTTCCAATTAGGAGATGATGGCGTGATTCGTTATGGAGGTCGTTTGTGTCTACCTGAAGTGGATGACATTCGGAAAGAAGTGATGGCAGAAGCTCATTCAACACTCTACTCTGTACATCCAGGAGCTACTAAGATGTATAGAGATTTGAAGGCACATTATTGGTGGCCAGGAATGAAGAGAGATGTTGCTCGATATGTGGAACAATGTTTGACGTGTCAGCAAGTCAAAGCCGAACATCAGAGACCAGCGGGAACTTTGCAGCCTTTATTTATTCCAGAATGGAAGTGGGAGAATATCACGATGGATTTTGTTATCGGGCTACCGAAGACAGTGAAAGGTCACGATGCTATTTGGGTTATTGTGGATCGATTAACTAAGTCAGCTCATTTTCTTCCTATTAGCTCTACGTATTCCATGGATCGTTATGCCCAACTATATATACAAGAGATTGTCAGACTCCATGGAGTACCACTTTCCATTGTGTCAGACAGAGATACGAGATTCTTGTCTGCTTTCTGGAAGAGTTTACATAAGGCATTGGGGACACAGTTATCTTTCAGCACAGCATTCCATCCACAGACAGATGGTCAATCAGAGCGTACAATACAAATTTTGGAGGATATGCTCAGAGCATGTGTGTTGAATTTTCAAGGTCAGTGGAGTAAATTTTTGCCTTTGATAGAGTTCTCGTACAATAACAGTTATCAGTCTACTATCGGGATGGCTCCATATGAAGCATTGTATTGGAGGAAGTGTAGATCTCCAGTTCATTGGGATGAAGTTGGAGAGAGGAAACTTTTGGGTCCAGATTTGATTCGTGAAATGTCAGAAGCTGTTAACCGTATACGAGAGAAGATGAAAGTTGCTCAAGATCGGCAAAAGAGTTATGCAGACAAACGGAGGAGAGAATTGGAATTTGAAGTGGGTGATCAGGTATTTCTGAAAGTATCTCCAATGAAGGGGGTAAGGCGGTTTGGAAGGAAAGGGAAACTCAGTCCAAGATATGTTGGTCCGTTCACTATCATTGAGAGAGTTGGCAATGTTGCCTATAAATTGGAGTTACCAGCATCGATGTCTAGAGTACATGACGTGTTTCATGTATCTGTGTTGAGGAAGTATGTTCCAAATCCATCTCATGTTCTCAGGCAGGAACCAGTTGAGTTGAAAGAAAATTTGAGTTACGAGGAGGTACCAGTTGAGATCTTGTGGCGAGAAGTGAAGAAGCTCAGAAATAAAGAAATACCATTAGTAAAGGTATTATGGAGGAACCAGTTAGTTGAAGAAGCCACTTGGGAAAGAGAGGATGAGATGATGGCTAAATACCCAGACCTCTTCAGGTAAGTAAATTTCGAGGACGAAATTTTTATAAGGTGGGAAGGATGTGATACCCGAGCTTCTCACTACTCATGTGCCAATATAATTTAATTTTTGTTATGTGCATTTTATAATTATGTGATAATTGTTTTTACATTTTAATTATCTTTACATTTTATTTGATACATACGTGATAAATATGGTGACAATATGTGAATATATGGGTGCATAAATATTTATGTGTATTAATTTGGATATATGAGTTAATTATTTTATGTGTACAAATACACTTTTCTTAATTATTAAGTATCACACGTATTTTAATTATTATAATAAGAATAATAATATTTAAAAAAAAAAAGAAAAGTCAAGTCAAAATTGGTGGCTGCAGCAATAGCAGCCAAAGTTGAAAGGTGCATGCATGGCTGCTGTCAGCCGTATATCATTATTAAAAAAAAAAAATTTTTTTTGATTGAAATTTGGTCAGCCACCACTTGCCCTTTTTTCTTATATATATACCGTATTCCAAATCAACAATAAGAAAGAGAGAGAGAGGAGAGAGAGCTGAAAGGGAGAGAGAGGAGAAGCAGAAAGGGAGAGAGAGGAGAGAGAGAGAGCAGAAAGGGAGAGAGAGGAGAGAGAGAGGAAGAAGAGAGAGAGAAGAGGGAGCACGTCGGAACGTGCGTGTCGGAGCGAATTAGTTACAGTTCTTTACGGGGTTTATATTACTGTCGAAATCTAGGTAAGTAGAAGTTCAACTACAATGCATAAACATGTTGTTTGTGGATTATTTGTAATTAATATGTGATAATTATATTATGGATTATTGGTAATTAGTTTAATTACGATATGAATTATTTGTGATTAATTTGTTATACAAGCTGTGTATTTATGTGATTTGAAGAAAGTAGGGTTCATATTTAATAATAGTACATGTAAATTATTTGTGATAATATTGTGATACAAGTTGTGGATCCATGTGATTGAAAATATTATTATTATCCTATACAGATCTGTGTGATTGGAAACTGTTGCAAATATATTTATATGGTTTGAGAAGATATTGGTTATAAGGATCTGTGGGATCCAAGATGAAGTCGTTATTAAAAAAAAAAGAGATCCGTTTGAACCAAGTTGAAGTGGTTATTTTATAAATGGATCTATGTGATTGAGGTGAAGTTATTATTTCAGAAGTGGATTTGTGTAAATTGAAATGAAGTTGTTGTTTTATGGTGATTAAATGTTGATATTGATATTGTAAATAGTTTATGATGCACATTTAATTGTTCTGGGTGCATACCATGCATAAACATGAAAAGTGTTTTCCTCAAAATTAATAAGATACTAATGGTGTGTGCGGCCACTATATATGTATCTCTGTCAGGGTTCGGAAAAATCGTTCCCGATATTTTTATTAGGGGTTCGGAAAAATCGTCCCCACCACTTTGCCAGAGTTCGGAAAAATCGTTCTCGGTACTATTTTCGGGGTTCGGAAAAATCGTCCCCATTGAGCTCTTTTGGGGTGCATATCATAAGTGTGTCGTGGGGATCCCGCAACGTGAACAGTTTTCAAAATAAAAGAGATCAATTAGAAAAATTAAGAAATAAGCGATAGAGAACTAAATGCATTTTCATGCACGAACATACATGATTTCTACTTACTGAGATTTTTATCTCACTAGTTTATGCATTGTAGGTGAGCCTGTTGATGATTGAGTTTGTGATGTGACTGTGCAAGCTGTGGAGCTCCTTCAAGTTTTGAGAGGATGTACATAGATGACGACCTGTTGGGCTAGACCGTGGGTTTATTTTGTTTCCGTTGATGTTTTGGTTGTGTGATATAATAAGTATTGTCGCGAGTTTATCTGATTTGAGGTGGTATCAGAAACCAGTCACGTATGTTGAACTGGTGTGATTGTGTTGGTTATAAGCATATTATGTGAAAAAAAAAATAATATGCAGTTTTTATAATAACGATGGTTATGTAAATTAGTATTTGAATTATAAGTTATGTAAAGTGGGTCGTGTCAGTTTCCACTTCCAATAAACCCAATGGTCCATCGGCTATCTACCTTTCAATCTTACTCAAGTTAATATGATTTAGTCTTAGATGCCAAAGGTATATTTGTTCATTCCCGAAGGTTCCTTTCTCTTACTAAGATTAGAAGATGTTTTATTATTTACTATTTGTTGCATCGTGAGAGAAACATGATTTGAAAGTGTACAAATTGTCACCAACATACCATAATAGAATATAGTTCATTCCTTTATTATAATGACCATGTCATTTAAATGAAATGGAGTATCCATCCATAAATGAATAGAAACTGAAATTAAATTCTTTCTACGAAAACGTGTGTAAAGATAATTTCTCAAAGTCAATCATTTATTTCAATCATAAGATAAATAAACAACTCCCACTACTTTCGTAGCTTTATTCATGTCCATAGTAATCTCATCCTCACTTAGTTGCAGACATTTAATGACTGCGGTATCTACACACAATGTGTCAGTAGACGCCTTCACTATTCACGCTTCAACAATTTCTGAATAAGATTCTAACCTTGTTCACATCTTGATGAAAATGACTTTTCTTCACCACATGTTTTGTCAGAAGTTCCCCACCATATACAACCTCTTGTATTTCAGGTAAAACTTACTCAAAACATCTAGGCAAACTATGGAGAACAAAATTGATCTAGGTTTCCCCTTCAAATTCTACTCCAAGTATTTCCAATGCATTCATCAAGTTAACCATGACTTCCTTGCCTTTCAACCTTACTCAAGTATTCGAAGAGTCACATGAGATTAACCATAATAATTTTAATATGAACCTCTCATCTGTTCACTAAAGACTTAAATAGGCACTAGAGAACATCCTTATAAGTAAGAACACATTTTTATTTTTCTATGCAGTAATAATCAATATCAAGATTCTTTTTTAATCATCTAATTTTGGACCAGTAAATATAATTTTTTTAGTTAACAATAAGTGTAATAAAAGTCATTTGAAAACACAGATAATCATGTAATAAAATACACTGATCAAATACTTCGAATTTTAACAATTTATATTTATTTCCTCAAAATAATATAAAAATAAAATTCACCAACATCTCAGACACCGTGAGTTTGCATGCCATGATGTATGGATGTATGCAAACCCGAGCATTTACATGAGAAGGGTTTACTCATTAATTTCATTCGTCAACCTAACTTAATGACCAAATAATTAATAGTCGGTTCCTCTTTAGCCATGCAAATAATAGCAGAAACTCCAATGGGGAGGATACTAATTATTTGCACCTAAGTGTTCACCATTATTTGATTACAATTCCATTGCGCAAGTTTGTACCAGTGATCCGTGAATAAACTCATCCGATGGGGAGGAAGGCATTATAGCCAACACACAAGTTTACTCACATCACTTACAAACTAATAATGGAGGCCGCTGGAATTATTAACTAATCCCCTCTCCCACTTAGTTATTTAGCACCGAGGTTTTTATATGCATATAATATTCAACAATAAAATATGCATCCTAGCATGCTCCTATTACAGCAAATAAAGCAGTAAATCACGGAGAATCTTGCATACATATATAACAATAATGTGATAATTCATCAATTATAAACAGTTATATATCAGCAAATTCGATTGTTTGCCACCAAGTACGAATATGGGAGACACAGACAGGGATCGACCTCCCCGGTGAGGTCGCAGCATGAACTCGACTCAAGCAGCTCCACACCCCGCCAGCGCACTTCCACGAGCGCGCCTGTTTTTCCGCCCGACCTTTAGCTCCGCGCACGCCACCGAGCGCTTAGCCGTGGAGCCCCACGAAGCGCCACGCACATTTACATGTCTTGTTCTCCGCACGCTCAGCCCTCATCTCGTGTGCACCAGTGAGCAGCAGCACCCGCCATTTGTGCACCAATGCGATACGAGGGATCCAGCGTCTGATGCCCAGCCATCAGCCGGCTCAACCTAGCCAGAGCGAGGACCCGCCTGGAAGTCTGTCAGACCCGCCTGGAAAAGCCATTCAACTCACTCGGAATGCCGGTCAGACTCACTCAGAATGTTGTCTGACCCATCTAAAAATGCCGCATAAATCGTGCTGCATGTCGTGTCGCTACCAACGCTCGTTACCATGCCTATCCCTCACCCAACAACCCACAAACATGCATATGTTGCTCCCAATCGTCCTACTTCCTGCTCATCAACCCGCAACCGTGCGCCCAGCCGTGTATCTTGCTCACCAACGTGTGCAAACACACAATTGCAATCAGGCATCCCTTGTTTGTGAATGAGATTCATCACACGAGAGCCTACTCGTCAGCCCACACGCCAACAAGCTACCCACGGAGCTCCCAGTCCGCCTCTGTGCACAGCATCTGGAACCAGCACACGACGATGATCCATCACTTGCTTGATCACAGGTATGAACCGCGTAGGCAACCGAGCGAGCCCGCCAATTCCTTTCACCACCATTTGTATTGTCAAGGTGTACTCTCATCGTGTAGCCACCGTACGACGTTCATCATGTAGTATACGAATAAGATATTCAACAAGAAACATAATATTCTAAACCTTAATCCACATATGGCACATAAACCCTAGCCTAACGTTTAACACTTTCCATGAAACTAAAACTCTAATACCAATTGTTGTTTTCAGATCGTTTGGTTAACATGAACTGTTAGGGTTCCATGCGATTTTGTACCAACAGAAGCAAGAATATAAAATTATATTACCTATTACTAGGGTATGTTGAGAAAGAACAGCTGCAAAAACAACCTCTCGATCTTCTTCTGTATTCTTAAATCCAATCTTGACGTTGTATGGGCAACGATCTTCAAGATTCTCTCAATCTGCTTTCTCTCTTATTTCTCACGTGTTTATGCGTTAGATTAGGGTTCCAGATATGCTGAGATGACTTATACATGGGCTACAACATAGACCAGGAGGAGAAATTAGAGTCAGGCCTCCATTGGGCTTAAGTATCCTAGTTTAGCTCAAAACTTATACTTAAGTCCAATAATAATAATATAGTCCACTAAAATATTATTACTGCACTGCAGCTCTAATCTCATATTATGTTATGGGTGTTGGCGTTTGATCATTTAGTTAACATGAACCGTTAGGGTTCTATACGTTTATAACATACAGCAGAAGCACGAAAACAAGAAACTTATTACCTTTCACAAGGGTATATTGAAGACGATGAATTCTCGCCACCAGCCTGTGCAGCCTCACCGTTGTGGGCATAACTCTCTCATCTGATGTCGGATTTGAGTGATCTTTGCGCCAAAATGATTCCCTCTTCTGTGGCTTTCCGTCAGTATATTACATGTCCAATTCTGAAGTCTATACAATTTTACAAAAAATCGTAGAAAGTGGTGGACAGCAGCAGCAAACAACCTTCCAGTCTTCTGTTGTATTCCCAAGTCCAATCTCGACGTCGTGTGGGCGACGATCTTAAAGATCTTCTCAATATACTATTCCCTAACCCCCTTCATAGTGTTAGGCGTGAATTATCAATTGATTAGGATTTCCGGACAGTTGAGATGACTTATATATGGGTTAGAGTAGGGACCAGGAGGAGAAATTAGAGTTGGGCCTCCATTGGGCTTAATTATCCAAGCTTAACCCAAAGCTTATATTTAAGTCCAATAATAATAATAATATGTACCACTAAAATATTATTACTGCACTACCGTTCTAATCCCATAATTACGTTATGGGCTCCTTCTTATTATGAGCCCATTAGTCTCCCCATGTTTAAGATATACAATGTACATTAATTAATTAAGTTAATGACAACTCCATTATTTAACAGCTCATCCGAGTGTAGTACCACTCAACCTCATTATCATGCTGGAATAAATTCACCTGCAGGGTTTACATGATAATCCTTATGAGCTCCTCAAGGGGACATCATCAACCTATAACGGACATGGATTCCATCTACAATCAACATTAAACCATAGAGACAACACTATTTCCCAACTCACCGAGTTTGTTGATTTAATACATGTAAATCTCACCCATTGATGAATCAAAGAAATACATATTGCCCTACGTGTCGAGATTATTGTATAGGGATTAAGAGCATGAACATCCATAATAGCTGAGATCAAGTTCTCTTATAAGTCAGTATAAGTCGAACGATCTCAATCGATCCCGCTCAATACACACGAAGTGCACTAATGTGATTCTATAGTCAAGGCAAACTAATACCAAATCACACTACAACCATCCCGATAGAGAGTTCTCGTCTATCTCAGTTGTGAGCATCTGTTTATACTTTATAAGGAAACCGATAACATGATCTTCCGCGTGTTGTCGCACAACATATTATCTACAATATAAAGTAAGTGGACTATTGCATCGTGTATATAAATAAATTATAAGACGCAATCATTTGACCATATGATTCTCATTTCAAATAAATTGTTATAACATTGTTCACACAAAAACCAAGACTTTTAGTATATAATCCAACAGTGGGCTCCTTCTTATTATGAGCCCATTAGCCTCCTCATGTTTAAGATATACAATGTCCATTAATTAATTAAGTTACTGACAACTCCATTAATTATTATCTCATCCGAGAGTAGTACCACTCAACCTTGTTATCATGTCGAAATAAATCCACCAGCAGGGTTTACATGATAATCCTTATGAGCTCCTCAAGGGGACATCATCAGCCTATAGGACACGAATTCCTTCTACAATCAACAGCACACCATAGAGACAACATTATTTCCCAACTCACCGAGTTTATTGATTGAATATTTAAATCTTTCCCATTGATGAATCAAAGAGATACATACTGTCTTAAGTGTCGAGGTTATTGTATAGGGATTAAAACAATGAACATCCATAATAACTGAGATCAAGTTCTCATATATAGTCAGTATAAGTCGAACGATCTCAAGCGGTCCTGCTCAATACACACAAAGTGCACTAATATGATTATAGTCAAGACAAACTAATACCAAATCACGCTATAATCATCCCGATAGATTGTCCCTGTCTATCTCAATTGTGAGCATCTATTTATACTTTATAAGAAATCGATAATATGATCTTCCATGCGACACCGCACTCTATATTATCTACAGTATAAAGTAAATGAACTATTGCATCGACATATAAATTATAAGATGCAATCATTTGATCAATGATTCTCATTCCAAATATTGTTATAACATTGTTCATACTAAAGCTAGAATTTTAGTATACAATCTAACATGTTTCGTAAATGGTCAAAAAGTGCTTGATGATTCGGCCGGTGGATCCATACTTGGAGTAACTCCGAGAAGGACTATAAGGATTTTTGATGAGATTGCTACAAATGTTTATCAATGGCCATCGAAGAGAGTAAGTGGATGTTATGGCTTGAGCATATGGATCAAGGCCAACAATTTAGTGTCAAGAGTGCTAATATTGAGCCGAGTATGCCAAGTGTCGAGATGATAGCGGTGGAGGTTGTAAGACAAATGAGTTTGAGCCAAGGTATGATTAATCAAAGCATGGGTAATGTTGATGGACAAGTTGATCAATGGATGCTTCCTTCAAATAGTGTGAGTGGAGAGCAATGGGCTGTCTATCCCACGTGTGGAGGATGTTCTATATATACAAAGGAGAGATTATCAAGGTAATTACCAAAATAATTACCAAGGTAACTTCAATCAATATCAAGGAAATTTCCCACCTAGACAATGAGGTTTCAACAATCAAAGTGGGGGAAGCTCTTTCCCCCCAACAAAGGAGACAAGAGAACTTTTTCAACTCCAACTCAAACAATGCGGTAGATTATCCTCCGGGGTACTATTCGGGAGCTAAGGCACCGAACAATGAGGGGAAAGCATCAACCGAAGAGCTACTTGAATAGTTGATTGCATCAAACCAAGCTCAAGAGGAATCAAGAAGAGCTCAAGATGAAGCTTTGAGAAAAGCCGACGAAGCAAATGAGAAAAGGCTCAAAGATTTGGAATATAATGTTGAGAAAATCGCAAGTGCATTGAGTACTCAACAAAAAGGAAAATTTCCAGCCACAACTGAAGTCAATCCGAAAGAGCAATGTTTGTTAGTTGATATGAAAGAGGAGCGAATGGATGAAGAAGGGTTAGTGGAGTGCAAGGTTGTTGAAGAATTAAGAGATAAGTAAGAAAGAAGAGCAAATACCTAAGTGGATACCTAAGTGGAAAATGGTGCAAGAGGAAAAGAAAGTGGAAGAGAAGGTAAAAGAAGAGGAGTACAAACGTGAATATTGGGGTATTCCAATCACTCCATTCCCTATTTCCTATCTACAAATGTTTGTAAATGAGGAGAAGAAAAGGGAGTTTGAAGAATATGTGAAGTATCTCGAGAAAAAGTATGAGGAGAAGAAAGAAGAGCTACCCGAAGTAAGTGAATCGATGCACAAAGAAGGGTCTACAAAAGTTGGTGATTCGAGAGTCAACGTTATGTCTCATGCTAATTTCAAGAAGCTTGGAATTCGAGAGCTCAAGCCTACCACTATACGTCTTGAGGTGCTAGATAGACCAATGGTTAAGCCTTTAAGGATAGTTGAAGACGTGGAGGTAAAGGTGAAATGGTTAGTTTTCCCGGTCGACTTCATGGTGTTGGAAGTAAAGGCGGATCCTCAAATTCCATTCTTTTTGGGAAGGCTTTATCTAGTGACGGGAAGAGCAAGAATTGATGTTGTAAGGGAGGAGCTTTCCTTGAGCTCAAAAGGAAAGAGTGTTACATTCTTATGTAACAAAGAAATGGAACCAAGCCTCATTTGAAGCCTCCAAATGTGCCTCCGGATGATCTTATGGATCATGATTCTCTTCTCTCTGACAACTTAAATTCATTTCTTCATAATTATATGAAAATGTCAAGCTCTAACTTGTCTTCTTGCGATGTTGATTGGAAGAAAGAAACATAAATCGATTGGAAAATTGACAAAGAGCAACATCTTTCTTGTGGAAGAAGAGAGAATCCACTAGCATCCCTTCTTGGAGATGACTTGATGCTTGTGAGCAAGGATGGTGAAGTGGTGCTAGTGGATAAAAAGATGGCTAAGCATGAAAATCTTCAAAGTGAGGATGCGAGAAAAGAGTGTGTTGGACCTACATTTGATCCAATAAGCGTAAAAATCCATCCGGCTTGAAGACGTTAAACTTAGCGCTAAATGGGAGGCAACCCATTATTTTTATCTTTTATTGCACGTTTTGTTGTTTGCATTTTGGTCTTGTAGGTGGATTATGCTCGTGAGAAAATGCGTATTGAAGATACGTGAAGTGCTTCATGGATTCGAGTAGGCATGTCTCACCATTTTTTGTAAACTTAATTCTCGACTCTTGTCTCGAGTTAAGTTTGGAGCTAGTACATGGTGGACATAACTTAATTCGTATGGTTGCTTATTCTTCTCCACAAGAAGATCGTTGATGGAAACTACAAGGGTAAGTCCCAACTCTTTTTGCAAACTGTGTGACTCACCACTTGAGTGTGCTTATTATGTTGGTCTTCTTATAAAATTGGGTTAATTTTAAAAATTTTATTCATGAGTTTGGTTTGATTTTGGTCTGATTGGTTGTGTTGAAGTGCATGATAGTCTATATTCTTATTGCAATTGTTGAGCTAATTATTTTGATGAGTTGTTGAGCATAAATGAAGTGTGTTGGTAGCACGAATCTAGCCCAGAAATCAAGTCGAGATTCGTTATGCATGCAATCCGGAAGCCCGTGCCAACCATTTCCACTACCAAAAGCCTTTCTAAGGGAGTTCATTTTACATTTCATCACTTCTATGTGCTTAGCATGAATTGATATTGATTTGGATTGATTGCATAATTATTGTTACTTCATGTGTTATGTATGTGGGAGTTTACTTTCTTAATTTAGGATTTCATTTTCAATTAAAGATGGGGATATTTGTGAGCTTACTTGCTTTTGGATGTTATGAATATGTGCTTAATTTTCTAGTGATGGATGGAATCTTTATTCTTGCATGTTATGTGTTTTTGCATTGTTTCTTTTTTGGTGAGTTTTTCTCATGTGTTTTGTTTGAATATGTATTCTTGTCTTGGGATGTTTGGTGGTTTGTTTTTGGGATGTCGTGAGTCAATTTTTGAACATGAGTGATGACATATTTTTGTGATAAGTGATGAAAAATTATGATTATGAGTTTCTACGCCTTAAAATTGTGACATGTTTTATTTAATTTGTTCAATTTTAAGATGAATGTTGGTGTAATAGGTTCCTTAAGGTCCAATGCATAAATTTGTGAGTATTTGAGCCTCAATCGTGCAATCCATGGTTAATTCTTCATGAGTGGATCAATTGAGTTTGGCAAGCTAGAACTTGCTCAAGGACTACGGGTGATGAGTGTGTAAATTCGCATGTTTTGAGCTCTGATTCATGTGATAATGATGTATGATTGGGTCTTAAGTCGAGATAAATCGTGTGGTACAGTAGAATATCATGAATCAGGTGTGTCGGAGTCCGTTTGAGTGAATTTTCGAAGGAAAACATGTTAGAAGTGATTGAAATCGGAAAAATGAGGTTGAAGGGCTCGATTCGACCAAGCAAGTGCTTGGTTCGATCAAGAAGAAGATGGTTCGACCAGCACCTATGGTCGAACCAGGCGAGAGGAAGCATCATAAGTGGAGTTCGACCATACCGTGGTCGAACCAGAAACCTAAATGGAAGCACTCACAGTTCAACTGGGAGGCATGTGGTTCAGCTGACGTTCGAGTCAAACCGCCGGCCTGAAAGTGTGTTACAGGCCAGTTCGACCTGATGTTCGACCATGAAGGGAGTGGTTCGACCAAGGCTTTTGGTCGAACTACCTCGCTGTACAAGTCCGGATCCATATTTTTACACCTTCAGTGCTTGTTTTCACTAAAAAAGCCCATCCAAGGTTCGTAATGAGAGCTCACAAGTATAAAAGGAAGACCCTACGCAAGGGAGAAAGACGTCCACCACCACCTTCATTCTACACAACATCCAAAATCATACCACCGTCCATGGAGCTGTGGAGAGAGATTTGTCTATCGAATTAAGTGAGAATCAAGTAAAGATTCAAGATGGAGAGAGTCGCGACGGCGCCCGCACCTAGGGTTTATTTCGCTACTTAATTTATCTTATAATTTTCAAGACTATGGGTAAGATCCTACCAACCACCATGATTGTTCTCCGATTAATCATGGGCTAGAACCACTTCGGTAGTTCTAGGGTTTATGAAGGTTTTATCTAATTAATTGAACTCCCCGTGTATAAACTCCGTATACCACTACTTGTGGTTTATTTTATATAAGACTATGTGTTTTTAATTCATACTTAGAGTTGTTTTGTGCATCATTAACTGTTATGCAGAGTTTGGATACATATCGTGGTTATTGATTGAGTGCATTCACTGCTGAGCAGGATTATGTGTTATGATTCTAAGTGAATGGATTCCGAAGTCTCATTAGAACTATCTTATATAAATACTTACTAATTGAATTGGATTCGGGTTAGTAAGTAGGATAAAGAAGATAATTATATAGTACCTATAAAGGGAGATCAAATCGGGTTAGAGTATCAATCTTAGGGGAAATAATTGATATTGATAATACCTAGAAAGGGGGTGTAATTATGTTCTTGCTCCGAGGTGATTCACACGTGTTATACACATGCTTGTTTGTGTCTATAGAGTAAATATGTATAGTTTAGTGAAACATCCATATTCCACAAGGCAGAGTCAGACAATAACATACGAAAGGGAAATTAACTAGAGAAACCGGATGGCCCGAAGAACTACCTAATTTCTCACTTGTTCACAGTCGTATTACCTCTACTGCTTATTTATTTTACTATTATTTTAATTATTTATTATTTAGTTTCTTAATCATCACAACTTAATTATTACACTAGTCTTAATAAATTATAAAATACTTAAATTAATAATAATCCATCCCTTGGGTTCGATAATCACTTGGTTGCCTATCAAAACTACAATTGATATCCTTCATACTTGGGGATTAATTTTGTGTGTTGAGAAAACGCCCATCAAGTTCTTGGCACTATTGCCGGGGACGGCATTAATTATTAGTTTATTATTTCTAGTTTAATTGAGACTATCTTATTCTTGTCTTTATTTTCTAACGCATATTTTTCTTAGATGTATGCTCACTAGATCAAAGGCAGGAGAGTTAGCACCTTTTATTCCTAAGATCGGTGCGTCATCGATAAAGAAGAATAAGAAGAACAGGAACAAGAAAATAGAACCAACTAAAACTCTTGATCTAGGAGTTGAAGTTGGAGAAACGAACCCAGAAGTGATTGAAGCTAAAACTGAAGGTAATTTGGGAACAGAAGCAATCAACATGGCAGGAGTAGTAAATCAAGAGGAAGTTGCCATCCGTGAAGTCTTTAAGAATATCGGAGGGGGCACCGGGGCTATTAGGAGCACGTGGAACTGATGCGGATTTTGATATTCACCCCACTCTTATCAACATGATAGAAAGGAACTCCTTCTCAGGAGGAACTTTCGAGGATCCTCAACAATATCTTAATAAGTTCCTCGGATATGATAGTACATAAAAAAATGCATGAACTCATGAAGATGCAAGGAAGATCCTTTTGTTTAAATTCTCGCTTACTGAACGAGCAAGGGATTGGTACGACACTCTTAGTGCTGCTGAATGTGATACATGGAACAAGCTGAAGATGAAATTCTTGGAGAGATATATGCAACCTTCAAAGGTGTTCAAATTGAAGCAAGAGATTCATCAGTTTATGATCAATAACGGAGAGAAGTTCCATGAAGCTTGGGATAGATTCAAGGACATGCTTAGAAGATGTCCTCTGTATGGGTTGACGAAGCCACAGTACATCAATATTTTCTACAACGGATTGGAAATTGACTCTAGAGCTTTACTCGACGCATCATCGAATGGAGCTCTACTTGCAAAGACATCCATTGAGGCCGAGAAGCTTTTTGAGGATATTACTATGAATTCGAGAGATTGGACTACTGATAGATTGAGGGGCACTTACGTCCTTAGAAAGGTAGCTCAGGTTAAACACACTATGGTGAAGTCGAGTAAGGAAGACGAGATTGTCTCTAGCTTGGCGGGTATAAGTAAGCTACTTGAATCTTAGCAGAAGCAGATCACTGATTTGTCACAAAAAGTACCAATAATGATGCAGCAGGATGAAGGAGCTAGCCAAGAGGTTATGGAAGAGGTGAACTATGCCATGGGCCAAAGTATTCAAGGAACGAGATTCCAAAAATCAAGGAAATCGGAATTATAAAGGGAACTACAACAATCGTGGTACCCTGGGTAATTATCAACAACTAAGGAGGCCGGAATTTTCATGGAGAATTCCTAATGTAGCAGTACAACCTCCTATTGGTGTTGATCCGGGTGCTATGATCGAAGAAGGGAAACCTGGTTTTGAGGACACGGTGAACAGATACATGGCAAGGAATGATGCAAGAGTGGATCGCCTAGAGGCAAAGTTGGAGTCAAAGATTGATGCTAACCATGAAGATATATCTAAGTAAATGAAGGACTTGACATTGTTGATGGGACAGATGGCCGGGAGTGTAAACCAATTGAAGCAAACTGTTGAGAAAGGAAAGCTTCCATCTCAAAGTATATCGAACCAGAAATAGTGTCACGCCATCACGTTGAGGTCTGAAATGCAATATGAGGAATCAAAGAAGCCGAAAATAAGTTCGGAGGCTATTGGAGCTCGGCTCGACCTCGATTCGACCAAAATAGCTGGTCGAACTGAGTAGAGGAGGTTTAACCAGTCACCTGGGAACCTCCAAAGAGCCCAGCCGATCGATTCGACCAGAACCAATATGGTTCGACCAACAGGTCTGGTCGAACCATGGTCGAATTGCCCTTTCCAAAACACCCTGTTATTTCAAAAGCACGGTTCGACCATGATCATTCTGGTTTGACCAACTTGTTGGTCGAACCGTGGTCGAACCGTGGTCGAACCGACCCTGTACGGGAGAAAACGCACTTTCAGGTGCACAGTTCGACCATTACTCACCTGGTTCGACCAGTACCCCTGGTCGAACCATGGTTGAACCACATCATTCTGCGTTGTTTTGCGCACCAAATGCTTTACATGATGTTGATGTCACTCCCGTACCATCCAATGAGCAGAATACTGAGATCTTAGCAGAAAAGAAATGGGAAAGAGCTAAGAGATTGAGAGCCGAGAAGGATAAAATAGAGAAGGTAGAATATGATGAATGGGGAATTCCCAAAACGAAGATACCTCCGTCGTTTTCTTTCAAACTCATTAAAAAGGGTCTAGAATAGAAGTTCAAGAAGTTTTCAGAGATAATAAACAAGATAAGCTTGAACATTCCTTTCTCGGAAACAATCTTAGAGATGGCATACTATGCTCGCTTTCTAAAAGACATACTGTTGAAGAAGAGGAGCTTGAACGGAATTGACACGGTAAATTTTTCTGAGAACTGCAGCTCGATCATACAGCAGAAGCTGCCAGCAAAGTTGAAGGATCCAGGAAGCTTCACTATTCTTTGTGAAATTGGAAAGGGGCCGGCACGAAGAGCCTTGTGCGATCTTGGGGCAAGCATTAATTTGATGCCCTTATCAATATTTCAAAGGCTTGTTTTAGGGGAGTTAACTCCCACAATGGTTCAAAGGCTTGTTTTAGGGGAGTTAACTCCCACAATGGTTTCTCTACAATTGGCGGATAGGTCTATGACTTTTCCAAAGGGGATGATTGAAGATGTTCTTGTTAAAGTAGAGAAACTAATCTTTCCTGTGGACTTTCTTGTGCTCGAGATGAAGGATGACAAGGATAATGTCCCCTTTATTTTGGGGAGACCATTCCTTGCTACTGTTGGAACAATGATTGACGTTCAAAAGGGTGAGTTGAGGCTGCGCATGGATAAAGAAGAGGTTCTGTTCAACCTTGATAAAGCAATGAAGATGCCAATGGAGACGCAGTGTAAAAGCATCGATGTGGTGGAGGAGATCGTGAAGGAAGATATGTCTTTGATCCTCTCAAAGGATCCCTTGGAGACATGCTTGATGGAGTCTCTTACTTATCCCACTACTGAGCTAAATGCACTCTCCAATGAGGTGTGTTTTGAATTTCTTGAAAACTTACTTGCTTTGGGTGATGTCAGGTATGAATAGGAGAGAACAAAGGTTGAAGAGGTCAAGTGGACCAGGAAGTACTTACCATTGGTAGAGAGAGTGCACCTCAAGAAGAGAAGAAAGAGGAGTTGAAACCGCTACCGGAACACTTGAAGTATGCCTATCTTGGTGACAATTAAATATATCCGGTAGTTGTATCTTCTTCTCTAACTAATGATCAACTTGAGGAATTATTAGATGTGCTTAGGAAGTATAAGTCTGCAATTGGTTGGTCTCTTGATGATTTGAAAGGTATTAGTCCATATATTGCATGCATATGATAAGATTGCTTGATGAGGCAAATAGTAGCATTCAAAATCAGCAGAGGGTGAATCCCACTATTCAAGAAGTGATTAGGAAGCAAATCCTAACATGGCTAGATACATGAATTATTTATCTGATTAGTGATAGTCCCCATGTGAGTCCATTGCATGTTGTAGCTAAAAAGGAGGGCATGACTATAGTGAAAGCCGATGATGGACAGACTTTAGCCACTATGATCCCTACGAGATGGCGTGTGTGTACGGATTACAGGAAACCGAATAAAAATACATGCAAAAACCATTTTCCCATTCCTTTCACGGATCAAATGTTTGATCGTCTTGCAGGGTATGAGTTTTATTATTTCTTAGATGGGTACTCGGGTTATAATCAAATAATGATTACACCCGAGGATCAAGAAAAGACTACTTTTACTTGCCCTTATGGAACTTTTGCCTTTAGGAAGATGCCTTTTGGATTGTGTAATACACCTGTTATATTTCAGGGATGCATGATGGTTATATTTGATGGGTTGATAGAAAAGATCATGGAGGTGTTTATGGATGATTTTTTATGTTTGGTTCCTCCTTTGATATTTGTTTGTCTAACCTAGCTACTGTTTTGAAGAGATGCCAAGAAACTAATCTTGTCTTGAACTGGGAGAAGTACCAGTTCATGGTAAGAGATGAGATTGTTCTTAGGCATCATGTTTCTGGCAAAGGATTGCAGGTGGATAGAGCAACGATGGTGGTGATTGAGAAGCCTCCACCACCTACCAATGAAAAGGGAGTGCGGTCCTTCCTTGGACACACAGGGTTTTACAGGAGATTTATTAAAGACTTCTCAAAATACTCCAAACCGTTGTCTCACTTACTTGAAAAGGATGTTCCTTTTGTTTTTGATGATAAATATCTAACAGTTTTTCAGGTTTTGAAGGAGGCATTGATTACTGCACCTATCTTGATCACACCGGATTGGACTCAACCGTTTGTACTTATGTGTGATGCAAGATGAAGCACTTGGAGTGGTGCTTGGGCTGATGAGAGAGAAGAAGTTCTGCGCCATTTACTATGCGAGTAAGACTTTTGATGCAGCACAAAAGAATAACTACACTGTCACTAAAAAGGAGTTTCTAGCTGTGGTGTATGCATTTAATAAGTTTCGACAGTATTTGATTGGCATGAAGACCATCGTGTATACGGATCACTCTGCAATCTGGTACTTGATGGAGAAGAAGGATGTGAAGCCAAGGATCATTAGATGGATCCTTCTTCTGCAAGAGTTTTATATGGAGATCCGAGATAAGAAAGGTACGGAGAATGTTTTGGCAGATCACCTATCAAGATTGGAGACAAGGGAGCATTGTGATGATTCTTTTGATTACACAGAAAAGATTTTTCCTGATGAAAAGATCATGGCAGTGTTTGCTGAAGGAGCGGAAAGAGCTTTTGTAGTGGCTGCTCAAGAAATGGATCCATGGTATGCGGATTATATTAATTACATTGCTGTGGGGGAAATTCCAAGAGATCTCAACAGGTATCAACTTGCGAAGTTCAAGAGAGATGTTGAGACTTTCATATGGTATGATCCGTTTGTCTACAAGATTTGTACGGATTCCATAGTCCGTAGGTATGTGCCTGAGATGGAGATGGAGAGTGTTCTTGAATTTTGCCATGTACATCCTAACGGGGGGCACTTCGGAGCTCAAAAGACAGCAGCTAAAGTACTTCAATCTACTCTATATTGGTCTACTTTGTTTAAAGACTGTGCATCCTATGTGGCAACATGCGATAGATGTCAAAGGATGGGAAACATAAGTAGAAGAGATGAGATGCCACTTCAACCGAACATTATTGTTGAGATCTTCGATGTATGGGGAATTAATTTTATGGGGCCGTTTTCCCCATCTAATAGATTTCTCTACATCCTTCTTGTTGTGGATTATGTTTCTAAATGGGTGGAGGCCATTCCTACCCGTATGAATGATTCAAGGACCATGTTGTCTTTCTTGAAGAAGCATATCTTTGCCCGTTATGGAGTCCCTAGAGCACTAGTAAGTGATGGAGGTTCCCACTTTGTCAACAAGCTTTTGGAGAAAGTGCTTAAGGATTACAGTGTCAAGCATAGGGTCACTACACCTAATTACCCTCGAGCGAATGGGGAAGCGGAGGTCTCTAACCAACAAGTGAAGCAAATCCTGGAAAAGGTAGTCGGAATCAATTGGAATGATTGGACGATAAAGCTCGATGAAGTGTTGTGGGAGTTCTGAATTGCGTACGAGATGGTGCTTGACATGTCATCGTATCAATCGTCTATAGGAAGCCGTGCCACTTACCCGTGGAGAATCAGCATAGAGCTTTTTGGGCTATGAGAAGCTTGAACTTGTCTCTTAAGGATCAAAAGGAGTTGAGGATAACTCATATCAATCAATTAGATTAGTTCAAAAATTGAGCTTTCAAGAACTCGGAGATCTACAGGGAAATAATGAAGAAATGGCATAATTCGAAGATCTCTTACAAAGAGTTCAAGCAAGGTGATGAGGTATTACTTTTTAATCTCGTTTGAAGTTTTTCGCAGGGAAACTGAAATCGAAGTGGACGGGACCATTTATTATCCATAGAGCCTTTGGAGGGGGAGTTTTAAACTTATGGACAAAGACGTAGACATCATAGCGGTAAATGGGCATCGATTGAAGCATTATAAGTCGCTGGATGAGGCTTGCGTCATCTTTGAGGATACCTTATACTAGATTGGTACCGTCGTGACTCTCTGACGTTAAACAAGAGTGCCTGTTGGGGGACTTTCCCTCCCATTTAATATTTTATTTCATTGGTGTGAGTAAAAATTTTTATATTTGACATGCTTACTTATTGGAAATTATATTTTCTTTCAAACTTAGTTTCGACTATAATTTCTACTAAGTTTGGGGGTGTGATGTACTTACCTCATCGTAGCACGAAGAGTATAATTTTTTTGTAACGTTTGTTAGGGAAGTTGATTTTTTGCGGCGTATTTAAACTTTAACCGGTTTGGATATGTCAATTTTCTTTGCAATTTGCCTAATGTTTTGTGGTGTTTTATTTATTGAAGTAGTATACGGAATTTATGCACTTGATTTTTGAGTCTTAATAGTAATTTTTTAGCTTAGTTTTGTTCTGTTTTGGTATCTAATGTTCGTTTTTTAGTTTTAAGTTTGCAGGGATGAAGAAAATTCGATTTTGGAGCAACGGGAATAAGCCCAATTAGTGGAGATTAGTTATATGATCTAAGGCTATCCTTGTCATTTTCATATATTTCCTTACCTTATACATCTTCCCTAATTAGCCAGTTTGAGCCTTTAAACTTATTTCTTGTAATTTTAGCACATTACAAATCATTATTACCCACTTAAGCCTTATATACATAATTTTATGTGGGTGATTGAGGAGATGGTGGTTAGTAAGGTTTGAAAAGTTATTGTGCAAAAGAAGAAAGGAAATGGTAAGTAAGCAAGAAAAATGATGTAAAAAACACGAGCACGAATGTACATGCAACCTTAAAACAAGAGAATGAGAAAAGTACAATGTGCTCAAAAAACCATGAATGTTAAAGAAAGGAAGCATGCATCAAAAGAAGCTCAATCCAAGGAATGATTATGAATAATGCTTGTGAGCAATAAAGAAAACAAATGAAGAAAGAGAAGTGAAGACGTTGAAGAAATTGGTCATCTCTTTGATTACTTACACTTGATTAGTCACTCTTACCTAAAATCTTCCTACCTTAACCAAAGAGTCTATCATTACATCCAATTACAAAGACCTTTTTTATCACTAATTGAAATTTTGGTAGTTTGTGAATGTAGTCCACGAGCAAACTTATAGTGAGTCGAGCCAATCTGTTGATGAGTGTTGATGAACCTCACTTATTAAAGTGTTGAGCATAATTTTGATATCCGATGTGAGGCTTGGACCAGAAGGGACTATATTACTCTTTATTTTATTTTAATTGATTTTGTTAATATTTTTTTCATGTTATGAGTTTAATATTGTAGGATGACTTAACATGAGATGTTGTTCTTATTGCTATTGATGTGTTATTGCTTATGTTTGTTAGGTTTTCTTAGGTGATAATCTCTCCTCTTTGTTTATCATTTTCGTTGCTCGGGGACGAGCAACACTTTAGTTCGAGGGAGTGATTGTCACTATTTTCACATAGATTTTAGTACTTTTTTTTATGTATGTTTTCTTATTATTTTATTCGTATTTTGTGTATACTTTGATGGTGTTTTATGTTTTTATGGAAATATGTGAAAATGAGCTTAAACGTATAAAACATGTAAAAATAAAGTAGAATCAAATACGAGCAAAAAATGAGCTGAAAATGGTCCAACACGAGTTGTGGGACCCTAACACGAGTCGTGTTGAGGTCCGGAGAAGTTTCAGCTTCAGAACAAGCCAACTCGAGTTGATGGGGACAACTCGAGTTGCTAACTCGAGTCGTATTGGTGCAACACTGGTCGTGTTGGCAACTCGTGTTGCATAGGGACAAGTCGTGTTGGGTCCAGAAGCAATTTAGGTTGCAGAAAATTGTTTTAGTATATATAAATAATAAAATATATTAAGTGTTTTAGGCAGAGATGATTTTTTTTCGTGTAAATAAAGTATATAAGAAATTATAATTGTTTTGATTTTTTAAATATTTTTTGGAGGCTAAAAATCTGTGAGTCTAACTAACAACATAGAAATAGTGTATATTTTTGTGAGTTGGAAGGAGCATGTATAATTTTTAAGATATTATTGTAGATTATCTTGATAATAAATTAACGATTTTATTTTAAAAAAATCCATTTTTGATTTATTGTGATAAGTGTAAGTATTTAAGATAAGAAGTTGAATTTGAGGTTTTTCTTTTTTTTCTCCCTTTTTTAATACTTTAAATTTAAATGATTGTGTGATATTGATTGTGAAAATTAGTTTGTACTCTTTAAATGATACTAATAGTGAAAATTAGTACAGGGTATTAAAATAATTCATCATATCAAAAATATTATTTTTAAATTTTAATTAATTTTCATACAATCATATCTATTCATCAAATGTACGTAGTCCTTTGATCTTTTATATATTATAATAAAAACATTGTTATACTTAAAAATTATTTCTTATATCTATCACATTTTAAGAATATAATCTATATAATATTATAATATTACAATAAAATTAAAAAATTAAAAAACGTTTAAGATTAAAAAAACATAATAACATTTCTAGCTACTTTAGTTAATATCATAAGAAGTAGTTTAACTCGTCAATTCTCTTCTTATTTTAAATTTTATACTCACCTATTGCAATTTAATTTTGTATAATTAATTTTAATTTAATTATTCATCTCCTTCCATTAAATTTAGTATTTTAATGTTTTAATATAAGAGTCAACCGTAATATTCTTAGTATTAATTGGAACTTTTGCAATTAGTCATGTGAAATAATAATCGAAAAGTTTAAGAGATTTGTGAATATCAAGGTTCATGATTAAAAAAAATAAAATTATTAAACTAATAATAATTTGTTGAAATAATATTTTAAAAAATATATAAATGTAAATGTCTCTAAAAAAATATATAAATAATTATAATAATATAATTATTAAATTTATATTGTAATTTTTTTTATATTTTAATTAAATTAAGAATGTAATAAGGAGGAATATCCGAATACGTACATAAGAATAAAATAAAAAGATTAAAAAATAGATTTTACAATGAAAAATAGATTAAATTTAGTATTTTAATGTTTTATTATAAGAGTCAATCGTAATAATCTAAGTATTAATTGAAACTTTTGTAATTAATTACTCTTTAGAGTAGTTTTTATATTTTTCACAATTTTATGTTAAAAGGAAACAGCTAAATACTCTCATTTTTTACTTTTGAAAATACCATTAACTTTGTATTATTGCATATATTTATTTATAACCATAAAAGAGTACATCACCATAACTAGCTACCGAATCCGTGCGTTGCATGGGAAGATGACCAAATTGTTATTCTCTTTACATATGACAAACAATTATATCAAATATATATATATATATATATATATATATATATATATATATATATATATATATATATATATATATATATATATATAGTCATATAACTTTTTTTTATTTTAATTTTTTTCTTTGTATTCATGAATTATTTGTATTATTAATTAAACAATTTAAAGTTCATCTATATTGGTTCAATAGTATTACACGTGTCATGCGTTACAAAGTTAGGTATTTTTATCAAATAAATATCTCTTAACTAAAATGTAACTTAAATTATCTTCTATATACTATATACTCCCTCCTCCCTCCATACATGTTATTAAGTTTTTTGACCCGTGTGTTGTACGGGGAGTAATTTTGTGGAAATAAAAATATAAAAAAGGTCATTTCATAATCTTTAGAATAAGCATCTAGGCTAAGTAATACTCAAGATATATATTCATATAGAAGTACCTTAAAATGTATTCAGAAGCTCCATTCTTGAAATTAGTATTGCCACCAAAACCACCATAGGTCATCCTTATCAATAGTCAAGATATATATTCATATATAAGTACCTTAAAATGTATTCAGAAGCTCCATTCTTGAAATTAGTATTGCCACCAAAACCACCTTCTCATGTACCCATCAGCGAGCAATAATATAAAACTTTGAGTAATAAAGAAGTTTTCCTTGACTTTCTAAATTTTAAAATTTATTTATTAATTTATATAGCTAATTACACTATTCATTACGAAAATATAAGAAATGAGTTATTAACTTAGAAGAGTGTGTTAAAAAAATTTTAATTTCCAATATAATATAATTTTGGGCAATATATTATTATGTAATTATATTAGTTATTCAATTATTTTATGGACATAATTAAGTGATCCAATAAAGGCTAATAGTCCATGACCTATAATAATATTGATATGGGTCAATTGAGTAGATACGCAATACTACATGACTAGGTGATTATAGTTGACCCAATTATGTAGTATATAAAAGCAATCAGATTATGATCCCCAAAACACTAAGCCGCATATAGTTTTCTCCTTTTCTCCATCGGAAGGGATTACGACGGTCCCATAAGGAATAAGGAGGCTTAGTTGAGGAAGACCATTATACTACTAGATTTCGTTTACGATAATAGGATTTAATGAATTTGGATCAAGGTACGCTTCCACTTTACGATTAGATTTCGTTTATCATAATAGGATTTAATGAATTTATTTACATCAAGTGGTATCAGAGCCACCCTATTTATAATTCTCTGAGATTTGCAAAATTGATGTTTAAAAGTTGAGATATTGATTAAGTTTCGTTGTTATTAATCTTGACTATTCGTGATCAAATTTGCGTGTAATTTATTAATTAAGTTGAATTCAGAGTTGTTTATGAATTTTAATTCAAATGCTGTTGGTAACATCTTTGGAAAATTAAAATTATTTTGAATTGGTACAGTTTTAAAATTGGTGGAAATTGTCTTTCAAATTTAGGTAATTATAGACATGATGGTTTTGGTGAATTAAGTTATTGATTTAAATTATGATTATTAAATTAATTTTTATACTTATCTATTCCTGTAATTATTAGAAAGCCATTGAGTTTTTTTGTCATGAGTAATTCGTATGGTGAGCTTTGATATCCTTAAAGGTTATAACCATTAACTGTATGCTCAATTGGCCATGACCCCAATTTCGTGAAGATTAAAATTATTAGTATTTTCAGTACGAATTGAATTTACATGCATGAATTATTGTCTCTAAATTAATTCTTGATTATGTTGTATAAATGTGATTACTGATGTTAACCCATTTGGTTTAACTAATTGATTTGTGATATTGGTATGCTATAAATTATATATAATCGTGATACTCATGATTAAATTTATGGTTAATTGCATAAAAAACCTTGTACTTTCATGGTATTGCAAATTAACCCTAACTTTTACGAAATAGCAAAAAAACCATGATTTTTAAAGCGGGTGCAAATCGCACTCATCGGGCACCTAAAGACTGCCCGACTTATCACGTAGCATTTTAATTCCACGTCATGCCTCCAATTCCTACCAAAATGACGTCGTTTTATGCAGCTGTTCCTAAACTGAAACTCTGATACCCGTCTCGCTGTTAACTCCCCTCCTCATCGAAACCCTCTGTCACCATTGGTCTGACGCTTCCTTAACCCGCGGGACACCGGTTAGCTCTCGAAGCAGATTAGAGACATCGAGCTTCTCGTTCATTCCAGAGTTCTCCACCAATCCACCGCCATGGTTCTGCCTTGCCCTAATTTGAATTCCTCATAAGAGGAATTATTATTTTTAGTTAGAGACCTCTTTACCAGATTCCAGATGGGAGGGTTAGAAATTTAAGAAGAAAGCCTTGGATTCTCTGATCCAACACTTATGTAAGGATAACAAGTCTGCTACTGTTGTTGCAAAAGAACGAAATTTGAGTTGCTTGATTTCTCTACTCGATCTGAATGCTTATGATTCCATCAGAGAATCGACAGTTCACATGGACCTGACCTGTATACGAGCACTGGTATCTGCTTAATTTTTTGCTTCTTCATTCCAGGCAGCAGCGGCGTTTCAGGCGACGAGTTGTGGTGGAATAAGGGAGTCAGACCACATCGCGTGATAGCGTTCAATCCGATTGCAAAAGGTAAAGCGCAGAGGAGGAATGTTAGATATATTTCCATGTGAATCATAGCCTCCTTGAGAAACTAGCAGCCGATGACGATGATTGATTAGTGTCGCTGCATATTTTCCAACCCACCATTGCTAGATGAGAATTATTGGGTTTAAGGGTTTTAATTTAGTAAACTATACCAAACGACGACTTTCTGGTATGACGTGGAGGCATGAATTGAATTAAAACGCCGCATAAGAATTCGGGCAGCCTCTAAGTGCCCGTTAGGCGTGATTTGCACCAACTCTTAAAAGTTATGGTTTTTTTGTTATTTCGTAAAAGTCAGGATTAATTTGCAATACCCTGAAAGTTCAGGGTTTGCAATTAACCCTTAAATTTACAATTTTGCTATACTTGAATGTCCATCCATGAAAGGAAATATATATGCAATTTTTGCTAATTGACTAGTATGTGTGGAGTGCGATAATTATTATAGAAAATTACAGTACTTAAGAATTACAATTTCTTTTAATTTTAATTTCTTATGTATAAAGAAGCTAAATTCAGTTTATATTAAATCATGGATTTTAGGAATTTCTACAATGTTGGATACTTTGATTTCAAGTATTCTTTATTTGTGGTTAATATATGATTATGAGATTCTATACTACAATTGCCTGATAATTTATAAAGATTAAGATTTGTTGGTTATTTGAAATAGAGAAAGTCGCATCAATCATCATACAATAAAGAATATTGGCCTAATTTGGTTTGTTATAAATTAAGATTTGAAAATTTTAAAATAAGGTAAGAATTTTATTATTTTTAAATATGGGGAATCATCAAATATTCTAGAAATTTTTAATTAAATTAAAATTGGGGAGACATTTTTTATGTCGTTCAATTAAATATAAATATTTATTTTAAAATTTGTTTAATTGGTCTAGTAATTTTCAATCTAGTCAATCAAAGCGTCATGTTGTCATAGCAGCCTTTATGTACGGAATGCGACTTTATTGAAATTACATAGATAGATGTGGAATAATTTATTCGTTCTGTGTTTGGCCCATAGGTAGGCACAGTTTGACAGAAAAATAACACACATGTGATAATAAATATGTGATAATTATCTTAAATTGTTTATGTGAACATCAGTCGGTCCATAGATAGACTTTTGTTTGACATAAATTATTATCAGTACTTAATTATTATACCAAGATTACCCATGTAGTTAATTTTTGTCTATAGTCGAGGTTAATGTTGCACAAGGTGTCTTATAATGAGTCCCGAATTACTAATGTTGTGTGAGTGTATCTTCATGCGAGTATTGATCAGCCCATAGGTAGACAAATATTTGGCTAGAAATACACAAGCACATGTGGTGGTGAATACGTGATAATTATTTGATTTTACATATGAGTAATAAGTTGGCTCAAATGAAGCTATTGTTTGAGAGTTTTATTGTCAGTATTTGACTACTACGTAGAAAGTGTCAATTACAAGTTAGTATTGTTGTCATTGGACTTGATACTAATGATGTGCTTGATTCTTCGAGATGATTCTAAGTTGTTTAAATTTTGAATTATTATAAAGTTTAATTCGAGCATCATTAATACTATTAATTTATAAGTGCTTGGCAAAAATAAAATTTTTAAAATTGTGAGGTGGCGGCGCCACGTTGCTCATTGAAAAATTTTGTGTATGTGGCGTCGCCACGTTCGTTCTTAGAAAAATTGTGTACGTGGCGCTCTTACATTAATTTTGCAATTAATATTTTATTTTAAGTAATTTAATATTTTACATATTGTTTTATTTAATCTCTCTCATTAATAATCTTAAAATTAAAATTAATATTTTATTCTAAAAAATTTAATATTTAAAGTAATTAATATTTTATAATCTTGCCATTAATATTTTATTTTAAGTAATTTTTATGAAAATTTAATTTAATCTAATAAAAATATTTCTATTATGGCACACTGTTTTATTTTTTATACAGTTTTATGGCCCCTAACTGATAGAAAAATTAATTTAGGCCTCAAATTAATAGTTTACCCATTTTTTAAGTTTTGAATTGAAAATATTCCTATTATGACACATTGAGTTTTAATATATTTTTACATTTAAATGTTTTGGTTGGGTTATTCAATAAATAAAAAATATGGTATATATTATGAAAGTAAAAGATAAAGAGAGAGATCCTATTAGTAATCTTAATAATGCTATTAATATTGAGTAATTTAAAATTTAGAATAATTAATATTTTATAATCATACAATTTATATTTTATGTTAAATAATTTTTTCAAGAAGATTTAATTTAATCTAATAAGAGGGTATAATTTTTTTTATACATTTAAAAATATTTTAATTTTTTTGTTATGTACGTGGCATCATCACATTCATTCTTGAAATTTTTCTTAGTGTCACCACGTTTATTCCTATAAAAAAATTTGTATACGGATTCTTTCATGTTAATCTTGCTACTAATATTTTATTTAAAGTAATTCGACATTTTAACTAATGTTTTATTTAGTCTTTCCTATTAATAACTTATAATTAATATTTAAATAATAGTAATAATAATGAGTGTTAAATATTTTACATTTAAATCTTTTTATTAGGTAACATAATAAAAAAAAGTAATTAATTTAATTTATAAAAGTAAAAGATTAAAAAAAGTGTGATGCTCGATTAATAAATAATTTACTATTGATAATAAGTTTAATATTTTTATGATATATAATTTTAATAGTAAAAATAATCATGCACGTCACTTCCTTTTTTTTAGTTTTATATATTCATACTCTTAATTGGAATACAAAAAATATTTCAAACCCCAAATCGATAATTTGCCTATTTTTAATAATTCATTATTTTCAGGTTTTGAATTGAAAATATTCTATTATGACATATCGCTTCCTTTTAAATTAATTGATGTTCATCTTTTTAATACGAAGGTAAAAACTACATTTAATAGTAAAGTAAGATGAAAAAACAAAGGAATAAATATTAATAATCTTAAAATTACAATTAATATTTTATTTTAATTAATTAATAATTTAAAGTAGTAATTAATATTTTATAATCTTGCAGTTAATATTTTATTTTAAGTAATTTTTATGAAGATTTAATTTAATCTAATAAGAATATTTCTATTATGGCACACTATTTTATTTTTTATATATATAGTTTTATGGAGTATATTTTAAGGCCCCTAACTTATAGAAAAAATAATTTATGTCCTAAATTGATAGTTTACCTATTTTTTAAGTTTTGAATTGATAATATTCCTATTATGGCACGTTGAGTTTTAATATTTTTACATCTAAATGTTTTAGTTGGGTTATTCAATAAAAAAATACTATATATTAAGAAAGTAAAACATAAAGAGAAAGATACTCGATTATTAATAAAATATACAACTAATAATAAACTTAATATTTTTGTTATATAATTGTGATTAAAAAAATCATATTATTACATATCGTTTCCTTTATAATTGTTTTATAGTATATGATAGACGTATTTGCGCACTCCAATTTAATCATCAAGTATAAGGATGTCAATTGTAACAAAAAGTACCCAATTTAAATTGTCGATCCCACTGAGACAGCTAATTATCTATTTCACTTTAAATTACTATTTAACAAGAATTAAGTAACCAAATTTCCGAGTTTTTGAATTAATTATCTAAATAACGAAATAATAAATAACAGAATTAATTAAAGCAAAGGAAAAATAAGCAAGTTTTAATCAAGGGATCAGCGACAGTTCTAAGGTTTCAGGTATAGACCAATTAATTCGAGTTACTAGACATTCAATTGTTCATTCATGCAGTTTCAATGAAAATACACCACATAACCCTGTTTTCTCACCGGATATGATCCGATTCAAAGCTAACAGTATATTCTGGCTTAAATCCTAAGGTGCGTGAATATTATCAAACCTCATTCCTAGACACTAATCAAAGCAAACAACAATATCTCTGGATGGTAAATTCGACTAACAAAATATTCTCTGAAATTACTACAAGGTTCTATCCACTTCCTACTTGAATATCTAATTGCATTGTTCCACTAAACAATTCAAGTATCTCATTTACCAGTTCACGGAATTAAAGTGTTTATAACGGAACTACTTCAATCTCTAACAGATAGACAATGCTAATCAAGAACGCACACAAGCTAACACAATAATTCAAGCATTAAGCTAGGGGTGGACATTTATTTTCGGGTTTCGGGTACCCGATCCGACCCGAAAAAAATTACCCAAAAAAATCCAATTTTTTTGGATAATTTTGAGTTTCGGATTTACCCGAACCCGAAGCTATAACTTCGGTTCGGGTTTCGAGTATTGAAAATGTACCCGAATTACCCGATCGGGTACCCGAAGTATTTTTTTTACACTTTTATTAATTATAAAAAATAATTTGATTCAATGAAATATTAAAGATGCATTCTTAATTTTTTAATCATAAAATATATTTATTATCCTTTAAACATTACTTAATTAAATTTATTTATTTTTAAATTATCAATTATTTTTACATAAAAAAACACAATTTTGTATTATTACATCCTTATCTTATCAAATTTGAATTTGAATTCTCCTTATATTATTAATTTTAATATGATTTAAGTTATCATATACTTTATTGTATAAATATTTTAATTATTTAGATAAAAATAACATATAAAAATATACTTATAAATTTAAATATCTCACAACATAATTAAAATATACTATCTAAATCCTAACATTAGTATAAAAATTAATATTATTATGATGTGATATGAATTTATTATATTATTTTATAATTATTTAAAAATGAAGAAAAAAATTATAAAAGAGATCAAATAAAATATTGCCTCAAAGATTAAACATTAAAAAAATTATTTAAATCATACCTAATTAATTTATTATAACAATACTTAAAAAAGAGGTATTTTCGAGTACCCTAATCGGGTATCCGAATTTTTGGATCTAATAAATTTCGGATCGGGTTTGTTTAATGAAATTTCCAATTCGAAATTTTGGGTACCCGATCCGAAAACCCGAAATACCCGAAACCCGATCCGATGCCCACCCCTAATTATAGCGGATGTCATGAAAATTTTATGAAGACGTTACGTAGCGAAAAGAAAGTCTTAATAAAATAAGTAAAATCAAAATATCAATTGTATAAAATCCCATTTTTTTATCTAGTTTCCCAAATCAATCAAGTCAAACCATCAAACCATAGAACTGTTTAGAAAATTAGCCCATGAGGTTACAATCAACACACATGGCTGTGCAATTCATATCACAAATCAAGACAAAAGAAAGGGAAAGATTAGAAACACAAAACCCTAGCATAAGCGTAGTTGTGCGTTTCTTCTCCATCTCTCCCATCTTCCGATCTCCCTCGATTAGCACTTGGAACCCTCTTGAAGATGGATGGAAGATGAAATCAGATTTGAATCTGTATGGGGAGAGGTGATTTTCGATGGATGTAGTATGGGTTGTGAGTGGGTTCTCTCCAATTGTGTGTTGCTCTCCCATTTTATGTCTTAGACTGTTGTAGGGCTTTTCTGCGTCGATTCTACTTCAAATCACCATCTGAAGCTGTAAATACACTGCAGAATCGAACAGGCCATGACTGAGCCCAAAATTGGGCTGCTTGGCGGCCAGCTCGGCTCGAGCTGGGTCAGGACCTGGCTGAACGGCATCCGAGCCGACCCCTGCCTACTTGGCATGTCGTCTGGGCCCATCTGGACCCCACTCGGCTGAAAAAGGATGGCAAGCAGGCCCAGCTCAGCCCGAGTGGCCTGCTGAGCGGGTTCCGAGCTGGTCCTGTGATGAGTGATATTTTCACCTAGATTTTAGTGTCTTTTTATGTCCATTTTTGTAGTATTTTATTAGTATTTGTATTCTATTTGGTTGTGTTTTGTATTTTTATGGAATTGTGTGTGAATGAGCTTAAACGTATAATTTCTAGGAAAAAAGAGATTCTACATGCAAAAAGGAAGACATAGGAAAAAGCGGATCTCAATTCGGAGTTGAAACGAGGGAGAAAGGCCAAAATGGAAAAAGAAAAACAGGCCGTGCACCTTCACGGGCCGTGTACGGAACTCGGCCCTGTAAGGATTGGCCGTGCTCTATTGACAGAAGATCCTACACGGCCACCCCCGTGGCTGTGTGCAGAACACGGGTCGTGTGCAATAACACGAGCCGTGCACCAAACACGGCCCTGTAAGCGGAAGCCGTGTGCGAGCATCAGAAGACACAACACGGCCACTCCTGTGGCCGTGTGCTGCACACGAGCCGTGTAGGTGTTGGGATCAGAAAATTTCCAGAAACTTCTAGAAGCTTCCCAAGGGGTATAATACCCATTTATCCAACATTTGAAGGAAGATTCGATTTTTGGGCCTGCACACACACATTACACACCATTTCTTCCATTCCACACCATCGTCTTCATTCATTCTTCATCCTTTGGATCTATCATCATCCCACCATTGAAGATAGATCAAGGGAGTTTCCATTCAATCTTTGTATTAAACCTCATAGTTTATCATGATTTGTAAGGATTTAATTATCTATGTTAATTCCTTTATGAATATGGTAGGCTAATCTCCCTTGTGAGATTAGCAACATGAGAGTTGTTGGATAATTTTAGGATTTGTGTATTTGAATTCATATGTTGATTGGGTAAATGGATTTTCTATCATTGATGTTTAAGATCTTGAGGTTTATGATGATTTGTGTGTTTAGTTGTTCTAAATATGTGATTAGATTGAGATATCAATTATGTGCTTAGGATAATTGAGTAATCATTTTATCAAACACTTCATGTGCATTATAAATTGTAAAGAGATTGAGAAATCCTTTAGAATTTAGAATCATTTAATAGAACATGTGATTGGTTTGATCGAGAGGTTGATTAATTATGTGAAGGGACTCTCATTTCAAACTTAGTACCTAGTTAGAATTGTTTTAGTGAGAACCAATCCGTTGAGCTAATTGAGATTCATATCCTATCCATCTCGAGAGGGAGCTTATGTCAACTTAATATTGGACCTTAGTCTTATACCCATAATTAATATGAATTTATGCATGTATCCTAGAATTTCCACTTCTTAATTATTGTTGATCTCACTTTTACTTAATTTGGAAAACCACTTTTCATCCATCTATCTTGTTTGCTAATCATTGCTTGTTTGCTTGTTTTGGTTATTGTTATTTACTTGTTTAAACAACCAATCCCTTTGATGATTCGTCTCTATAAAATTACAACAAACGTGAGATCGCTCAAGCACAAGTACCTACCTCCCTGTGGTTTGATAAATTATTTTAATTGGTCATCCCTATTACAAAATGGCTAATCATCCGTTCTGACTCTGTTCCATGCTGCTTCCGATCCTGCTCTGTTTTCCCCTGTTTTCTGTCTTCAAATCTCACAAAAACACCTTAGTAGCCTCAAAATCGTATAAATACTAAAACGCACACAATTCCATGCAAAAATAATAACTTTCCTAAGCAAAATGGTGTAATGTGTTTACATAAAATGCGTGAAATTCCACTCTCAACAAACTTCCAAACTTACCTGTTGCTCGTCCCAAGGCAACGACATAGAAAACCAATAAAGTAATTGAGAGGAAATTTCACAGCTGAAGATAACCAAGACAATATAACAATTCAAAAATCATACTTCAAATACAAGATAACTATCCATCTAAAAACATACAATTCAAATAACTATTTCACTTTTTCAGAATGCTCATCCACCTATTCTCACGGTTAGTATATACGTTCATCGCTCAAGTGTGAGATATATACATTAAGGTAAGGTGTTTACACTCATAATCAATTCAATCACACACGTAACCATAAACTTGGCAATCATTTAAACTCTTGACTAAAGGTATAATTTCGACAATAGGATCGCAAAGGTCTTGCATCAGGTTGTAACGTTGGCTCTTTGGTAAAAGTAGGAAATATATAGATTAAGTGACTAATTCACTAGTAGAGAATCAAAGAAGACTTACAACTTTTCAACAAATAGTTTTATTTTTTTCTTTCTTCTTCAATACTCTTCAATGCTTCTTGCAACTTGATTCCTCCATTACTTTTGAACACAACTTCATTACTTGAATCTTTTCTTTTTTTTTTCTTTTCCTTCCTTTTTTTTTCAAACAAGGGTACCAGTTTCGGGCACTAACCTTTTTCACGGGTATCAATTTTGGGCACTACCCCTTGATGCAATAATTTAACCATTCTCTCTTACAATTTTCATCACTTCCAATTACTTTTCCTTATATTCTTCTTCACAAGACACCAATTTAACTCCTTCAACTCTCTACTAGGTAGGAATTTTTAAGAAGGCTAGCAAAGGGATCAATTGGCTAATCACGTAGGCTTCCAACAAATAAGGCTTTTAGACTCAAAAGGGTTGACTACAAATAATTTCATTACGTAGCAAAATAATTTGGCTGGTGACTAATAAACAATAAAGATGGCCTAAGATCATTTTCTATAGTCTACTCAAACACGTAACTTCAAGCAAGATGTAAAGTCTAGTTCTAGAATATATGTGTATGAACGACACTCACGAGAATAAACTGAATCATGCAACTTATCATGATTTCAAAAGGCTTAAAATCTCACATGGATGTACGAATGAACGTGCAATCTTAATAAAGTTACATAGCTAATCTTTCATGCATATAATCAAACTTCAAGTATCCCAATATCAAAGTACAATCTCAAATTGCTTCTCAAGTACAACCATACAGCATAAATAAACAACACATAACTCCATGACTCAATGAACTCCTAATCAATAATCGAATATCACCCTTAACATCAACAATACAAATAGCAACAGAATATTCATATCATACATGCCCAAATCAGAATAACAGAAACCTAGCATCCATATCAAATGACTCAAAAAGTGAAAAATCAGAAAGGTGGGAGTAAAGAGACACAAATGTTGGCGTTTTGAAGAAGAATGATTCTCGCCGGCAGCATGCGTGACCTTACAATTTTTGGCCATAACTTCCTCATTTGATCTCCGATTTGAGTGATCTATACGCCAAAACGATTCTCTCTTCCGTATCTTTTCAATGGTGTATCACACGTACAGTTTGGACTTACACACGAGTTTTAAAAAATTGGTGAAGTTGACAGACAGAAATAGTAAACGACCTTCCGGTCTTCTATTGTATTCCTAAGCCACGTCTTGACGTTGTGTGGGCAACGATCTACAAGACGATCTCAGTCTATAATCATAATCTGTCTTTCACGTGTTTAGGCATGATTAACTTATATCCAGATTGATGAGATTGGCTATTATATAGGCTACAACAGGGACCAAGAGGAGAAATTAGGGTTTGGGTCTCCATTGGGCTTAAGCATCTAAGTTTAACCCAAAACTTATACTTAAGTCCAATAATAATAAAGCAGTCCACTAAAGAAGTATTATTGCACTGCCACCCTAATCTCAAATTATGTTATGGGCTCCTTCTTATTATGAGTTCGTTAGTCTCTCCGTGTTTAAGATTCAATGACCATTAATTAATTAAGTTACTGACAACTTTATTAATTAATACATTTACCGAGAGTAGTACCACTCAACCTTATTATTATGCCGGAATAAATCCATCTGCAGGGTTTACATGATAATCATTATGAGCTCCTCAAGGGGACATCATCAACCAGTTCCGTTAGAACACAGATTCCTTCTACAATCAACAGCACACCATAGAGACAGCACATCTCCTAACTCACGAGCATATTGATTTAATAACTAAATCTCACCCATTGATGAATCAAGAAAATAAATGCTAGCTTACATGTCGAGGTTATTGTATTAGGATTAAGAGTACGAACTATAATAATAACAAAGATCAAGTTCTATTATATAGTCACTATAAACTGAACGATCTCAACGCGGTCCTGTTCAATGCATAAAGTGCACTAGTGCAATTTTATAGTCAAGACAGACTAATGTCAAATCACACTACAACCATATCGATAGATAGTCCCCGTCTATCTCGGTTGTGAACATCTATTTATATTTTATAAGGAGCCGATAATATGATCTTTCGTGTGACGCCGCACACCATATTATCTACAGTATAAAGTAAATGGACTTTTGCAACAATTCATATTACAAACGTATGATCACATGATTCTCATTTCAAATAAATTAAATTGCTAAAACATTGTTCATACAAAAAGCTAGATTTTTAGCATATAATCCAACAATCTCCCACTTATACTAAAAGATTATGATGTCATATCTGCTGCCATACATCTAATTTCCACTTCCACTACTTGACCATCAAAACTTTCGCCTTAAGGTCCTCGTAAAAGGATTTACTAGGTTATCATCTGATGCACTCTAGGCGACAACAATCTTCCCCTCATCATACGATTTTTCATATCAGGTAGTACTGGCTCTTAATGTGTCTAAGTACCTTATTGGCTCGTGATTCCTTAAGTTTGCAACTGCACCATTATTATCATAATAAATTGTGAGAATCTTGGGCAAAACTTAAAATCACATATAAGTCCATTACGAAGTTTCTAGAACCACATAGATACTTTGGCTTCCATAAGGCTCCAATATTATTATTTTTTTCATGGTGGAGTCTGAAATATATTTCTATATAACACTCCTCCATATTATGGATCTACATCCCAATTTAAATACATAACCTAGAGGTGGATTTACTGTCGTCCCATGATTTATAAAATTGAATCTAACCATCAAGAAGTAATGTATCTGTCCGGTAAACCTACATATACTTTTCAGTCTTCTTCATGCACTTCAAATATGTCTTACCACAATTTAATATTTTTGTTCCGGATTACCTTGATACTCGCTGATTATGCCATAGGCAAAATAGATATCCTATCTCGTGCATAGCATTTCATATATTAAGCTTCCTTATTGTCGAAGCATAAAGAACTGCCTTTATCTATTTTATCTTCTTTTGTGTCTTAAGACAAAAAAATCCTTAGATAAAGTCACATGCTAAAATGAGTAAGAATTGTATCATTTATATGAAGCTTGAGATAAGCACAACATCCTTTCTTGTGATCATTGTAACCATGATTGCAAGAATATATTTTGATTCTCTTAAGTCCTTCTTTTCATACTGCTTTATTAACCATACCCATACGCTCGACAATACTCTTTCATTGTCTCCAATGTGCAAGATATTATCTACGTGCATACAAGAAATGCCACCACGTTTTCGTCACTCTTTTCAATACACAAGATCTATCCGAGCATTGATTAAATCCATACGACTAGATTTTATTATCAAAACGGATGTTTCATGATCTAAAAGCTTGCTTTAGTCCATTGATGGACACTTTTAAGCTTACACTTGAAATGTTCTTAGTTCTATGCAAATAATCACTCTGGTTGCTTCATTGTAGACCCACTTTCATCCAATGGCTTTTACACCATTTGATGGTTCTATAAGCTCCCAGAGTTGATTTTGAATTCATAGATTCTATTTCAGAAATCGTTACAACTTACTAAGACTCCACATTTCGATCTTGTAGTGCTTCGTCGTGTACATGGGTCGATTTCATGCTTACCAGGGTCGATTTCATGCTTATCAGGTAATATCATATGCTTCTGTCTACGTTTAGGGATTGACTTTCTTGCCTTCTTTCCTATTGTCCAATCCCAAACTTATAAATAGTGTGAACCTTAGTTGTACTAAGTCCTTGATCTAAACTACTACTTGGTCTTTTGAGTATTAAAAATGAAGTCACATGTATTTTATTCGGTTCCTGTCTATTGCGATATATTAGTATTTTACAAGAATGTTGAATATTTCTTTTAGGTATATATTTGATAAAAAATTTCACTATCTCATTTTTTTGCGTATCATTGACTCAATTTTCGTATTTAGTGCATGTTTATTGGAAGAAAGGAACGAATACTGAGAAAATCTCCAAGAGGTAACCCTTTATTAGCATGCTGGAAGATTTTGTATGTAAAATATTATCACTAGCAGTCACTGGATAAAAAATCTATCTTACCTGAACATGTGATTTAAATTCACTGCCTAATGATGGTACTCCCAAAGATGTTATCTCTTATTGCTTTTGATCTGAAATAGTTGTGATTCTCTGAAAAATTCTATTTACTTTGGAATGGCTTTGAATTTTTCGATGTTCTACCATGAGATCCCGCACTAACCTGAATGGTGTCATTTGTTCAATTTATTGAATTTTACAATTGCTCTGTCATTTTATCACTCTGCAACTGATCTAGATAAGTTCCAAGCGATGCTATCTTGCTAAGTATTTGGCTGGATTTAATTGTCATTGAGGTTCCATATCTTTGCCATTTGTAGCCTGAGAGATTTCTTAGATACAACATTGGATGTGTTAGAATGAATATTCTTCAATTTTGTTTATAAAGGAATGTGTTTTTTTATTATTGTAGATGTTATTGTCCGTAAGTATTGAACAAGCCCATGAGTGTGATTAGTTCATGAAGTTAATATTTGATATCATAACCCACCTCTCATAGGGCCCCCTTTTTTTTAATTAACAGGCTTACAAGTAAGTCACACAAGCATATCAATGTGTACACTCTTTTTTTTAATAATATAGAATATTTCATCTGTTAATAAAACATGTTGTTGAATTCATGTAAGGATGTGGAGTTCCTATCATAATTTTTGGTGATTTAGATTTTTCAAGAGTTCCTTTGTTGTGCTCTGTGCTCGGGAAAAGAATAAAAGGAACATAAAAGATATCTCTATTTTCTGGCATGTTTTTATTTTATGTGTTAAGAGTTAAACTTTATTATTATTTTTTTAATGAAATAGCTTTAGAAACACGGTTCAATCATCCTTTTATTGTAAATTTCAAGCACTGTTATCATTAAAAAGTCGTAAGACTTTGATGTGCTATTTTTATGTAGAGATACAAGAACTTTAGATTTGGAATGAACTAGTTTAAACCTAGAATAGTCATGAAGAGGAATGATTGAATATTTTGCGATTGTTTCTATCTTCTACATTTAAGTGTGGGTTGTGATTTTCACCCCTTCTTAGCATGTTTTTCATAAAAAATGCTCTTTATAGTCATGAAGAGGAATGATTGAATATTTTGCGATTGTTTCTATCTTCTACATTGAAGTGTGGGTCGTGATTTTCACACTTTTTTAGCATGTTTTTCATAAAAAATGCTCATTAATGGAGATTAGAAAATTGTATATTACTACTTCAATTATTCAAACCTGAATTTTTTATGAATAACTTTTTAGTTTTGCTATCTTCTACATTTAAGTGTGGGTTGTGATTTTCACCCCTTCTTAGCATGTTTTTCATAAAAAATGCTCTTTATAGTCATGAAGAGGAATGATTGAATATTTTGCGATTGTTTCTATCTTCTACATTGAAGTGTGGGTCGTGATTTTCACCCTTTTTTAGCATGTTTTTCATAAAAAATGCTCATTAATGGAGATTAGAAATTTTTATATTACTACTTGAATTATTCAAACCTGAATTTTTTATGAATAACTTTTTTGTTTTGCTAGCTATATTCCTATACCTCTTCATTCACAATCTTTGTGCAGCTATCCATCAGAACCTTTACTTTAGCCATCTTTGTAGCATAGTATTCTACCATTATATAAAGATTGGGTATATTTCAATGTCATATCAGTCCACACTTATTGGACATTATTTAATCTCGTATTGACATTAAGTTTTTAGAAAAATTCCTTTTTGTATTGATTTACCTGGTTTTTGCGTATTGCTTTTCTTCATTTTTTTAAAATTTCAACAGAAAATTTACCTGCTTTTTATATGGCTATTCTTCCTCAATAAGTATCACTAAAGTAGTAATTTGGTGGTAGAAACTTTTAACTATAACAAATAAAATTGCAATAATAGAAGTATAGATAAAAGCTACATTATCACGTGCAAATTACAGACTCACGTGTTGATGTTGCTGCATTGAAAGCTTTTTCTTTGCTTATTATACCTAATTACTTAATGAGTGTATATTGGGTGCACCCATATGTGTATAACTTTTTATTCTATTTTGTATACATGTTAATTCTATTTTGTATACATGTTTTGTAATAATTGTATATTTTTTTCACACTAAATTTTTCATTAAAAAAACTAATATCCATACGTGTATAACTTTTTATTCAATAGTTTATACATTTTTTTAATAATTATATATTTTTTACACTCAATTTTTCATTAAAAAAACTAACAATTAAATTGTATACATTTTTCTCATAATTGTATATATTTTTGTTTATATTTGCATATGGGTGCACCCTCACTATAATTAGCCTTACTTAATTATATTATGGTTTAAGACAACTTTTGTAATTGAGCATAATATTTTTTACTTGAAGCAATTGATATTGAAGTCATCGTATAGAAAAGGACAACACTCCAGAATTGCCATCCAAGAACCACCAGCTAAAGCAGTCACTTTTAGAACATGTATAACTTTTCATTTTAATATTAGTTATTAACTTGAAATCTTATAATTGTTTATGTGCTTGGGTAGTCTATGCTTGCAGGTTTTTTCAATGTTATATACAGATTCCTTATTTGGGTATTTTGTCATACTTGTAGTTTTCTTGTGTGTGCTTTACTAGAAGTTTGGTAGATTGGATATTATGCTGGTTTTGTATGCCTGTTCTTTTCAACTTTGGATTTTCTTTTGCTTTAGGCTTTTGTATTGGAATTTTGAAGCTTAGTATTTTGCTGGATTTAAAATCCAAATACTTATGAGGGGCCTAGCTGGAAAGCTGGATCCATTGCAGACGATTTTAAACTTCTACTTTTTTTACATTATCCACCACTCCACCTTGTTTGGAGGACAAGTAATGACTGTTATTTTTATTACCTAAGGAAGTACCGGTCGACAACTAAGCTTTGGAATTACTCTCTCCGTCCCAACTTAAGAGTCTCATTTGCTTTTGGGCACATGCATTAAGAAGTATTATTATTTAATGTGTAGTGGGTAGTTGTATTAGTGAGTGTGGGGCCACATGTTTTAATTGTATTAGTGGGTGTGGGTGGGTCCCATGTGTCCAAAAAAGGAAATGAGACTCTTTGGGTGGGACGACCAAAATGGTAAAATGACCCTCTTAACCTGGGACGGAGGGAGTATACTACAAGCTTCTAAATTCTGATATTTAGCTTGTTGTTGGATAGCTCTACTATTTGATACACTGCAGAGTGCTAGGGTCTTATACTGTTACAAGCTGCTAGATTCTGATATATAGCTTGTTGCTGGATGGTTCTACTATTTGATACACTATAGAGTGCTAGGGTCTTATACTGTTCATACAAATAATTTTATTTGGTTGTACCTAGACATAGTAAGAATTCTCATTAAAGGGATTATTTTTATGATACCTTGTATTTTATAATTTGGATGTTTTGTATTTTGTATTGTTAAATTCTTTAATATATTTATTAGTTTCAAAGAGTAGTGAGTACAAGTAATTAAAAATATCACTAAATATTTTTTTGTTTATTAATTCAATATTGAAAATTAAATAAATTCGCAATAAAATTTATCATTTTGTGATGACTCATTTGTGACTAAAATATTAATTTAATGAACATATATTTTTCCTTTAAAAATATTAATTTATGATGTGACAAAATATTTTGTCATCATACTATTTATTAATGATATGACAAATATAATTTGTTATCGCATATTATTAACAATGACAAAAATTTTTGTTGCTATGCTTAAATTTCCTTATGAAAAATTTTCATATCGTCACTAATTATATATATTAACAACGAAAATAAATTGTCACAATTTTCAAACATTTTAATGACAATAAATATTTTGTTTGAATATCTTACTTTTTAGTGACAAATTTTATCATCATAATATAATTCTTCCATATCGTCAATAACAATATATATTCACGACGAAAAAACATTGTCACCATTTTCACACATTTTAACGACAATGAATATTTTGTCTTAATATCTTACTCTTTAGGGACAAATTATGTTGTCATTATATATTGCTTCATTTCGTCATTATTGTTTAACCATTACATGACAAAATATTTTAAAGATGACAAAATATTTAGTTTAAAAGTGATAATAAAAGCGTCATAAATAATTGATAAGATTGGTTTTATGGACAAAATCGTCACAATAACTTAACTTTTTTATGATAATAAATGCTATCATCGCATTAAATTCAAGTTTTAGTGAAGAAATAATACATTTAGCGATGAAAATGAGATGACAATTGTGACGACTTATTCGTCACTTTAGACCATAACAAATGGTAACGACAAGTATTTCTGTCATCAAAACATAACATTTGGTGACGAATTAAAATTTCGTCAAATATACCTAATACGACGCACATACCGTGATGATCTTTGTGATTCACAAATTTTGTTATTAAAAATTTTTAGTGACGAAAAATTCCATTTTCATGACTAATTTTATCGTCGCCATTTATCAAATTTCTTGTAGTGTATTTAGATATCATTCTCATCTCAGCCTTTTGACTTGGCTGGAGCTCTTGGTAGTCGAATTTTTTAGGGGAACATAGGATAAAGTGAAGTTGACTGCTCTTTCGGCAAAATGAGTATGGTACCCAGAAGAAATGCGTGGAGCCTAGGTGAGGATTTAAATGGACATAATACGATGCATAATCCGATTTTGAGTTGTTTTTGTGTTGGTGATTGTATAACCCACCAGAGGAAGCGGATTTATCATGGTCAATGGTCCTTTAGAGTAGTTGATTGCTGGTCACTATGCTCTGTTCCCATGTACAGGTTAGTATGGGCTGTTGTTAAGGATGTAAATGAATCAAACCGTTCGTGAACTATTCAAGTCTCGGATAAAAAAAAATTCGTTCGACTTCGTTCGCGAAATTAAACGAGCCGAGTTGAGCTCGATTATTTTGTCGAGCCGAACTCGAGCCTGGATGTGTTTGGCTTGAAAGCTCGCGAACGTGTTCATTTATAAGCTTGCGAATATGTTCGCCAACGTGTTCGTTTATAGGCTCATGAACGTGTTCGATAGTAGGCTCGTGAGCGTATTCGACAGTATGCTTAAATAGTGCTCATTAATATATATAAAAATCTCATAATAATTTTATAATAATAATAATAATAATATATTACAACTTTTTTTAAATGTGATAATTTAGAATTTAAGAAACCTTACATAAATAAATTTAAAATATATACATAAAAATATAATTCATAAGGGATCTTTATAATTTACTTGTACAAAAAGTTATTTATTTGCTACCGGCTAATTAAGTAAAAAAATTAGGTGCATCCACTATACTAATCCTTAATGAGTAATAATAACAAGTAGGAAAAGACTTAGTACGAGAAACCGATATATCCAAATCCATTAGGAATAACATTAATCTACGCGCCACGTATAGGCTCCGGGCAAGGCTCCGGGCAACGCCACAACGCTAGCTTAATGCATTATGGGGTGCTAAATTAATTAATACCTGTTCCATTTCAATTTAACTTTGTTAGTAAAAAAATTAATTTACTTTTCTTTGAAATTTTAAAAGAATTTTTCATTCATATTATTTATTAATATAAATATATATTTTATTTTTTAAGATTCTATGATTCTATAAAATAATTATACATATATTAAGATTCTTATTTATTATTTTTATAATTTTAAATGTTATTAATTAAATAATTTTAGTTAATATTGTTAAAAAATAATAAAAAGATATAATAGTTTTAATAAAAGTAATACATGATCATGAAATAATAATTCTATTCAATTCATGAACAATTCGTAGAATAGAAAAAGTGATAACATTTCTGATAAAAAGTAATATTTTTATAAAAGAAAAGTGATATACATTAAATTAAATTATTTCAATAGTAATCTATAAAATATACTCCCTCCGGCCACTTACAATGTAACTGTATTCCGTTTCTACGTGTACAATTCTAAGGTCTTTATTTGCTTTTTGCACGTGAATTAAGGAGTATTATTATTATATGTAAAGTGGATAGTTGTATTAGAGAGAAGTGGTGGGTCATATTGTGTACTTTCTTTACTAAATAGAGGAAATTGATACATTTGAAGCGGACGCCAAGAATAGTGAAATGAATACATTGTAAGTGGCCAGAGGTAGTATATAAAATGATAATATTTTAAATAAAAAGTGACACCATATAAAAAATGATTATCATTGATTTGAAGTATTTCATTAACAGTTTGCAGAGAAAATGTGATAACATTTTTAATAAAGAGTGATACTTGATGAAAGAAAAGTTATTTACATTCAATTGAAATGAACCATATGTAAAATATACAAAAAAGTGATAACATTTTTAACAAAATGTGACACCGGATAAAGGAAAAGTAATTATCATTGAATTGAACTATTTCATGAACCATATATAGAATATATAAAAAGTAATAACATTTTTAATAAGAAATGACACAGAATAAAAAAATTATTATTATTAAATTGAACTATTTCATAAACAATTCTTAGGATAGAAAAAGTAACACTTGATAAAAGAAAAGTGATATACATTCAATTGAACTATTTCATAAACCGTTTGTATAAATATATAAAAAGTGATAATATTTTTAATAAAAAGTGACATCAGATACAAGAAAAGTGATTATTGTTGAATTGAACTATTTTATGAACTCATAAAACGGATAAAAATTGATAACATTTTTATTGAAATAGTGATAATACTCCATATATAATAAGAAAAAGTAATTAGTGAATAATTAAATTATTTTATGAACAATTAACAGGGTGAATAAAAATAATAATACTTTTAGTAAAAAAATACTTTATTAATGAAAAATATAATCGTCCAATTGAAACGTTTAATTAATAATTCAAAGGTCGGGAAAAATATAAATATGATAAGTATTTATGTGAAATCAAATTACGAATTTCTAATAAAAAAATACTTCATTATGAAAAATAATAACATTAATAAATAATATAAAATATAATTCTCTTAGTTTTAACAAATGATGCTAATATAATAAAGAGAGACTCTCTTGTGAGACGGGTTTTATGTGAGACGGTTGTGAGACGGATTGACCCATTATTAAAGTATGCTTATCGTATAAGTAAAGTATGTTTATTTGTAGTTAAAGTATATAATAATAAATCATATTATGACATCCTACAATCATACTTTAATTGATCATCTATAATATTTTACAAAACATATTTTAACAATCATTAAACATATTTTATCTATATAATAGACATACTTTAACACGTCTCATAAACGGTCTCATATAAATAGCGTCTCATGTAATTTATTTATAATAAAATATTTTAAATTCTAATTATAAAATTAAGAACTACAAAAAATAGTAGAATGGGTTTGATCGATGGTGAGCGAATGAAGAGCTCCACGCGCCAAAAATATGGATTAATGAGCGCTAGCTCCACGACGTCAAATGATTGAATACATGAGTAATTGGATAATCTGTCTCACAGAATGAGAAACGTGAGATGATCTCACAAGACCTATCTTTACAAGTATAATCTCTATTTATTTCTTCAAAAAATTTATCCTAGCTAAATTAAATTTTATGACGTCGTTATTTAATTTTTATATAACTTTGTCTATTTATTTTTTGGGTAGGTCTTGTGTAAAACCGTCTCACATGAGATCATTTTTTATTTTTTAAAATAGTTATCACTTTCACTGTAAAACATTATTACGCTAGCTATAAGATGTTATCATTTTCTATTTATATTATAAATTGTTTATAAAATAGCATTATCATTTTTCATTAATTTATTATCACTATACTAATAAAAGTTATCAATTTTTAGTCGTCTCACATAAGCCCTTACGCGAGACGGTCTCACACAAGTCTTTGACTTTTTTTAGCCTTCATTCTAGTACATTAATTTTAAAATTTTATTCACTACATAATCTAAATATTCAATATTCACTTTATATTATCAAATATTGTTTACGTAAATATTTTATTTAATTAAAAAAATACAATTGTTATAATAATATTGTGGTTAATAAACAAAACTACTACATTTTTATATATTAGAACATATTTGAATTTTTATTTTAAAATTTCTAAATTAAACATTCCAAGTATATAACATTGTTATATTTAAAATACTTATGTATATATAGCATACGTAATTCATAATTTTACTGATTATGCTTTAATTGGTACTTGAAAAAATTACTTTTTAAATAGGTAAAATAGTATTATTCTTTTAAATGAAAAATATTACTCTTCAAATTCTGATATGTTTCGATTTTTTATATTTTTATTGAAAATGGGTAATATTTTTCATTTGAAAGAGTAATAGTTCATCTATTTAAAAATTAATTTTTTACACACTAACCTCGTTCATAAGAGACTAACTCAAACATAAATTTAGAAATTTAAATAATTATATATATATATATATATATATATTATGAGTGTATATTGGGTGCACCCATATGTGTATGATTTTTTATTCTATTTTGTATACATGTTATTCTATTTTGTATACGTGTTGTAATAATTGTATACTTCTTTCACACTAAGTTTTTCATTAAAAAAACTAACATTCATATGTGTATAACTTTTTATTCAATTATGTATACATGTTTTTTAATAATTGTATATTTTTTTACACTCAATTTTTCATTAAAAAAACTAACAATTAAATTGTATACATTTTTGCTCATAATTGTATATGTTTTTTTTTATATTTGTATATGGCAGCACCTTATCTTAGGGTGCACCCGGGTGCACACTATAATTAATCATATCTTATTTTATAATATTTTTTATATATTTTTTTTTAATTAAAATTTTATTTAATTAAAATTATTTTGTAATATAAAAAATATTCATATATTATCTACTAGTATGAAACCCGCGTACAATGCGGGATCATTTTATTATTATTTATATTTTTTATAATTAAATAATCCGTATTATATAATGTAACAACATTAATTAAAGTGATTTTTTTCTTACAGCTAGACAATTCTTCCATTATTTATATTCTTTCCTTAATCCATATTTTACTTTGCTATACTATACTTTTTTATATATATATATATATATATATATATATATATATATATATATATATATATATATATATATATCTTAAGTATACTATAGCAGAAACTTTTGTTGATGACGTGTCGTCGGCAGAGCGCTCCAATATGACGTGTAATTTTCTCAAGTTTTTGGATCTTTAATACTTTTTTAATATTTTTCTTATTTACTTTTAATTAACTTCCTTATTTAATATTTTCTTTTTTAAATAATATGTTTTTTTAATATTTTCCTTATTTACTTTTAATTAACTTCTTTATTTAATATTTTATTTTTTAAATAATGTGTTTCTTATTTTTAATAATGATTAAATTTTTTACATTTTATTTATTTATTTTGGTATCATTAATTAATTAATAAATCTTTTAATGCAATAAATTAATTAATATCAAATTAAATCATATATATAAAGCGAAAAAATAATATTCCATTAATATTCGCTCTCACCCCACCTATAAATAAGTTTTTTTGGTTATTCATTCTAAATACTCATATTCGATTCTGTAAGAGAAATATGAGCTTTCTTTAAGTTCCTCTAGAGAATTGATTTATTAAAGTATAAAAAATTAATTCGATAGAGCGAATAAGTAGAGATTCGATCTACCTCAAAAAAATCGATTCAATTATTCTTAAGAGGAAGACAACTGATTCAAGTATGCTTGAATCGTTTTACCTCTTAAAATCGATTCTTCAAGAGGAAGAGAATCGATTCAAGTATTTCTTGAATAGATTTACATATTAAAAATCGATTTTCCAAGAGTAAGAGGACCTATTCAAGTATTCTTGAATCGATTTACATCCTAAGAATCGATTTTTTAAGAGAAAAAAAAAGTTTAATCGATTTATATCTTAAGAATCGATTCTTCAAGAAAAAAAATTGATTCAAGTACTATTTCTTATGAATTGATTCAAGTATTCTTTAAGATCTATCTCTAAAGTATTGATTCAAGTATTCTTCAAGTGGAAGAGAAACGATTCGAGTACTCTTGAATCGATTTACTTCTAGAAAATAAGAGGTTAAAAAATTAATTCATGTATAGTATCGAAACTTAAGTTCTTTAAGTTAAATCATTATTTCATATCAAATAATAATAAAATTGAGTTTGTAAATATTTGTTAATTTTTCAAATTTAGTATATTTTAAGAAATTAATCTAATATATATATATATATATATATAATATAAATAAAATTAATTTATATATAATATTTTTTTAAATATTCATAAATTTGTAATGAATTTATTATTTTTTTATTTAATTTTATTAGTTTCATATTATATAAACAATTAAAGAAAACACATTTTATAATTCATATGATATAATTGAATAATTAAGATATACATATGTAAATAAATAAATATTAATATAATAAATTTAAAAAAATTAACAAATATTTACAAATTCAATTTTAATGTTATTTGATATGAAATAATAATTTAACTTAAATAACTTAAGCTTTCGATTCGATACATGAAAAGAAAAAATAATATTCCATATAATATTCTCTTTCACCCACCAATAAATAAGACTTTTTGGGTTATTCATTCTAAATACACACATTCGATTCTCCAAGAGGAATATGAGCTTTCTTCAAGTTCCTCTATAGAATTGATTTATGGAAGTATAAAATTTTATTTCGATAGAGCGAATCAAGTAGAGATTTGATCTACCCCTAAAAAATCGATTCAACTATTTTTCAAGAGGAAGAGAATTGATTCAAGTATTCTTGAATCGATTTACCTCTTAATAATCGATTCTTCAAGAAGGAAGAGAATCGATTCAAGTATTTTTGAATCGATTTACATCTTAAAAATTGATTCTTCAAGAGAATTGATTCAAATTTTCTTGAATCGATTTACGTCTTAATAATCACATTCGATTCTCTAAGAGAAATATGAGCTTTCTTCAAGTTCCTCTAGAGAATTGATTTATGAAAGTATAAAAAATTAATTCGATAGAGCGAATAAGTAGAGATTTGATCTACCTCAAAAAAATCGATTCAATTATTCTTAAGAGGAAGACAACTGATTCAAGTATGCTTGAATCGTTTTACCTCTTAAAAATCGATTCTTCAAGAGGAAGAGAATCGATTCAAGTATTTCTTGAATAGATTTACATCTTAAAAATCGATTTTTCAAGAGTAAGATGATCGATTCAAGTATTCTTGAATCGAATTACATCATAAGAATCGATTTTTTAAGAGGAAAAAAAGTTTAATCGAATTATATCTTAAGAATTGATTCTTCAAGAAAAAAATTGATTCAAGTATTATTTTTTATGAATTGATTCAAGTATTCTTTAAGATCTATCTCTACAGTATTGATTCAAGTATTTTTCAAGTGAAAGAGGAACGATTCGAGTACTCTTGAATCGATTTACTTCTAGAAAATAAGAGGTTAAAAAATTAATTCATGTATAGTATCGAAGCTTAAGTTCTTTAAGTTAAATCACTATTTCATATCAAATAACAATAAAATTGAGTTTGTAAATATTTGCTAATTTTTCAAATTTAGTATATTTTAAGAAATTAATGTAAGAATATATATGTATATATATATATATATATATATATATATATATATATATACATAATATAAATAAATTAATTTATATATAATAATCTTTTAAATATTCATAAATTTGTAATGAATTTATTAATTTTTTATTTTTTTATTTAATTTTATTAGTTTCGAATTATATAAACAACTAAAGAAAACACATTGTATAATTCATATGATATAATTGAATAATTAAGATATATATTTAAATAAATAAATATTAATATACTAAATTTTAAAAATTAACAAATATTTGCAAACTCAATTTTAATGTTATTTGATATGAAATAATAATTTAACTTAAATAATTTAAGCTTTCGATTCGATACATGAATAGAAAAAATAATATTCCATATAATATTCTCTTTCACCCACCAATAAATAAAACTTTTTGGGTTATTCATTCTAAATACACACATTCGATTCTCCAAGAGGAATATGAGTTTTCTTCAAATTCCTTTATATAATTGATTTATGAAAGTATAAAATTTTATTTCGATAGAGCGAATCAAGTAGAGATTTGATCTACCCCTAAAAAATCGATTCAACTATTTTTTAAGAGGAAGAGAATTGATTCAAGTATTTTTGAATCGATTTACCTCTTAATAATCGATTCTTCAAGTGGGAAGAAAATCGATTCAAGTATTCTTGAATCGATTTATATCTTAAAAATCGATTCTTCAAGAGAAAGAGAATCGATTCAAGTATTTTTGAATAGATTTACATCTTAAAAATCAATTCTTCAAGAGGAAGATAATCGATTCAAGTATTCTTGAATAAATTTACATATAATACTTGAATCAATTTACATCTTAAAAATCTATTTTTAAGAGTAAGAGGATTGATTCAAGTATTCTTGAATCGTTTTACATCTTAAGAATCGATACTCTTCAAGATAAAAAATATTGATTCAAGTATTACCTATTAAGAATGTATTCAAGTATTCTTTAAGACCTACCTCTAAAGTATTGGTTCAAGTATTATTTAAGTGAAAGAGGATCGACGATTCAAGTACTCGATTTATCTCTAGAGAATATAAGAGGTTGAAAAACTAATTTGGTATAGAATCGAAAACTTTAAGTTAAATCATTATTTCATATCAAATAACATTAAAATTGAGTTTGTAAATATTTGTTAATTTTTTAAATTTAGTATATTAATATTTATTTATTTACATATATCATAATCATTCAATTATAAGATATGAATTATAAAATTTGTTTTCTTTAGTTGTTTATATAATTTGAAATTAATAAAATTAAATAAAAAATAAAATTAATAAATTCATTACAAATTTATAAATATTTAAAAGAATATTATATATAAATTAATTTTATATACATTATATATATATATATATTAAAATATACATAATATTATAAATAAAATTTAAATGGAGTATTACTTTTAATTTACTCAATATTATGGTTTAGTATTTCTTAATAATAATAATTATATTTCCATTAATTGTTATTTTTAAGAAACTAATATATATATATATATATATATATATATATATATATATATATATATATATATATATATATATATATATATATATATATATATATATATATCATAGTATACTATAGCAGAACCTTTTCTTGCTGACGTGTCGTCTCCAGAGCGCTCCAATATGACGTGTAATTTTCTCAATTTTTTAGATTTTTAATACTTTTTTTAATATTTTTCTTATGTACTTTTAATTAACTTCCTTATTTAATATTTTATTTTTTAAATTATATATTTCTTATTTTTAATAATGATTAAATATTCAATTTTTAATTTATTTATTTGGGTATCATTAATTAATTACTAAATCTTTTAATATAATAAATAATAAATTAATTAATATCAATTAAATCATATATATAAATAAGATTTTTTGGTTATTCATTCTAAATACACATTCGATTCTCCAAGAGGAATAAGTGTTTTCTTTAAGTTCCTCTAGAGAATTGATTTATGAAAAGTATAAAAATTTATTTCGATAGAGCGAATCAAGTAAAGATTTAATATACCTCTAAAAAATCGATTTAATTATTTTTCAAGAGGAAGAGAATTGATTAAGGTATTCTTAAATCGATTTACCTCTTAAGAATCAATTTTTCAAGAGGAAGTGAATCGATTCAAGTATTCTTGAATAAATTTACATCTTAAAAATCAAATTTTTTAAGAGTAAGAGGATCGATTCAAGTATTCTTGAATGAATTTGTATCTTAAAAATCAATTTTTTATGAGTAAGAGGATCGATTCAAGTGTTCTTGAATCGATTTACATCTTAAGAATCGATTATTCAAGAGGAAAAAAATTGATAAGTACTATCTCTGAAGCATTTATTCAAGTACTCTTCAAGTGGAAGAGGATCGACGATTTAAATATTCTTGAATCGATTTACCTCTAGAGAATAAGAGGTTGAAAAAATAATTCATGTATAGAATCGAAAGCTTATGTTCTTTAAGTTAAATCATTATTTCATATCAAATAACATTAAAATTGAGTTTGTTAATTTTTTAAATTTAGTATATTAATATTTATTTATTTACATATATCTTAATTATTCAATTATTACATATGAATTATAAATTTTATTTTCTTTAGTTGTTTATATAATTTGAAACTAACAAAATTAAATAAATAAATAAAATAAATAAATTAGTTACAAATTTATGAATATTTAAAAGAATATTATATATAAATTAATTTTATTTATATTATATATATATATATATATATATATATATATATATATATATATATTACATTAGTTTCTTAAAAATAACAATTAATGGAAATAGAATTATTATTATATATAAACCCTAAACCATAATCGTGAGGCAAAAGTAATACTCCATTTAAATATTATTTATAATATTACTTGTATAATATATATATATATATATATATTATATATAGCGACTATTTAAAATATTTTAATAATTTTATTTTAATTAATTATAAAATGTTTAATCTTATTTTTTATAAATAATATATATATATATATATATATATATATATATATATATATATATATATATATATATATATATATATATATATATATATATATATATATATATATATATATATATATATATATATAGTTTAGCAAAGTTATTTTTCGTTAACGAGTTGTTATGTATAATCTTACTATTTATTTATTTTTCCTATACCCTTATTATAACTTATTTACTTTAATATTATTAATTGCAATCAATAAACAAATCATTCGATATAAATAAATTAATTAGTATCAAATCAAATTATGTAAGAAAAAAAAGAATAATTGAAATTTTTTATATATAATTGATATTTATTTTAGATAAACAGTAAAATTAAGGATTTATTACTAAGAGTTACATACTTTGATCATAATTGCACTTAAATACAATAAAAATAATAAAATACTTACATCTATATAAATTGCCCCTATGTGGCTGCATATTTTGTTAGAAAGATAGTGAGAGTAATAAATAATTTTCAATTGTATTACATTATAAAGTAACATTAAAAAAAACATAAGTTGCACATTTTGTTAGAGAGACAATGGGAGTAATAAATAATTTTTAATTGTATTAAATTATAAAGTAACATTTTTTAAAAAAATACAAGTTAAGATTCTTTCAAATAATTAGAATATATATATATATATATATATATATATATATATATATATATATATATATATATATATATATATATTAACTTTTAACATGATTTAGTTATATATTACATTATCAAAAGTCAAATGTTATAATTTGCTACAAATTCTTTACATTGATGAAAGAAATTGTGTATCCATAAGAAAAAATAAAATCTTCTTAATTAATGTTCTTACGTTATATAACACGGATTATTTAATTATAAAAATAAAAATAAAAATAATAATTAAATTATCTTGCGTTGTACGCGGATTTCGTACTAGTATATATATATATATATATATATATATATATATATATATATATATATATATATAAAATAAGGTCAAACATTTTATAATTAATTAAAATAAAATTATTAAAATATTTAAAATAGTTGATATACATACTTTTTTCAAAATATATGTAATATTATAAATAATATTTAAATGGAGTATTACTTTTTACTCACGATTATGATTTAGTATTTCTTAATTTACTATATAATAATAATTCTATTTTCATTAATTATTATTATTTTTAAGAAATTAATATAATATAATATAATATATATATATATATATAATATAATGTAATATAATATAACATAATATTAATAAAATTAATTTATATATAATATTCTTTTAAATATTCATAAATTTGTAATGAATTTATTATTTTTATTTTTATTTAATTTTATTAGTTTCAAATTATATAAACAACTAAAGTAAACAAATTTTATAATTCATATGTCATAATTGAATAATTAACATATATGTAAATAAATAAATATTAATATAATAAATTTAAAAAATTAACAAATATTTACAATGATGTTTTAAGAGTAAGAGGATCGATTCAAGTATTCTTGAATCGATTTACATCTTAAGAATCGATTACTCATGATGAAAAAAATCGATTCAAAGTATTCTCTTAAGAATCGATTCAAGTATTCTTTAAGATCTACCTCTAAAGTATTGATTCAATTATTTTTCAAGTCAAAGAGGATAGACGATTCAAATACTCTTGAATTGATTTTTAAAATGTAAATCTATTCAAGAATACTTGAATCGATTATCTTCCTCTTGAAGAATCGACTCTTTCGATTCAAGAATACTTGAATCAGTTCACTTCCTCATGAAAAATACTTGAATCGGTTTTTTAAAAATAGATTGAATCTCTACTTGATTAGCTCTATAGAAATAAATTTTTATACTTTCATAAATAAATTCTTTAGAGGAACTTGAAGAAAGCTTCAATTCCTTTTGGAGAATCGAATTTGTGTATTTAGAGTGATAAAAAATATTTATAGATGTGGTGAGAGAGAATATTATATGAAATATTATTTTTCCCTTTATATATATGATTTAATTTGATATTAATTAATTTATTGCATTAAAAGATTTAGTAATTAATTAATGATACCCACATAAATAAATAAATATTGAAAAAATAATCATTATTAAAATTAAGAAATACATTATTTAAAAAAATATTAAATAAGGAAGTAAATAAATAAAATATTACAAAAAATATTAAAAAATCCAAAAATTAAAAAAAATTACACGTAAAATTGGAGCGCTCTGTGATGACACGTCAGCAAGAAAAATTTCTGCTACAGTATACTTAACATCTTAATCTTAATACATATAATTTACAAGTACTTGTCTTATTTAATTTTTTATATAATTGACAAGTAATCGCTTTGATTAATTTTTTAAAAAGTATACGTGTAGTAAAGTTAGAGAATCTCTGCCACAAAATTATATGTGTAAGCATTTTATTGGTTTACCATTAATATATATATATATATATATATATATATATATATATATATATATATATATAATTTTTCTATTTTACATTCACCTTATTATTTCTTTTTATTAATTGTTGTTTTGTATTGATGTTTTTAATTAGTTAATTATTTTTTTCATCACCCTAAAAAAACAATGAAATCATAATCTATCTATCTATATGTATATAAAAGCAAACCTAAAATTTCACTTTTGTTTTCAATTTTTTTCAATTTTACTCTATTTAAAAATAATTCAATTTTAATCTTAACTGTCACATATGTGTTTTACACGGAAATAATTATATTTTACGAATAATTTTTTAGCATATATTAGAGGATTATTGTTAATTATATTTAAGTTTTAATAGTTATTATTCTTCTTTTTTATTTTTTATTATCTTTTTTTTTCTTTTCGATTTTTTTTATTTATAATTCTATAAACCTTATTTCTATACTTTAATTTATTTTATCTTTTATAATTTTATTTTATCATATTTTCATGTTCAATCATTCCATTTGAGGTTTTTTTTTCGTTTATCTTATGATTTATGTTTTTTCTTTTTTGTGTCATTTGTAGTATCATTGGTTTTTGTTATCTTATTTTGTTTCTCTTTGATTTTTGTATTTTCTTTATAATTCTATAAACCTTATTTATATACTTTAATTTACTTTATCTTTTATACTTTTATTTGATCTTATTTTCAAGTTCAATTATTTTTATTTGTGGTATCATTTTTCTTTTTTATTTATTTTTTGTATTTTCATCATATTCCATAAGCCCTATTTTTATAAAAAATAATTAATCTTATTGATTTTATTTTTATTTGATCTTATTTGCAACTTCAATAATTAAAAAAAGTCATTAATATTTGGAGTGACGAATTTGGACAATCCATAATTAAATTCAGAGTGTTTTCTTTATAATTTTATAAATATTTTTGTACTTTAATTTATTTTTTCTTTTATATTTTATTTGATCTTATTTTCAGATTCAATCATTCTCCTTTGAGATATCATTCTTTTTTTTAAAATAAATTTTCTTTTATCTTATGATTTTATGGTTTTTCTTTCGTTTTATTATTTTCTTTATATTTTATAAAATCTATTTTTATGTTTTTTTAACCTTATTGTTCTTATTTTTATTTGATCTTATATATTTTCAGCTTCAATCATTAAAAAACATCACTAGTGTTTGGAGTGATGAATTTGGACAATCTAAAATTAATTTTAGAAATTTTAATATTAGAGATTCAAAGCACTGGTCAAATATATTTTTATTTAATCTTTTGGATTGTTGTATGAAGTTTATTTTCGAAATTTCATATTTTATTTAATATTTCATTCAATTATATTTCTATTAGGATCGTCTCTATAAAATATTCTTTAATTTAATCTTTAGGATTAATGTATGAAATTTATTTTCGAAATTGTAAGATTTATTTTAACATTTCTTTCAATTTTATTTTCATTAAGATCGTCTCCATAAATATCATTTTGATATTTATAATTTATTATATTAAATACTCCATCCATCCCACTATTTTTACCCACTTTCTATTTTGGGCTGTCCCACGGTTTTTTACCCATTCCATTTTTTGTAAGAATACATAATATTTTATTACATATGTTTAGTGTGAAAATCAGCATATTTTAGGGTCCGATTTAGCACCGTTTTATGGAATTTATGTTCATATTTTAGCACTAAATGGTTAATTTTTATATATTTAAGATATTGGTGCATTTGAGGTGTTATTTTGTATTTTTAGGTGGAAAACGGATTAAAAGTGCAAAGTTGGAAAGAAGAGTGAAATCGTGAAAGAATACTGAAAAAACGCATGTCCTCTTTTCATAATATTTATGTATTTATATAGAAGTTCAAATTAATCATGTGATATATGGTTGGAAAGCCACTGAAGAGAAGATTATTTTGACTCAAGAAACACCTCAATTTGAGTCAGATGAGGGAGTTATGATTAAAACGGCGAAGTCGCGCAAGCTATGCTGACCATCACGACTCGTGCCAATTTTGCACGACTCGTGCCCTTCAAATTTTGGAGTTTTGTAAGTTATTTACATAGATAGAAAGCTGAGGAAGAGAGGATCGCGTGAAGAGTGGTGCGATCTGTTGAAGAGTGGTGCGACCCGGCGGCCCAATTTTCTGCCCTTTCGTATTTTTGACGTGAAAAAACCATATTTTGAGTGGAATCCGAATTTTATCAGCCCTCAACTATAAAAGAAGCCCTTGGGTGTTCCAAACCCTAATTCTCCATAACTCTCCACCAAACCCTTTGGACTACACAACCTTAACCCATTACCTTCCGCCATCCATCTCTACTCTTCACCCGCCTTTCACCTATCACCCTCGCACTCAATCACGGTGTTTGCTACTTGAGAAGGAGAATGGAGGAGAATCATCAAGACAGAAAGAGAAGACGGAGAATTATTCCATACAAGGGTTTTTCTTCCTTCTTTAATTTCTTATTGTTGATTTATAGACTCATGGGTAAGTTTCATTCCATATACATGGTTGTTCCTTGTAACACCATGAGTTAGTACTTTTCTGGATAGTTCTAGGTTTTGAAGTTTGAATTGAATTGAATTGATGACCTACATTATGTTATGGATTTCTGCAGTGTTCTTATTCCCTTATTAATGTTTTGATTGAGACTTGTATATTTGTCTTATATGGTCTGCCCTCATTCATGATATATCATTGTCTGATGCATATTTATACTTCCTGCTTGTGCCATAAAGGGATTAATTTTGTCTATCTGTTATGGGTAAAGGGGACTTAACCATATAACCTTTATTCATTAGAATAATTAATATTGGACATACTTAATATATCTATTAATTTCCTTCCTAGAGGATATGATTTCTTAGATTGTTAGGTGGGAACCGATGTTTAATTCTTAAGTACCTATAAAGGGAAGGCTAGTGCTCTAGCCTTTAATGAAATTTTGCATGAAGTACCTAGAAAAGGAGTATGAATTTCCTCTCACTTCTCTCTACAATTTTCTAGGGTTTCCGTTTCTCTTTCTTGTTTGCAATGGAGGCTCCACCGTCCGGTGAGCCCTCCATTTCTGATCCCTTTATCCAGTACCCTGAACTGGATATAGCTTGTGAACATTTCCCTTGGCTGGTGGATTTTCTCGCCAATTCCCAAAATAACAAGAACGCTGATAATCACCCTCTCGTGGATGATCATCCTTCTGTGGATGATCATACTTCCATGCAGCCCAAGTCTTTTGGTCTACCCTATTTCGAGGATCTATTGACACAAAACAAAGCTTTTACTGATGCCATTCTCGCCCCTCAGAAAGAACAAGATCGCCTGAATATTGGATTATCCCATATGCAGAAGGATATTCAGTCTCCTATTTCTCCCATCTGACATCCCTCGGATCCAAAATCTTTCGCTACAAAGGTTTTAGCAGATGCAGATGATTATATCACTCTCATCTGCGCGGCCATATGCAAAAGGCCGATCACAGGCCCCGTGGCGAGGCCGTTGGAAAAAATAGGTGATATTGTTACTTTGCAGATTAATAAATCTTTTTATGATAGTAGGGTGAACATGTTTTCGAAATTTATAATTGCTAGGATTCTAACACCATGAGGAAGTAGGCCCCTAAATCATATGGAATCTGATCTAATGCTCAAAAAGGCTTGGCAACTTGATGATATTTATTCAATCCCGCTTGGCGGGGGTTATTTCTCAATCTTCATATCTGAAGACACTAAGCGTATGCAATTGTTGAGGAAGCGAATTTTTGATGTTGGACAGATGCAGATTAGAGTCTAAAAATGGATACCTTCTTTCAACCCTTATAAGATCAAATCATCTTTGCTCTCTGTATGGGTTAGGGTTTATGAGCTTCCTTTGGAATTATAGCATGAAGAAATCTTTAAGCACATTGCTAAAACTATTGGAGTCCTGGTTCGTATTGATGATAGGGCATTGGATGGCTCAACTGGACATTTTGTAAGATTATTCATTGATCTTGATGTGTTGGAGGACCTACCACATGAACTATACATCGATACTCCTGAATCTAAAATCAGAATAGCTTTTAGCTACAAGAACATCCCAGACTATTTTTTGGCTTGCAGTACACTTGGTCATAGTTTGGAGGTATGTATGAAGAAGAAACAGAGAGCGGAGGACAGTAAAACAAAACCTAAGAGGACAAGAGTTGGTACATACTCTTTTTAGGCACCAAAGAAGGTATGGAAAAATAAAAAGGACAATCAAGCTCCATTTGACCAGCACAATATGTTTCAGAACTTGGTAGACTTGGAAGATCCTGTGGAGCATAAGGAGAAGGATGATACAACTCAAAAAGAGGATTTGGCAGGTGAAAAAGAGGATACTATGGAGGACAATAAAGGAGACAATGAGGGATCTCATATGGACCAAGAAGAGGTTTTTGATCAGGAAACCATTAACTCCCCGGTAGCTGAAATACAATCTGATAAAGCAATGGTGATCTATCAGGAGGAACCTATTCCTTTGGCGATCGTACCTCCGAAAATGGAAAAGCAACGATCTATCATTGGGATAGAGAGCAGCGCATCTCTATTCAAGAGAAAAACTCCACCCTCAACGAGATCCCGTAATCCTGGAGTCAAGCTTGTTAATCCTGATAACAAATCTTCTAAGAATATGCATTCTACTGCCATCCAGCAGTGGGCTGATCCAAGAAAGCCACTGAAGCACGGTCGTAAACCAGGTTTTAAATGAAAGTTCTTTTCTGGAATGTGAGAGGTAAAGGAAGGGAAGCAGCCCGTATAACTCTCAAGGAATTATGCCGCAAGCATAAGCCTCTTTGGCTTGCTATTGCGGAACCGAAAGTGTTTTTTTCATCTATTCCTGCTTACACATGGAGTAGCCTTGGTTTTCAATTTGCTGGACAGAATCATCGTGACGGCCTTCGTCCAAACATTTGGGTATTTTACAATGCCCAATTTATTTCACAAGTCCGGGTAACTCTTTTCACTTCTCAAATTATGATATTTGACTTCATTTTCAATGCTGTCGACTATCGATTTGGTTTTGTTCATGCACATAATGATCATGTTATTCGCCGATCTTTATGGGAGGACATTTCCAACTTTATTTCGGAGAACATGCTTTTCATGGGTGATTTTAACTCTACTATTGGAGCACATGAGAGACTTCGCTCTCGGCATGATAGCTTAAGCTCCTTGGAATTCAAAGAATTTTTGAGTGACTCGGGATTGACAGATCTGAACATGCATGGTGCGAAGTATACCTGGGTCAGTAGGTCTGCCACAAGAGCCATGAGGGCATCTAAAATTGACAGGGTATTGGCTTCAGATGGTTTCTTGGATAAATGGGACTCAGTGATTGCTACTGCTTTAGCAAGACATGGATCTGATCATACTCCGATACTAACGACGCGTGGACACATTATGCAAACTCCGAAACCTTTCTGGTTTCAGTTGATGTGGTTGTCAGATATGGGCTTCTTCGTACTGGCGGAGACTTTTTGGGCGAAGCCATTATTTCACATCAATCCTATTATCAAATTTGTTTCTAAACTGAAACGACACAAGAGGATATCAAGAGCTGGAATTCTTATACTTTTGGTAATATCTTTGATGGTGTTGAGAGGGCAATGAATGAACTTCGCGAAGTTCAAATTCGGATTGGAGAGGAGGGTAATTCGGAGGATATTTTCTTTTAAGAAATCGAGGCACATATTGAGCTGAACAAGAAACTTCTTGATAAACATCAGTTCTTGGCTCAAAAAAATAGGTGTTTATGGTAAAAGGATGGTGATACTGATTTCTTTCACAAATCACAAAGGGCTACCAAAACCAAATCTTCTATCAATTCGTTGCTCATTGATGGAGAAATCTCTGACAACCCCGGGTAGATTGCAGCACACATTGTGGATTTTTATAAAAACTTGCTTGATGTGCCTGAAAATGAAGCTAACTTTGACGACCTTGGGTTCTTTTTCCTTTCATGTTAGTAGAGGAGAATTTAGCCCTCACATCTATTCTCTCTAACGATGAGATAAAGCAGGCTATGATGGATCTTTCGGGGGATAGTGCTCCTGAGCCGGATGGCTTCGCTAGCTCATTTTATCAAAAATGTTGGTATTTCATTGAGAAAGACACTTGCAACGCTATCCAATTTTTTTTTTCACACAGTAAGCTACCATCGGGCATCAACTGTAATTTCGTAGTCTTGGTTCCTAAAGTGGAGGGGGCTAACAGGGTAGAGGATTTTTGTCCAATAAACCTTTGCAACTTCTTTTTCAAGATTTTCAACAAAATCTTAGCATGCAGAGTTGGTCCGATTCTAAATAAACACTTAGGAGCTCATCAATTTGGGTTTATTCCTGGGCAGAATATACATCATTGCATCGCGATTGCTTCAGAAAGTTTTAATAATCTGAACAATTCTACACTGGGAAGCATTGGTTTCAAAGTGGATATTAAAAAGGCTTTTGACACCCTACGTTGGGACTTCATTCTTCATGTTTTACAGAAAATAGGGTTTCATGGCACCTTCATCAGATGGGTTCAGGTCATATTCAGTTCAACAAAGGTTTGGATTCTTATTAATGGTAGTCCGCATGGTTTTTTCAGTTGTGGTAGAGGTGTTCATCAGGGGAATCCTCTTTCGCCACTCCTATTTTGTATAGCGGAAGAAGTTCTGGGAAAATGGATACTCAGCAAGATTCATGATGGAGAATTGGTTCAAGCTAAGGCTTATCGAAACAATTACATCCCTCCATACCTCTTCTATGCAGATGATATTGTTATGTTTTGCAGGGGAGACGAGAAATCCATCTTATGTCTTAAAGGTATATTGCAAAGGTACGCTGCCATGTTTGGCTAGGTATTTAACCCTACTAAATCAAAGGTCTATTATGGCAGGCATGTCACCACAGTGTTTAAGAGATGCACTCATCATTTGTTGGGCATATAAGAGGGTAGTTTTCCTTTCAAATACCTTGTAACTCCGATTTTCATTGGAGCTCCGAAGATAGAGCAATTTCAGCAAGCTACTGATTCAATCCTTGAAAATTCCAGCGATGGAAGGGCAACACTTTATCAATGGTAGGCATAATATGCCTGGTTAATTCAGTTATAATATCCATGGCTGTTCATGTGATGATGATATATAGATGGCCGAGGCATCACATCAAGAGAATGGAAGCTACATACCGGAATTTAATCTGGTCAGGAGACCCAATGAAGCAGCATCACTTTACTATAGGATGGAAGAGAGTATGTTCACCTACGAATGAAGGAGGCTTGGGAATAAGGTCCATCAGAACGGCCAATGAGGCGTACATCATGAAACTTGCATGGGAGATTATGGAGGGAAATGGATCGTTAAGTTTCATTTCAAACAGGTGGTTTGCAGGAAGCTTTCTGAGAACTAAATATACTCCCTCGTCCATCCGAGGGGCATGTATGAGTCATATTAATCGTTTGAAGGAGGAGGAAATATAGATTGTGGGATATGATACCAAAGTCAAGTTTTGGCTTGATAATTGGGTTGGTGTTCCTATAGCAGATGTGTTAGGTATACCTCATGATCTCCGGGCACGATTTGATGATACTATAGGAGATTATTTGTACGAGGAAAATTGTCATTTTACTCTGAGCTTCACGCAGGCTTATCCGCTTATAGTGGATATGATTCTTAACACTCACATGTCCTTACACTTTGAAGATAATAGGGTGCAGACCAAATCCTTTTAGGGCAATGTTACTTCTAAGGTAGCATACATTCACTTGAGACATGCTTTCTTGACAGTTAACTGGGGTAAGTGGATCTGGGCACAATTTATTCCACTGAGATGATCCATCACTATCTGGAAGGCTATACGGGGAGTATTGACTACATGGAATACTTTGTCTGATAAGGGTTTCAGAGGTCCATCAAGATGTTATTTGTGCAAGAATAATGAAGAGACAGTTGATCATCTTTTTTTATGTGTCCCGTAGCTGTGGACGTCCTACGGCATGTGTTGGCAGGTTTCTCATTTGGCTCCAGGATGCACACAGATCAGTCGTTTGTTGGGTTTATCACACAAGCTATGGAGGTTTCGGAAAGTCCTCATATTAATTCTCTTTGGAGGATAGTCATTGTTACTTTTGTTTGGATTATATAACAACAAAGAAATCAAATGATGGATATGATGATAACATGCAGGATAGGATGGTGAGGGTTTCTTAGGTTAAAGCGCAGCTGATGGCTTTAATCAAGGAGGGAGGTAACTTCAACCTAGGGTCCATGTGTAATTCAATGTCTGATTTCAATATTCTTAGGTATTTTAAAATCAGGGGGATACCAAGAAAGGCACCTACTATCACTCCTGTCAAGTGGCAACCCCCAGCTGCAGGTTGGGCAAAGGTTAATGTTGATGGACATGTAGAGGGAAGGCCTGGGGTTATTTCAGGAGGAGGCATTTTCAGAAATAGTAAAGGATTCCCGATGGGATGTTTCACTTGTGGTTTGGGTCATGGCTTTGCGATGGAAGCTGAGTTGTATACGGCGTGTATGGCCATTGAATTTGCACATGAGAGGAGTTGGCGACATCTTTGGTTAGAGACTGATTAGTATGCTTTTACACAGGTAAACCCAACGATTCCTTGGAAGGTCATGGAAAGATGGAGAAAAGCGAAGGATTTTCTCAGGGATTTCACATTTCATATATCACATATTTATAGAGAGGGAAACAGTGCAGCTGATGCACTTTCACAAGTTGGAGGGCCACTTTCATGGATGAATTCTGTGCCAGCTAACTTAGATAATATCCTCTCCCATGATATGAATAGAGAGTATTTTAGATTCAGATAGACCTCTTGGCTATGTTGGCCTTTTTTCATCTTTTTTTTCGACCCACACGATATATCTTTACTTTTCTTTTCCTTTTTAGATATGATATCTATTTGCCTAGAAAGGGAGTATGAATTATTCTTCTGCATCTGAGGGTTTAAACCAGATTTATGTGTTAAGTTTACTTCACCAAATGGATTTAACATAATTAAGTGATTGCTTTCATAAAATTTGCGGGGATTCTAACCGATTGTCTAGTGATTTAGTTTGACCAATTTAAACAGGGGTTCCTAGAGCTATCTTATCTTCACTCTTGAAACACTTGTGATTGTTTGTAGTTTTTATTTTTATTTATTTTATTTAATATTTATTTTTTTACATAATTAGTTTAATAATTTTCAAAATTAGAAAAGGTTACTTTGTCTTAATTATTAGTGGTGCGAATTATTTAGTTTGTATCTTATTTAACGCTAATCCTTGGGTTTCATATTTTTACTTGGTCACACGCTGAGCTACAATTGATTCCCTACATTTGGGGACACGCAAAAAGGTGAACAAACAAATGGCGTTGTTGCCAGGGATTAGATTGTTTAAATAGGAGACCACTAAATTATTTGTTACCGCTTTTAGTTAGGATTTTTTTATTTTATTTATTGCTTTATTTTTATTTTTATTTATTTATTTGAACATATTTTGACTCTGAATTATTTCTTAGGTACAAGAGATGAAATTTTATGGAAATCAAAATGCTATGATTCCTCCTCCATATTACATGGATGAGAGGTATTATGGTTATGATTTTTCATTTAATCAAGTTCCTACTCAATACTACAATCAAGTCAGATATGAAGATGAATAGTCTTGTGCTTACAATGGAAATTCTACTTCAATCAAAACTTCCCATGAATCCAAGAATTTGTTTGAAGAGTTGAAGAAGCAACAAGAAGAGTTGAAGAACCAACAAGAAGAGATGAAGAAGGAACACGAAGAGAGACAAAACATTTTGGATATGCTTATACTCCGTCTACATCAACAAGAGGAAAGAGTAGAGGTTGAAGAAGGGTTTGAGGAAGAAACTGTTATTCCATTGCGCAGTGGAATGCAGTCTGAAGGTCCTAAGTTGTCATTTGAAGAGTACAAAAGCAATGACGTAGTAGAGGAAATCGCTGAGGAGAGCTTACCCATTATTCTCTCTAAGGATCCATTAGAAACAAGCCTAAGCGAATTTATTACTCTTCCTACTACTATTACTGATAATTTTTCTAATGAGCATTATCTTGTATTCCTTGAATGCTTACATGATTCAAATAATTGCAGGGACTTAAAAGAAGAAGAGCAAAGTCAAGATGCAACGGAAGATGACTTGAAGAATGAAATGAGCATCTCTAAACCTTTAAATTCTTTAAGTTGCATTGAATTTGATAATAATGTTTTTATTGATTTTGTTTTACCTAATGATTCCTCTCATATTCTTAGGGACAAGGTGTTAGAAGAGAAGTTGGGAATTTTTGTTAGAAGAAGGAATAAGTGGTGGAGTAGAATAGAAAGATTGATGAGATATGATCAAAACATGGTTGACAAAGTAAAGATAAATTTTAAGAATGCCAACGAGGCCATCCCTTGCCACAAGTACATGATTGATGAAGAAGTACAAAGATTAGAGTACAATAGCAAGGATGAAAGATATACATGGTCATTCCGATGAGCCTATTGATTTTCGTCGAGCTCATCGACGTTAAACAAGAGCGCTTGGTGGGAGACAACCCATTGTTTTAGTTCTTTTATTTTATTTCATTTGTTGTCTCTTATGTTAGGTGAATTATATTCAAGGTGCGTGCTTACACTTAAGGTAATTACATCCTTTGAAACTTAGATTCAACTCACGTTTTCATCTAAGTTTGGGGGGTGTGATGTTCTTTCCTTGTTCCATCCGCACCTAGGTATGTTCACTCTGTGAGTGATGCTTGGAGGTTGATTTTTTTTAGAATTTTTGAAATTTATTTCGATCTTTCCATTTTTTTCGACTTTCCAAGTGTCCTGTGTGTCTTATTTGTTTCTTAGATTAGCTGTGATTTTATTTTTGGTTGAATTTTTTAGTTCGCCTATGATATTACTGATGAATTGTGTTTGAGTGGTGATGAAAGAGAAGTGAGTTCTATCTAAAGCCTACGTCAGACCGAGTTGGATAATTCGAGGAACTTGCAAGATTTGCAGGAGATAAATCAGGTGCCTTCGTTTCCTTATTTTAATTTTTATGTGATAGAATTAATTGATTCTTGAGTAGTTGAGGTATTTAATTTTGAGTCTCTGGGTATGTGCTTAGTGAGATTTTATTTGTTAGATTTCTGCCAGAAATTCATATGCTCTTGAAATTAATGAAGAAATTGTACTTAAGTTATATTGTGAAATGAAGTTCTATGTGTACTTGTGTGATATTGCTTATCATGAAGAGTGCTCTATTACTTGTAAAACTCATGTGAGATTTTGAGCCTATAGATCATGTGCATAATCACATGATATTCCTTTTCTGGTGAGTATCATTCTTGTGCGCGTATTCTAGAACTTGTCTTTTGTCTTACTTGAGACTACGTGTTATGTTAGATGATGGGAGATGATTTAAGGTCATCCTTGAATTTATGAGACACTTAACCAAATAATTGTCTACCCATATGATTGTTTATCCATAGTTAGCCCCATTGAACCTAAAAATCTCATTTTTTTGGCAACCTACGAGATATAACTACTTTGAGTATCTTAATGATTTTTTTTAGCCTTGATTGTCCGTCATGAAGGAGAATTAATGGCTTTTCAAAGTGAGTTGATGGAGCTTGATAACAGATTGGAAAGGAATGAAATTGGTGTTATAACAGTGATTAAGCTTGAAAATGCATCTTAAGGAAATTCATGGAGCAGTGCTTAAATCTAGTACTACACGAAACAAGCACCCTAGGGTAGTGCCTGAAACTGGTACCCTATAAAAGATGTGTGAGATAGTGCCCGAAACTGGTACCTCGAGAGAAGAAATTAAAAAGGGGAAAAATACGTGCATGTTGTGCGTGGAAGAGAGAGTAGGAATTATTCTTCTACAGCTGAGGGTTTAAACCAGATTTATGTGTTAAGTTTACTTCACTAAAGGGATTTAACATAATTAAGTGATTGCTTTCATAAAGTCTGCGGGGATTCTAACCGATTGTCTAGTGATTTAGTTTGACCAATTTAAACTGGATTTCCTAGAGCTATCTTGTCTTCACTCTTGAAACACTTGTGATTGTTTGTGATTTTTATTTTTATTCATTTTATTTAATATTTATTTTTCTACATAATTAGTTTAATAATTTCCGAAATTAGAAAAGGTTACTTTGCCTTAATTATTAGTGGTGCGAATTAGTTAGTGTGTATCTTATTTAACGCTAATCCCTTGAGTTCGATATTTTTACTTGGTCACACGCTGAGTTACAATTGATTCCCTACACTTGGGGACACACAAAAAGGTGAACAAGCAACATATTTTTTACAATCCCAACAACTTTAATTACTTTTTTACACTTTATTTATCATTCCCAACAATTTTATTTTCTTTTTCTTTTTAAATTACAAATTTATCTCTACTTTTTCTTACATTATATATTAAAAAAATAATACATCTTAATCTCTGTGCCCGTATAAATGGGTGAAAATACCCGGGACGGAGGGAGTAATATTTTAGATTTTATTTTACCCATATGTTATTCAATTAAAAATAACATATAAATTATAGTATATTACATATCTTTTTTAAAAACAGTAATTGAGTTTTAGATAGATATTATATTTATTTATTTAAAAATAAATAGATATCAATTAAAATAAATTAATTTTAATATTATTAATAATAGAAAGTTAATATATACTCTATTTATCTTAAGTACCGAATAAAATTTAATACTTATAAAAAATAAGCGTATAAACAATGTGATTTAATTTATAAATATAAAATTATGTTATGTTAAAAAAAATATAGTATATATATTATACATAAATAATTAGTAGTTTTTATAAAATACATAAATTCAAATAAATAAATAATTATATATATTAAAATATGAAAAAAATTAAATATAAAAGCATATAATTGTAATATAATTCTTTCCGCACTGATGAATTATATTTATGCCAATAATAATTTTCTTATATTTTAATTTACAATAAAAATTTATCAAATATAGAATATATTTTTAGCATATTTAACTAATATATTAATTGATTCAGTGTGCTAATTTTTAATTAATATATCAATTAATATATTAATTGATTCAGTGAGCTTTTTCTCCTTGACTAAGGGGCTCCACCCCTTGGTAGCTTGGCGGTTTTTGATGGCTTATTTAGCTTCTGCCAGGCCTCTGCCGGTGGCTCAATTGGCGCTGCCGTTAAGCTTAATCTGCAGGTTGCTAATATCGCAATTAATTGGGCCGGGGGTTTGCATCATGCAAAGAAGAGCGAAGCCTAAGGATTTTGCTAAGTCAATGATATTGTACTTGGGATTCTTGAGCTACTCAAAGTTCATAGTGTATTCAATGGCTTTTTAGCACTTCTTCTAGTTCACTATTTATTTAATTGTCTATATATACTTAATTTTTTTCTCTCTCGATGCGGGTGTTAATTTGTAAGTGTCTCTACCTAATTGACTACATGGAGTATATTTTTGGTATGTGTAGTTTATGCAGTTCACTATTTTTTCAGATTGGTTGTATGATTCCTTCTATTGGGTTTTAGTTTTTTTTTTTTATAAATAAAACAGGATTGATAATTTTGTCTGTTTCATAAGAATTGAAATTGAAATTAAAATCGTCGTATTATACGCTATTTAGTCTGATAATTTATGTTGCCGATGGGTTGAAGTCTCGTAGACTAGAAATATAGCAAACTTTTAAGTTGCCACATTTGGTTTGGCAATTAGGCATGGCTATGAAGCTTGAATTTGTGTTGGTCAGAGCTAGTGGAACTAAGAAGAAAAGGAGATTTAAGAGAAGTGATTTCAGAGACATTCTTTGTAATGCATTGTTTATTTAGAGGGTGGTTTAATTAATTTTTATGAGTAATTTAATTAATTTCAAAGAGTAATTTATTTAATTTTAAAGAGTAACTCCTTATATCAAGAGTATCAAATCAAAGAATGATCTAATAAATTTAAGATTTAATTAATTCTAAAGAGTAACCTATATATATTAAAGTCTCGAAACAAAGAGTTATCTAATAAATTTAAGAGTAATCTAATTAATTCCAAAGAGTGACCTATGTATATTAAAAGTCTCGAACTTATGTATATTAAGAGTCTTGAATCAAATAGTGATCCAATAAATTTAAGAGTGGTCTAAATAAATCCAAAGGTGACCTCCATAATTTTTGAAATTAGTTGTTACTTTGTCATTTTTCTTTTTGTATAAATTGGAAATATTTGGTAGATTGGTGGTTTTGAAAGACTAATAAAATTCATTTAAAAAAAGTAACTTAATTAATGTAAATTAACAACAAAAATTTCAATTCTTTTTTTAAAAAAAATAGAGTAATCTAATTTATTATAAAAAGGTAACTCAATTCATTAAAAAGAGTAACATAATTAATGAAAAAGAATAACGGTGCAAGTCAATAATAAAAATTTCAAAATTTATTTAGAAAATTAGAGTAATTCAATTTATTATAAAAAGTAACCTAATTAATAAAAAAGGAGTAATCTAAAAAAAATTCAAATTTTATTTCTAGAAAATTATAGTAATCTAATTAATTATAAAAAGTAACTCAATTAATAAAAAAAAGTAATCTACAACAAAATTTTCAAAATATATTTTTAGAAAATTAGAGTAATCTAATATATACATATATAAAAGCAAACATAAACTTCTACTTTTGTTTTCAATTTTTTTTCAATTTTACTCTGTTTAGAAATAATTCAATTTTAATCTTAATCGTCCATTAATTAATGCTTTTGATTTCAATCATAAAATTTAATTATACTAATAATAGATTTTATTATTTAAATTTTACTTTTTGTTTTACAATATAAATTTTGTTAATATAAGAAAATTTATTTATTTATTTTTAAATTAAAAATATAAATTTGGTAAATATAAAAAATATTATTGACATATATTCATATTTATTTATTTCTAAATTAAAAATATAAATTGGGTAAATATAAAAAATATTATTGACATATTCTACTCATTGTCAATCAATATACTAATTTTAAATCAATATACCAAGTTATATATTTTAATTTAATTTATGTATATAGTATCAAATTTTTCAACGTAATCTTTGGTAAATTTTCATTTTTTTTTCCTACGTCATTGATTGCTTTTAATCACGATCGTCATTCTTTCTAACCATTCTATATAAACATTTTCATTACCTAATCAAATCATTACTTTTTTTTGTGGTGAGCTTCTTTTTCTTCTCTATTTCACTTTCATACTATTTCTTATATATACTTTAATTTGTTTTATCTTTTATATTTACTTTTATTTGATCTTGCAGGTACATTCTCTATGTTTCATTCTTCTTTTTTATTTTTTGTTATTTTTTTCTCATCTATTTATTTATTTTATTTATAATTCTATAAACCCTATTTCTATGCTTTAATTTATTTTATCTTTTATATTTTATTTGATCTTATTTTTATATTCAATCATTCTCCTATTTGATCTTATTTGCAGGTTCAATCATTCTCATTTGAAGTATCTTTTTTTTGTTTTTTTTTTTTAAATCTTATTTTCGTTTTTCTTCGATCTTTGTATTTTCTTTATAATAATTCTATAGATCTTATTTATATACTTTAATTTCTTTTATCTTATATACTTTTATTTGATTTTATTTTCAAGTTCAATCATTCCAATTGAGGTATCATTCATCTTTTTTTATTTTTTGTTATTTTTTTCTCATCTATTTATTTATTTTATTTATAATTCTATAAACCATATTTCTATACTTCAATTTATTTTATCTTTTATACTTTTATTTGATCTTATTTTTATATTCAATCATTTTCATATTTGATCTTATGTGCAGGTTCAATCATTCTCATTTAAAATTTTTTTATTTTGAAATCTTATTTTCGTTTCTCTTCGATTTTTGTATTTTTTTATAATAATTCTATAAACCTTATTTATATACTTTAATTTATTTTATCTTATATACTTTTATTTGATCTTATTTTCAGGGTCAGATCTTATTTTCAAGTTCAATCATTCCATTTGAGGTATCATTCTTCTTTTTTATTATTTATGTTTTTTCTTTATTTCTTTTGTATATTCTTCGTATTCTATAAACCCTGTTTTTATAAATTTTTTAATCTTATTGATTTTATTTTTATTCGATCTTATTTGCAATTTAAATCATTAAAAAAATCATCAATGTTTGGAGTGATGAATTTGGACAATCCATAATTAATTTTAGAATGTTTTCTTTATAATTTTATAAACTCTATTTTTATACTTTAATTTATTTTATCTTTTATATTTTTAGTTGATCTTATTTTTATATTCAATCATTCTCCTTTAAGGTATCATTCTTTTTTTATTCGTTTATCTTATAATTTTATGGTTTTTCCTTCGTTTTTATTGTTTTCTTTATAATTTATAAAATCTATTTTTATAATTTTTTTAAACCTTATTGTTCTTATTTTTATTTGATCTTATTTGCAGCTTCAATCATTAAAAAAAATCACCAGTGTTTGGAGTGATGAATTTGGACAATCTAGAATTAATTTTAGAAATTTTAGAATTGAAAATTCAAAGCACATGTCAAATATATTTTTTATTTAACCTTTTGGGTTAATGTATGAATTTTATTTTCAAAATTTTGTACTTCATTTTAATTTTTCATTCAATTATATTTCCACATCTCTATAAATATTCTTTTAATTTAATCTTTAGGATTAATGTATGAAATTTATTTTTGAAATTTTGTGATTTTTTTTAATTTTTCTTTCAATTTAATTTTTATTAGGATCGTCTCCATAAATATTATTTCAATATTTTTAATTTATTATATTAAATAATATTTTATATTTTATTTATCCATATTTTATTCAATTAAAAATAAAATATAAATTATAGTATATTATATCTTTCTTAATTACGTTTTGGTTAAAAAAATTATATTTATATATTATACATACTTAATTAGTAGTTTTTATAAAATACGTAAATTTAAATAAATAAATAGGTAATTATATTTATATACATACATATGTTATGGTTAAAAATAAATTAAATATAAAAGTAGCAATATTTCCGTGCAACGCACAGATGAGTAATATCTAGTTCATTATAAAAGGTAACTCAATTAATAGAAAATAGTAATTTATAAAAAAATTCAAATTTTTAAAAAAATTAGAGTAATCCAATTCATTATAAAAAGAACTCAATTAATAGAAAAGAGTAACCTACAACAACAACTTTTTAACATTTAATTTTAGAAAAATAGAGTAATTCAATTCATTATGAAAAGTAATTCAATTAATAAAAAAAAGTAAAAAATAAAGTAATTCAATTCATTATAAAAAGTAACCCAATTAATAGAAAAAAAGTAAATATTAGAGTAATCCAATTCATTATAAAAAGTAACTCAATTAATAGAAAAAGTAACCAAAAATAGGTGTACCATAAAATTTCAAATTAACTTAGTTAATTATAAAGAATAACTATTATAATTTCAAATCGGATCTTGAAAAAAAAAAATAGCATCCCAATGTTGAGTTAATTAAATCAATGTAAACTAGAGAAGCAAAAAAATTCAGAACCATGTCATCAATTATACCTGTATTCATGGAAAATGACTAACATTATGTTCAAAATCTTGACATAACACAAAGACTTGATTGGATTTGTATTTGTATCATGGAACGGCAGTAAGTGACACAGACGCTTAAAAGAAGAACCTTGCCTAATACAAATTTAATGTAATAATTTAACAACAGTTGATCCGCAATAACTTACTCAGATATCAGCTGTTAAAAGAAGATCCTTCCTTAACAAAAATTTAATGTAAGAATTTAACAATTTAACAACAATTGATCAGCATCCATTACGATGAAGATGAAAGAAATCTTCATTAATAAAGCTGCAAGATGAGCACTATCATATCAATGTCCTAGGAATTTAACAATTTAACAACAGTTGATCAGCATCCATTAATTTAACAACAGTTGATCAGCATCCATTAAGATGAAGATGAAAGAAATCTTCATTAATAAAGCTAAAAGATGAGCACTATCATATCAATGGCCTAATTAGAATCAACAACTTGTTGATAAGTCAAAAACTTAGGATCATTTCATCCTTATGATCCAGCCACTTGTTCTGTATTTTCATCAAGATTCAAATCACGAAATTTACTTATCACCGAGTTTACATTCTTTGCATACTGAGTTTCCACACTTTGCCCAAGAGGTTCCCAGACTGTCGTACCACTTGATGAATTGCCACCAGACAAAGAACTATGACAAGCCTGTGATTGGCCGTGGAACTGCTTTGAGTTTGCCCTAAATCCTGCAACAAACAGGGCAACATTCCTCCTCTTCAATAGTTTTTCATTGATGGACTAAGGTTAAATCTCTTTGAACATTCAATTTCTCTTTGCAAAGCCATCCATTCCATTGATCATTTCTTTTATGAGTAAACAAAACTTGGTAGCTGATTAAGCATCATCAAGAAACACAACTTGATCATATTCACTTGAATAAAAACAGCAGCATAGTGCTCTTGAAAACAAAATCAAACCACGAAGAAATTAAGGACAAAACAGAGGCGTAAGCTGCCCCTTCCGTGATTGGAGTCGAAGCTTAGCAGACCAGCCGCTTCTACTGAATCGGTGGCGGCCAGGTGACGAGAACAGCGAGTGGGGTATGTAGGAGGACCCAAATCGGGTAGCTCCAGCATCTTAAAACGGGACGCCAAAGGGGCCAACAGAGAAGGGACCTTCATCGGAGAAGGAACAATTGAGGGCAGAAAGCCCAAAAATATCTGTACTAACTACCAAGGATGAGCGAGGAGCAAGGACCCAAAATCGAGTTAAGGGTGTACAGCGTTGAGTGAAGATTTGGCGGTGCAGCCCTGAAAGAAGGAGAACCCAGGATGTCACCGACATATGCTGCAGCGGCAGTGGCCACCACGGAAGGAATCGGCACGGGCGACAGTAATGGACGACGCGGCTGTCAAGCTGTGATTCGCACAAGGCGAAGAGGACGGCTGGAAGCGCGTTGCAAGGTCGCGCACCGACGGAGATATAAGCAGCCAAATCTGCAAACAATATATAGAAACGGCGGCAAGATAGAAGACTGCCCTAGGAATTAGTCATCGCTGGAACTGGTGGAGAATCCCCGTTGCAGCTGCCGGCGGAGGAGCAACGCTTGCGGTGGTTGTGGGAGAAAGTGAAAGTGAGAGAAGGTGAAGATGGGAGATTGATACAGCGAAAAAAATATTGGATTGGGTCTGTGACGTGGCTTTGACTTTGACCCATATACTAGTATTGGATCCGGTTGTATCATTTTTAAAGAAAAAGACGGATCTACTGAAGTCATTGTCTATCAAAATATAAATTAAAAATATATTTATCTTTTCTTACATGTGCACCTCATTAATTTATCATAAAATAAATTCTTTTTTTATTTATTTTGTTTGATGACTAATTAAATTTTGCATATCTTTATGTATTTATTTTGATATCTAATTACTAAATCTTTTATTGTAAATAAATTAATAAGAATAAATTTAAATTATATATGAAGGGTAAAAAGAATATTTCATATAATATTCTCTCACACCCAATCTATAAATAAGACTTTTTGGTTATTCATTCCAAACACATACATTCAATTTTTCAAGAGAAATATAAGTTTTCTTCAAGTTCCTCTAGATAATTTGATTTAGAAAAAGTATAAAAATTTATTTTGATGGAGCGGGATTCGATTCACTTCTAAATAATTGAATCTCATTCACCTCTAAAGAATCAATTCAAGTATTCTTTAAGGTGAAAAGAATCAATTCAAGTATTCTTCAAGAATTAATTCAAGTATATTCTTCCAGATGAAAAGAATCAATTCAAGTATTCTTTAAGATGAATAAGAGAATCGATTCAAGTATTCTTCAAGAGGATTAAGATAATCAATCGATTCAAGTATTTTTGAATCATTCAAGTATTTTTGAAATCGATTTACCTCTTCAAGTATATAATCTCAAGTATTCTTTCTTCAGGAGGAATAAGAGGATCGATTCAATTACAAGTATTTTTTAAATCGATTTATCTCTTCAAGTAGATAATCGATTCAAGTATATATTCTTTAAGATGAATAAGAGGTTAAAAAACTGATTCATGTAGATCATTCAAGTATTTTTGGAATCGATTTACTTTTTCAAGTAGATAATCTATTAAGGTGTTTGTTAAGATGTATTCTTTAAGATGAATAAGAGGCTAAAAAACTGATTCATGTAGATATTCAAGTATTTTTGGAATCGATTTACCTCTTCAACTAGATAATCGATTCAAGTATTCTTTAAGATGAATAAGAGGTTAAAAGACTAATTCATGTAAAGAATCTAAAGCTTTATTCAAATTATTTAAGTTTAATCATTATTTTATATTATAATTTTAATATATTACTCGATGCTGGCAAATGATATTGGAAATGAGTTTTTAAATAATTGTTGATTTATTAATTTTAGCATATTAATTTTATTTAATTATTCATATGTATTTAAATTATTCAATTATGACATGTGGATTATAAAATTCATTTTCTTTAATTATTAATATAATTTGAAACTTAGAAAATTAACTATATATATATATATATATATATATATATATATATATATATATATATATATATATATCTTAAATATACTATATCAAAAACTTTTCTTGATGATGTGTCGTCTCCAGAGCGCTCTAAGGTGACGTGTAATTTTCTCAATTTTTTTAGTATTTTAATATTTTTCTTATTTAGTTTTAATTACCTTCCTTATTTAATATTTTTTTTAAATAATGTGTTTCTTATTTTTAATAATAATTAAATTTTTAATATTTTATTTATTTATTTGGGTATTATTAATTAATTACTCAATCTTTTAATGCAATAAATTAATTAGTATTAAATTAAATCATATATAAAGAGAAAAAAAAGAATATTCCATATAATATTCTCTCTCACTCCATCTATAAATAAGATTTTTTTGTTATTCATTCAAAATACACCTTTTCAATTCTTCATGAGGAATAAGAATTTTCTTCAAGTTCCTCTAAAGAATTGATTTATGAAAATATAAAAGTTTATTTCAATAGAGCGAATCAGTAGAGATTCGATCTACTTCTACAAAATTAATTCAAGTATTCTTCAAGAGGAAGAGAACTGATTCAAGCATTCTTGAATCGATTTACCTATCAAGAATTGATTTTTTGAGAATCGATTCAAGTATTTTTTAAGAGCAAGATAACTGATTCTAGTATTTTTGAATCGATTTACCTCTTCAGAATCAATTTTTCAAGAGGAAAATGATCGATTCAAGAAAAATCGATTCTTCAAGAGGAAGATGATCGATTTAAGTATTCTTAAATCGATTTACAATTTCATATCAAATAATATTAAAATCGAGTTTGTAAATATTTGTTAATTTTTTAAATTTAGTATATTAACATATTTTTTTATTTACATACATCTTAATTATTCAATTATGACATATGAATTATAAATTTTATTTTCTTTAGTTATTTATACAATTTGAAACTAATAAAATTAACTTAAAAATATAGATAATAAATTCATTACAAATTTATGAATATTTAAAAGAATATTATATATAAATTAATTTTATTTATATTTTACATTAGTTTCTTAAAAATAACAACTAACAGAAATAGAATTACTATTATATTCTTAATTAAGAAATATTTAACCATAATCATGAGAAAAAATACTCCACTTTACTATTATATATAATAATAGGTAAGTATATTTTAATATATATATATATATCTTAAGTATACTATACAAGAAAATTTTCTCGCTTATGTGTCATCACCATAGCGCTCTAAAGTGACATGTATTTTTCTTAAATTTTTTTATTTTTTAATAATTTTTTAAATATCTTCCTTACTTACTTTTAATTAACTTCCTTATTTAATATTTTATTTTTTAAATAATATGTTTCTTATTTTTAATAATGAATGTTATTTAGGTAATAATTTTTTAAAAAATTGTAGAAATTAAAAACAAAATATTAATTAAAATATATTTGTTTAATTGTTTATAACAAATAAAAAAATATGTATATAAATTAGAACAAAATTTTAATTAAAAATATTTATCAAAATATTAATTAAAAATATTTTTTTATACGTGGCCGTGAATCAAATAATTTATATGTTTTATTAAGAAATATATATATATATATATATATATATATATATATATATATATATATATATATATATAAATTTTCAATATTTTATATATTTATATGGGTATCATTGATTAATAACTAAATCTTTTAATGCAAATAAATTAATTAACATCAAATTAAATCATATATAAAGGGAAAAAATATTTCATATAATATTCTCTCTCATCCCAACTATAAATAAGATTTTTAGGTTAATTATTTTACACACACAAATTCGATTCTCCAAGAGGAATATGATTTTTTTTCAATATCTTCTAGAAAATTGGTTTATTAAAGTATCGATTTAAGTATCCTTCAAAATGAAGAGGATTGATTCAAGCTCTTAAGAATTCTTTAAGAGGAAGATCATCGATTCAAGTATTCTTCAATCGATCAACCTCTAAAGGATTGATTCAAGTCGATTCAAGTATTCTTTAAGATCTACCTCTAAAGTATTGATTCAACTATTCTTCAAGTGAAAGATGATTGATTCAAGTGTAATTTTCTTAATATTTTGGATTTTTTAATTTATTTTTCAATATTTTCATTATTTACTTCCAATTATTTTTCTTATTCAATATTTTCTTTTTTAAAATAATGTATGATATCTTTCAATCTATATTTTTTTTAACTTGAGATTTTTTTAATAAATTTTAAAGAATTATTTAATTTAATTATGAAATATTTGATATTTATTTTAAACAAACAATAAAATTAAGGATTTATTAATAACGAGGTACATACTTTGATCTTAATTGCATTTTAATACAAATTAAAAAATCAAATATTATCAACTACATAAATATATAACAAAGAGACAAAATTTTCATATATGGTTGCACATTTTTTTAGAGAGATAAAGAGAGTAATAAATAATTTTCAATTGTATTACCTTATAGGGTAATATTAAAAAAAATAAAAATACAAGTGTTCTTTCAAAAAATTAAAATATATGTACATATATATATATTAACTTTACACCTGATTTAATTATATGTCACATTATCAAAAGTTAAAAATTATAATTTGTTGTAAATGTTTTATTATATTGTTGAAAGAAGTTGTCTTAAAAAAATTTTCCTAGTTAATGTTGAATCGTTATATGCCACAAATTATTTAATTATAAAAAATAAGAGTAATAACTAAATGATCCCGCGTAGTACGCAAGTTTCATACTAGTATATATATATATATATATATATATATATATATATATACTCTAAAATATCCTCTTAATTTAATATAATTAATTTATTTTACAATAAAATACCATCTTTATTTAACTGATCAAATATCAATACACTTTTTCATTATTAAACTTGATCCGCGAGTATTAATAAACGGGTTGAATATACATCATATCTTAATTTATGTAATTTACGTGGTGTCTAGGAAAAAAATTTCTTCAAAATATTGTTAGAGGTAGATAACAAACTAAAGATAGATTGTATGATAATGATAGAGATATAATGTGTGGGTTTTGTCTTGGCTGAGTGAAAACACATCAACATTTTTTTAGTGTTATTTTTTCCATCAGATATGGAAAGGAGATGTGGTAGCCAGAAGGGGGTTCCTCGGAAGCTTAAGAAGTTGAGGACTTTTGCATTGTTTGCAACTGTTTACTTTAAGTGGAGAGCAACAAATGAGGCATGCTTTGGAAATAAGCATACAACAGTGGAATAGTTGGTAGAATGCATTAAATTATTTGTGGCTAAGATTGAATGTATGTATGAATCGATATATGTTGATGTTATTTTTGTTATCATTTTCTCTTGATGTATTATTGTAAAGTGACTGTTTGATCAATAAAATTTTTACCGCTACTGTAAAATGATTGTAGAATGTAGATATATTTGTGTGAATCAAATAAATAAAAATTATTATAGGTTCATAGAATTTACTGAGTGTTTACATAGTTGGGATTGTGGTAGAAGGAAACTAAAATTTCTTGGCTTAGAAATGTTTTACTTTAGGCTCATTAAGAATGTTATACGTAGACGAATTTGAAATTATAAGATAGACTTCTAATGATTCATGAAATAATCCCTTGCAAAGATATGATTTTTATGAAAAGTATTTTTGAAGGGCGCATGCAATTAGGTTAGATTAGACATGAGAAACCACCTTGAAGTTATTTCTTCTATTTATTGAGGAAATTTCATGGTGCTTACGAACAATGCAGATGGTGAGTGAGTTATAAAAGATATTGAGTTTCAATCTTTTTGTTGATAACTAGTTCTTAACCTTAGCTTAGGTGATATGGAGACTGATTAAACACAAAGGATATTTGGAATGATTAGTCAAGCTGTTAATTAGATAGGATGAGGAGTAACGTAGCTAGCTAATTGCACATAAATTATGTCAGAGAATTGACATGGTGTCCACTACTTGTCAAATTTTCTAATTGAATTCCAAGTATATAATGTGAGGGCTATTTATAGGCAAAAAGCCTAGGGAGTGCAATAATTAGGTCTATGGTTATAGACCTATAGGCTTCATGAGTCAGCACTCTCAAATGATGTCAAGCCAGCCAGCTGCCACCTAAGCCCAGACACGTGGCGTGATGGCATTCAGTGTAGTTTGCATGATTTAGCTGAGGTGACCCACTTTAGCTAGTCAAGTCGAGCTATACCACATGAGCTGAGGTCGATCGAGTTGAGCAAGCGGAGCTAAACTAGCTGAGTTGGATAATATGAGCTGAGGTCGATTGAGTTGAGATAGCGGAGCTGAACTAGCTGAGTTGGACCATATGAGCTGAGGTCGATTGAGTTGAGCTAGCGGAGCTGAACTAGCTGAGCTGGACCATATGAGCTAAGGTTGATTGAGTTGAGATAGTGGAGCTGAACTAGCTGAGCTAGACTATATGAGCTGAGGTCAATTGAGTTGAGCTAGCGGAGCTGAACTAGTTGAGCTGGACCATATGAGCCGAATAGCCTTATGCAGTCCCACCGTTTTGAGCATAACTTTCACATTCGAACTCCGATTTGAGTGATTTTTGCGCCAAAACGATCCTCTCTTCCGTGGCTTTCTAACCATATATGATATGATCATTTTGGAATTCCACATGAAGACAGAAAGATTAAGAAAAGTGAGCATGCGTTTGTTTAGCATTTGTGCATAAGTTGCTCATTTCTCGAACTATACACCTATGCACCTTTTTCCCCTCAATCCTAGAACCAAGCTTGCTGAAGTGCTTGAGAAGATTTCATGAATTACCTAAGTTAATTCGAGCTGCATCGTATACCCGCATTAATACTTAATTAATCCGAGTAATTGCGTAGTTAATTTTGCACCTTATCCACACTTTAAAAATTTTTACTTATGTTGATACTTTAATTCATTAACTTTTGCTTGATTAGCTTATTTAATGCCCATTAAATTATTTTTAGCTTACAGAGTTCATTAAATATCTACGGTTACAAACTATTGTGTTTGCCATTCATTTTGTCATGAGGTTGGATAAGTGATTAATTCTTCTGGAGTTGATTTATTTAATATTTTGTGAAACTGAATGGATGTAATGTGATCTTTTTCTCTTCAAAATATTCAATAGGGTGGCCACTGGAGTGCTACGCAATGCAACATATTTCGTTATTTTAGTATTGAAGTTCAACAAAGAAACTTGAGTAGTACAACCTACCTTTTTGTATTTAAATTTTAATTTAATAATTTGTTGAAGATTTGTATGTTGTAGATTTTACATACTTTAGTATATCCTTTAAAAATTAATTTTTTTGGAATTTCAAAATTTTGAGATTTGAAATAAGATTAAAATTTTGAATTTTCAACATTAGATGCTCAGTTACTGAATAAATTATTTATTCAATTAAATAAATTACGTCGAAATAATAAGTAGTATAACATAGCTTTGATCCAAGCAATTCAAGAGTCACGAAAATTGGAAAGATTAATTATACTTAACCATTCAAAATTGAATATGAGGAATGACATTGTTTACATTTATCGTAATACTCATTCAACCAAATTTAATACTAATGTAAATATGTTGTCAAAACTAATCTAAAAAATCGATAAATAGAAAGAAAAAATATTACTAAATGTTGTGACTCTTAAACCCTAAACCCTAAATCGATAATTTAAAAAAAAAAAACTCTTAAATATAATTTAACCAACAATCATATAAGAAAAAATATATTCATTAGAATCAGCAAAAGAGATAAACTCAAATATAATTAACAAATAATTTAATAATAAAGTTGTAAATAATTAAAAAATAATTCTATAAGATTATATTTATTTGGGTTTAAGTAAGAATTATAAAATTAAAATTAAAATTGAAATTAAATTAATTCATTAAATCCATCGAATAATCTAAAAAAAATAAACAAATAATTCTATAATAAAAATCTTCCTGTGCAACTCATGTACGGAAAAGTACTACTAGTTACTATCTAGTGAGGCTGAGTTACCCTTTCGTGGGCCGGTAACTTACAGGTAGCCCCTCACACTTCCTCGCCACACGTCCACAACGGACCCAATCCTCTTCATTTGAGAAAACTATAAATTTCATGCATTTCTTTAAATCTAACCCATTCACTAAATCTAACCGTTAATATAAAACCACATCACCCCATTTAGTTATTTTAATTATGAATTCTCATTAAATTGTCTACATTTTATTTTTTTAAAAAAAACTATTAATTAAATCCCTAATGATTTGGCACATCACTCTCAAACTTAAATTAATACTAAATTTATATGAAATTCATCAATTTTTAATTATTTTATAAATTAATTATTACTTATAATAATTATATCCTAAAAATTAGCATTAAACCCTAAAATTAAATATTAAATCCTAAGGGCAAAATATACCATAAACCAGTAAAATTACAATTATACTATTAGAATTAACTCTAAACCCTAAGAATAAATATTAAATTATAGGGATAAAATATATCATAAACCAATAAAATTACAATTATACTCTTAAAATTAATACTAAACCCTAAAAATAAATAATTAAATTATAAGGACAAAATATACCATAAATCAATAAAATTGCAATTGTTATACTCTTAAAATTAACAGTAAACCCTAAGAATAAATATTAAATCATAGAAACAAATATAAAATAAACCAAAAGAATAAAAATATAATTATACTCTTCAAATTAACACTAAAAATATAAATATTAAATTCTATAATCAAAATAATCCCAAAACCACGCTATGAATTGAGAGGTAAAATAGATCCAATAAAATCATTAATACTATTAATTTACAAGTCCTTACAAAAAAATAAAATCTTTAAATTGTGTATGTGTCAAAACCACGTTGCTCTATAAAATAATTTGTGTATGTGGCATCGCCATGTTCGTTTTTGAAAAAAATTGTGTATGTGGCGTTCTCACGTTAATCCTGCAATTAATGTTTTATTTTAAGTAATTTAATATTTTAAATATAATTTTATTTAATTCCTCCTATTAATAATCTTAATAATGCAATTAATATTTTATTTTAATTAATATAAAATTTGTGTATGTTGTCGCCACATTCGTTCTTGAAAAATTTTGTGTATGTGATGCTCTCACAGTAATCCTCCAATTAATATTTTGTTTTAAATAATTTAATATTTTAAAAATAATTTTATTTAATACATCCTATTAATAATGCAATTAATATTTTATTTTAAGTAATGTAATATCATACAATTTATATTTTATTTTAAATAATTTTCTCATGAAAATTTAATTTAATCTAATAAGAATGTTTAAGTTAAATTAATAGAATTTTATTATTTAATACTAATAATATTTTTTATATAAATTTACTACTAATAATAAATTTAATATTTTTGTGATAGTAAAAATATTCATGCAAGTCAATTCCTTTTTTTTATAGTTTTATATGTTCAAACTGGCTATTTTTCATGTTTTGGATTAAAAATATTTAATAGGTACATCACTTTCTTTTATATTAATAAGGGTTAATTGCATTAAAATACACGACATTTTTCTCTTTTCTCAATTTAATCACCAACTGTATTTTTTATTAAAAAAATACACAACTTCTTCAACTTTTCTCAATTAAATTATGGCAAAAACTTGTGTGCGCCCGGGCTACAGGAGCACTTTCTGTGTGCCTTTAGAATTTTGTGTTAAATTGTATACCCTTTAGTATAAAGATGTGTACCCTTTATTTTCTAAAGAAAAAAAATATTAATGAAAATTGTATATCTTATAGAACAAAATGGTGTACCCTTATTAATTAAAGTGTATATACCCTTTAGAACAAAATAATGTACCCTTATTTATAATACTAAATTCTAAAGGCGCACGTTGTGCGCCCAGACGCACACAAACCTCACTCTTAAATCACAAACTTTATTTTTATCAATTAAATACACAAATTATTTATATTTTTTCAATTTAATCATGAATTTTTCCTTTTAAATATATAACTTTATGTTTTATTATTTAATTACAAAATTCTATTAATAAAATATATAATTATTTTTAATATACATTAAATATTTAAAATATAATATGTAAATTAAATATTTTAAATATTAATTTTTTTATAAAATTTTGTGGTTTATAACTACATTCTCGTAATTATTTTTGTTTCGAAATTTATAATTTACATTATAACATAAAACGATGTACGTGAATTAATAATTTAAAATCAAATAAATCCACAATAATATAAGAAATATAATAAATTTTAAAATAAAAATAATAATATTAAACATATTGTTAGTTTGAAAAAAAATGGCATAACTGTTACTTTGACTTTAGTTTGGTTTTAAATATATATAAAATTTAATATTTTGAATATATAATTTATTCATTATATTTTAAATATTTATCATGTATTAATTTTTAATAATTAAGAAATTCCTTATTTTATTAATAGAAATATTGTGGTTGAATTATAAAACATAAAAATGAAAAACAAGTATTTATAAAGATTCATAATTAAATTGAGAAAATATAAAAAGGTCATATATTTAATTAATAAAAAGATAGTTTGTAAGTAAATTGAAAAAAATGTAAAAGTTATGTATTTATTTATTAAAAAAATAAGTTCTTGATTAAATTGAAAAAAAGAGGAAAATATAGTTCATTTTAATATAATTAACTCTATTAATAAAAAAGTTCATCTTCTTAATACTAGAGTAATTAATTGTAAAGTAGGAAGATATATATATATATATATATATATATATATATATATATATATATATATAATCAAATGAAAATATATTACTTCCTCCGTTCCGGGTATTTTTACCCGTTTATAGGGGCACAGAAATTAAGACGTTTTATTTTTTTAATATATAATGTAAAAGAAAGTATGAATAAATTAGTAATTTAAAAAGAAAAAGTGAATAAAGTAATTGGAAATGATGAATAAAGTATAAAAAAGTAATTAAAGTTGTTGGAATTGTAAAAATAGGTAATAAAATATTATGTATTTTTGCCAAAAATAAATTAGTAAAAATACGTGGGACACCCCAAAATGGAAAATGGATAAAAATACATGGGACGGATGGAGTATGATAAAATACTATATTTTTAAATAAAAATATCACACATAGTAGAACCCGTATAGTACTTGGGGGACAAAACTAGTATTATTCATAATTATTGAAATTGTAATAAATAATAATAAATGAAAAAATAAATAAAAAAAACAAAAAATAAAAAAAAGATGATAAAAAAAAAAAAGCTACTAATGAAACAGAACAAAGTTGATTTAATTTAAGAGTAACTAAAATGAGTGGCAAAATCTGAGAGATCCAAATCCCGTCCACACCTCCGTATCCACCTGCCCTTCGGACCTCTCCCCCTCATCCTCTCTCTCTGTCCCTCTTTTTTTGGTTTTCACTTTTCACGGTTCCTCCTCCTCTCCCTCTTCTTTTCTTTGCTCTTCCAGCCGGATACGCCGCCGTCGCTCTTCGGCTCTCGCGGTTAGCCTCAGTGCTTCCCGTCACCAGGCCAAACCCCGCGCCCACCGCCTTCACCCCCGCGTCTTCCCTGAGGTAATTTCTTCTAAATTGTGTTATGGTTGTCTCTCTGTCTCACTCCTTTTCCACTTCGTCAACTCCGTCTAGCTGTCCTTTTCAGTGTACTGAATTTATATTTCATTTGCTGCGCCATTCCCGCCTACAAGGTGTATGACAAATTGCCTATTAGACTTGTAGTCCCTGTAATAGTTTTGTTCTCCCATTGCCTTCCGCATCTCCACTTTATCGTCTATGACTTTACCCCTAATCGCAATGATCTCAGTAAATTTGTCGACGGTTATTTTGGTTTAATTTATTTGCCTGAATGTTTATGTGAGCACTTTAATATGGTTTAATTTATGAGTGAGTCTCTTGTGCGCCCGGGCACATGCCCTTTTACAATTTAAACCCCTAGCAATACATAAGTTTAAATAGAATATAGAGGGGAGGGTTGTGTTTACATGGGGACACGTGTCCCCGGGGCGCAAGAGCTTTTGCCATAATTTATTTGCCTGAATAGTTATGTGAGCACTTTAATATAGCTCATATTATATATTGTGGAATTCATGGTTAGAGTTCGTTTTCATAACTGCATGGGAGCTTCATGGTTTGCACTACTAATGGGAACTTTGTTTAATTTATTGAATTCATTTCGTGCTTTAGTGTGTCGAAACTTAGAACAGTCTTGCTGCTAAACTCTTATTGCTTCCCGTATGCGAAATGAGAAATAAAATTAAACGTCTTCCCTGGACTCATAGCTGTACTAATGCGCCCAAATAATTTAGCCCTTCGAATAATACATATTTTTTTCACCTAGATTGATAATGACTCAAACACTTATAGTATCGGACATACGATTCAACCATTTTTACTGCCGTTTTGGCAGTAATTCTTGAAACTTCTGATGTATATATTGTTAAGGAGACTTCAAATGGAACTGTGGGTATATTACATTCTATTAATATTCTTATCTTACCAGACATTGGAACTTGTTTTATATTCCATACGTTATCAGTTGAATAAACTTGTGATGTGTGTTGAGGGAGCTTTTAAATCGGAAATTAGTAAGTTATATTCTATAGATATTCAGCATGGGTAAACGCTTTGGCATCTGTTCCTACCAGAACCGGAAGAAAAAAATAAAGAAAAAAATGTTGGGATCTAGGATAATCCATACCCTCTAGGAATTATTAATTTGAAAGCTATGCCTCTCCAATCTTTACGCGATCATTCACCATAAACTGTAACCTAGTTAGGTCCCTTTTTCTCTTGGATGATAGTTGTATGAATTGAATTCTGATGTATTCATTAACCTGGGTGGCTTATAAGACGTAATACGCTCGTTTGGTTGTAGTAACATGAAATTGTAATGGTCTTGATCATTTATTTTCCAGCCGCCTTCAGCATTTACATATGCAGAACTTGTTGCTTTGAATATGAGCTTTTTTTCCAGTTCTGATGCAAGTAATTGGTGAAGTTTCATTGGAGTGATTATCAGTAGACCTCGATTTGTAATTATGAGAAGCTGAATGAATACATGTGATGTTTTTATTGATTGTTGGCACTTTTTATCATCCTTCTCTTGACCTTGCTTATGTAATCAGAAAACTTACCTTCATGATTAGTCGATTCAACATCATCCACCTTTGCAAATCGAAGATGTTTATTAGTTAGTAATTCTGGTTCATCTTCGACCTGTCTTTCTCTCTCATCATATCCTAAAGAGAGGGAGGTTGGTTTATTGGTTTTTTAGACAAGGAAAATGGTTGAAATCAACAAGGGATCATTTTGTTTAGGCTGTATTGATGAACTGGTGGGTGATGATTGGAAACATGAGTTTGAGATCTTGATTTGAAAGGGCTTACTGCATTGTGGATTTTCTCACACAAGCCTTTTGAATTTCTGCTGTTCTTTTTTTTTTTTTGCCATTAGTAATGCTTTTGCAGCAGGTAAAGGTGATTGAATTGTGATGATGATTACAATATAATGTGGTGGTTTAGTTGGCTAATTAATGATGATCTGTGGTGTGAAAAGGTGATCATATTTTGGTGATTCGTCAACATAACACTGTAGATCATGGCCTATGAGATTCTCCTTTGCCTCCTGTTAAAGGAGATAGAGGAAAAAATAAAAATATAAAAAAAAACAAGTTGTAGATTTTTACGTAGTAGAATTGTAGAAAACTACCAAATCCAAGTATTTTAAACTAGGTTATAATTACAAAATTAGTTCTAAACATTCTATCTCAAAAGGTAGTTTTTATTATGAGTTGGTCTGTTGTGTCCCCGGGGCACACAATTTAATACTAAAGGGGTATACAAGGGATATACAATTTAATACTAAAAGGTATGGGCGCATGGTGTGTCCCCGGGGGAACACAAGTTTTTGCCTTTTATTATTGTATGTTATTAATTTTTATTTAATTTTATCCATTGTGGTTGCAAAATACTCCCTCCATCCCATTTAAGATTGCACATCTCCTTTGTAAGAAAATTGTAATTACGAGAAGCTGAATGAATACATGTGCCATTCCTATTGATTGTTTAGTTTGTCTTTGAACCCACGGTTAACCACCTTTATTTATGTGGCTTTTGGTGTTCTTTCTTTAATGCAGTAATATGTTCCAAATTTGATTATGATTATAATAGGGTTTATATGTGCTCGATTAGTAGTAAATAATATTAGCCCATTTGGATTAAAAGAGAGACACAAAATTTTCACTAATTTTTCTTTGAATTTAGCATCCCTTCCTCTCTCTTAAGCACCATTTGCTAATTAATGATATGGAAATGGAAACATAAAAAGTGTATCAAATAATCAATAATTATTGAATTGAAACATTAGAGTATTAGAGTCAGGATTGAGAAATGAAACCAACATATATTACTATAACTTTAGGTGTTAGAAATATGAATAGAGAGAGATAGAAACACCTATGAATGTTAAATGCTCACCGGCCAAATTCCACTTCCACCTCATTAAAGAATTATAATCCTTATTAATTCACCTTATTTGCATCTTTATATAAGTTTTTACTTTTACCTTTTCATTTAACTAAATAATATGCGTGGGATCATCTCTCACACCAAATTGGAGAAGGCTTCCTTCTTACTCAAATCATCTATTAGTTGCTCCTGATTTAAGGTTTTAGCATTTTAGAGATTACGTACAAGAATTAATTTTATTTACACTTATCTCTTTCTACCCGACTTAAAATATGCATTATATTTCAATTAATATAAAGGTATTATGTTCCTATTAATAAAATTCAATGTATACTATTATCATGTACATATAAAATTACATACCCCATAAGATCTACAAATAGAGGTACATATATATACATTTAAGAATTAACATATATATCCACATAAAAATTAATTGTACACAATGACGCCATACAATAAGCTAACACCTAGACAATTGAAAAAGTAAGCCGCACGCAGTTATGTCATACAATATGTTCGGGCTAACACCTCAAGAATTGAGGTGGCCCTTCACTAGTAACAAAGTAAAATTGAGAGTTTGTCTAAATAATTTTATGAATAATTAAAACCTAATCTATTTGTTATAAATACATAAAAAAACAAAAAAAATGTTTGAAATTGAAATATTATTACATTGCCATTAAACATTCGCCGCCCAATTTTTCCATTTTCACTTTCCAATTGCGAAGCCCTAATTTCTTCCTCTCTCCCTGTCGCTGACTCGCTGCTCTCCCTGTTGTCGCTTTCCCGCTACTGCCGTTGCTAGTGTCTCTTCCTTGCCCTTGGGCTTCTTTGTCCCTTAACCCTTCTCAGTCGTTGTCTATTCAACATCGTCTGGCTCTACTTGCACTCCGCCACTTCTGCCAGGCATGTGCGTCTGTTCACATGTCAGGTTCTCTCTCTCTAGTTTCTCTAGATTTTTTGTCGATATTTTTTGCATTGTTTGATTTAGATGATTTTAAGGTGTAATTAGTAAAGCCATGAGTTTCTTTTGCTTTAAAGGGGCAGAGATGTGTTTATTGAGGAGTTTTGAATGGTGAGATTCAGTTGTATTTTCCCCATCTTGGAAGAGGGGATTATTGTCATTACTATTTTTTTGTTCTTCTTATAACTTATTTTTTGTTTTGTTCAACAATTTGGTGTTGGGTACTTGATCGCATATTTGATTTCGGAGATTCAAGAAGTGGAGCTCGAGTGGTTGGTTTGACACTGGTTTATACTATGTTTATATTAGACTTATGGATCAGATGTTGGTGATTTTGTGATTTGTTTGGTTTGTGACAATCTGGAATCATAGATTGTTGATTGTTCTTTATGTGAATCATTAATCATTTTATTTACTTTTGATTAAAAAAAAGCTGAAAAATAAATATTTTTAAGCTTAACGAGCCGAACGAGCTCGAACTATTAACAACTCCAGTTTTTTATTGAGCCAAATTCGAGCCCGAGCTTGAGTTTGATTTTATTTATTCCGTAAAAATATTTCGAGCCGACTCGAACTATATATTTTACACACAAACCGAGCTCGAGCCCTAAAATAAACAAGCTAGCCGAGCTCAAACCAAGCGATGCTCGGCTCGACACGTTTACATCCCTAGCTGCTGTTATCATTTGTTTGGTTGGTGCTTTTCTGCTAAAATGATATGAATATTGGCCGGATAATGCAATAATTCTTTGACAAGTGAACTCTCTTGTGGAATGTAACAAGTGATAAATTCTTTTACTGATTCCATTCGATTCTATTCTATTCCATTCCATTCTGGATACTTGAATTTTTCTTTGTTTTCGTTCGGATATTAGACTTTGGATGTGTATCTAGATATAAATCTGAGGTTGAGTTTGTCATTTATTAGAGCATGTTCGTTGCTTGATATATGTTGGGTGCATTACGCCCTACAATTGGTGGATAATTGCATTAGTTTAGAAATAGGCCGAGTATAAATGAGTAATTTTCCACTGTTTTATATACTCCCTCCGTCTTTGATACACCTATTGTACCACAGGCGTGCCAAATAAGATGAATTTTGTTATTTACTTTCTAGCCCTTGGGCCCATGGGCTATGAGAGTAGTATAAATACTTTGTGTTAGGGTTTCTTTATCATTATCAGAAAATATTATTGAACAGCCGCGTGGCTTAGGAACGGGAGTAGCTCCCGATTATTGCTATTCGTCGATCTGCTTTCTTTCTCGTTACACTTCCTTAACTCCATCAATTGGTCCGACCTGCCGGATCATGACTACCCGTAGTGAAGCTCGCATTGACACCTTGGAGAAGGAAGTGAAGGATCTCGGTTCTGCGATCACAAAGTTAACCTCTTCCCTTGACGGAATAACGTCGGGTCTCCAAAATCTGCAGACCACGGTCAATAGCTTAAGTCGCAACAAAGAACCGGTTCAAGAGGGCACCTTCAGGGAATCAGAATTTTCGACTGATGATCAGTCAAATCAGCCTTCCATTCCACCGCTGAAATCGAGATTGGCAAGACTGGAACTTCCTGGATTTAATGGGGGGAACCCGTCCGCTTGGATTGCTTGGGCGGAGTAGTTTTTTCGTATCGACAACACCCCTGACGACATGAAACTTGAATATGCTTTAATTGCCATGAAGGGTACAACTCTTCATTGGCTTCAATGGCTGATGTCCGATGCTCCCACTCTCAGTTGGAAGAAATTTACCATCGAATTGCTTCGTCGTTATGGGGATGATCCCCGTGCAAACCCCTGTGAGGCGTTGGGCTCAACACGACAGCAGGGTACTGTTGCTGAATATGTGGATTCTTTCATCTCTCGCTTGGCAGCGGTTTCGACGCTCACAAAACAGGATGCCCTTGGGTTCTTTTTAAGCGGGTTACGCGAGGATATCCGTGTTCGCCTTCGCTCGCGGGATGCAGAAGATCTGAGTTCGGTCATGCACACTTCTCGTGACATTGAGAAGGAATTGACTGCTGCCAATGGGCGTCAATCAGGGTACTCGCTGAGGACTTTCCTTCGTCTCGGCAAATGGATCAGACTGGGTACACTCGCTCCACTGGGGTGTATACCCCGAAATCTTACTCAGCAGGAGGATCACGCCCCCGGACCAGGCCCGTACATCTTCCACCATTTTCGGGAACCAACGCTCATCTGATTCTTCGAGTGCTTCGGTTAACCAACCTGTTCGCCAGTTTCGATAGTATTCCCAATCTGAGTATCGGGATTTGCACGCTAAGGGCCTATGTTTTCGATGTCGCGAGCCCTACAGCCCTCTCCATATATGTGCTAAACGTTCCATACAAGTTATGGTGGCCTTAGATGACGAGGAGGATCATAACTCGGAGCCCCTGGAATTTGACCACCCAACCAATGAGGATGATTCGATCGACCTTCAGGCTTTGGCCCTATCAAATACTTCTGCGAGTGGATTCGATGGGTTGCAAACTTTGAAATTACGAGGGCTGATCAATAGACAACCTGTTGTGGTTATGATCGATAGCGGGGTAACGCATTGTTTCATATCTTCCCATACGGTTGCCCACCTAAAGCTTACTGTGGACTCATCAGCTTCTCTTCCTGTCTGTTTGGGTGATGGAAAAGACACTAATACATCAGGTATTTGTCATTCTGTGTCTATTGAATTGGGCCCTTCCTTCTTTGTTGTTGCTGCTTATGTGTTTCTGGTTACCGGGGTGCATATCATTCTGGGTCTTTCATGGCTCTCTACCTTGGGGGAGGTCCGAGAAAATTGGGCGACACTTACCATGGCTTTCGAGTTCCGGGGTCGCACAGTATGTCTACATGGGGAACCCGGTTTGGTATGTAAACAAATTTCAGCTGTGGGGTTATTGAAATTGGAGGATATTGAGAGTTGCTTTTTGCTGGGAATGGTGTAGACCTCACCATCTCTGGAGCATATTGATGATCCCTTACCATCAGACATACAGAAGTTGCTGGCAGATTATCCCCAAGTATTGATGACTTTACCGGGCCTACCTCCTTCTCGGGATAGTGACCACCACATACCCTTGCAGCCCGGTTCGGCCCCTGTGTTGGTCTGTCCCTATCGGTATTCGGCTGTCCAAAAAATGAAATTGAGCGTCTCATAGAGGACATGCTTACGACCGGCATCATTCAACCAAGTACGGGTCCTTATTCAAGCCCTGTGCTGTTAGTCCACAAGAAAGACGGTAGTTGGCGATTTTGCGTGGATTATCGGGAATTAAATAAAATTACAGTTCTGGACAAGTACCCTATCCCAGTCATACAAGAGCTTCTTGATGAGTTGCACGGTGCTCAGTGGTTTACTCGTCTCGACCTTCGGCCGAGTACCATCAGATTCGAGTTTCCTCGGAGGACATTTCGAAGACAGGTTTTCGCACTCATTAGGGCCACTACGAGTTCTTGGTAATGCCCTTTGGGTTACGAAATGCCCCATCTACATTTCAAGCTGTAATGAATGATTTGTTCTGTCCATTGCTTCGTCGTTTGGTGCTGGTCTTCTTTGACGACATCTTGATTTAAAGTTCTGATTGGGATTCTCACATTACGCATCTCCGAGAGGTTCTGCGCATCTTGGCAGTTTCTTCGTTTGTGGTTAATCCAAAGAAATGCTCGTGGGCTCGCACGTCCATCGATTATCTCGGGCATGTCGTTTCAGCTGAAGGCGTGCAAATGGATCCCACCAAGGTCTTGGCGGTCCTTCAGTGGCCCACGCCTCGGTCCCTGAAGGGAGTGCGTGGGAATCTGGGACTAACTGGGTACTACCGTCGTTTCATCAGGGATTATGGGAAGATTGCATTACCATTGACGACCTTGCTAAAGAAGGAGGTCGAGGGGAGATTTCAGTGGACACCGGAGGCTCAAGCAGCTTTTGAAACCTTGCAGAAGGCAATTACTTCGGCACCAGTCTTAGTCGTTCCAGATTTCACAGCCCCGTTTTGCATTGAATGTGATGCCTCGGGTCGCGGATTGGGGGCGGTCTTGATGCAAAACCTCTATCATATTGCCTTCTTCAGTAAAGCCCTATCAGAACGCAACTCCCTCAAATCGACATACGAGAAAGAACTTAAGGCTCTTGTGTTGGCAGTCCTCCATTGGCGTCCGTATCTTTTAGGTCGCCGTTTCATCGTCCGTACTGATCATCATTGTTTAAAACACCTACTTCAGCAAGCCATTGTCTCTCCAGCCCAACAGTATTGGATTGCCAAGCTTATTGGATATGATTTTGAAGTGGAATATCGTTCTGGAACCTCTAATGTTGCAGCTAATGCCTTATCTCGGCGTGACTCCGATCTGCAATGTGCAGCAATTTCAGTTCCTCAGTGGGTTGAATGGGCTGACCTGTGCAAGGCAGTGCGTGAGGACTCGATTTATGGTCCTGTGGTGCAGGCACTTGAACGAGGCGAGTCAGTTAGTCACCCTTATACTTTAAGAACCGCTTGGCTATTCCACCAACTTCCTCTTGGGTTTCCAGGTTTTTGAACGAGTTCCACTCCACTCCCTCGGGGGGTCATGCCGGAGCTTACCGTACTTACTGTCGTTTAGCTTCCACTGTGTATTGGCCGAGTATGATGAAAATTGTTACTCGCTTCGTGGCTGAGTGTCTCACTTGCCAACGTAATAAGGCGGATACTCGTGCTCCATCAGGGTTGTTGCAGCCTCTTCCAATACCGGATGCTATTTGGGAGGATGTGAGTGGATTTTATCACCAGGTTGCCACGTTCTCAGCAGTGGGATGTGGTTCTTGTAGTGGTTGACCGTTTGTCAAAGGCCACACATTTTGTTGGCCTTAGCCATCCATTTACAGCTCGGGGGGTGGCTGTGGCTTTCAGTCGGGAGATCATTCGGCTGCATGGGTTCCCTCGCTCCATCGTCTCAGATCGGGACCCAATTTTCCTCTGTACTTTTTGGACAGAGTTGTTTCGGGCCACAGGCACTAAGTTGCGCATGAGCACAGCATATCACCCTGAGACGGATAGTCAAACGGAGGTTATGAATCGATGTTTAGAGACATATCTACGTTGTTTTGTCTCTGAAAATCCTAAACAGTGGGCTCGGTGGTTGCCTTGGGCTGAGTATTGCTTCAATACGAGTTTCCATTCGGCTACAGGTCGTACTCCTTTTGAGGTTGTTTATTGGCGTAAGGCACCGACTCTGACACAATGGTTACCAGGCGAGATCAGAACCAAGGCAGTCGCTGATGAGTTGTCCGAAAGGGATGCAGTTTTGAGACAACTTCGTTTTCATCTCGAGCGGGCACAACAGCGCATGCAACGGGCTGCCAACAGTCATCGTCGTGATGTTTCTTTTGATGTTGGGCAGCGGGTGTTTCTCAAATTTCGTCCCTACCGCCAACACTCCTTATTTAAGAAGCTGAATGCAAAGTTGGCGCCGCGGTACTTTGGGCCATTCGAAGTGTTGCAGCATGTGGGTGCTGTGGCCAACAAGTTGAAGTTGCCCGCGGGCTCCAGCCTTCATCCAGTTTTCCACGTCTCTCAGTTGAAGGCCAGCGTTAGGAATCATGTTGTGGAGTCGGCGCTACCGCTGGATTGTTTTGAGATAGAAGCAGATTTCGTGCCTGCGAAAGTGCTGCGGTATCGCCAAATTTGGAGGGGTGATGATCGGGTGTCTCAAGTCTTAATTGCGTGGCAGGGTCTTTCATCTGATGAGTCCACGTGGGTGGACGAGGCTGAGTTTCGAGACCAGTTTCCTTCCTTTCGCCTTGAGGACAAGGCTCTGTTAGAGAGAGAGGGAATTGATACACCTATTGTGTACCACAGGCGTGCCAAATAAGATGAATTTTGTTATTTGTTATTTACTTTCTAGCCCTTGGGCTCATGGGCTATGAGAGTAGTATAAATACTTTGTGTTAGGGTTTCTTTATCATTATCAGAAAATATTATTGAACAGCCGCGTGGCTTGGAACGGGAGTAGCTCCCGATTATTGCTATTCATCGCTCTGCTTTCTTTTTCGTTACACTTCCTTAACTCCATCAGTCTCTTTTCAGATGACACATTTTCCATTTTGGGTTGTCCCATAAAAGTTTGCACATTTCTAAAAAAACAAAAAGTCGAACACAACTACCCTCCCCCATACACTTTATTTACAAAAAAATCACCTTTACCTAACACACCTAACATACTTTATCATTTATTTATTACAAAAAAATACCATAATACCCCTAAAAGTTATCATTTTTCTTAATCTCCGTGCCGGAAGAGGCATGCAAACTTTTGTGGGACGAAGAGAGTACATTGTTTAGAAAGGTTTAGCATATTCTTGATTCTTGATGTGAGCTTAGATTTGTTGATTATTGGTTGCGCATGAATGAGTACATTTCCACTGGAGTTTTGAAAGGAGAGTTGTCGAGAGATTTGGCCTATTATTAATTCTTGATGGTGAGTTTCAATGGTAACATTACATGACAATCTCTTTCTAGATATGTTTGAGTGAAATTTTGTGCAATGGGAATCTGAATTTCCTGTCTCTGAAAATTTACTTTAAATGAAGAAAAGTTACTAGTATTATTATTTAACAAAATAAACCATTTATTAATTATTAAATTAAAAAAAATTAAGTTAGATGAACTATTAAACATTGTTCCCATTTTAGATAATTTATAATATGATTAGAGTTTATTATTAACGTCTATAAATATTAAGATTCATTTCGTAAAAAAAGAAAAGAAATAGAATAATGAATATTTCGATATTTATACTCCATGTTTATAATGAACATATGATAAGTTTAAAGAGTAGTTTTTTTTTTAATTTAATTCAATACGATAAATTACATCAATAACTAGCCAAAGGGAAGAAAGAAAAAAATGTAGTATGTGATTCAGTGAAATTTGTAGGACTTAAAAGAAGGGTGGAAGAGATCAAAACAATCGCAAAACCACATATCATATCCTACACTCTTTCTTCTTCCCTTCCCTTGGCACATCTCAAAACTCCTCTTGGCATCTGTAAAAATTTCATCTTAATCAACTTTTCATGGGTTTATCAGAAATTTGACTTAGATGGGTGCACTCACCCTACAAGCCCATTACCTCAATCTAAAATCATCCATGCAAACTTGCTCTGTCAACCGTTCTTTTGCCACCTTCCTAAGGAGCGCATTTTTCAGAGGTCAATTTCACAGCAGACACTTCCTTAAATTTGATCCTGCTCGACTACCAAAGAATAGAATCGGTAAGCCTTGATATTATTAATTTGTGTTTTGAAGGGGTGAATGAGTATTTATTTAAGATTGTCTAGTAAATTGCGGATAAGGTGTTTGATCATTGAATTTGTTAAGGGGTTGTAGTCTGTCCAAGATGTGTGTTGCCACTTACGGAGGAGAATGTTGAGAAGGTGTTGGATGAAGTGAGGCCAGGGCTGATGATGGATGGAGGGAATGTGGCCCTTCATGAGATTGATGGCCTTGTTGTGGTGCTCAAACTCCAAGGTGCTTGTGGATCCTGCCCCAGTTCTTCCATGACCTTGAGAATGGGGATCGAAACTCGTCTTCGTGATAAGATTCCTGAAATTGAGGCTGTGGAGCAGATCCTTGACACTGAAACAGGCCTCGAGCTAAATGAACAAAATGTAGACAAGGTAATCAAACAAATCCTCTCTTACTGTAAGTTAGAGTGCTTCAAGATGACAAAATTTTGATCTTGCTGGTATGCAAACATGTTGATTGAACTCCTCCTAAGCAATCTACCTACCACAATGTACTGGATAATTACTACTATGTAATGTGTATTTTCTCTAGCTAGATAGTAGCAACATTAGAAAAAGAAGAATTAGGATACTAACACGAGTGATCATCCCGGGTAATTAAGTTCTGGATGTAATGTGACACTTTTGGTGTGATATTTCTTATGACATTCCGTTGGATGAGTGACACATGGGAGAGGAGAGAGAAATTATACCTTAATTCAATGTATAAATCCTAAAGGCAATGGATTGGATTTTTTCACCCTGTCATGTGTCAATCTATAAAGAGGTGTCATAGGAAATGTCACGGAACATCCCGTGTCAAGTGATGCTTATTCATGCTTGTTTTAAGCCTCCTCCTATTCTAACCACCCTTAACAGAAGAAAAAACATGAGTGATCATCAATCTTGATAAGTTGAGATTAAAACCAAAAACATCCCACAATTTTTTTCTTTTCTCAAAATGGTCGTAAAATACTTAAAGTTTTCAATATAGTCCCATAACCTTTCAAAAAGTTTTGATTCGCCCCGTACTTTATTTTTTCCAAATTAGTCTCATAACTTTTGAAAATTCTCCAAAATCGTCCCAAATTTTAAAATCTTCCAAAATTTTGCTAAGTATTATCCACCCCTTTTACTATCTTAATTCTAAAATTTGGAGTTTAAAATCAAAAACATTTCACGACGTTTTACTTTTCTCAAAACGGTCCTAAAATACTTAAAATTTTCGATTTAGTCCCACAACTTTTCCAAAAGTTTCGATTTCATTTCGTACTTTATCTTTTCTCCAAATTAGTCCTATAATTTTTTAAAATTCTTCAAAACCGTCCCAAATTTTAGAATCAAGGTAGTAAAAGGGGCGGATGGTACCTAGCAAAATTTTGGAAGATTTTTAAATTTGGGACGGTTTTAGAGAATTATCAAAAGTTATGGGACTAATTTGGATAAAAAATAAAGTACGGGACGGAATCAATACATTTTGAAAAATTGTTGGACTAGATCAAAAATTTTAAGTATTTTGGGATCGTTTTGAGAAAAGTAAAAAGTAGTGGGATATTTTTGGTTTTAAACTCTAAAATTTAGGACGGTTTTGGAGAATTTTCAAAAGTTAAAGGATTAATTTGGAGGAAAAAAAGTACGGGACGAAATTAAAATTTTTGGAAAAGTTGTGGGACTAAATCGAAAACTTTAAGTATTTTTGGACTTTTTTGAGAAATGTAAAAATGTGGGATGTTTTTGGTTTTAAACTCTGATAAGTTTGACATTGAAAAGTGATGTTACAACAAATGATGTGATTTAAGCAATCTGGATTCTGTGTGCTATTCTCATCTATTCAGGCTCTCAGTCCTTTTGATTAGCTCATACATAAAATGCATTACATGTTCAATGTTGTGCCTATCTCACTATCAATAACTAGAATTGGTTGCCAGTGAGAAGAAGTAATAATCTCAACTCACTTGTTTTGCAGGTTCTATCAGAAATTAGACCGTACCTCTCCGGCACAGGTGGTGGGGAGTTGGAGCTCGTCGAGATCGACGACTATGTCGTGAAAGTTAGACTCACCGGACCTGCAGCTGGAGTGATGACCGTCCGCGTTGCTCTTACACAAAAACTCAGAGAAAAGATACCATCCATTGCAGCTGTTCAATTGATGGACTAGAGGAACTTTTTTTTGTAATAAGAAAATAGTAGTAGAGATTACAGGGATACTAAATTCAACATCTCCCATAAATTCTTTGACGCTGATTATCTAACTTATATTTATAGAAACTGCATGAATATTTTTTTAAAATATGATATATATTCACACTCATGAATTATTTCAAACATTTTTAGTTGAATGTATATATTCAAACCCATTCAAGTGAAATTAATTAAACATAATATTATCAAGGATATGTAGTACAATAATTTTTTTTAAAAAAATTACTATTCATATAGTGAAATAAATAAATTCACGTAAATTTAGAAATTACTCAACCCACAAAAATTTTTAGTGGTACATGGCCACAGACAGAGGCAGGCACATAATATTTTAATTCCTTAAATTTTAAAATTTCTTTAAAAAAGTATTCCTATAAAAAATTATAAAAAGTGAACTCAAATTCAACTTCTAACAGTTTAATTATTAAGAAAGAAAATTTATTACCATAACAAATGGAGTATTCTCAATACCAAACAATATAATTACAAAAATCGTTCACATATAATTCAAAATTTCATTTGTGGTTGCAAACCATGATAACGTTTTAGTGAAGATGAAGCCGATGTGCCCCCAGGGCATAGCTCAAGTGGTAGAGGGGAGGGTGGAAAGACCTTTCAACTGAGCTTGGTTGCTGCAGGGTGGGGGTTCGAAACCTGCCTTTGGCAAGCACAAATTTAACAGTGAGCCCTCTCTATAAGCCACTTGAGGTACCTCCTCCACCATTCTCCAGGGCAGGGACGGTTACACCATTTTTTTCAAGATGAAGCCGATGTACCATAATTTCCCAAATTGAATTGAAAATCGAATCTAAAATATCAAAATCTTTGAAGAAAAAAATCTTCGGGCAGAGAAATGCAAAGGAGACCATAGACCAATCAATTATCCATAAAAACCACATCTATTCCTTGTAAATACTCCATCCCCTCTGCGTTCTTCCGTCGTCCAAATCACTTCCTCGTAGGTGAGTACTCTACTTTTCTTGACTACTACGGAAAGATCAAAATTTTTTAATGTTAATGGTGGGAATGCTTTTCTGTTTTTGCTTATTATTTTCTACTCCCTCCGTCCCAATGATACATTCGCGTATTCTCTGGCACTGAGTTTAAGAAAAGTAACTTTTTGTTAGTATGGTGTAAGAAAGAGGAGTATTTTGGGTAATTGAGTAGAATAAAGTGTATGATATAGTTGACTTTGACTAGATTGTGTGTGAAAAGAAGGTGACATTTTTGTAATATTGTAGTATTGTAAGGTTATTGATATTGTGTATCATTTCCATTTTTAGAGTGTGAATGTATTCTTGAGATGGACCAAAATAGAAAGTGCGAGTGTATTCTTGGGACGGAGGGAATACCATTTTTGTTTACTGCTGCTGATGTTGTGAAGCTGTGGGATTTCTTCTAACTCCACATTTTCTAGGTGGGTTTTGGGTAATTTGATCAAAAGATGTTAATTAAGATCGAAATAACAGCAATTATTATATGAATGGGCTTTCCATGGATTTTTTCTGTAGTTTCATATTCTGGGGTTTAATATGATCAAAAGATGTTCGTCTTTTATTTATTAATTTTATTTTACTCCATTTTTATATTCATTTTCTCGTTATTATTGAGAATCATGAATACTAGTTTGTGCCCAAAAAGAAGTTATTTATTACATTTGTGAAGTTGCGTGCATGCTTTAATAGCTGACCGTTGAGTATCATCGTTAGTTTATTAAAGATTTATTACGGTTGAATGAGAGTTCATGTCTAAACTTGTTTCGACATTCCATGACATTCATTATTGTTTGATAAATTGGATTGTGGATTGTTTATTAATAATTAATATCACATGTTTTATCTGTAATGTTAGTTAATTTGTGTGGTTGAACTTTAGTTGTGGATCTTGCTAGTTCATAAATAAATTAAGCTTGCTAAACTGCAAGAAAAAGATGTCTGCTTCGTCGGTATGTGTAGTCGGAAATGGATTACGCGGCGCAGGTAATACTAAAGCTGGTATGAGCAAGGAAATATTTAGCCGGCAATTTATCCAATCCTCAAGTCTTCCATCATTGAAAGTAGCATCAAAATTGGTTAGTGTAAGAGCATCTCTGGATCAAAAGACGAATGAAGGAAGAAGAGGCTTTCTGAAATTGTTGCTTGGTAATGCTTTTGTTGTGGTACCTGCATTACTCGGCAATGGAAAAGCCATAGCAGATGATCAAGGTGTTTCTAACTTAAGGATGTCTTATTCTAGGTTTTTGGAGTATCTAGACAACGACAGAGTGAAGAAAGTTGATTTATTTGAAAATGGTACCATTGCCATAGTTAAGGAAATTTCTCCTGAGTTGGGTAATCGAGTGCAGCGAGTGTGTGTACAGCTTTCAGGCCTTAGCCAGGAGCTTCTTCAGAAGTTCAGGGAGAAGAACATCGACTTTGCTGCACATAATGCTCAAGAAGATTCTGGTTCCCTTTTGTTTAACTTAATAGGAAATTTGGCCTTCCCTTTAATTTTAATTGGTGGTCTTTTCCTTCTCTCAAGACAATCCTTCGGTGGCATGGGTGAACCTGGTGGGCCTGGTTTCCCTTTAGGCTTTGGTCAATCAAAAACCAAGTTTCAAATGGAGCCAAACACGGGTGTTACATTCAATGAAGTTGCTGGGGTAGATGAAGCAAGCAAGATTTTATGGAGGTGGTGGAGTTCTTGAAGAAGCCGGAGAGGTTTACTGCCGTGGGTGGTGCTCGTATTCCCAAGGGAGTTCTTCTTGTTGGTCCTCCTGATACCGGAAAGACCTTGCTAGCTAAGGCTATTGCTGGTGAAGCAGGCGTTCATTTTTTCTTTATTTTAGGTTCCGAGTTTGTTGAGATGTTTGTGTTAGATTATATACTAAAAGCCTATGAACAGTGTTTTAACAATATTTGAAATGAGAATCATTGATCAAATAATTGCATCTTATAATTTATTTGTATGTCGATGCAATAGTCCACTTACTTTATACTGTGGATAATATGTTGTGCGACAACACGCGGAAGATCATATTATCGGTTTCCTTATAAAGTATAAACAGATGCTCACAACTGAGATAGATGGGGACTCACTATTAGGATGGTTGAAGTGTGATTTGGTATTAGTTTGTCTTGACTATAAAATCACATTAGTGCACTTTGTGTGTATTGAGCATGATCGCTTGAGATCGTTCGACTTATACTGACCATATAGGAGAACTTGATCTCTGTTATTATGGATGTTCGTGCTCTTAATCCCTATACAATAACCTTGACACGTAAGACAGTATGTATTTCTTTGATTCATCAATGTATGAGATTTACATGTAATTAAATCAACAAACTTGGTGAGTTGTGATGTGTCTATGGTGTGCTATTGATTGTAGAAGGAATTTGTTTCCTATTAAATAAGTTGATGATGTCCCCTTGAGGAGCTCATAAGGATTATCATGTAAACCATACAAATGGATTTATTCCGGCATGATAACAAAGTTGAGTGGTACTACTCTCGGATGAGATATTAATTAATGGAGTTGTCAGTAACTTAATTAATTAATGGACATTGTATATCTTAAACATGGGGAGACTGTCGGACTCATAATAAGAAGGAGCTCATAACGTAATTATGGGATTGGAGCGCCAGTTCAGTAATAATATTTTAGTGGAATATATTATTATTATTGAACTTAAGTATAAGTTTTGGGCTAAACTTGAATACTTAAGCTCTATGGAGGCTTGACTCTAATTTCTCTTCTTAGTCCTGCTGTAGCCTATAAATAAGTCACCTCAACTTATTCAGATCACTAAGGAGACGCCTAAAACACATTGGCAATAGGGAGGAAGCAGATTAAGAGGATCTTGAAGATTGGCGACGTGAAGATTGGACTTGGGAATACAGCAAAAGATCGCCCTGGTGAAAGATAATACGTTTCTATCTTTTTGCTTACACTGATTTAGAAACGCGTGGAATCTTTACGATTCACGTTAACCAAATGATCAAACGCCAATAGTTTGTTGGAGTTAGTGCTTCACGGGTAAATGATCTTTTCAAGAAAGACAAGGAAAATGCTCCCGGTATCGTGTTTGTTGATGAAATTGATGTTGTTGGATGTTAAAGAGGACCCAGTATTGGTGGAGGAAACGACGAAAGGGAATAGACTCTAAACCAGCTCGACAGAGATGGATGGTTTTGAAGGAAACACGGGTATAATTGTAGTTGCAGCTACTAACCGTGAAAATATTCTCGACTCTGCGTGTTGAGACCAGGAAGGTTAGATAGACAGGTAGATTTACAGCAAATGAGTTGCTTCCTGAGTAATTATTTGAATAAGCAGTATTCATAGTAGTGGATTCTATGCAGGTAATGGTTGATATACCCGATATTCATGGAAGAACGGAGATTCTAAAGGTTCATGCTAGTAATAAGAAGATTGATTCAGAATTATTACTTGAAGTGATAGCCATGAGGATGCCTGGTTTTAGTGGGGCAGATCTTGCCAATCTGTTAAACAAGGCGGCTATTCTGGCAGGCAGGCAAGCCAAGACAGCAATCTCATCGAAGGAGATTGATGATTCGATCGATAGGATAGTTGCTGGAATGGAAGGAACACTCATGACAGATGGCAAGAGCAAAAGTCTTGTGGCTTACCATGAAGTAGGCCATGCCATTTGTGGGTAATTACTGATTCCTACCAGTTAACGTTCATACATTTAGGTTTTCATATATGTTAACCTTTTGTTGTTTCGTGCAGGACACTAACGCTAGGTCATGACCCCGTCCAAAAGGTCACTTAGTGCCACGAGGGCAAGCTCGTGGTTTAACTTGGTTCATCCCTGCGGATGACCCAACCTTGATATCCAAGCAGCAACTCTTTGCCAGAATTGTTGGTGGGCTCGGTGGGCGAGCAGCTGAGGCGGTTATATTCGGTGAGCCTGAGATCACAACCGGTGCAGCCGGTGATCTACAACAGATCACTGGTTTAGCCAAGTAGGCACAGTACACCTTGTTTCCTTTATGGTGTAATATGCTTTATTCATCATGGAGTAGGTTCTAAACAAGTTATTATTTGTGGGCAGAATTGCAGATGGTAGTGACCTTCGGCATGTCTGGCATCGGTCCATGGTCGCTCATGGACGCTTCGTCTCAAAGTGGCGATGTGATCATGAGAATGATGGCTAGGAACTCAATGTCTAAAAAGTTGGCTGAAGATATTAAAGCAGCGATCAAGAGGATATCTGACAGTGCGTATGAAATCGTGTTGAGCCATATTCGGAGCAACCGCTAAGCGATTGACAAGATCGTTGAAGTGCTCTTGGAGAAGGAGACCATCATAGGAGATGAATTCCGAGCTATTCTTTCAGAGTTTGTGGAAATCCCTGCTGAGAAGAGTGCCTGCTACTTCACTAATTCCGATTACAGTCTAAAAATACTACCAGTATTTTATGTACAAAACAAAACTTTCTTTTCCTTTGTATTTAATCTCATTTCCAATAGTAGAGGAATAATAGTTTTTCTTTTTCTACATATTCAATATAGATGCAGTATAAAAAGCTCTATATTTTAAGGAATTAAATTTCATAATTTTGAGTACGCCAAAATTAATAGTAATTAATTTAATTTATTTTTATATAAAGCACTTTATGTAATCTTTTCTTATGAATTTTATAGTCTCAATGAGACAGCAATTTATGGGGATTTCTTGGGTGATCTGGTCACCCATCACCCAAACATTTACAAGTAGTTATCGGTATAATATAATTGGCTAATTATAGTGTGGATGCACCCTAAAATAGGGTGCACCCATATACAAATATGAACAAAAATGTATATAATTATGAGCATGTATATAATTTAATTATTAGTTTTTTTAATGAAAAATTGAGTGTAAAAAATATAAAATTATTAAAAAACATGTATACACAATTGAATAAAAAGTTATATTCATATAGATGTTAGTTTTTTTAATGAAAAACTTATTGTCAAAAAAGTATACAATTATTACAAAACACGTATACAAAATAGAATAATATTTATACAAAATAGAATAAAAGACATACACATATGGTTGCACCCTTGCACCCGGGTGTACCCAATATACACTCAATATAATTTCTTATGTAGTACTCCCTCCTTCTCAAGAATCCATTCGCACTTTCCATTATGGTCCGTCCCAATAATATTTTCACCCCCTAAAAATGGAAACAATACACAATATTAATAACCTTACAATACTAAAATATTAAAAAAATATAATCTTCTTTTTATACACAATCTAGTCAAAGTCAACTGTATCATATACTTTATTTTATCCAATTACCCAAAATACCCCTCTCTTTCTTACGTCACACTAACAAAAGATTGTTTTTCTTAAATTTCGTGCCAGAGAATACACGAATGTATTTATGGGACGGAGTAACATTTAGTAAATTACATCCTAATATATCGCTACATATTATTTTCAATTTTTAATTAATTGCCACATAATGTATTCTAATTTATTATTTTAATAATTGTTTTGTTTTATAACCTTATTTTTTAATTGATGAGATGATAAAAACTAAATTAAAATAATATTTTTAACATTAAATTAATTTGTAATAATTGTTCATTATTTTAAATTAAATTTTCATATTCGTTTATAAAAGAATTTTAAAAGAATTACTCACATTTGATCTTTTATATTTATATATGATGAATGCATATCTGATCGTTACAACAGTTTTTGTTTGATCGGTTTCTCCCTCTACATTTTTCTCTCCTCCTTTTCTCTAAACTTCCTTCTTCCTTTAGCCATTTTCCGGCGAGGGGCAGGTTCCGGGCGTCGGCGGACCTGCCTTCCACGCACTTCAGTCCCTTTTGCCAGCAAAGACAATAGAGGTAAAAATATCCTTAGAAACACAATTCAAAATCCAAGTAATCACCAAAGTGTCAATTCTTTTCCAAGTGCTATAAGCAACATCAGTTTCAGCAGGGGAAGGAAACGTGCTATCAATAAAACCAAGCATCAATTTTGTTCCCAAGGCCAATAACATAGATCTCTTCCAGAAATTGTAGTTTGAATCCGTAAGAGGATGACTCACAAGCGTAATCCCAGAGTGATCGGCAGGAGAGAGATGAAGGGGATCGTTGACGGCAACCACCGAAGAAACGGTTGTGACCGGAAATGAAGCAGCATCGCGCGAATCGCTCGGCGCCGGTGCTGAAGTGCAAGCAGTAACCGTCGCCGTTAGAGCAGGCCAATTCTGATTCCACGCAGTCGTCATTGATGGAAGTTTGATGAACCGCAGTAAGTAAATCCCAAAATTAGGGCAACCCGTAGCAATACAAATGGAAATTACAGAAAGGAATCCCCAAATTCAAGGGATTCACGTAAGAGAGGATCGAAACTGGTAACTGATACCATGTAGAAACTGAATATAATAGCAGAAATCCATGAAGAAGAAAATAGAAGTTACAAGATAGATATAAGAAGGTAAAACCTATCTTTGTTATTGAAAGTTACAGAATGAGAATTTATACAAAGTAAAGGGAAAATAGACATGCCAAGTGGCAAGGTGGTTGGAGCACATGAAAAATATCCTTCTTCATAAGCATGTGCACATCACATGTTCACAGTGCCCCATGCTCTCGTCACCGGATTTTAACTAGAAAATGGCCGTTCACAACGCATACATGGCATCTTCTATCTTTGTTTCTGTTTCCTCTCGGCGAAGCCTGCAAGATTGTTGCCGGAGGGTTGCCGGAGAGCAGCTTCGGCTGCCTTTTCTCCATGACATGCAAGCCTCAACGCTCTTGTCATCTAATCATGGCATATCAGCCATTCTTTCCGACCGCCGAACAATAACGGCTTCCATCCTTCAGCGGCGGTTTCTCCATAGCTCGTCGGATACCCAGGCCGGCAAACTCCTATTGTCTGCCGTGAGTAGTCTTCCGGCAGCTTTGTTTATATCTGCCTGCCAGTAGCTTCAATCGCAGAATCCTTGTTCTTATATATTGGCTGCCGCCATCCGTACGCTCCGGGTTCTTCTTCCAACGGGAGCTTTTCCAGCTGGGTTTAATTTTGAGTTTTGCCTCGACACTCACGGTGCTTGGGCAACAAGCTTCCATAGTGGGAGCAGGGCTTTTCTCCTCCAGCATGGTTCCTCTTGTCAATGGCTTTAATGTCTACTTATACCAGTTTGCTGATCAATTGCCCTAGATCAGCCCCTACGGTTTGCTCCTCGCCTAGCTCTTGTTTGGTCTTGGTTAACTCTCTTGCTTCTCCCTTGGCTCCCGTTTGGTTCTTTACTCCAGCGTCTCGGTTTCTCTGGTTTTTTCTTCATGCATCTTTGCTGCTTTGACGTTTCTCTCTTTTCTGGGCTCGTGTTTCTTTCTCCAGCGCGGGCTATTTCCCAGATTTTCCTGCGTCTTCCTGGCGTCCTCCCTTGGCCAGCTTACCACTAGGGCCCCCTTGCAGCCTTGTGTAGTTTGTCAGCTGCTGGACCCCCTTTTTTGTCTTGCTGTATGGCTTTTTTGTTCTATGCATTTAATGCTAGGACATGCTACTCTCCTACTCTTGCCTAGCAGCCCACGCTCCTCTCCCTTCCAACCTTTCTTGGTGCTTCTTTTTTGGCTTTATTGCTGCCATTTCGTACACATATAGCTGTCATGGCAGTCCTGCTTCCTGCTCGGCGCCACAGCCTGCCACGTTTTGAGAATCACATCAATTTCCAATGCAACTCCAGAGAACTTAGAAGTTAAGTTCTGCACTTATGTGGAAGTTCATCTACTCCCACGGTGGCTGTGTCCAATGTTACTTCCTTCAAACTTCAATAGAGACTAAATCTAACTGGAAATTATGCTTAATTACTTGTTAGTCTCTAACAAGGGAAATAAATAATTGACTTCATTTTATATAATCTATTCCCGTGTAATTAGTAATTAGTGATTATTTGATCCCCTCAATTCATGGGATATTGTTTGCCACATCACCAAACCCTCAATTCATGAGATAGGAATATCGTCTGCCACATTACCAAACCCTCAATTCATGGGATAGGAATATTGTCTGCCACATGTACTCAAACATGTATTTATACACATTTCCACATCACCAAATTCACGGTGATTACAAAAATCATTCTTCTCATGGTATCAAGTCGCTGATCCTTTAGCTTCTGCCTCTCTGACTGCATCAGTTCTCTTCTGTCAATTTTTTTTTTTTTCACTTCTTACACTACTTATCTTCTCTTTCTCTTCTGCACATAATGGCCACCACAATCCCTGACTCCCTCCATGTCAACACGATGATCAATTTGACTCCCATAAAACTCGACTCCTCTACCTATCTTGTTTGGCATCGCCAGATATTACACATGGCTGAATGCTTCGATCTTCAGGGCTTTCTTAATGGCACTACAGTTGCCCCTAGTGAGTCCATGACTTCTGATGAAGGAGTCTCCTCTCCTAATCCGGCCTATCTAAATTGGCGCATGAAAGATCGGAAATTACTCTCCGTCATATGGACATCCCTTTCCGCAGAAGCTATGTCCGAGGTAATTGACTGCACCTTGGCTCACTCCGCTTGGACGACCCTCCAGGCTATTTTCTCTTACTCGTCCGCCTCTCGCACGCATCAATTGCGTGAGGAGCTCTTATTCCTTCGTCGGGGAGACCAATCTTTTAAGGATTATGGCAGGATATTTAAAAGCTTGTGCGACCAACTATCGGCAATTAATCGGCCAATCGACAACTCTGACAAAGCGCACTGGTTCCTGCGTGGTTTGGGGAGTCAATTCACTTCCTTTGCGATACACGGCTCGCCCTCAACCCCTGCCTGGGTTCCGTGATCTGTTGCATCAAGCGAAGCAATTTGAGTCCATGCTTCGTGTCATGGAAGGCACGCCACCTTCTTCTGCAGTCTTCTTCGCTGAACACGGTCGTGGAAAACAACATGGTGGTAATGGGAGATATTCCGCTGGCAACTATACCTCTGGAGGACGACAAAACAGCCGTGTTGGGGGACATTCCAGTGGTGGAAATTCTGGTCGTGGAAACCAAAATTCTGGTAGTTTCCGTAGTAATTCTAATCGTTCAGGAAGTGGTTCTGAGTTGTCGGCTTTATATACCCCGCTGTCAAATATGTCATGGGGATCAATATGCAAATAAGTGTCCCCAGTTTCTCAATGCCAGAAATGCCGTTCCTGCTGCTAATTTGGCTGAAGCATTCAAGGCTTCTGTGACTCCAACAACACCTGATTGGTATCTTTATTCCGGCGCTCTGCTCATATGACGAATCAGCAATTTGCACTCGACTCATATACTCCTTATTCTGGTAATGGTTCAGTTATTGTCGGAAACGGCACTTCTTTATCTATTTCGCACATTGGCTCGAGTAAATTAACTGATGATGTGAAATTGTTCGATGTGCTTGTCGTGCCTCATATTACTAAAAACTTGTTATCCATCAGTAAACTGACCTCCGATTATCCTGTTGATGTTCTTTTCTCTAATAAATCTTTTGAAATACATAATCCTCTAACAAAGAGAAATCTGGCTCAGGGTAGATGTGATAATGGCTTGTATTTGCTTGATCGTGGTGTTCTAGCCTTGGTTGCAGCTCTTCGTAATAAAGCTTTGTCTGCTAGTTTCTCTTTATGGCACTTGCGTCTGGGGCATATCCCATTTGATGTTATTTCACTTTTAAATAAATTTGGTCACTTATCAGTTTCGTCTTTGTTGTCGGACCCTACTATTTGTTCCTCTTGCTAATTGGCTAAGAGTAAACGATTACCCTTTGTTTTAAATGCAAAACGTGCTAGTGCTATGCTTGACTTAATTCATTGTGATTTATGGGGACCTGCACCCATCTCCACTTCTGATGGTTATAAGTATTATGTAGCTTTTGTTGATGACTTCTCTAGATTCACTTAGATTTACCAGTTACGGTCTAAATCAAACTTCTTTGAAACATTGGTGCATTTTCATAAATTTGTCTGCAATCAGTTTTCGAGTACCATTAAAATATTTCAGAGTGATGGAGGGACTGAGTTTGTCAACACTCGAGTCCGTGCTTCTATGTCTATGCATGGAATTCATCATCGTCTATCTTGCCCTTACACGCCTCAGCAGAACGGCCGTGTAGAACGAAAACAATGCCATATCTCAGAAACAGGTCTCTCTATGATGTTTCACTCGCATGCTCTAGCTTCTTTCTGGTTTGATGCCTTTGCTACAGCTGTGTACATTATTAATAGGCTTCCCTCATCTGTTTTGCAAAACAAGTCACCTTTTGAGGTTTTGTTTGGCTTTACTCCAAATTATGCACTATTTCGGCCTTTTGGATGTCGTGTTTTTCCATATTTATGTGACTATCTGCTAATAAGCTTTCTCCTCGGAGTCGTTCGTATATCTTTCTGGGGTATAGCAGTTCTTATAAGGGCTTTCGATGTTTGGATCCAGAATCGTCTCGGGTTTTTATTACAAGACATGTTCAATTTGATGAATCAATTTTTCCTTTCAGTCTCCTCTTCATCTGTCAATCCAAATATTATAAGTTTTTTTTATGGAGTCTCTCTTCCGCATGCCACTGTTGGTCAATCAACTTCAGTTTTGACCCCACCAGCTTCGAGATCCTCAACGTGTCTTCCATCTACTCTCCTTGATGATGATGAATGTGTTCCTGCTACTTCAGTTCAATCTCCTCCCCTGCAGATGCTGATGTTCTACATCACCTTGTTCCTATTGTGGATGTAGCCCCTTTGCAGCCTCCTTTTCCAGCTGCAGCCTCAGTTACGCCTCATGTTCTCCATCCTATGGTTACTCGAGCAAGGGCTGGTATCTTTAAACCCCGTTATCCAGTTGACTTATCCTCAACCACACTTCTCTCATCTTTCACTGCTTGTTCTGAGCCTCGCAGCTTCAAATCTGCTGCTAAGTCTCCTGCCTGGTTATCAGCAATAGCACATGGGACCTCGTGCCTCGCCCTTCTGGTCTGAATATTGTTGGTTCTAAATAGGTTTTTAAGACTAAATTTCGTGCTGATGGTTCAATTGAGCGACACAAAGCTCGTTTGGTTGCTCAAGACTTCACTAGATTCCTGGTTCAGACTTCCACCATACCTTCAGCCCGGTTGTAAGAGCTGCTACAGTCTGTGTTGTTTTGGCTATTGCTGTTCGACGTCAAGAATGCATTTCTTAATGGTGTTCTTGACATACCAATTTTCATGGCTCAACCTCCAGGGTTTGTTGATCCTAGTTTTCCAGATCATGTATGTCGTCTCAAGAAAGCACTATATGGTCTTCGTCAGGCCCCTCTTGCCTGGTTTCAGAGATTTAGCACTTACCTTCTCAGTCTCGGTTTCTGTCAGAGTCGTGCGGATACATCCTTATTTCATTTCCACCAGGGTAAATCCACTATTTTTTTGTTACTTTATTTGGATGATATTATTATGACAGGTGATGATCCAACCTTGCTTCGGAAATTCATAACTCGAACTTACAAGGAATTCGCCATCAAGGATCTCGGACATCTGAACTACTTTCTTGGTCTTGAAGTTTCCTACACTCCTGATGGCATTTTCATTGGGCAAGCCAAATATGCCTGTGATATTCTCGAGCGCGCTGGGTTATTGGACTCAAAGCCTATTGCTACACCTCTATCTGCAGGTGAAGTTCTTGTTAGCAATGGTTCCTCGTTTCGTGATCCAACGCTATACCAATCCTTAGTCGGGGCTCTTCAGTACTTAACTATCACTTGACCGGATCTCTTATATTCTGTCAATCTTGTCAGCCAATTTCTTCAATCTCCGATGAATACTCACTTTGAGGCTGTGAAACGTATTCTTCGATACGTCAAGGGCACAATCCACTTCGGCTTATCCTTTACTCGTCGTCCGGACTCTTCTGTTGTAGGCTACTCTGATGCCGATTGGGCTCGTTGCGTTGAGACACGTCGATCCACTTATGGTTATTCTATTTTTCTTGGGGGTAATCTTGTTTCTTGGAGTGCCAAGAAACAACCTACAGTTGCTCGATCCAGTTGTGAATCTGAGTATCGTGTTATGGCAAATGCTGCTGCTGAAATTGTATGGCTTTCCAATCTTCTTCATGAGCTTCGCTTCTTTACAACCTCTCGGCCTCAACTTCTTTGTGATAATAAGAGTGCTATCTTTCTTAGCCAGAATCCTATAGCTCACAAAAGAGCTAAGCATATTGACTTAGATTATCACTTTGTGAGAGAGCTCGTGTCTTCAGGAAGCTTGCCACTCGCTTTGTCTCATCTCATCTTCAGCTGGCTGACATCTTCACAAAGAGTCTTCCCGAACGGCTTTTGAGTTTCTTCGATCCAAGCTCTGCGTGTGCTTTCATCCCATGCAGTGCTTGCGGGGGGTAACAAGGGAAATAAATAATTGACTTCATTTTATCTAATATATTCCCGTGTAATAGTGATTATTTGATCCCCTCAATTCATGGGATATTGTTTGCCACATCACCAAACCCTCAATTCATGAGATAGGAATATTGTCTGCCACATTACCAAACCCTCAATTCATGGGATAGGAATATTGTCTGCCACATGTACTCAAACATGTATTTATACACATTTCCACATCACCAAATTCACGGTGATTACAATAATCATTCTTCTCAGTCTCTTTTGGATTTATTATGTTATTGTTTTATTGGCCATACACTTTGAAGTAATCATATTTAGACAAGTATGACTGATTTTTAACTTTGTCGAGGCCGACTGTTTGGTCCTCTTTCTCGTTCGCCACCTGGTTGGCGCTTAGCATGATTATCTCTTTGATCACCCCCATTTTTTTCCTGTAATGTTTTCTTTTTCTTTTTTAATATTATTACCTAGTTTGATGAATGCATATATGATCATTTTTATATTTCAGTTTCAAATTTAATTTTTTTTTTCAATTTTGACCATTTTATATTTTAAATTTTAAATTTGAAATTTTAATTTTAATTTTAATTTATATGTTTAAAATTTTTAAAATATCATATGCGCCAATATACAAAATATATTTACTTTGAATTGAAAAGGGGATATTTTTGTGTGTGATCGTTTCACGTTAAAATTAATACAAAAATTTTAAAATAATTAAATTTTAAATGTAATATTATAATAAGGCAAAGACTTGTATGAGACCGTCTCACGTAAGGGCTTACATCAGACGGTCAGAAAGTGATAATTTTTTTATAGGAAAGTGATAATAAATTAATGAAAATTGATAATGTTATTTCATGAACAATTTATAATATAAATAAAATTTGATAATATTTTATAGCGAAAGTGATAACTATTTTATAAAGTGAAAAATAGTCTCACGTGAGACGGTCTCATGCAAGACATTCCCTTATAATAAAATGAAAGGAGAGTGTAATTTAATTTTTAAAATTATTTAAAAAAAACGGTAGGTCTTGTGTGAGACCGTCTCACGTGAAACCATTTTTCACTTTTTAAAATAGTTATCGCATTCGCTATAAAACATTGTCACTTTCGCTATAAGATGTTACACTTTTTATTTATATTATAAATTGTTTATGAAAAAGGATTATCACTTTTCATTAATTTATTATCACTTTCCTTTATAAAATTTATCACTTTCTATTCGTCTCACGTAAGGGCTTACGTGAGACGGTCTCACACAAGTCTTTGCCTTTAAAAAAAGTGGTGGGACTCAACATCAAAGTGGTCTCATGCGCGGCCATCATTAAGTCTAACTTTTTATTCAATATATTATGATATTTAAATAATTATTTTTTTGAAATAATTAAGATTATATATTAGGTACACCCAATTTCTTAATTTCAATTGTGCAGCGGGTCGGACCAATTTTAAAATGGGTCATATAAAATCTAAAATTTCAACGTAAAATTCATTCTCAACCCGCTGTCTCTCTTTCATACGATTCTCTCTCCCTCCATCAGCAATTATCTCTCTCACTCTACCTACGAATTAATCTCACACCACTATAAATCTCTCAATGATTTCGACGTTGCTGCCCTATGATTTCGCCGCTGCTGGTCTGCGAATTCCGCCGCATCGCCAGATTCCACCGCAGTGCTTTTCTTTTGCGCTGTTGTCATTGTCCATCGTGCCACCAGAGGAGGTTGTTTCTCCATTTCTTCTTCGTTGCTTTTTATTGTGTTGAAGCCAATCAAGGATTCAATCAATTTTTCCACTGTGAGGTGTGATTTCTTCTCTCTGCTTTTCCCCCTTTCCATTAGCCATTTTTTCAGGTTATGTTTCTAAATTTCTCGCATTTCTATTTTAACTGGTTGGTGATACCCTTGGCTGTTGACTTTGAATTAAGTTTCTGATCCGGCATTGCTCGAATATACTGGTGAAATTTGTTATATGATCCAATTTTGTATGTTATTTATTTCAGATTTTTCTAAGTTATTTGTTTCAGATTTTTTAGATCTATGGTGTAGATAGGTTTTACTATGGGGGATAGATTGCATTCTGGTCTGTTATCATTTTAATTGTATATGTTTTCTCCATTAATTTTATATAGATATGGTCTGAATTGTACATGGGCATGATTTGTACGGTGGATTATTTTAATTGTATATATTTTCTCTATTAATTGTATATAGGTATGGTCTGAATTGTACATGGACATGATCAATATGTTGGATTATTTTAATTGTATATATTTTCTTCGTTAATTGTATATAGGTATGATCTAAATTTTACATAGACATGATGAGTATGGTGAATTATTTTAATTGTATATGTTTTCTCCGTTAATTGTATATAATTGTTGTCTGAATTGTACATGCATGATTTGTATGGTGGATTATTTTAATTGTGTATATTTTCTCCATTTATTATACATAGATATATTCTGAATTGTAGAATTTTGCATTCGATGTGATGAATTTTTCTTTACTGTATATGTTTTCTCTGTTAAGTGTATATAAATATTGTTTGAATTGTACATGAGCATGATAAGTATGGTGGATTATTTTAATTCCATATTTTTTATCCGTTAATTGTACATAAATATGTTCTGAATTGTATGTGGTCATGATGGGCGTCTTGGTAGCATTGCGCATTAGATATGATGGATTTTTCTTTACCGTATATATTTTTTCCATTAATCGTATATAGGTATATGGTCTGAATTGTACATGGTCATGAGTATGGTGGATTATTTTAATTTTATATGTTTTCTCTGTTAATTGTACATAGATATGTTCTAAATTGTATGTGGTCATGATGGGCATCTTGGTAGCATTGTGCTTTTGATAAGATAAGATGGATTTGGTTAAAGAAGAAACCCCTAAACCCTAAACCCCTAAATCTAAATTGTATATCGAAAAGTTCTGCTAGAGGTATGAATTGTACGTATTTTTTAGTGTATAGCAGTTTCTACTAAATCGTATTTTACTCATTATATGTATTGATCATCAACCATTTCAAACTCATGATAGGAACAGAGACTTTATAAGGAGATAACTTATTGGAACTGGTTGATGTTTCTCTTGGTGATTCATTTGACAAATCTCAAGCAATACGTGCGATCTTTATAGGGTTGTTGTACGTGCATAAGTCCCCAAGAGATAGGCCAAACATGTCACCTGTTCATGCTCAAAAATGAAGTTGAACTTTCTTAAACAGAATAAATCTTCCCTCAAACCACGAGGAGATTTTGTTTATGCTATTAAGAATACTTCATCTAGAAAAGTAGTTAACAATGTCATTAATTGACCATGACATTAATTGGTGGATGACACATAGCAAAACGTAATTGTGCTAATTTTCTTGATTATGAGAATTTTAATTTCATGCTAAATTCTAAATTGTTGAATTAAAAAAAGATATTGGTCTCACTTTTCGGCAACGAAATTCTATACCAAGTTATATAATAATACATGATTTTAATGTAATTTTTCAATTTAATCACAAATTTCTTGCAATTTATTTTAAGTAGATTCACTTAAATACATGATATTGTCCTCACTTTTATGATTTTCCTCATAATACACTATGAATTTGAAAACAATACAATTCTTCCAGAAAAAAAGTATACAAAAATAAAACTACAACTAAAAAAAAGTAAAAAATGCCAGAAGGTAATTTTACAAGGTATAAAATATAAAGTACAGTAAGTCTCTAGCACAACAGTGCAAGTTGATTACAAAATATGCCAAAAGTTGTCTAAACAATCGATCAAATCAAAATGGGATATCAATGTAACAACTAACAACCTAGCATGTTGCAAACTAATAATTGATTAGCAAAATGAACATGCTATATATCAAAACCCAACAGGAGGTAGCTTTAGATTTTGAGCCAGTGCAGATACGGACTTGCCTTCCAACAAAGGAGATGGACCTAGTAGCTACCAGACTTAACTAAGAGGAACCACACGATTTTACAAACCAACATAATTACAAAACTAGCAGCAATCGATTGTGGACTTTAGGAGCAGCAGCAGCAACTTCATTAGTTGTCAAAATGAGCTTGTTGTAAACAGTCCCATGGCTCCATGAAGTATCAAGGCTAAAATTGCAATAATACACAATCACAGCAAAATAGAAAATAAGAAAATTATCAGCAATAAGACAAAGCATCATTAGTTGTTGGAGGGTGCTACAATGCCTGATCAACACATCTAAGCACTCATCTAAGCACTTCATGCAGTAAGAACTCAATTTGGAGACTGACAACCTTCTATGAAGTAAAAGGCTAGGCCAGTTAGGTATCACTGGACGAATCAGGCAGTTAGCAGCCTATTTATGGAAGAGCAAGAGCAACGAAAACAATAATAACACCATAGAATATCCTCACAAACACAACTTAGAGACCTTATTTGCAGAGCAGTTCACCATAATAGTAAGCAAGAGGAATAAAACTACACAATTGTGTTTTGAATAGGCTTCCATAGGCATAACAGCTGGGTTCTTATAACAATTCTTCTTCTTCTTTAAAACAACTCTATTTAATATTTTTAGCATGATTATCAATTTTTTGAATTTGAAATTAATTGTATTTCTAAATAGCACCATGGTTAATACAGAAATACAAAACAAACATATGTTTATATGTCCATGTATCATCTACATTAACAATATTGGGTCAAACAAATATTCATTAATGCTTATATAAACTAATAAATCATTAAACAAAGATCAAATATGTCACGCCCCAAATTTTACCAAGGAAAATTTGTATAGTATTTTGAAATAGAATATTAAATAGGGCATGACTAAAATTTTGCATTTAACAAGTAGGAAGTAATTTGCGAACAAGAAGGAAAATAGAAATGGGCTTAGTCCTATAAGTTCCAGCAAACTTAAAACAAGTTATCTTGCAAAGTGGAAAGTTAGCAAATAAGCAGCAAGTCCCACAAGTTTTTCTTTTTACAAACTTTAGCAAACAATTTAAGCAAAGGATTTAGATGAGGGATTTATAAAATATTAAATAAAGTATTATTGCAAAAGCTTTGAGAGTAAAGGACTGCAAGTTTATTCCCAAAAAGAAATCCATATCATGCAAACATACAAGACTTGTCATTTTATAAACCAAGATTTAAGTAGAATTATTTGCAACACTTCTGCAGGACTTTAGAGGAAGGCCAGTAAATTTAATTCCACCAATTCTTGACTACTTAAAACTTGCAGGACCTATAAAACGTTTAATAAACAAACCGAACATGCTGAAAAGCGTTTCTACTCCTTCTAAATAAATGGATAGATAATACAGCATAGAGAGTAAGGACCAAGGGTCGGTCCTGGGAATTTTTACGAAAGATCTCTAAGACATTTCCAAACTGGCAAGTTAAGGAAAAACAATCCAAATAAGAAAAATTAAATAGGAGGTAAGTCCCTTAAGTTTCTGAAATCTTTATTTTTTTAAAAAAAAATGTTTGCAGAACTCTGCAAAATTCCAAGGAGGACAGTAAGTTTTATCTCTGCAAAATTCCATGGAGGACAGTAAGTTTTATTTCTACACTCCACCATAAGAGCATGCGGGACATCCCATTCCATTTTATTGAATAAATAATATAAGGTGAAGGGCAACCCCAAACAGAATAACACTGTAATCCAGTAATCCCACTATAACCTATAACTTTTATTGGTATAACAGGTGGCATGCAAACTTGAATTATACATATAAGTACCCCTTAATTGTCAAAGCCTGTCGTATGTTATTATATATAGCATGATGGAAGGCAATTCAAGAAAAAACAACCCAACTAAAATTCTTACATGCATGCCACGCATTCACTGCATCAGTACCACACAACCTGCTAATCAATGCTAATAGAACACAAAAAGAAATATGATAATAATTTATTTCCACAAGTGCACTGGTACCGCTGGGTACAAGTCTATCACCAACTAAATTTCAAACCTAAGCATACAGCTGACCACCTTACAATTTCTTTACCCTATTATCGATGACAGACACAACACACCAGCATGCATGCTAACCGACAATGCACATAAGCAGTGAATTTGATTTACCAACTAATTTCATCGCCGATGTCATTAATAACCTACAACATGCATCCTACTAAATAAACACGCCAACATTGTGAAAACTTGCGAAACACTTCCTACGGCTCAATAACACTTGGCATCAATTATTAACTATTCCAGCATAAGTATTCAATAAAATGGATAAGGAAATAGAAAGCCTGCAGCACAAATATACGCTGCATAAAATTGAAGTCTTATTATTAAGTCTCATTGCCCAGAACCTCCGCTCATACGCTTTGCCACGCTCAACCTGCGATAAGAATATTTATCAGGGTGAGCAACCACACGCTCAGTGAAGATCTAGACATGCTTATATATATCAAATAACCCATATGCGAGAATTTAATTCACTTACAATACACTTTTATCATGTCAAAATAAGGCACCTTTCGGCCCTTATCCGTGTAACTTTACGATATCGCGATTCGTTAGTAAGGCACTCCTTCACAGCCCTTACCCATGCTATAGTATGGCACCATTACAGCCCATACCCATGCTATAGTATGGCACTAGTGCAGCTCATACACATGCCATATATAATTTCATAACATTCAAGTATGATCATCAACTCATAAGTGACAACAATTTCAAGTTTATTTCAATTACCACATACGAAATCATCTAAACACATATAAGAATGAAAGAATCCCCACCTTTTTACCGTGTGAGTCTAAGTCTCAATTATCAAACGTCTCGATCGGTGCTTCCTTCCAAACCTATAATTAATGGACCGATCATTACCCCCACATAACCATACAACTATATGTTACTACCCAAGATATAATACGATATTGAAATCCAACTAGAATGAGGGGTAGAAAAATTTAAGGAAAAAGACTAGAACTTAGATCGATGGCAGAGGAGAAGAGAAAAGAAAGGAAAAAAAAAAGAAAGAAAAGGAAAGAAGAAGAAAAGAGAAAGAACGAGTGAGAACTTCACCTTTCTCTCTTCGTTTGCAGCTGTGAAGTGACGTCAAGGTGTCTAGAGAATAAGGAAGATTTTGAATTATATTCTCACGGCTGGTTGGGAGTAATTGCGTGTATCTCTTCGTAGGATTTAACAAACTTTCTGAAGATGATGGAGTTGATACGTGGAAGATATTATCTTCCTCAATGGATAAGCAGATCACATATTTATTTCTTGGGGAGTAAGATAACTTAGCTGTTTTGAATTTAAACTCACGGCTAATAAAAAGAATATTAATGAATGGGCTGAGTTTGGATGTGGGCTTCAAAGAGTTGAAAATCTTGGCTTTAAAGATTGGGCCATGACAGAAAATTTCAGTGAGAACTTACGGGGTGTTACAAAACCTATCTGATATAATCACAATTTTAAATACTAGGAATAATAACGGTCTGTACAGGAGTTGCACCATGGTGCAACTCCTTGTGCCACCCACTCATAGAACATTGAGAAAGAAAAAAATTAATTGATTAATTATATAAGCAAATACCTTAATTGGCGATCATAACGAGCATATAAAGGTTTATTAGAAAGCATGATTTCATCAATTCAAAACACCTAAACATCCTTGTGTCGGCGACGGGTGTTCGCCACCGCATCGCAGTGGAGGCGGTGTTGCTTCGTGAGGATGTAGACACTGACATAATTAAACTCGGACGATTCCAAGACTGCGTTCCAGCTGCTTGGAGGTTGTTTGTCTCCACCACCGTGCACAGTGCCAAATTAATTAGACGGATCCTGCGTGTGAAGCGAAGAATAGTAAGACTATTAGTATTAAAGAAGGAAAAAACGATTTCTGTTCAAGAGAGAAACAGAGAAGAATCTCAGCGGATGAATTGAGGAGGAAAAGAAAGGAAAACAGAGAATTGGAGAAGAATCGCGATGGGTGAGCGGAGGAGAAGAAGAAGGCAATTCAATTAGGGATGAACAATAATTGGGGATGAATTAAAGGGGAAGTTGAGCAACTATGGCGAGAGATGAGAGAATGGCGAGAGCAACCCAATTAATTGTCAATAATTAATGGCTAATTATACTATGCACCCTGGTGCACCCACTTAAAAAACGTATACAAATATAAACAAAAATATATAAATTATGAACAAAAATGTATACAATTTAATTGTTAGTTTTTTAATAAAAAATTGAGTGTAAATAAAATGTACAATTATTAAAAAAATATGTATACACTGTTGAATAAAAAATTATATACATGTGGATGCTAGTTTTTTTTAATGAAAAATTATATACACGTATACAAAATAGAATAACATGTATTCAAAATATAATAAAAAGTTATACACATAGGGTTGCACCCTTGCACCCGGGTGCACCCAATATCAGCTCATAATTAATTGTAGGGTAAATTACCAAAATCTCACTCGAGGTTTGCCCAAACTACCAAATAAACCCCGTGGTTTGAAAAATTATTAATTACCCCCTTTAACTTGATTTTTATTTGAATATTAATAAAATACATTTTTCTTAAAATAAAGAAGGATATAAATGACATCAAGACCCATATATTTAACATTTTATTTTTAAATTTCACTAATTTTTTTTAAAAAATACTTTTTAAGGGAGTAATTGATAATTTTTCATTCCACGGGATTTATTTGGTAATTTGAACAAACCTCGAGAGGGGGTTTATGTAATTTACCCTTAATTGTATAAAGGCTCATCATATTTTTTTTATTAGAAAAAATATTTTGCAAATATATACTCCCTCCGTCCCACGTTAACGTTGACGTTTGCTTTTTGTATGGAGATTAAGGAGTATAATATTTTAATGTGTAGTGAGGTGAGAGAAATAATATTTAATGTAAAGTGAGTACTTGTATTAGTGTTGTGCGTGGGTCCTTTATGGAATAATTAATGGTTTTGTGTGGGCCCAACTTGACAAAAAATTAAATGTAAATCTTAACTTGAGACAATCCAAAATGGAAAACGTAAATCTTAACGTGGGACGGAGGGAATATATAGTAGTGATATAATGATAATTATTAATATATAATAATAAAAATTAAAAATTAAAAAATTATATACGTAATATCAAAATAAAAAAATATAAAAAATGCAACAATTATAGGAGTCGTTAAATTAGATAAGATATGATATATAAGATCAGATATGTGTTATTTTAATTATTAAATTTTACTTCATATTTTTTAACGTAATTTTAATTTTTTTTTTAAAAAAGAATCGTATTTCTTTAGAAATATAAAAAATTAAAAAGATGTAGGAGTTGTTAAATAAGAAGGCAAAGATTTGGGTGTGACCATCTCACGGATCCCCTTATGTGAGACGGATCATCCAATAACTTATTAAATATATTTTTAAGGGTCTTAATTGGTTGTAGTCAAATTAAAAAATTAAAAAAATTAATTATGAAACTAAATTAATTAGGTTTTTATATTATATATATTTATATATTATGTTTTTTATTTATATTTTTTATTATTTAAATTTTTATTTATTTAAAATTTATTATTCATTTAATTTATTTTTTTATTTAAAAATTATAAATTTGTACAATGTGATGCTATATCGATGAAAAGTGATAACTTTGTTGTGAACTATATTTCGTGAATAATTTATAGTATAAATAAAAAGTGATACATTTAAAAAAATAAAGTGATAACATCTTTCATAAAAAAGTGATAATTAATTTAAAAAGTGTATTTCACGAACAATTTACTAAATAATAACAAGTGATAGTAATAATACTTAATCAAAGAAAGTGATATCCGTCTAATTAAATTATTTCACAATAATTTATTTGAATAAAAAGTGATAACATATTTAACAAAAAGTGATACATGATAAAGAAAAAGTGATAACCGTTTTATTTAATTAGTTTATGAACAATTCGTAGTATGAATAAAAAGTGATAATATTTTTAATATATAGTGATACCTAATTAAAATAAAGTGATAATAAAATAATTGAACAATTTAATAAATAATTAATAATAATAATAATAAGGGAGGATTACTACTAGGTACAAAAAAACTCTTAATTACTATGAGATACAAACATACAAAAATATTACTATTAGCTATAAAAATATATAGTGATATTCCAATATTACTTCTACAATGTGCTGTACATAAATGTTGTATGCAGCAAAAGTTCGTGTGCAGTAAAGTGTGTGCAGTAACAAAAGTGTGTGCAATAAAAAAAAATGTGTGCAGCAAAAAGGTTTGATGGTCCGGCAGAGCTCCGGCGAAACACCGGCGGAGGCGGCGGTGGTCCGACAACTTTTTCGGCGGTTGGCCGGCAGTCCGACAGTGCTCCGGCGATGTCAGTTTTCCGACAGCGGCGGCATCGGCAGTTTTCGGCCGCTGGCAGTCCTCCGGTGGCGACGATCTAGCAGTTTTCGGCGGTCGGCCGTTGGTCCGGCGACCGGCCGGCGGCGGCGGTGGTCCGACGGTGGGTGGGGGCTAGGATTTGTGGTTTAAAAGTGTATGTGTTTAGGGTTATATTTGGTATTTTACTTAAATATTTTGTATGTGATAGTAATTATTTCAAATCAATGTATCGAGTAGTAATTATGGGTACAAAGTGTGTACCTATTTGTAATTATTCATAATAATAATAATAATAATAATAATAATAATAATAATAATAATAATAATAATAGGCAAAGACTAGAATATGCAAGTCTTTTTTTTAATTCATACAACCGGATTTTTATTGAAAGTGGGTCAAACACTAGTAGAAAAATGCTGATAGACATCGGTGCTGCACCGATGTCTATTTCACCAAAGAGGTGATGTCGTATCCCATGATGCCAAAACTCACGCTGATAGACATCGGTGGAAACCCGATGTCTATTGTTGAAAAGACATCGGATCGATATAGTTAGACATCAATTTTTCATCGATGTCTTTTCTAGAAAAGACATCGGCTTGGACTATTAGACATCGGTGTTCCACCGATGTCTTTTCTAGATACGACATCGGTATGGATCATTAGACTTCGGTTAACCACCGATGTCATTTTTAGAATAGACATCAGTTCAGACAGTTAGACATCGGTGTTCCACCGATGCTTTTTCTATAAACGACATCGGTACAGACCATAAGACATCGGTTATCCACCGATGTCGTTTCGAGATATAGACATCAACTTGGATGGTTAGACAAAGACATCGGTATCCCACCGATGTCTTTTCTAGAAAAGACATCGGTTCGAATTGTTAGACATCAGTTATCCACCGATGTCGTTTCTAGAATAGACATCCGATTCAATGCATTAGACATCGGTTTCACCGATGTCATTTCCAGAAAAGACATCATTTAACAATTGATCAATTTAAGACATCATGATGTTTTTATACAATGCTGTTACACAATTAACAACAATTATAAGAATTTCAAATTTTAAAAAAAAATTACATGTTCAAATCATCTAATCCCAAATACATTAAATCATATCCAAATCATCACATCTCAATTCCCATTACAAATACGTTTTACATGTCTAAAACATGTTCAAGCTATCTAAAAAGTCATTCCAAAAATTAATACACAAAACAACCCTAAAATTACCATCGATCTCCTGTTAGCAATATCATCAAAACCCCACTTGAACAAATACGTAGAACAAATTGTAATGCATGGATTTGTTAAGACTTGACCTCCTGCGATACAATACATCGTGTAAGCATAAATAAAAAAAGCAAGAACCAAGATAACAAGCATACTAGAGATAACAAAAAGGATAACTATGCATAACATGAAAACATAGCAGCAAGGAGTTACAGGCTCGAAAAATACTAAGCACAAAACAATAATTTCATACTAACATTCCACACCATGACTAACATAAAAGAATAAACCAATAATAAGGAAAAAACATGACTACATTAGAGGACAAACAAAACTATGTCGCAGCATCCAACTCACTAATATGGAAAGAACATATTGATATTTTAGTGATTGCATAAAATGTTATGGAAATAAACAAAGAAAGTTAAGTAATATTTAAAGAGACTTATCTATCTAGTTTCATACAATAAATCATTCACATGTTATAACCTTCATAACCATTTATAATAAATGTTCTACACCAAAGAACGCACACTAAAGCACACGAATGCTCATTTATTACCTTTTTACTTAGAAGTGTATGGCAGAAGACAATTAGCCCATTCAGCTAGCACTTCATCAATTTCATCAGAAGTGTAAGTATATTGCATGAACTGTAATACCCGAACACCAACAAACATTTATTATTCTTTTAGAATAAATTATCACTAACTAAACTTGACTTATCAATGATTGAATCGAGTCGAATCTAATGTTAGATCAGACTCAAGTATTTGTTTCATGTATCGCAATATATAAAAACCACATTTGAATTCATCTGGTTGCTTAGGAGCCTATATTAGAAATGTAACATTAACAATTTAAATTATAGTTACATTAGACTAAAGTGATCAACAATATCTTGTTGTACCTTAATTACTTTCCATATAATTTGATTTCTTCTTTTCTTTGATGTCTATTAATGATATCTTTTCACAGATTTGTTGTAGTGAAGTTTTACAAAAATTCAGGCCAGCCACGTGAATTGAGTTTTCTTCAGGCTACAAGATCCTCTGCCGCGAGATCCTCCGCTACGGCGAGTTCGTGGAGGATGCCTACCACTGCTTCGACTTCGACACCTCTTCACCAGCTACGCCAAGTGTCGTCGAGGACGTCGACTGAACTCGGTGCAATTTGCATTTGGTGTATCGAGGGAGAGAGAATGTGAAATTTCATTTAAACAGTTCTCAACGGAGGAGGAATTAACGAGGAAGATTAGGGAAGCAGACACTGATGGCGATGGAAGGATCAATTTTAAGGAATTCTCGCAGGTGATTACCTCCGCTGCATTCGATAATTGTTGGGCTTGAGTTTGAAATAATTAGATCCGATGGAGTAGCCCACCACCACCCACTTATGAATTCAATTTCGTATGCATTTTTCCTACTAGAAATACACATTCTAGTCGTATGTATATTCCAACCAGAATTTCATTGATGTAGAAATCAAATAATAACAATTCCAACGAGTTAATTGGAATCCTGATTTTGTTGTCATTTTCTGAGTGAAATTGGTTAACTGGTGCAGTGAGGTGGCTCAGCCGCCGGTTTTTATGACGGCGATTGGTCGTCGGTGGATGGCAGCGGGAAAGTGTGACAGAGAGGGTCGATTCACAAATTAATGTAGATGGTTTTAAGTGTATTTGTGGCTAGTGCTCGAAGAAAATTTGGAATGTGATAGCTGGGTTGCACTGGATTAGGTGTTTCTTCAATATGAGCTGGCTGTGATGACTGTTGTCCGTAGTTTTTAAATTTTCTGTGGGTAAGTTCTATCTGTTTTTCTACTAATTACAAGATGAATTAATGTGTATAGAACAAATCTTTTAAAATAATAATAGAGTAAATATCACGATTGGTCCTGTAAATATGGCCGATTCCAACTTTAGTCCTTTATCATTTACAATTCTCAATTTTTGCCATTTTTTTGTCTAATTTTAGTTCTTTTAGTCCAAATTTTATCCTTTTCTCAAATTTAGTCCTATTTTACATGTTCAAATTTAGTTTTTTATATTAAAAAATGTCCAAAATTGATCCTAAATGTATAAATTTTGGACCAAAAGTGGACTAAAAATGATTAAAGTTTGAAAAAAGGACCAAAAGTAGACTAAAAGGACAAAAATTGAGAATTACTGAAAATAAAGGACTAAAGTTGGAATCAGTCATACTTACAGGACTAGTTTTGATATTTACCCATAATAATAATATGTTAGAAAAGGGGTGAATAGAGCAATAGATTTCAGTTGTGATTTCAGTCGTGTGACATAGTATAGCTCATTCATGGGCTTCCCTTGGGTTGCTTTCACTCATAGTATTCAAAAATACTTCTTTTAACTCAAATTGAGGAATAATTGATAATAGATTGGTAATCATTTTCTTGCTTTTGGGTTTTTTTGTCGCTGTCTTGCATGGCTGCACAAAATGCAGGGTAATTTCATTGTGGTTGGACGAAATGCAGGAGGCTTCTCGTTTGGCATGGCTGGACAAAATGCACTAATGCAGGAGGCTACTCATTTGGCTTTGCAATTGCAGCAGAGGGAAACTTCTTTATTTAACCAAATGTGTAACACCCCGTAAGTTCACACTGCAATTTTTCTGTCATGTCCCAATCTTTAAAGCCAAGATTTTCAACTCTTTGAAGCCCACATCCAAACACAGCCCATTCATTATTATTCTTTTATCAGCTGTGAGTTTAAATTGAAACAGATAAATTATCTTACTCCCCAAGAAATAAAAAAAATATGTGATCTCCTTATCCATTGAGGAAGATAATATCTTCCACTTATCAACTCCATCATCTTCGAAAAGTTTGTTAAATCCTATGAAGAGATGCGTATTATTATTTCGATCAGCCGTGTGAATATAATTCCAATCTTTCCTTATTCTCTACACACACTGGCTTCGCTTCATGTATTCTGCAAACGGAGAGAGAGGTAAAGTTCTCACTCTTTTCTTTCTCTTTTCTTTTCTCTTCCTTTTCTTTCTTCTTCCTGTGTTTATCGTGAAACCAGAAAACATGTTTCTTTCTTTCTTTTTCTGCTTCAAACTATAAACCTTAGTCCTAAAGTTCTTAGTCTGCAACGCTTACAAAATTCTGCAGATTTGTTTCTTTTCGATAAGTTGTATGGTTATGTGTAACGATCGGTCATGACTTAATAGGTTTTGATGGAAGCACCGATCGAGGCGTTTGATATTTGAGACTTAGACTCACACGGTAAAAAGGTAGGGATTTTCTCATCTTATGTATGTTGAATTATATTCATATGTGAAAGTTGAAGTTGATTGGAAATTGTTATCACACTGTGATTGTACTTGCACTTATGAAATTATATATGGCATGGGTATGGGCTGCACTAGTGCCATACTATAGCATGGGTATGGGCTGTAATGGTGCCATACTATAGCATGGGTAAGGGCTGTGAAGGAGTGCCTTACTAACGAATGGTGATATCGTAAAGTTACATGGATAAGGGTCGAAAGGTGCCTTATTTTGACATGATAAGATTGTATTGTAAGTAAATTAAATCCTGACACATGATATACTTGACATATGTAAGCATGATAAAGTCTTCACTGAGCTTGTGGTTGCTCACCCCGATAATTATTTTATCTCAGGTTAAGCGTGGCGAAAGCGTATGAGTGGGGAGCGTGTGCGAGGAGACTTAATAATGAAAACTTCAATTTAATGCAGCGTATATTATGCTGCAAGCTTTCTATTTTTTTGTTTAACTGAATACTTATATTGGAATTGATTCTTCACGTTTGAGTAAGGTTTTGGTTCTGTTTAGTGAATTGAAATTTATTTCGTTCGACGATTCTGTTGAAATTGTTAATGATTGGTGTCAGGTTTTTGCTATGGTGTCCCAGTTCTGAATTTTAATTAGTATGGAAAGTGTTCGGTTTGGTGATGAAGTAGTAAATTAACATGTGATTTTATTTGTTATTCTCAGAATCATCAACACCACTTTGCTGTCATAGTCATTCTTGTTCTTTAAATTTAATTTCATGCAGGAATAACGTAGTGGTTCAAGATGGTATTAAATCTATACTTGATTTTACATGTACACTTGTCGAATTGATTGAGTTTCATGCATGTTGGTTAACTTAAGGTGAATTGGGATAGGGTAGAACTGGTTCGTGTTTTGCAGACGGGTGTTATCATCTTAGTGTCTTTCTTAAATTGCCACGTGTTTAATAAACAAGTTTGAGTTGTGGTGTATTTTTGAGGTGGCAGTAGAGTCCTATTTGGAGTGAAACACTTTGTTGTTATTTGTTTCTTTTAAGGTTTGGCATTTCGTGTGGTGTGGTTGACAGTTCGGCTAGCAATTGGGTTGTACCTAGAGGTACACTCAAATGTGTATGTGCATAAAGATAATTAATCTTAGTTGGTGGAGTTTGGGGTTAATTTTTACAGGAAGTCAAATTGGAGTGGAACTCCTTATTTTTAATCATTTAAAATTCGTTGTGAGAGGAGTTGCAAGTTAGATTTTAAACTACAAATTCTCATTTTCAAGTTGGATTTGAGGGTATGTATATCATACTCATTCACTTCGTTGCATGATGGGCATTTGGTTATTTATCAGATATTTGACAGGTCTGCATGTTTATGTGGTCTTGAAATTAAAGAAAAAATTAAACTTACTGCCCTTCCTTTAAAGTTCTGCAGAAATTCTGCAAATACTAAATTTTAATAAAAATTTGCAGAACTTAAAAGGATCTATCCCTCATCTAAATCATTTGCTTAAATTGTTTGCTAAAGTTTGTAAAAACTTGCGTGACTTGCTGTTTATTTGCTAACTTTTCATTTTGCAAGATAACTTGTTTTTAAAGTTTGCTGAAACTTATAGGACTAAGCCCATTTCTATTTCCTCCTTGTTTGCAAATTACTTCCTACTTGTTAAATGCATAATTTTAGTCATGCCCTATTTAATATTCTATTTCAAAATAATGTGTAAACTTCTTCATTAAAAATTTGGGGTGTGACAAAATGACAGTTAGTTTTGGTCACCTGGTGCATATGTCTACCTTGGTTTTAGGAAGGGTTGCAGCCATTGCCAATCTTATAATGCCCGGTAAAAATGTAATATTTTCTACATTTTTGTTGTAAATTAGATGATAATATCATTAAGAATGAATGATTATTAATAGCAATGAGTTTTCCTTTTTCTTTCAATTTCCTTATTTATTTTTGTGAGGTGAATTTTATTATTATTTATTTTCATGGTGAATTTATATATTGTTCTGTTTTGTTAATATCTTTTAAGTTTTTTTTATATTATTAGGATTACTATTTATAATAATTTGAGTTACTATGAGCTAGCTTTTTTGTTTGGTCAATAAGGTCATTTTTTTCTATTAATTAGGTTACTCCTTATAATAAATTAAAGACTCTTTATAATAAATTGGATTACTCTTTATATTGATTTGTTTGTATAATGATTTCTAGGTTACTCTTTTCAATTGATTTGGGTTACTCTTTATAAATAATTAGATTACTATAAACAAGTTTGTAGATTACCATTCGTATTGATTTGGTTACATATTTTTTTGTTTGGTCAAAATTTTCTAGGTTACTCTTTTGAATTATTTGGATTATCTTTTAAAAATAATTAGGTTACTATAACAAGTTTCTAGATTGTTCTTCATATTGATTTGGTTATATATTGTTTTGTTTGGCCAACATGTTCAAGGTTACTCTTTTCAATTATTTGGGTTACTCTTTATAAATAATTAGACTACTATAAATAAGTTTTTGAATTACTCTTCATATTGATTTGGTTATATATTGTTTTGCTTGGTCAACATCTTCTAGGTTATTCTTTTCAATAAAATGGGTTACTCTTTGTAATGAATTGAGTTACTCTTTGATTTGAAACTCTAATTTTTTGAAAATAAAGGTTACTTACTTTTTTTCTAATAATTGAATTACTCTTTGTAATAAATTTAGGTTACTCTTTAATTTTAAATTCAATTTTTTGAAAATGAAGTTGTGTGTTGTCAATAATCAAATTGTATGTAATTTGTAAATTGATAAATCACTTTGTAGAAATAATTAGATACTCTTTTAGATTAATTAGATCACTCTTTGAATTAATTGGATCACTATTTGATTTGAGAATATAGAATGAAAAAAAAATAGAAATATCCACTACTTCATGAATTCATAGAAACTTATAATTTTCATGGAGGCAGTTGCGAAGCACAAAACAAGATCCACCTACTTACATTAATTGCACATGTAGCTCATAGGTTAGAAGCTGTCATTGAATTCTGCATACTTAATAAAATTCTTTCTCGTGGAACGTTAACAAGGGAACTGGAGAGCCAAGAATTATACTATAATGAATATACTTTTGAATATCACATTGTGAGCCAAATTCTTCATGGATCCACTGAAGTAGTTATATTACATCATAGATGCTTGTCGGCTTTGCACAAAGTGATACTAGATTTGGATTCTCAACGAGAAGTCTCTAAAGATTAAAGTGATGAGGGAATTCAATGATCAGAAACTTTGTGGAAACATGGTAAAGAGATATTTTCTGAAATGAGTTTTAACAATCAAATAAACCAGAGCACTCACACAGTCAAGAAGCAAATTGCAGGAATAGATGAATTTTCAATTTCAACTAGGTGGATGTAATTCATTAGACAAATATACGGATCACATTTAAAAAATCTCTCTACTCAAATCACAAAATAATCCCAAAACATCATCAAAACATGTGCTGGAAAATACTTGTTCCATTATTAACTACTACAAGACTTCAAATTTTACAAGTATATCCAAAAAATGAATATTGAAACAAGAGAAAAACTGCAAGAAGAATTGAATGAGTAGATTTGATATTCGCAGAGAAGCTAAAGCTCGTTTTTAGACAAGTGATGGGCTTCTTTCACCTTTACCAATTATTCAAATCCACAAAGAAAGAACACTTGATATCTCAAGAGGAATATATATATATATTTCAGCAATCGAAAACAACCCACTGGAAGAATTTAATGACTTCAAAATGAGGATGTTTACATACAGCTCACAACTACCTCAATACCCCTCACTCCTTGAAAAAAACAGAAATAAAAAGGGATAAGACCCAATCCATAAATAGAGAAATTAATTTCAATAGCTAATTATGATCTTGAAGATTCAAAAGTTGTTGATCTCTATAAGCAATGACAACTTACAGATCCCCAGAATGAAAGAAATGAATACATTGAGGCGGTGATCGCCACCGACAATCCGCATACCGATGGCCACTCGTCGTGGTAGATCTGGCGCGGCGGAGACCGATCTCGGACGATCTCAAACAGCTGACTGGAATTGGAAGAAGCCCGATTATGGTGGTGTGCGGCGATTGGAGGCGAGCTAGCGGTGAGTTCGTGCCGGAAGCATAACGGGAGGAAAGAGAAGATGTGAAGCAACGTAGTATTTAGCTCTCACCTTCGGAGACTGATAGAGGAACGGAGTAGGAGGAAGGAGAAGAATTTCTTGTCGCGTGATTTTGCTGTGAGATTTGGGATCCGGATGCAACCCGCGATTTCATATAGGCGTGATTTAGGATCCGATTCCACCAAATTTTAGTGGGACCGGTCCTATCTTAGTCATTCTCATAATAATAATAATTAATAAGGTAATAAATATTTTTGTGATAATGGCAAAAAGTAGCCACTATTACTTAAATGTAATTTTAAGTGGTCACATGTGTTAAAAACAATTTATTCTAGCCACTTTTATGGAAATTGACCAAAATGCCCTTGAGAGGGACTCACTCATCACATGTTTGAGGTCTCTTTTTGACCAAAAAGTACCGAAGTACAATAATTTATTTTACAGTCTACTGAATGCATTAATTTGTTACTTTTACATGCATCATGAATATATTTATTTATTAAAATGCAAAAAGATGCATTAATTTTATCCATATGAATTTTTTTTAATTTTTTCTGGAAAAAAAAGTGTTGGCCAAATAGAACAAAAAATATAGGCCGAATGGAACAAAATTTTGGGCCAAATAGGTCGAATAGAAGAAAAAAAATTTTTGAATTTTTTTAAAATTTTTTCTGAAAAAAAAAGTGTTGGCCGAATAGAACAGGCCGGATAGAACAAAATTTTGGGTCGAATAGAAGAAATTTTTTTTTATTTTTAAATTTATCTGGTAAAAAAAGTGTTGGCCGAATAGAATAAAAAGTGTAGGCCGAATAGAACAAAATTTTGAGCCGAATAGACCGAATAGAAGAAAAAAAAATTGAACTTTTTTTAAATTTTTTCAGAAAAAAAGTGTTGACCGAATATAACAAAAAGTGTAGGCTGAATAGAACAAAATTTTGGGCCGAATAGGCCGAATAGAAGAAAAAAAATTCGATTTTTTATAAATTTTTTCTGGAAAAAAAATGTGTTGGCCGAATAGAACAAAAAGTGTAGGCCAAATAGAACAAAATTTTGGGCCAAATAGGCCGAATAGAAGAAAAAAAACTTTGAATTTTTTTTCAATTTTTTCTGGAAAAAAAAGTGTTGGCCGAATAGAACAAAAAATATAGGCCGAATAGAACAAAATTTTGGGCCGAATAGGCCGAATAAAAGAAAAAATTCGATTTTTTTTAATTTTTTCTGAAAAAAAAAGTGTAGAATAAATTTTCTGAAATTTTTCAATAATTTTAAATATGATCCCACCCACCCTATTTAATGCGGTCAACACTGACATAATGATTCTCCCATGATTTTTGTCCTTTATCCTGACAATTATATGGGTAAATTGGAAAGTGCACTTAATAGTGACTACTAAAAATTATTTTTAAGAAAGGTGACCAAATAAAATTGTATTTAGTGAATAGTGACTAATAAAAATTTGGACCCAATATTTTTTATTAAAAGTGAAAAAAAAACTAAAATTACGTGACTTTTAGGCGTGAAGTCGTGAACAGTACTGCCGAAGAATGTTGAAGTGTTATTTTACTAACTAATTTCCCAAACAAGGACCGTGTTTTCTTTAAGGGTTGATATTGGGTGCCCCAGGTGAAGGATATTAACTTTTTATTTTATTATATATATATATATATATAATTCTATTTTATATATGTATTTCTTAATAATTGTATATTTTTTTATACTTATTTTTTCATTAAAAAAGTATCATCTATATGTGTATCTTTTTATTCACGCAACAAGAAAATGAGCCTATAATGACAGGAATTCCTGTCATTAAATCTAAATATACTATAATTAAAAGCCTATAATGACAGACATTACCCTGTTATACTTGCTTCTCTAGATAATGCTCAATTATGAGAGGAATGAAATCCTGTCATTATTGATGAAATACTTATAACGAGAGGTTTAAACTCTCATTAAAAATATTTTCATATTTTATTAAATCCTCTCATTAATAATAATTTGTCTCATTAGTTTATACATTAATGAGAAGAAATGTTCTCATTAAATAATTATTTACCTCTCATTAAATATTTACTTAACTAAATTAAGATATTATTATTGAAAATGACAAATATATTTAAAATATAATCGTACAAAGTACCATACATTAAAAGCACTACGCACCACGGTGCTAAAAATTACAAAAATTATCCTTTAAAAGAGTACTAATCAATGTACTATTTAAATACAGCTTCCAAAAGTTGCTACATGCACATAAAAACATGTTAGCAAATGCCAAGTTACTAACTTGAGTAGCTACCAGCGTACAATATGTAGCAAAACCCCGAGATAATTTGTTACCACTACATATCATCTGCTCCCCAATCAAGTACATAGCCTAGTAGTGAATGACCATCAACTGGCTGGAACGCACCAACAATAATAAACAGCAGCAAGAACCAGGGCATATCAAATCAAAAGCAACCTGTGCTGAACTTGAAATTGATTTCCAGCAAAAAACTAGCAGCAATAATAATAAAAAAAAAATAGACTATGAGCAAAAAAACATGAAAACAGCAACCAAAATGAGGACCATCAAAATCCAACAGCAAAAAAACTAAACAGTTTCAAGCTAGCCAAATCAACAACATGAAAAAAGCAACCAAAATGAGGACCATCAAAATCAGTAACTACAAAACAACAAAAACAAGGAATAGAGCTGCAATGCAGAACCACATCTAGAAGGAACCAGTAAAGGCAGATAATGCCTTAAACAGAAACCGATAAGGAAATACAGGGACATACCAAAACAAAAGACCAACTTATCCAAAGTAAAAATAGTAGAAACAACAATAATTCACAAGACAACAGGTCAAGTAGCAGCCTCACCGAGACTGAAAATAGGGCATGGACAAAATGCACCAATTCTATGTAGATAAAAGCATGGAAAGGAAATGCACCTACTCTCCAAAAACAACAACAAAAAATTTCTTATTAACAAAACTTGGCTCATAAATAGCAACAATCAAACTTGTATAATCTTAATTCAAAAATCTTCCTCATAGATAGCAACAATCACAATTTAATTTGTCATTGAACTTTAGAGAAACTAACTGAAGAGTTTTCTTATACGAAGTGACAAAAGCATCTTCACAATTTTTATAAAACATCAACCTGCTGCCATAAGAAAGTTATGTAAACTTTAAACTCATTCTGTATGTAAATTGATACGTAATATATGTAACCCCAATTCAAACTACTAAACACAACAAATGTTTGACATACCCATAATTAAAAAGCTCCAACACATTCATAAAAGACTCCTGCATTCTAGCATTCAACAGAAAGGTGAAAAATATTAGTATAAATGTGAGTGATACTATTGAAAATTTATGTAAGCATGACTGATGTAATATTCAACTTTGTGTGAGCAACTGTAAAATTTAACAAGTCAAACTTAGTAATCCATGGCTCTAACCACATAATTATGAACCATTTTATGTCCCTATCATCTACATGGTTTTAGTTCAAGCATGTTAGACAAAAAGGGAAACTCAATCTTTTTCAAAACATATGAATTAGAAAAAGGAAACAAAAAAAAGAAAACTTGCAGCCCAACAGCAATGCTTAATAAAGCAATTTCATTCTCGCCAGCCTTGAGAGATATTGGACTTCTGATTTTGAAGTGAGACACTGTACCATTCCCGTAACCACTAGCTGAAGAGGAACATAAAGATATACTTCAGCTCATCATATATCAATAAAATATGACTTATCTATTTTGTCATAATTCGCAATGAAAGATAAAATGACCTTGAAGCTTCTGATTGATGAAAACATGCATTGCATTGCCCTTCGATTCGACCAAAAGCATTGGACTCCTTCCACTTTTGAACAACTCATCTTATCAACAAATAAACTGTGTCATAAAAGAGAAACTGAGAGTTTTTCTTTATATCCTATGTATTAGTTGTTCTTGAATGGGTATCTACAGCAATTACCTCACATTGAAATTGTAAATTCAACTCCATGATATGATAAAATGGTTAAAGCAGTAAAAGTATGCTATTAACAAACTTTGTTGTGTACCATAGGTAGTCAGTAGTATCTTTTGTTGTTTTAATGTGATCCACGAAGCCTTTTTTAGTAAAATCTACAGCACCCTGTTGAGTGTGGAATTTCACGCATTTTAGGTCTCACACTACACTATTTTTGATAGAATGTGGCCATGATTTTGTGTAGAATTGCATAGTTTTCATATATTGCATAATTAAGATGCTACTAAGGTGTTTTGTTGAGTTTTGAAGGGTGAAACATGATCAAAAGTTCAAAGTTTGAATGAAGAGTGAAAGTGTGAAGGAATGCTGAAAAACACACGTTCACGTTTTATAATTTTTCTGTATTCTTTTAGAAATCTAAATTGATCATATGATATATGGTTGGAAAGCCATGGAAGAGAGGATCGTTTTGGCGAAAAAATCACTCAAATCAGAGTCCGTATGAGGAAGTTATGCTCGAAACTGTGAGGTCGCACAGCTGCCGACGAGAATTTCCGAAAATTTCCGAAAATTAGCCCATATTTCCTATTTCTTGGAGCACAATTCTTTCCTTATCTCATTCCCTTCTTGGAGCACAATTCTTTCCTTATCTCATTTCCTTCTCAAACCTATATATATTTCACATCATTATATATAAGAGACACCACCCTCCACAAGGGGATCACCCCCATCCATCATCCACATCCATCCCATCATCCATTCACACCGAAGGAGATTCAAGAGCTATTCAAGAGGAAGATTAGTCAATTGGAGAGACGGAGAAGGAATCTGAGACAACTCCAACACTAGGGTTTTTCTATTCCTTTCTTTAATTTTCTTTTGTCTTGATTTGTGGTATGAATTGCATAGCCATTAGTGTTGCTTGTAACCTCATAAGCTAATTTCTTATACAGTTCTAGGGTTTGATGGTTTGATTTAATTGAATTGGGAACCTAGACAAAAATTGGGATTTTATGCAGTTGATATTTTGATTTTACTTAATTTATTCAGACTTGTTTATTTGCTTCGTAACGTCTTCATAAAAATTTCATGACATTCACTATAATGCTTGATTTATTATGTTAGCTTGTGTGCGTTCATGATTGGTATTGTCTATCTGTTAGGGATTGAAGTAGTTCCACTATAAACACACTTTAATTCCATGAACTGGTGAATCAGATACTTGAACTGTTTAGTGGAACAATGCAATTAGACATTCAAGTAGGAAGTGAATAGAACCTTGTATTAATTCCAGAAAATATCTTGTTAGTCGAACTTACCATCCAGAGGTATTGTTATTTGCTTTGATTAGTATCTAGGAATAAGACTTGGTAATATTCGCGCACATTTGGATTTGAACCAGACTATACTGTTAACTTAAAATTGGATCATATCTGGTGGGTTAACAGGGTTATGTGGTGTATTTTCATAAAATCTGCATGAATAAATAATTGGAAATCTAGGAATTCAAATTAATTGGTCTATACCAGATTACCTTAGAACTATTGATTCTCTCTTGAATTAATCTAAATCTTTCTTTGGTGATTTTTATTTTATTAGTTATTTCATTTTTCAGTATTTAGATAATTAATTCACAACTCCTGGATATTGGTTACTTGTTCTAATTAAATTAGTAATTTTAGAAGTAGATAATTAGCTGTCCCGTGGGTTCGATAATTAAACTTGGTCGCTTGCCACTACAATTGGCATCCTTACACTTGAGGACTAAATTAAAGTACGTAAAAAAGCCTATCAAGTTTTTGGCGCCGTTGCCGGGGATGACTTAATTATTTATTTTTTATTACTAATTTAATAGAATATTTTTAAACATATTCTGACTATTAATTATCTTTGAGGTACATGAGATGGATGAAATATTGAAAAGATATGGAAATCAGAATGCTATGGAACCTTCTTCATGCATAGACGAAATATTGAAACGCTATGAAAATCAAAATGCTATGGAACCTTCTCCATATTACATGGATGAGAGGTACTATGATTATAATTTTCCAGCGAATCAAGTTCTATCTCCGCTTTACAATCAAGTCAGATATGAAGATGAATGGTCTTGTGCTTACAATGCAAATTCATATCAACCTTATCAAGAGAACACTTATTCTGGATCAACCGGAGTTTCCCAAGGATTACAAGACACGTTTGATACCTCCATTAAGAAGCATGAAGAAACTACGGAAAGGTTGAAAACTATAGAAAGAAAGATGAAAGTTCAATCGCATGAGGGGGAAGTTGCATCGCAGAAGTTTCATGAAAGAACGAGAGAAATAAATAATCGTCTTGCGATCACCGCTTCAAGTTTAAATGCTCAGCTTCAAAGAGAGGAAAGAATGGATGAAGAAGAGTTTGAGGAAGATATTATTGTTCCATTGTGCCCTGGAATGCAGTTTGAAGGTCTTTCGTTGTTGTTTGAGGAAGAAGAAGTCGAAGAGGAGTCCACTCGATTAAGTCAAGCAGCTCCACTTAAATTGAGCTATCAACTGGAGATAATTTTTGAGGCAAAGGAAGAGATTGATGAAGAATTTGAGGATGTTGATAAAGAAAAGAAAGAAGAAGAGCAAAGTCTTGAAGCAACCGAAGAGGACTTGAAGAATGAAATGAGCATTTCTAAACCTTTAAACTCTTTAAGTTGCATTGAATTTGATGATATTATTTCTATTGACTTTGTTTTACCTAATGATTCCTCACATATTTTTAGGAATAAAAAGGAGTTAGAAGAGAAGCTGGGAATTTTCGTCGGAAGAAGGAATAAGTGGTGGAGTAGAATGAAGAGGTTGATGAAAATTGATCTTAACATGGTTGGCAAGGTCAAGATAAATTTTAAGAATGCCAACGAGGTCATCCCTTGCCATAAGTATTGGATTGATGAAGAAGCACAGCGATTAGAATACGATGGCAAGGAGGAAAGATATCCATGGCCATTCCGATGAGCTTGAGGTAATCCGTCGTGACTCTCCGATGTTAAACATGAGCGCTTGTTGGGGGATCTCCTTCCCTTTTTAATTGCTTTTATATGTTTGTGTGGTGTAGGAATTTTATTAGGTGTTGCTTGACTGCGGTATTTACTTCTTTGCCAACTTAGTGTCTCACTTTGTTTGATCTAAGTTTGGGGGGAGGTTAAGTACATACCTTGTCTTGCAACGTTGAAATAGAATTTTTGCATTGTGTTGTTGCTTGGTGGGTCGATTTTTTGCGAATTTTTGATATTTTTGTTATATTCGATGATGTTGAGGGTTCGATTTTTTGCGATTTTTCAGGTTTCATGTTTGTTTTTGTTTGTCGTTTGTTGATCCTAGTGTCGGTATAGTTGATTTATGGTTCTCTATGATGATTTTTTGATTTTTCTTAACACTTGATGGTATTATATGTGTGATTGTGTTTGAGAAGCAGTTTGAGATTGTGCTTTGATATTGAGATGCTTGAAATTTAATTATATGCATGGATGATTAGCTATGTAGTTTTATTAGGATTGCTCGTTCATTCCTATAGCCATGTGAGATTTGAGCCTTTTGAAATCATGACAAGTTGTATGATTTAGTTTATTCTTGTGAGTATCGTTCATACACACATATTCTAGAACTTGGCTTTATATCTTGCTTGAAGCTACGTGTTTGGTTAGACGATGGGAGATAATCTTAGGTCATCTTTGTTATTTATTAGTCACTAGTCATATTATTATCCTACCTATTGAAATTATCTGTAGTCAACCCTTTTGAGCCTTTAAGCCTTATTTGTTGGAAGCCTACGTGATTAGCCAATTGATCCATTTGCTAGACTTAAAAATCCCTACCTAGTAGAGAGTTGAAGAATCAAGTTGGAGTCTTATGAAGAAGAATATAAGGAGAAGTAATTTGGAAGTGATGAAAATAGTTGAACAGAGTGGTTAAAAATTGCATGAAGGGGTAGTGCCCGAAATTGGTACCCTATGAAAGGGTAGTGCCTGAAATTGGTACTCTTATTTGAAAAAGAAAAAGAAAGAAAAAACGATCAAGTAAGGAAGTTGAGCTTGAAAGTGAACGAGGAATCGAATTGCACGAAGCATTGAAGAGCATTGAAGGAGAAAGAAGAAAATGAAGTTATTTGTTGAAAAGTTGTAAGTCTTATTTTATTCTCTACTAGTGATGAAGTCACTTTATCCATATATTTCCTACCTTTACCAAAGAGCCAACATTGCGTCCTAATGCAAAACCTTTGAGATCCTATTGTCGAAATAATTCCTTTAGTCGAGAGTTGAGATGATTGCTAAGCTTATGGTTACGCGTGTATTTGAATTGACTTTAAGTGTAAACACCTTACCCTAAAGTGTATGTCTCGCACTTGAGCGATGAGCGTAAATACTACCCGTGAGAATAGGTGGATGAGCATTCCGAAAAAGTGAAGTAATTGATTTGAATTGTATGTTCTTAGATGGATGGTTGTCTTAGTATTTAAAGTATGATTCTCGAATTTTTATATTGTCTTGGATGTGTAAAGCTATGAAATTTCCTCTCAATTACTCTATTGGTTTTCTATGTCGTTGTCTCGGGACGAGCATTATGTAATTTGGGGGTTTATTGAGTGTGGTATTTCACGCATTTTAGGTCTCACATTACCCCGTTTTTGATAGAATGTGGCCATGATTTTGTGTAGAATTGCATAGTTTTCATATATTACATAATTAAGATGCTACTAAGGTATTTTGTTGAGTTTTGAAGGGTAAAACATGATCAAAAGTTTAAAGTTGGAATGAAGAGTGAAAGTGTGAAGGAATGCTGAAAAGAACATGTCCATGTTTTGCAATTTTTCTGTATTCTTTTAGAAGTCTAAATTGATCATGTGATATATGATTGGAAAGCCATGGAAGAGATGATCGTTTTGGCGTAAAAATCACTCAAATCGGAGTCCATATGAGGAAGTTATGCTCGAAACGATGAGGTCGCGCAGCTGCCGACGAGAATTTCCAAAAATTTCCGAAAATTAGCCCATATTTCCTATTTCTTGGAGCACAATTTTTTCCTTATTTCATTCCCTTCTTGGAGCACAATTCTTTCCTTATCTCATTCCCTTCTCACACCTATATATATTTCACATCATTATTCATAAGAGACACCACCCTCCACAAGGGGATCACCCCCCATCCATCATCTACCATCATCCACATTCATCCCATCATCCATCCACATCGAAGGAGATTCAACGGCTATTTAAGAGGAAGATTAGTCAATTGGAGAGACGGAGAAGGACTCCAACACTAGGATTTTTCTATTCCTTTCTTTAATTTTCTTTTGTCTTGATTTGTGGTATGAATTGCATAGCCATGAGTGATGTTTGTAACCTCATAAGCTAATTTCTTATATAGTTCTAGAGTTTGATGGTTTGATTTAATTGATTTGGAAACCTAGACCAAAATTGGGATTTTATGCAGTTGATATTTTGATTTTACTTAATTTATTCAGACTTATTTATCTGCTTCGTAACGTCTTCATAATAATTTCATAACATCCACTATAATGCTTGATTTATTATGTTAGCTTGTGTGCGTTCATGATTGATATTGTCTATCTGTTATGGATTGAAATAGTTCCGCTATAACACACTTTAATTCCATGAACTGGTGAATCAGATACTTAAACTGTTTAGTGGAACAATGCAATTAGACATTCAAGTAGGAAGTGAATAAAACCTTGTAGTAATTACAGAAAATATCTTGTTAGTCGAACTTACCATCCGGAGGTATTGTTGTTGCTTTGATTAGTATATAGGAATAAGACTTGGTAATATTCGCTCACCTTTGGATTTGAACCAGACTACTGTTAACTTAAAATCGGATCATATCTGGTGGGTTAACAGGGTTATGTGGTGTATTTTCATAAAATCTGCATGAATGAATAATTGGAAATCTAGGAATTCAAATTAATTGGTCTATACCAGATTACCTTAGAACTGTTGATTCTCTCTTGAATTAATCTTAAATTTTTCTTTGGTGATTTTTATTTTATTAGTTATTAATTTTTCAGTATTTAGATAATTAATTCACAACTCCTGGATATTGGTTACTTGTTCTGATTAAATTAGTAATTTTAGAAGTAGATAATTAGCTGTCCCGTGGGTTCGATAATTAAACTTCATCGCTTGCCACTATAATTGACATCCTTACACTTGGGGATTAAATTGAAATGCGTAAAAAACGCCTATCACACCCCAAATACCAGCTTCCTCTTTAAACACGTTCCATAGCAGACTTTTTAACTCTTTACTATTTGGTGATGTACTTGTTGGGTGTAAATGTGTTGGTATCATCTCAATCACAGAAGTTTGAGAACTAACCTGAAAAAGAGAGAAATAAAAACATCCACAAGTAACTATAAAGAATTGGACAAAAGACTTTAAGATCTATTGAGCTCTTTGGGACGTTATAATTTTTTTAGTAATGACACTTTCCTCCAGAAGCACTAGCATAGTAATGCATAGACATTCATGAACAAGTTCAACAAAAATCAAAGTGAAATAAAGTTAAATACCCAATTAGATCATCATAGTTAACAGACGTCTAATACTCCAAACTCTTTCCATATATCCAACAAAGCCTCATCAATTATCTTCCTTGACTAGAAACTACAATTTCAGAATTAGCTTGTATCAAAGCCTAGGATTCATTAAGTCATTCAAAGAAGAATTCCCATTAGAAATAGATGGGACAAAACTAAAAAAGTTTACATAATCCATATTATTAAAAGAAATTTAAGAACATAATTAGTACATACTTAAATTCAGAGTAACATGGGAAAGAATAAAAAATCACTAACAAATTAGAAACAATGAAACAACAAATGATGAAAACTACCTTAATATAGAAAAATCACTCCCCGTGAAATCTTTCTCTCCTTCTTAAACCCTGCATACACACCCCAAGCACAATCAACACACTTTCGCAATAAGAATGAGATATAGACAGGTAGAGAACCTGTGGAGTACCTGCTGAGTACACACTTACTAGTGAGTACTTTCTCTATCAATTAATTTATCAAACACATGAACTGCAGTCAATACACAAAAGAAAATCAACATGAAAATCCACACTGTTAATATATTAAACACATGAACTGCATTCAGTAAAAAATATGAAAAATTAACAAGAAAACCCACACAGTTAATTTATCAAACACATGACCTGCAATCAACATAGAAAAAGGAACAACAACAATCAATGATCACAAGAAAATCGACATGAAGAACACAAGTAAAAGGTGGGGGATTTTGCAAGAAAGAGCAAACCTGGAACTAGTGGTTACGTTAACTCCATTAAAAGCTGCTGCAGTTCCCTGAAAAAAAAGACTCCCACTTTTACAACCCTTGAAAAAATAGAAAAAAGTGGTCTAAAGCTCAAAATTATCATAAACCATCAAATAGGCATAACAACTAAAATGGAATAAAGTGAAAATAAAATTGGTAGAGCATAAAAAACCTTGCTAAATTTCTTCCGCCTCCATTTTTAAACACTGACAGCTAACTTTACCTGCAATATCTCAAAATGCAATTGATTAGAAGGGAATTGAATCAATGAATGAAGGAAATTTATGGCTTTTTGAGTATGAAACAAGGATGATTACCACAACAGTAAATCTGTACACAAAACAACTGAAATTATAAATATGAAATTCAGTTTCAATAATCTCCTTACAAGAATATGGAGTATAACATCTTCATCTAAATCATCATGGAATATAAACTAAATGATTCTCAATAACAATTTACAGATCACGATAAATACAAACTAGTGGAATTAAAATAATGAAAAATCAGAACAAACCTCGTTCTTCTTTATTTGTTTTGGACTTTCTCTTACTCGCAACAACTGCTTGCTTGTACACGGAAACAACCGATGCTCACTTCAGCTTCAGAAAAGCCCATTAGCAGCTGAAATTGCAGATTGCGTCTTCATTCTAGGGTTTTCAATCAAATTTGGAGTACTCTTCTTATGGCCGATCTGTCACCAGTCCGAAACCAGGAGCCTCCTCTCTTTTACGGGTTGACTAACGGGAAACGATACTACATTTCCAGAATAGAGCGCATTCATTTTTGCTTTCTTAGAGAATCAGGAGCGATTTGGTGGGATTTTCTTTGGAAAGGGTGGGTTTAGTTTTAAGGGTTTCAAAACGTTCTTTCTTCGTCTCAATTTATTTCATTTACTTTTGTTGTTTTTTTAATGAATAAAAATAATGGGAGGGAAATTTTAGTCTTTTTTATCGTGAATAAAAAGGTTGGAGGGAAAAATTGGCTCTCTCATTTTTTAGAATATTCTATTTTTTACCAATAATGAGATGCAAGTCAAATGGTTGCTATTAATGAGGGTAGGGGTGGGCATCAGATCGGGTTTCGAGTTTTCGGATCGGGTATTTGAAATTTCGGGTTGAGAATTTCATTATTCGAATTCGATCCGAAATTTCTTATATCCGAAAATTCGGTTACCCGAAAATATCGGGTACCCGAAAATACCTTTTTTTAATAAGTATTCTTATACTAATAAATTAATTAGGTATGATTTAAATAATTTTTTTTAATTTTTAATATTTGAGGTAATATTCTATTTGATCTCTTTTATCATTTTTTTCAATAATTATATAAAAGAATATAATAAATTCATATCACATCATAATAATATTAATTTTCATAATAATGTTAGGATTTAGATAGTGAGTATATATTAATTATGTTGTGAGATATTTAAATTTATATATTTTTATATGTTATTTTATTTAATTAATTAAAAATATTTATTTATACATTAAAGTATATGATAATAATATTATTTATTTATTCATATTAAAAATAATGATATAAGGAGAATTCAAAAATAAATTTGATAAGATAAGGATGTAATAATACAAAATTATTTTTTATTATGTAAAAATAATTGATAATTTAAAAAATAAATAAATTTAATTAAGTAATGTTTAAAGGATAATAAATATATTTTATGATTAAAAAATTAAGAATGCATCAAAATATTAATATTTCATGATTCAAATTATTTTTTATAATTAGCATGAGTGTAAAAAAAAACTTCGGGTACCCGATCGGGTATTTCGAGTACATTTTCAATACCCGAAACCCGAACCGAAGTTATAGCTTCGGGTTCGGGTAAACCTGAAACCCAAAATTATCCGAAAAATCGTGTTTTTTCGAATAATTTTTTTGGGTCGGATCTGGTACACGAAACCCGAAAAAAATGCCCACCCCTAAATGAGGGGAATAGCCGTAGTAATGAGAGGAAAAAATATCTCTCATTAAAATTGTCTAATACACACTAACTTTTCTATTTCCTCTCATTAAAAATCAATTTTAATGACCAAATTTGCTCCTGTCATAAAAATTCTCTCATTATAGCTCCCTTTTCCTGTAGTTTCAATAGTGTATGCATATTTTTTAATAATTATATATTTTTTACACTTAATTTTTAATTAAAAAAACTAACAATTAAATTGTATACATTTTTTTCATAATTGTATATTTTTTTATATTTTTATATGTTTTTGAAAGTGGGTGCACCTTATTTTAGGGTGCACCGGATGCACAGTATAATTAACCTTTCTTTAATTATTTTTTAATTTAAAATGAAATGCTCCCTCCGTCCCTTGATAAGAGTTTCATTTGCTTTTGACCACGTGGATTAAGAAGTATTATTATTTAATATGTAGTGGATAGTTGTATTAGTGGGTGTGTGGGCCCCATGTTTTAATTGTATTAGTGGGTGTGAGTGGGTTCCATGTGTCCAAAAAAGGAAATGTGATCCTTTGAGCAGGACAACCAAAATGGTAAAATGAGACTTTTACCTAGGGCCGGAGGGAGTATATTTATTTGGGTTAATGGATAATCCGTCTCACAAATTATGATTCGTGAGACGGTCTCACCCAAGACCTACTCAAATAAGGATGCTTATAAATTTTATGAAATGATTATAATTTATTTTTTAAAAAATAAAATTTTGACTAACAAATAATTTAAGGGTAGGTCTGAGACCGTCTCACGGATCCACTCATGTGAGGCGGATCACACATTAACTCAAATAAATATATTTTATATTAAATTATAAAAGAATTTAAAAGTAAAGAAGGGCTCAGTTTGGCATGATCAATTAGATCAATTAATTAAGCTTCTTAAAATCTTAAATTTCGCCCAGACAATTTCTCGCCAACGCTGCAACTAACTCAACATTATTCCATCTTTTTTTTTTTTCAGTTTTAATATATGATATATTTATTATTATTATTATTAATAGTTCATTAGATAGTTCAACAATTTTATTATCACTTTATTATAATCAGGTATCACTTTATATTAAAAATATGACAAAAATTTATATGCGTCCAGGCGTACGGGAGTACTTTCCGTGTGCCTTTAAAATTTTATGTTAAATTGTATGTCATTTAGTATAAAGATGTGCACCTTTTATTTTCTGAAGAAAAATAAAAAAATATTAATGAAAAGTGTATATACTCTTTAGAACAAAATATTGTACCCTTATTAATTAAAGTGTATACCCTTTAGAACTAAACAATGTACCCTTACCCATAATACTAAATTTTAAAGGCGCACAATGTGCGCCCAGGCGCACACAAGCCTCACTCTAAAAATATTATCACTTTTTATTCATCCTATAAATTATTGATAAAATAATTAAATTAAATGGTTATTACTTTTTCTTTATTATGTATAACTTTTTATTAAGAATGTTATTACTTTTTATTCCAATGAATTATTCGTGAAATAATTTAATTAGACTGATATCGCTTTTTTTTATATCATGAATCACTTTTTAATAAAAATATTATCAATTTTTATTATTCCAGTAAATTTTTCATAAAATACACTTTTTAATTAGTCATCACTTTTAGAAAGGATGTTATCACTTTTCATTTAAAATGTTTAACTTTTCATTTATATTATAAATTGTTCATAAAATATAGTTCACAATAAAGTTATGGTTTTTCATCAACTGACTATCACATTGTATAAATTTATAATTTTAAATTAAAAAAATAAATTAAATGAATAACAAATTTAAAATTAATAAAAATTTAAATAATAAAAATATTAATTGAAAGAAAAAAACGTAATATATAAATATATAATATACTATAATATAAAAAATATAATTAATTTAGTTTTATAATTAATTTCTTAATTTGATTACTACAAACAGGACCCCTTTAAAATATACTAAATAGACTAATGGATGATCCGTCTCACATAAGAAGATTCGTAAGACAGTCTCATCCAATTATTTGTCATAATTTAATTTAACTTATTTTAATTGAATCATGTCCTAACAAAAATTAAAGTCATGCGCATGTGAAAGGAAAGTTGATGGTAACTTAGGTAAATGATTTAATTTTTTAAAAAATATTTTTCTTTATCTGATGGTGGTGGTTGGATCTTCCTACGGCTTCTGCTATTTCACACAGATTATGTAAGAATTAGCCTACTTCACTAATTTATGGGAAAATCAAGTTCCAAACCGGATGTGGATCCTCTCCCTTTTTTCTTTTATCGATTTTCTAAATTTCTTCTGAATCACATCGTTCAATCGTTATCAAACATTATTAATAAATTTATTATTTAAAATTTAATTAAAATAAGAAAGTTTTAATAGTGAGTCATGTGTTAAGTTATGGTTTGGGAATTTACAATTACGTTAATTTTACGAAAATTGAGAGTAAAAACTGGAGAGATCCAGATCCCTTCAAAACCTCTCCTCCCACATCCTTTTTCCCTCCAAAGTAAATAGTATATCCGCTTTCCGTCCACCGCCGTGGCGGCCGGCGCCTCCGCCGGCGAGGCGAAGGACTCCTTCATTGCCTTGTGCACACGAGGCCACCTCAAGGAAGCGCTCACCACCCACTTCTCGCTTCTTTTGTCGGAACCACCTCTCCTTTCACACCTTCTCAAAGCATGCGTCGACTACCGCTCTATTGTTTATGTCCAACAGCTCCATTCCTTCATTCTGTTCAACGGTCGGTGGAATATCAAGTTCGTCACCAACCACCTGATGAACGCTTACGCGAAATTTGGCCTTTTGAGTACTGCCGCCAAGGTGTTTGATCATTTGCCCGAAAGAAATGTCATGTCCCATAACATCCTGATCGGAGGATACATACAGAATGGCGAATTGGGTGCGGCTATTAAGGTTTTTAAGGGGATGGGTCGAAGGAACTCGGCCACGTGGAATGCGGTAATAGCAGAGATGATCAATTTTGAGTTTAATGAGGAAGGCTTAAATTCATTCGCAGAAATGCGTTCAGATGGGTTTTCACCTGATATATACGCTGTCGGGAGTGTGTTGAGAGGATGTGCGGGATTGAAGGATTTGATCATGGGAAAACAGGTTCATGGTTATGTCATAAGATCAGGGTTGGAAGCCGATTTGGTTGTTGGGAATTCCACGGCACATATGTATATGAGGTGTGGTGGTTTGATCGAAGGTGAGAGAGTGATCGAGTCATTGCCAGTTCATAACATTGTTTCTTGCAATACACTTATTGCCAGGACTTCGCCGGTTCATAACATTGTTTCTTGCCAGAATGGTTGTCCTTCAGGTGCATTGGACCATTACTACTTGATGAAAGTTGCCGAACTCAAGCCTGATGATATCACGTTTGTGAGTGTAATCAGTTCGTGTTCTGAGTTATCGACTCTAGGCCAAGGCCAACATATTCATGCGGAGGTGTTAAAAGCTGGAGCAACATCCGTTGCTGCTGTTATAAGCTCATTAATTAGCATGTATTCTAAGTATGGTTGCTTAGATAAAGCTGTGAAAGCTTTTGAGGAAAGAAGGGGAGCCGAGAGTGATCATGTTTTATGGAGTTGATGATTGCTGCTTATGGATTTCATGGCAAAGAAGATGAGGCCATTGAACTATTTCATAAGATGGAGCTTGATGGACTGGAGGAAAATAAGGTGACTTTCTTAAGCCTGCTCTATTCGTGCAGTCACTGCGGATTGAAAGATAAGGGGCTCGAATTATTTGATCTGATGATCAAGAGATACAAACTAGAACCTGAAGTAAAACACTACACTTGTGTGGTTGATCTCCTTGGCAGAGCAGGTTGTTTGGAAGAAGCAGAAGATTTTATCCGATCCATGCACGTCAGGCCCGATGCCATTACATGGAAAACTTTGCTATCGGCTTGCAAAGTTCATAAGAATGCAGACATGGCGAAGAGGATAGCTGAGGAGATTCTGAGAATTGACCCACATGATTCAGCTTCTTATGTCCTCCTTTCAAATATCCAAGCTGCAGCTAAACAATGGGGGGATGTTTCAGAGGTGAGGCGAAGAATGAGGGAAAGGACGGCTAAGAAAGAGCCGGGGATCAGCTGGTACGAACTTAGAAACCAGGTTCATCTCTTTACAACGGGCGATAGATCTCATCCACAATGGGAGGAGATTAATTTGTACTTGTAACAACTGATGGCTGAATTGAGGTTACATGGCTACGTAGCTGATATTAGTGTTTATTTGCATGATATGGATATGGAGGAGAAGGAATATCACTTGGTTCACCACAGTGAAAAATCTGCTGTTGCTTTTGCTCTTATGAACACACCGGATAGTGTTCCTATCAGGATAATGAAGAATGTGTGCATATGTGGTGATTGTCATACGTCCGTCAAGTATATATCCGTCGTTAGGAAGTGAAAAATCATTTTACGGGACTCTAGTAGGTTCCATCATTCCGAAAATGGATGTTGTTCTTGTGGCGATTATTGGTGAAATTCAAATAAGCATTCCCAATTGTTTTCATAAGATTGTATTCATTGAGAACACGCCTTTTATTAGTGCATAAATTAATGTAAAATATGTCATTCTACCATCTCATATAAGTATCATCTCACAAGATATTCTTTGCACTATTCATGTTATTTAAGGGGGTGAGAAAGGAACTACGAAAATAAGGTCATGCCGTAGCTGGGAGTTCTCTTTTTGCACTCTTTTTCAGTCTTTGATTTTGTGTCCTTTCAAACGGAGATATCGTAATTCTCTGATCTTTTAAAAAGTTTCTCTTTGTTTTTTTTTTACTTGTAAGTAACTAGCAGTGAGCAATGTGCTTTTCAATTTTGTCATGTTAAGCTGTTTCAGTTATTGAATGATATGGATTAATTGTTCCTAATTCCAACATTTATTCCAAAGAGTTTTTGTTAAAGACAAAGTTTTTCTTCTTCTTCTTTGACGATGCACCGATTTCAAGATTAAAAGGTGCTAGCTCTCCTGCCTTTGATCTAATGTGCATACACCTAAAAAAAATAATCGTTAGAAAACCAAGACAAGAATAAAATAGTCTCAATTATACTAGAAATAATAAACTAATAATTAATGTCGTCCCTAGCAACGGCGCCAAGAACTTGATGCGCATTTTCTTTGCATGCAAAATTAATCCCCAAGTATTAAGAATACCAGTTGCAGCTTAAGCAAGCGACCAAGTGAAATATCGAACTCAAAGGTCGGCGTATTATCAATTTAATTATTATCTAAATTAATTAAGACGAAGTGGCAATATAGTTTGTGGAATTTAATTATAATCTACAAAATAATTAATTAAAATAACAATTAAAATAAAAGCACTAAAAGAATACGAAAGTGGATCAAGTAGGAGAATAAGTAGCTCTAGGGTAATTCAGTTTTACTACTTAACTTCCTCCTCAAGTGCAAGCCGACTCTGCCTTGTGGACTATGGATGCATCACTAAACCATGCAAATTTATTCTATAGACACAAGTAAATATGCGTGTAACACGTGTGAATAACCTTGGAGCAAGAGATATAATTTCATGCCCCTTTATAGGTACTAACCCGAATTCAATTCAATTAATAAACATTCATATATGATAGTTCTAATGAAGCTTCGGAGTTCCCTCACTTAGAATCATAACATAAAATCCTGCTCAGCAGTGAACGCACTCAATCAATAATCAAGATATGTATTCAGACTCTACATAACAGTTAATGATGTATAAAACAACTCTGAGTATGGATTAAAAATGCATAGTCATATATAAACTAAACCACAAGTAGTGTTGTACGGAGTATACACACGAAAGTTCAATTAATTCATAAAAACCTTCAAACCCTAGAACTACCTAAGCGGTTCTAGCCGGTGATTGATCGAAGAACAATCATGATGGTTGGATAGATCTTACCCATAGTCTTGAAAATTACAAGAAAAATTAAGATGCGAAGTAAACAATAGATGTGGGCACAATCGCGTCTCTCTCCATCTTGAATCTTCACTTGATTCTCACTTGATTCAACAGACGAATCTCTCTCCACAACTCCGTAGGATGAAGTTATGGCTTGGATATGGTGTAAGATGGATGTGGAATCTAACTCTCTTTTTGATGTGATCAGTATCCCTTTTTATACTTGTAGACTCTCCTTATGGACCTTTACTAGGGTTTTTCTTAGAGAATACGAAAATACACGCACAGGAGGGTTGGAATTACCAAAATAAGCACGCGTGTCCTCGCTCGATCAAAATGGACAGGTCGAGCGGTTTCTGTCCTGGTCGAGTGGAGGTCGAGCGGACTCTCCATTCGCTAAACTCTGTGCAGGCATCCGCTCGACCAAATCCACCCTTGCTCGACCAAAAGGTCTTGGTCGAGTGGCGCTTCCACTGGCCAGCGGCGTCTCGAACTTCGTGTTTTTTGATTCTGAACACTTCTGACTTATTTTTCTACATAAATACGCTCAAATATCCTCAGTAACCTCTGATTCGTGGATTTCACATAAACATACCGATTTGCCTTGATAATCACCCAAATCATACTCAACTTCCTCACAAATCAGAGCTTAAAATACATGAATTATCACTCTCTTCACTACCCCACCATTAGGCGCCCCCACCGTCCCTGCCCTGGAAATTGGTGGAGGAGGTAAATCGCAGGATCTGCCTCAAGTGGCTTACAGAGAGGGCTCACTGTTTAACTTGTACTTGCAATGGGTCAAATTCATGCCAAAGGCAGGATTCAAACCCCCATTCTGCAGCAACCAAGCTCAGTTGGAAGGTCTTTCCACCATCCCGTCTACCACTTGAGCTATGTCCCCAATATTTTAATTAATAAGGGTACATCATTTTTCTTTAAAGAGTATACACTTTTCATTAATATTTTTTATTTTTTTCATAAAATAAAGAGTATAAATCTTTATACTAAAGGGTATACAATTTAATAATAAAAGGTATGGGCACACGGTGTGTCCTCGGGAACACACAAGTTTTTGCCTTATATTTACTTTATTCATACAAGTTAAATATAAATGTTATATACTTGGAATGTTTAATTTAAAAATTTTAAAATATACTCCCTCCGTCTGGTTCTAAGGTATCCATTTGCTTTTTGAACGTGGATTAAGGAGTATTATTATATGTAAAGTGGGTAGTTATATTAGAGGGAAGTGGTGTGCCATGTTGTGTACTTTTTTACTAAATAGGGGAAATAGATACCTTTGAAGCGGACACCAAAAATAGTAAAATAGATATCTTAGAAACGGATGGTGGGAGTAAATTCAAATAGAATTCTAGGAGTTTTTTCAATATAGGACCCAAAAGATAGGTAAACTATCAATTATAGATATGAAAGATTTTTCTATCAATTCAAGACTCAAAATATATGAAATTATCAATACAAGACCTAAAACCATGAAAATTTAATGTAGTTTTTATTATTTTATTTTTAATACTTTAATGGTCTTAGGTCTTGTATTAATAGTTTCATATCTTTCAAATCCTAAATTAATAGAAATTTTTTTTTCGAGTCCTTAATTGATAGTTTACTTATCTTTCGGATCCTATATTGAAAAAACTAGCTTTGGGTATTAACCACAATATTGTTATCACGACTGTATTTTTTTTAACTAAATAAAATATTTGTGTGAACAATATTTGATAATATAAAGTAAATATTGAATATTTAGATTATGTAGTGAATACAATTTTAAAATTAATGTACTAGAATGAAGGCATAAAAAAATAAATGGATAAAGTTATATAAAAGTTGAATAATGACTTTATAAAATTTAATTTAACTAGTGAGATAAATTTTTTGAAGGAATAAATAGACATTATACTTGTTACTATTAACGATGTATAAGAAAGAAGATTATATTTTGCGTGAGGCCGTCTCACAAAAATCCTTATGTGAGATGGATAAAAAATGATAAAATTATTATCACTTTTCCTATAAAATGTTGTCACTTTTCTTATAATGTTATCACTTTTTATTTATACTGTAAATTATTAATGAAATAGTTCACTGTACCATTATCACTTTTAATTGATTAAATATCACTTTCCGTTAATGATGTTTTTACTTTTTACGTTAATGATGTTATTATGTTTTTATCCGTCTTATGTAAGAGCTCACGTGAGACGGTCTCACACAAATTTTTGCCAAGAAAGATTGGTTTTTAAATATCATATATTAAACTCTAAAATTAAAATATAAATCCTTAATGTATTAAGTTAACACTAAGTGGTTTGTGTTTTATTATACCTTTAAAGTTTAATATATAGGCAAAGACTTATGTGAGACTGTCTCACATAAGTCTTTACGTGAGACAAATAAAAAGTGATAAGATTATGAGTGTATATTGAATGCACTCGGGTGCAAGGGTGTACTCATATGTGTATGACTTTTTATTCTATTTTGTATACATGTTATTCTATTTTATATATGTGTTTTGCAATAATTGTATACTTTTTTCACACTAAAATTTTCACTAAAAAAACTAACATCTATACGTGTATAACTTTTTATTCAATAATGTATACATGTTTTTTAATAATTGTATATTTTTTACACTCAATTTTTTATTAAAAAATTAACAATTAAATTGTATATATTTTTTCTCATAATTGTATATATTTTTGTTCATATTTGTATATGGGTGCACCCTATCTTAGGGTGCACCCGGGTGCACACTATAATTAGTCTAATATTATTGTCACTTTCATTATAAAATGTTGTCACTCTCGCTATAATATGTTATCACTTTTTATTTATACTATAAATTGTTAATGAAATAATTTACTGCACTATTATCACTTTACATCAATTGATTATCACTTTTAATTTATGATTTATCACTTTTTAAATAGCAATGAACTTGAGGATTCAAATGAATATATATATATATATATATATATATATATATATATATATATATATATATATATAGAGAGAGAGAGAGAGAGAGAGAGAGAGAGAGAGAGAAATTCTCTTGTGAGATGAGTTATTTGTGAGACGGATCGACCCATCACTAAAGTATGCTTATTGTATAGATAAAGTATGCTTATTTGTAGTTTAATTATGTCAATGATAAATCATATTATAAAACAAAAATCATACTTTAATGCATTATCCAACATACTTTGGAAAACATACTTTAACAAACATTAAACATACTTTATCTAAATAATAGACATATTTTAACACGTCTCACAAATCGTCTTACGTAAATAGCGTCTCACGAGAGACTTTGTCAATTATATATACTGAATATAATTTTGGCTAATACTACTATGTACCTGGGTGTACTCCAAGATATGGTGCACCCACATTTAGAAACGTATACAATCATGAACAAAAATATTTACAATTATGAACAAAAATATATACACTTTATTAGTGAATTTTTTGTTAATTTTTTTAATGAAAAATTGAGTGCCAAAAAATATATAATTATTAAAAAATATGTATACACTATTGAATAAAAAGTATTCACATATATGCTAGTTTTTTTAATGAAAAATTGAGTGTGAAAAAAATATACAACTATTAAGAAACATGTATATAATATAGAATAAAAATTCACATACATACTTGCATCGGGTGCACCGGATATCAACTCCTAATTTTATTTTGATGAGGTGTAGGCTCCAAATTATTATCAATTTTAGTAATTAAAATTTTATTTTTAAATAGCAATGGATTTGAGGGTTCACATTATATATATATATATATATATATATATATATATATATATATATATATATATATATATATATATATATATATATATATATATATATATATATGTATCTTTAGTATACTATAGCAGAAACTTTTCTGCCTACGTGTCGTCCCCAGAGCGCTCCATTATGACGTGTAATTTCCTCATTTTTTGAATTTTTAAATTATTTTTTTATATTTTCCTTATTTACTTATCATTAACTTCCTTATTTAATATTTTCTTTTTAAAATAATGTATTTTCTTATTTTATTTATTAATCTTAAATAGGTAATAAATTAAAAAAATTATTTATAGAAATTAAGATTAATTAAAAATAAAAATTATGTTTATTTGAGATAATAATAAATAAAAATAAACATATACATAATTTAAGAAAAAAATTCAAATTAAAAAATATATAAAAAAATAAATTAAAAATATACTTATCTTTTCTAAAATGTGCGCCTCATTAATTTATCATAAAATAAATTCCTTTTTTATTAATTTTATTTTGATTGATGACAATTTAAATTTTGAATATCTTTATTTATTTATTTTGATATCATTATTTAATTACTAAATCTTTTATTGTAAATAAATTAATAAGAATAAATTTAAATTATATATAAAGGAAAAAAAAGAATATTTTATATAATATTCTTTCACACTCCACCTATAAATAAGCTCTTTTGGTTATTCATTCCAAACACACACATTCGAATTTTTAAGAGGAATATAAGCTTTCTTCAAGTTCCTCTAGATAATTGATTTATAAAAGTATAAATTTTTTTTTGATGGAGCGAGATTCGATTCACTTCTAAATAATTAAATTTCATTCACCTTTAAAGAATCAATTCAAGTATTCTTTAAGAATCAATTCAAGTATTCTTCAAGATAAAAAGAATCAATTCAAGCATTCTTCAAGATGAATAAGAGAGAATCGATTCAAGTATTCTTTAATAGAAATAAGATAATCGATCGATTCAAGTATTCTTGAATCATTCAAGTATTTTTGAAATTGATTTACCTCTTCAAGTATATAATCTCAAGTATTTTTTCTTCAAGAGGAATAAGAGGGTTCATTCAAGTATTCTTGAATCATTCAAGTATTTTTTAATATATTACTTTATGTTGACAAATGATATTGGAATCGAGTTTTTAAATAATTGTTGATATATTAATTTTAGCATATTAATTTTATTTAATTATTCATACGTATTTGAATTATTCAATTATGACATATAAAATTCATTTTCTTTAATTATTAATATAATCTGAAACTAAGAAAATTAGATATATATATATATATATATATAATAAATTCATTATAAATTTATAAATATTTTAAGATATACTTATTATTTATACAATTTGAAACCTAAAAAATTTGGCAAAAACTTGTGTGAGATCGTCTCACGTAAGGGTTTACATGAGACGAATAAAAAATGATAACTTTTATTATGAAAAGTGATACTTAATTAATGAAAAATGATAATGTTATTTTATGAACCAATTTTTATAGTATAAATAAAAAGTGATAACATTTTTAACGAAAGTATTACTATTTTAAAAGGTGTAAAATGGTCTCACGTGAGACGGTCTCACGCAAGATTTACCAAAAAAATTAAATATAATAAATTCATTACAAATTTATAAATATTTAAAAATATATTATATATAAACTTAATTATATTTATATTTCATATTTATTTAAAAAAATTAATTGAAATATAATTACTATTATATAACTAATTAAGAAACACTTAACTTTTATCATAAATAAAAAAGTATTAAATATTATATATATTGAATCATATCAACATGTACGCCCTCCGTCCCGGACAAACAACACCATTTGCTTTTTGCAAGTAGATTAAGAAGTATTATTATTTTATGTAAAGTGAGTATGTGTTTTAGAGAGATGTGATGGGTTGTGGTGGGCCATTTGTGGGTCCTTTTTACTAAAAGAGAAAAATGATGTTATTTGAACGAGACGCCCAATATAGTAAAATTGTGCTATTTGGGTGAGACGGAGGGAGTATTTGAAATAATAAAAATCAATTAAAATTACATAACTCACAAAAATTAATAAAGTTAGTATATATTAACTTTTACATATGATTTTGCTATACATCATATTATCAAAATAAAAAAGGTGTACATTGTTATAAATTCTTTATGTTGATAAAAGAAGTTGTATAGTTATAAAGAAAATATCAATAATTAATGTTGAATAATTATATAATACTAATTATTCAATTATAAAAAATAAGAGTAATAATTAAATGATCCGCGTATTACGCGAGTTATATATATATATATATATATATATATATATATATATATATATATATATATATATATATATATATATATATATATATATATATGGGTTAGTTTTGTGTGAGAGCATGTCACGGATGGATGGATCCTTCATTAACCCAAATAAACATCTTCTTACTAAACACAAACTAAATTTCGGCGACTCCTAGCGCTTGGAATTACATAATTTTTAAGTTGATTTTTTTCACTTTTAATAAATAAAAAGCTAATTATACAGTGTACTCGAGTGCTCCCTAAGATAGGGTGCACCTACTTAAAAAACGTGTACAAATATAAACAAAAATATAAAAAATTAGGGTATCAAAATTAGTCCTGTAAGTAAGACATTTTCCAACTTTAGTCCTTTATCATTTGCAATTCTCAATTTTGGTTATTTTTTGTCCAATTTTAGTCCTTTTAGTCCAATTTTGGTCTTTTTTTTAAATTTGATCCTTTTTTGGTCCACCATTGGTCCTAAATGTATACACTTTCGGACTATATTTGGACTTTTTTTAACGTAAATGACTAAATTTGGACAAAAATGACTAAATTTGGACTAAATGGACTAAAACTGGACAAAAAATGATTAAAATTGATAGTTACAAATGATAAAGACTAAAGTTGGAAAATACCATACTTACAAGATCAATTTTGATATTTACCCATACAATTATGAACAAAAATGTATATAATTTAATTGTTAGTTTTTTTGATGAAAAATTGAACGTAAAAAAATAAACAATTATTAAAAAAATATGTATACACTATTGAATAAAATGTTATACACATATGGATGATATTTCTTTAATAAAAAACTTAGTATGAAAAAAAATATAATTATTAAGAAACACATATACAAAATAGAATAACATATATATAAAATAGAATAAAAACTTATACACATGTGGGTGCACCCTTGCACCCGGGTGTGATGAGTGATATTTTCACCTAGATTTTAGTGTCTTTTTATGTCCATTTTCGTAGTATTTTATCAGTATTTGTATTTTATTTGGTTGTGTTTTGTATTTTTATGGAAATGTGTGTGAATGAGCTTAAACGTATGATTTCTAGGTAAAAAGAGATTCTATTTAAATGTGTGTGGATGCGTATGCTTCTCTACAAGAAGATCATTGATGAAATTATAAGGGTAAGTCCTACCACTCTTTGCAAACTTAATTCTCAACTCTTAGTTCAGTTTAAGATTTGGAGAAAGGAGTGCGTGACGTGACTCACCATTTGAGTGTGCTTGATATGATGATATATTGATGATGATTGGTCTTCTTGTAAAATTGGTCAATTTAAAAATTTTTCTCATGAGTTTGGTTGGATTTTGGTATGATTGGTTGTGTTGAAGTGCATGATAGTCCACATTTTTAATGCAATTGTTGAGGTAATGGTGTTGTATGAGTTTTTGAGTATGAATGAAGGGTATTGGAAGCACGAATGGAGCTTGGAGCGAACGCTTTCCTTACCAAATGCCCATTGAGGGAGAACTCTACACCTTATTATTTCTAATTGATTTTGATTTGGATTGAATGGATTAGCATGCTACTTTATATGTTATGTTTTTGGGAAGTTTACTTTTCAATCAAAGGTTGGGATGATTGTGAGCTTAATTGTCTTGGATGATATAGAATGTGTGCTTTATTGTTTATGATGGTGATTTTTATTCTTGAATGTTATGTGTTTTTGTTTTGTTTCTTGTTTGTTGTGTCTTTATTTTATGTTTTGTGTGTGTTATTATTTTTGTCTTGATATGTTTGGTGGTTTGTTTAGGGAGGTTGTGAGTCATTTTTGAATATGAGTGATGATATGTTGTGGTGATAAGTGATGACAAGTTATGATTAAGAATCTCTACACTTTCAAATTATAACATGTTTTAATTAACTTGTTCAATTTTGAGATGAATGTGGTGTAATAAGTTTCTTAAGGTCCGAGCATAAGCTTGTGAGAATTTGAGTCTCAACCGTGCATACATGATATTTTTCTTCATGAGTGGATCGATTGAGTGTTGATAAGCTAGAACTTGCTCAAGGACTATAGGAACGAGCCCGATTAGTGGAGATTAGTGATATGATTTAAGGTCATCCTTGTCATGTATAGTCATTGCCAAATATTTTCATATCTTGAACATCATCCCTAGTCAAACACCTTGAGCCTATAAGCCTATTTCTTGTGAATTTAGCACATTACAAGCCTTGATTTCCCACATGACCCTTATATATACCTTTTGGTAGCTAGAAAGTTTTGATGAGAAAGCAAAACGAAGAAAGAAAATGGTAAACAAGTAAGAAAAAAAGGATGAAAAAAGCAAAAGCAAAGAATGGACATGCAACCAAAAAATAAGAAAAACAGCAAAGTACCAACAATATGCTTAAGTACTTAAAAGTCCAAAGAAGGAAGCATGAATTAAAAGAAGCTCAATCTAACGAAAGTTGATGATTAGTGTTAGTGATTACCAAAATTGAGAAAGGAAGAAAGATAAGTTAAAGAATGGAAGAAAGTAGCTACCTCTTCGATTACTTACACTTGATTAGTCACTTGTATCCATATTCTTCCTACCCTACCAAAGAGCCTATCATTACATCCTATTAAAGACCTTTTTGATCACTAATGGAAACTTTGATAGTTTGTGAATGTAGTCCACGAGCAAGCTTATAGCGAGTCGAGCCAATCGATTGATGAGTGTTGTTACCTTACTTGAAAGAGTGTTGAGTGAAATTAATAACTTATGTGAGGCTTGGACTAAAAAGGGACTATATTACACTTTATTCTCTTGTGATTGAACTTGTTAATTCCTTATGTCATGAGTTTAATATTGTAGGATGACTTAGCATAAATTGTGACTCTTATGGCTATCGATGTGTTATTACTTACGTTCATTTAGTCTTTTTCTAGGTGAAAATCACACCCCTTGGTTTATCATTTTTGTTGTTCGGGGACGCACAACACTTTATGTTTGGGGGTGTGATGACTGATATTTTCACCTAAATTTTAGTATATTTTTATGTCCATTTTCATAGTATTTTATCAGTATTTGTATTTTATTTGGTTTTATTTTGTATTTTTATGTAAATATGTGTGAATGAGCTTAAACGTATAATTTTTAGGTAAAAAGAGATTCTACACGCAAAAAGAAAGACATAGAAAAAAGCGGATCTCAATTCGGAGTTGAAACGAGGGAGAACGGGCCAAAACGGAAGAAGAAAAACAGGGCGTGCACCTGCACGGGCCATGTACGGAACATGGCCCTGTAAGAATTGGCCGTGCTCCATCGCCAGAAGACCCTACACGGCCACCCCCGTGGTCGTGTACAGAACACGGGCCGTGTGCAGTAACACGGGCCGTGTGCAGTAACACAGGCCGTATACCAAACACGGCCCTGTCCAGAAGGATCGTGCGCGAGCATCAGAAGACACAACACGGCCACCCCTGTGGCCGTGTGCTGCACACGAACCGTGTAGGTGTTGGGATCAAAAAATTTCTAGAAACTTCTAGAAGCTTCCCAAGGATATAAATACCCATTTATTCAACATTTGAAGGAAATTCGATTTTTGAGTCTGCACACACACATCACACACCATTTCTTCCATTTTATACCATCATCTTCATCCATTCTTCATCCACACCATCTACCATCATCCCACCATCAAATCTACCATCCATTTGAGAAAAAGAAGCATGGAAGAGGGGAGAATTTCAAAGGAGAGAAGAAGATCACCATTGGAGGCATTCAAGGGAGTTTTCATCTATACTTTTTATTGAATCCTATTGTTTATCATGTTTTGTAAGGATCTTAATGTCTATGTTAATGTTTTTATGAATATGGTAGGCTAATCTCCTTTGTGAGATTAGCAACATGAGAGTTGTTAGATAATTTTGGGATTTGTGTATTTGAATTCATATGTTGATTGGGTAAATGGATTTTCTATCATTGAAGTTTAAGATCTTGAGGTTTATGATGAATTGTGTGTTTAGTTGTTCTAAATATGTGATTAGATTGAGAAATCAATTATGTGCTTAGGATAATTGAGTGAATCATTTCATCAAACACTTCATGTGCATTATAAATTATAAAGAGATTGAGAAATCCTTTAGAATTTAGAACCCTTTGATAGAACATGTGATTGGTTTGATCGAGAGGTTGATTAATTATGTGAAGGGACTCTCATTTCAAGCTTAGTACCTAGTTGAAATTGTTTGAGTGAGAACCAATCCGTTGAGGTAATTGAGATTCATATCCTATCCATCTCGAGAGGGAGTTTAGGTGAACTTAGTGTTGACCCTTAGTCTTATACCCATGATTAATATGAATTTGATGCATGTATCCTAGAATTTCTACTTCTTAATTGTTGTTGATCTCACTTTTACTTAATTTGGAAAACCACTTTTCATCCATTTATCTTGTTTGCTAATTATTGCTTGCTTGCTTGCTTTGGTTATTGTTATTTACTTGTTTAAACAACCAATCTCTTTGATGATTCGTCTCTATAAAATTACAACAAACATGAGATCGCTCAAGCACTAGTACCTACCTCCCTGTGGTTCGATAAATTATTTTAATTGGTTATCCCTACTACAAAATGACTAATCAGGGTGCACCTAATATCAACTCTAAAAAAATAATGACGAAGACTTGTGTGAGACCGTCTCACATAAGGACTTACGTGAGACTGTCAGAAAGTGATAACTTTTATATTGAAAAGTGATACTAAATTAGTGAAAAGTGATAATGTTATTTCATGAGCAAGTTATAGTATAAATAAAAAGTGATAACATTTTATAGCGAAAGTGATAATATTTTATAGCGAATGTGATAACTATTTTAAAAAGTGTAAAATGGTCACATGTGAGACGGTCTCACGCAAGACCTACCCAAAAATAATTTATTATTATTATTAATTATTTATTTATTAAATAGTTTAACTGTTTTGTTATCACATTTTTTTAATTTGGTATCACTTTATATTAAATATATTATTACTTTTTATTAATCCTACAAATTGTTGATTGATCATAAAATAATTAAATTAAACAGTTATCACTTTTTCTTATTATGTATCACTTTTTATTAAGTATGTTATTATTTTTTATTCAAATAATTTAATTAGAAAAATATAATTTTTTTAATTAAGAATCACTTTTAATTAAAAATGTTATCACTTTTTATTATTCCAGTAAATTGTTCGTGAAATTCGCTTTTTTTAATTAATTGTCCCTTTTTATTAAAGATATTATCACTTTTATTTTAAAATTATATTATTTTTTATTTATATTATAAATTTTTCATGAAATAGTTCATAGTACGGTTATCACTTTTTTATCAATTGATTATTACATTTTATAAATTTATATTATTTAAATTAAAATAATAAATTAAATGAATAATAAAATTTAAATTAATAAATTTTTAAATAATAAAGAAAATGTAATATACATATAAAATTTTAAATTATCTAATTTGATATCAATCAAATAAGGCCATTAAATTTATTTAGGCTCAACTAATTTTATTCTAGGATTTATTTTTAATTTTCTAATTTCACAACAACAAATTAAGGCTCTTTAGACTATCCACATTCATAACTCACCACAACCTAACCTCCTAATTAAATATTCATTTATCTCTCATCCACATTAACAACCTACAACCCAGGTTCACCTGGCCACTAAGCTCCTCGCAAAAGTGAGTGACACAGGTTTGATTCCCATTGGGAATGAATAAGAGGCGAGTTATAAGGTCCCTTAGAGAACAAGGGTGTATGCGTGCTTGGTGAACTAACTACTAACTATACTAATAGAGAATAAGGGTATATGGGTGCTTGGTGAACTAACTACTAACTATAGGGCTAATTTCAAAATTAGTCCAGTAAGTATGGGCTTTTCCACTTTTGGTCCTTTATCTATGGAAATTCTCAATTTTAGTCCTAAAAAGTCCAAAATCAGTCATTTAGTACAAAAATGGTCCTTTGGCTATTTCCAAACCAAAAAATTTTACCATGCTATTTACGAAAATGCCACTAGATTTCTAAACATGTACATACTTGATTATAATATTGATTTTCATCCGGTTTTGCTAAAAGTGGTATCAGAGCCCTATGTTTATTTATTTATGAAACAAAAAAATCATTATAAACTAATATCACTTAACGAGATGAAAGTTTCAAAGAAATATGGATTCAAACGAAAGTTCGACATCCGAGAGTTACAGGACTCAAGCCCTGTTCAAAATTGGAGCAACAACACATTCTAGCCCGTTGGATGTGATTGAAATGAGCAGCTGTATACAACAATACTACAATATTTTGTATAGACATATTGTGGAAAAGAAAGAAGAGGCCGACGATCGATTCTGGGATGGTCTCGACCGAAGATGAAAATTGACAGAAGCCCATGCCAATTACACAGAGGAAGAGCATCTGGAGGAAAGTCGCCAGATGGAAATAAGATACTCCAAAGAAGTATCAAGAAATATAGTAGAACTCCAAAGCTTCAGCGAGATCCATGGACGTGTCCCCAGACACGAACAATGGAGAGGAAGACCAAACCAAGGTCCAAGAGAGATCTTAGAGAATTACAGAAGACGGTGAAATTCTTTGGAGAATATTGACAAAACATGTCCAAAATGATGGATAAGGTGGAGACATTGCAGAACAAATAACTCGACCTCATCAAGAAGTTGATGAAGCATGTAGAGTCCTTGGAAACTAAAGTGACCGGGAGAAGACCAGGAAGAAGGTTGCTGCCAACCTTCGAAATAGAACCCCTTTTACATCAAAAGGGGAAGACGATGGATGTCACAAGACCAAAGACAGAGAGTGGGAAAATGATCGCTATCCTTCGAGGAGAATCCATATCCCCGGATGGAAAGAGCAAATCTTGAAGATCTACAAGATCTATATGAGTCCTTCCAAGGACTAACAATCGTAGATCTAAAGATGAATGTTGGAGAAACTTCAAACTCTCAACAACAGTCTCAAGATCCTCATATGCAACATGATCTGAGCCAAAATGAATGAACTTCTAGATAACATGGAGTCCATAAAGTAAGACAAAAAGAGACGTCCCAAAACCAAGAAAATTTCAAGATAAAGGCGATGGGATTGTCAACAGGGGCAAGCGGTATTTGAGGATCTAATCTACACAACACCCCATATGGTCAGTCTCACCTTGAACTGATAAATCCATACGGGTTGATCTTAAACATCGACACTCTAGGCTTCAAGAATAGAGAGACCTTGATCGATGAATGGACTAATGCAATGAAGATTGCAGGATGAGCACTGGAGCTGGACAAAGAAGGGTTTATAAGATTCCTAACTATGAGCCTGGAAGGATTAGTAAAATGCACTTGGGAGGTACTCTCAGACGAAGTCAAGAAGAAGGCCATGGAAGGCAAAGACCTAGGCAATATTGTCGATCGCATGGCAAAGATCTTCAAAATCCACTTCATCGGAATAGGTTACTTCGAAGGAATGGAAGAAGAAAAGAAGAAGTATAGGAATGCCCTATACAGCTTGGAGCTACTTGACATCTATCATGTATACGAATACATCAAACTCTTCACAAAGTATAGATGGAAGTCGAAGATCAAGGAGGAGGAAGTATTCTACGTGTTCTTTGCTAAGATTCCAAGCCCATGGAGAGAAATACTGATCAAAGAATATGAACCATGCGAGCTGGATTCAATAGCAAGGAGGATATCTTTCCTCAAATCAAAGATAGCAGAGTGGTGTCATCAAACATCACTACACAAAAAATACATGAGGTTAATGGGAAACAACAAGACAGTACCCTTATGCTGCGAGAGTAACAATCTTCCAACCATCATTGGAAGAAATCAAATGAAATAAAAAATGATGAAGAAGGGTCATCTTACACCCAAGAAAGCGGAGGATGGAGGTCCAGAAGACCAAGATACTTTTGGTCCAAACAAAAGCCCGAAGCTATAAATCAGGACAAAGGTCTAGACCATCCAGATGGAGTTCAAGGAGTCAAGTCTTATCCCCAAGATCAAACCAGAGGAGTATAGGAAGAACTCCCACAAAAAAGACATTCTGAAGAGCGATTTAAGAATTGTAATTGCTATACATGTGGAGCTAGAGAGCGTATGTTTCCTGATTGCCCTGAGAACCAGAAACGGAGAGTACGACAGTTAGAAACAACTTTAGAAATAGAGTAAGCTGTTTACTTCCAAGATCTAGTACATGTATATCAGTTTGAAGATATACCTTCAGACGAGAGCATATATGAAGAAGAATTCTTCAGTTAAGATGAATCTTCCGAAGATGAGTTGGAGTGAATAAGAAAGCTTCAGATAGGAGATGAAAAAAGATATGTCTGGATTCTTTTCCCAGACATCCATATCTCATAAGGCCCTTATGAGAATCATGAAGGAGGATCCAAGACTCAATCTTTATGATGGATTCACCGTAGGAAGGTTGGAGTGGTTTCTCAGCTTCAAAAAGAGTAAACATCACATCATATACAAGGTGACCGAGGGAGAGATTGCCATCCCAATGGACCTCACGGGAAATATGATGGAGGTGCAACTAGTTTCTATTGATGAAATCAAGAAGGAACTTAGTAAACTTCAGAGAGAAGTTGTTAAGACTATGTCTTAGATCCATATTGGAGCGATTCGTATCCTCATCAAAGCAACATTTAAAGAAGGTATTGATACATTAATCGATATTGAGATCTTTGATAAGAGGGTCAAGAATACGAGAGAAGCATGCCTGGGAGGAATCTCAGGGCACCTGCATGCAGGCAAGGTGGCATCCTACATATACCCAAGGATTGCCTATAATCTGGCGGATAAAGATTTCAGTAGAGTACTCACCCTTCATCAAGATTTCAAAAATAATGATTTAATGAAAGAAGGGAACCGATCGTACTCTATCACTTACAGTATCTCATATGCTCTATCCAACACGCATCATTCACATTTATTCCAAATGAAGGAGTATATCGAGATACCAGAAGTATTTGAAAGGTTTGTATGCGTAACCAGGACAGAAATAATAGAGCTACCGCTAATTCACGACATGGATTTGCGAATCAAGGATAAACCGGTCTGGAACAGACAAGATAGCCTCCGATTCGAACAGACAAGGATTTCTTTCCAAGAAGATAGGATGATCAGTGAAAGATGGGGAAGAAAACCAATCGTGGAAGTTATCCAGGAGCAGGAAAAGTTCACAACAAAAGGTTAACTAAAATGCCCAGAAGGATGGAGAGGAGTCGAAGTAATATTCGATATCACTAAGAAGGAAAACTCTATTCCTTGTCATGTCTTGTATTATCTTCAACAACCCACAACTGGGAGATACCAAGGACAGCTTAAACTTGGTGATCTTGAGCTGATAATCGAGGGATTTGCAGGAAGATTCCCAGAAAAACTAGTATTGGGATTAGAGTTTCCCGAGGATCACAAACCTTGGGAACGATTACAAGATGGAATGGAATTCACGGTCAAAGGGAAACGATATAAAGTTCAGTAGAAAGGTTCTTCATAAGCCTTGATCTACCTATGACCACAAGTCCATTCTCAATATACATGACTGTCGGAATGATATATAAGGAGCACCGTGCAAAATATTTTACGGCATATATTGATTCAGGAGCCAGTATCTACACATCAAAAGAAGGAGTCTTTCCTAAAGACTCTGGGGAAGATTTGCCAACTGTACTAGTAAAGGAATTCTCAAAGAGGGTACTAATCCTTAAAAGAGGAGGGTAAAAGATAGAAAAGCTGAAGGAAAATACAATCCACCTTCTCAAAGTAAGCTTGGGGGAAATCCTACAGAGAGATGTCACAATTGAAGAACAAACATCTTTAGAGAACGTCAAGAACAAGATACAGAGGAACTTCAACGAGGATTCTCTAGCCTGGTGGGGCAAAGTGAAAGAAGGAAAGGAACATGAGTTCGCGAGATACAAGCATATCCTAATGAACCAAGAGGATCGAGAGGATATACAGCAAATACTTAAAGAATATCTGGACCTTAAGTTGGTATCACCAGGAGTATCTCCATACAGCAGTCCAGGATTTTTAGTTCGGAATCATGGAGAAATCAAGTGAGGGAAGCCAAGACTTGTGATCAACTACAAAGGGATCAATAACTTCTTGGAGTTCGATGGATACTACATACCAAGCAGGGAACACTTGGTCAACTGTATCAAGAATGCCGAGGTATTCTCAAAGTTCGATTGCAAATCTGGGATTTACCAGATTATGATGGAAGAAGGAAGAAAGAAGTTCACAGCATTCTCTACACCACAAGGTCATTATATCTAGAATGTTATACCTATGGGCCTAGCAAACGCATCTCAGATATACCAAAGGAAGATGGATAATCTTTTCAAAGATTATTTCTCATTCATGTTTGTTTATGTGGATGGCATCCTCATAGCCTCAAAGAACATGAAGGAACATTTGGCACATTTGGAAATATTTTCAGAATTGTGCCACAAAGAAGGATTGGTGCTTTCTGAAAAGAAGGCAGTAATAGCAACAAGACAGATCAAGTTTTTGGAGTTGAGATTGATGAGTCCGGGATCATTCTAAAACCACACATTATAGAAAAGGTTAAGGAATTTTTTGAAGATCTCAAATACAAGAAGCAACTCCAAAGCTTCCTAGGAGTTGTCAACTTCGTTGGGTGTTCATCAACAATCTAGCACAATACATGAAGGTGTTTAGTCCTCTATTAAATAAAGATGCTGAATTCAAATGGGAGGAATCACACCGAGAAATGGTTAAACAACTAAAGGAGGTTTGTGAAAAACTCCCGAAGTTAGCCATTCCAAACGACGAGGATGATCTAGTACTATATGTTGGATTGTATACTAAAAGTCTATATTCTTGTATTAACAATGTTTTGACAATATTTGAAATGAGAATCATGTGATCAAACGTTTGCAATAATGTTGTTGCAAAAGTCCATTTACTTTATACTGTAGATAATGTGGTGTGCGGAGTCACATGGAAGATCATATTATCATCTCCTTATAAAGTATAAACAAATGTTCACAACCGAAATAGAGGGGGACTATCTATCGGTATGGTTGTAGTGTGATTTGGCATTAGTCTATCTTGACTATAAAATTGCACTAGTGCACTTTGTGTGTGTTGAGCAGGACCGCGTTGAGATCGTACGGTTTATACTGACTATATAATAGAACTTGATCTCTGTTATTATGGATGTTCGTACTCTTAATGTCTATAAAATAACCTCGACACATAAGTTAGTATTTATTTTTTTGATTCATCAATATGAGATTTAAATATTAAATCAATATGCTCAGTGAGTTGGGAGATGGTGTTGTCTCTATGGTATACTGTTGATTGTAGAAGGAATCTGTGTCCTAACAGAATTGGTTGATGATGTCCCCTTGAGGAGCTCATAATGATTATCATGTAAACCCTGTAGGTGGATTTATTCTGGCATGATAATAAGGTTGAGTGATACTACTCTTGGTAAATATATTAATTAATGGAGTTGTCAGTAACTTAATTAATTAATAGACATTGAATCTTAAACAATGAGAGATTAACGTGCTCATAATAAGAAGGAGACCATAACGTAATTTAGGATTAGGGTGGCAGTGCAATAATATATCTTTAGTGGACTGATTTATTATTATTGGACTTAAGTATAACTTTTCGGCTAAACTTGGATGCTTAACCCCAATGGGAGGCCTAACCCTAATTTCTCCTCCTGGTCCCTGTTGTAGCCTATATAATAGCCAATCTCAGTAGTCTGAATTAACGCTTTTACACGCCTAAACACGTGAGAAAAAAAGATTGACTGCAGACTGAGATCGTCTTATAGATCGTTGCCCACACAACATCAAGACGTGGCTTAGAAATACAATAGAAGATCGGAATGTCATTTGTTCTTGCTGTTCAAGTCTACATCAACCTTGGTGAAAGGTAATATGATTCTACTCTTATACTTTCGCTGCTGTAGAATTGCATGGAACCCTAACGGTTCACATTAATCAAAAGATCCAAACGCCGACAATTGGTATAAGAGCGTAGCTTCTATGCCTAAACATGACACGTTGGGCTAGGGTTTGAGTGGAGTACGTGATATTAGGGTTTAGAACTTGTTTTCTTGTTGAAACCCTAATTGTACACCACATGAACACATCACCGCACGGTATCACGGTGATGGCAAGGTGAAAGGCCAGCAACGACAGCACGTTGGCAAGATGGCAAGCATCGGAAAGTAAGGTCGGTGGTGGCTTGAGGCGTCCGCTAGTTGATGTCGTGATGGGGCTGACTATTGATGGATGAATAGCAGTTAGGTTTTAGTTCACATGCCGGGCTCACGGATGACTTCCAACGACAGTGATGATGAACGATGAACATGAACGACTGATATGGATGTTGACGAAACTAGTGGCGCCTTGTGGTTGACAGAACGCGCGGCGAGCAGTGACTTTACAAACACGGTGGATAGATGTGATGGTCGTCTGGCACTGCATCGCTGGTGGGCAGTTGCTGATGCTGATGGCGAGCGATCAGGATCGGCAGCTATGTTGAGAGGGGTGGTGAACGCTGGGATGCGTCAGACTGTTGTTCCGGGAGAGTTGTTGCTGACTTCCGATCAAGTCTGCAGATATTCAGGTTGGGACTGCACTAGTCTCGATCGGGTCATTTTTTCCCAGGCGGGTCTTTCTCACGTGCTGGGATAGGATGAAAGCTGGACAATGCAGATGCAAGGCTGCGGCGCACGATCTGAGGAATGATCATCGCTGATAATCTGCACGATGAACGGGACACATGGTGCTGTCGGTGCGCATCGTCGGTAGCATTCTCATGCGGCAGTAGCTACTCAGCGATGGAATGTCTGAAAACCACGACTGAACTGTAGTGGTGGGCATGAAGCTATCGCTGACGGTGGAGAGTCGACGACGTCTTCAGGGCGAGTCATGCCGTGTCTCCGAGTAGGTCCACCACCTGTGGGTTGATGGCTTGCATCGATTTCACATGGCAAACCTGGATGTGAATGGCGATGCATGCGACATGACCTAAAGGAGCAATGTTGATGGCCAGATGATATTGATAAAGGGGTTCCAGAGGGTAGCTTGGCGGAACGATCAACAACAGGATTGGCGTCTTCGCTGGGCGTGCGCGCCAGAGGCTATTGGCTTTGATGGCAAGATGGTTTGCGGCTGATTCACCATATGATAGCAGCGATCGATAGCTGCTACCGATATGGTATCCAGCAGTGGAAGACGTGGTTTGTGGGATAACCTGTGGCTAAAAGGCGGCGTTCAGTGAGCTACAATTTTCTAGCGGACAAAGAGATGGCTGGATAAGCGCCGCTATTCTCGACTGTTTCCGATTGCTGTGAAACTGGGAGGGAGTTGACTTGATGTACAAGCTTATCCTACTTGTTGCACAAGTTATCCATTTAATTGCTTGGAGTGTTGACCAAGTCAGCCTATATTTTATAATTTTTTATTTCATTATATATAATTGCTATAATTATTTTATTTGTCAATTATTATTATATATTTGGATTAGATGCATGTGCTATTTGATTTACTGCTTTAAATAGTAGCATGCTAATTTGCGTATTATATCTGGAACATTGTATACATGTAAAAACTCTCTTGTTAACTAACTAAGTGGGAGAGAGATTAGTCAATCCCGCGGCCTCCATTATTGATTTATTATGTGATGCAAGTAAGCTTATGAGTCGGCTATAATGCCTTGTGTTGGATTGTATACTAAAAGCCTAGCTTTAGTATGAACAATATTTTAACAATATTTGAAATGAGAATCATTGATCAAATGATTGCGTCTTATAATTTATTTATATGTACGATGCAATAGTCCACTTACTTTATACTGTAGATAATATGTTGTGCGACAACACGCGGAAGATCATATTATCGATTTCCTTATAAAGTATAAACAAATGCTCACAACCGAGATAGACGAGGACTCTCTATCGGGATGGTTGTAGTGTGATTTGGTATTAGTTTGTCTTGACTATAGAATCACATTAGTGCACCTTGTGTGTATTGAGTAGGGCTGCTTGAGATCGTTCGACTTATACTGACTATAAGGAGAACTTGATATCAGTTATTATGGATGTTCGTGCTCTTAATCCTATACAATAACCTCGACACGTAAGGCAATATGTATTTCTTTGATTCATCAGTGGGTGAGATTTACATGTAATTAAATCAATAAACTCAGTGAGTTGGAAAATAGTGTTATATCTACGTTGTGCTGTTGATTGTAGAAGGAATCTGTGTCCTATTAAATAGGTTGATGATGTCCCCTTGAGGAGCTCATAAGGATTATCATGTAAACCCTGCAGGTGGATTTATTCCGGCATGATAACAAGGTTTAGTGGTACTACTCTCCTATGAGATATTAATTAATGAAGTTCTCAGCAACTTAATTAATTAATGGGCATTGTATATCTTAAACATGGGGAGACTGTCGGGCTCATAATAAGAAGGAGCCCAAAACGTAATTTTGGGATTGGAGCGACAGTGCAGTAATAATATTTTAGTGGAATATATTATTATTATTGGAGTTAAGTATAAGTTTTTTGGGCTAAACTTGGATACTTAAACCCAATGGAGGCTCGACTCTAATTTCTCCTCCTGGTCCCTACTGTAACCAATATATATGTCATCTCAGCTATCCAGAACCCAAATTAATCTACACCTAACATATGACAGAAAGGGAGGAGAGCAGATTGAGAAGATCTTGAAGATCGTTGCCCACACGACGTCGAGATTGGACTTGGGAATACAACAGAAGATCAAGAGGTTGTTTGCTGCAGCTGTTCATCAACTTCCATGATTTTTCTAAAATCCATTGGAACTCATAACTGGTCGTGTGATATTCTGTTGGAAAGCCACGAAAGAGAGGATCATTTTGGCGCATAGATCACTCAAATCGAAAATCAGATGAGAGAGTTATGCCCAAAACCGTGAGGCTGCGCAGGCTGCTGATGAGAATCTTACTTCTTCAACATACCCTGGTGAAAGGTAATACGTTTCTATATTTTATTGCTTCCGCTAATTTAGAAAAGCATGGAACCCTAACGGTTCACGTTAATCAAATGATAGAACGCAAACACCTTCCTCCCTAACGGATGAGTTTTATTTGTGGATCACTAGAATAAATTTCATTTGATAATTATTGTTTGTAATGTAATGCACATAAAATTATGAGTCGGCTATAGTGCCTTCCTCCCCAACGGATGATGACACGACCCACCTTATATAACTTATAATTCAAATACTATTTAATATAAACATCATCATTATAAAAACTTGCATATAATTTTTTTTTCACATAATATGTTTATAACCAACACCATCACACCAGTTCAATATACGTAACTGTTTCTGACACAACTTCAAACCAGACAAACCCGTGACAATACTTATTATATTACATAACAAAATATCAGCAGAAATAAAATAAGCACACGGCCTAGCCCAACGGGTCGTCATATATGTACATACGCTCAACACCCTGTAGGAGCTCCACAGCTGCACAGTCACATCACAAACTCAATCATCAATAGGCTCACCTACAATGCATAAACTAGTGAGACAAAAATCTCAGTAAGTAAAAATCATGCATGTTAGTGCATGAAAATACATTTAGTTCTCTATTGCCTATTTCCTAATCTTTCTAGTTGATCTCTTTTATTTTGAAAACTGTTCACGTGGCGGGATCCCCACGACACACTTATGATATGCACCCCAAATGAGCTAAATAGACACACTTAATGTCAGATCGATTTCGATCCCTGAATATAATATCGAGAAAGATTTTTTCCAAATCCTGGCAGAGTGTTGGAGATGATTTTTCCGAACCCCAAATAAAGTGCCGGAATGATTTTTCTGAACCCTGACAGAGATGCATATATAGTGGCCGTACACACCATTAGTATCTTATTAATTTTGAGGAAAACACTTTTCATGTTTATGCATGGTATGCACCCAGAACAATTAAATGCGCATCATAAACCATTTACAATATCAATATCAACATTTAATAACAATAAAACAACAATTTAATTTCAATTCGAACTGACCCACTTTTGGAATAACAACTTCACCTCGGATCCCACAGATCCTTATAACCAATATCTTCTCAAGCCATATAAATATATTTTCAATAGTTTCCAATCACACAGATCTATATATCGGACAATGATATTATTTCAAATCACATAGATCCACAACTTGTATCGCAAAAGTATCATAAATAATTTACAAATAATATCGTTGAATATGAACCCTACTTTCTCCAAATCACATAAATCCACAGCTTGTATAACAAATTAATCTCAAATAATTCATATCGTAATTAAACTAATTACAAATAATCCATAACAAAATTATCACATATTAATCACAAATAATTCACAAACAACATGTTTATGCATTGTAGTTGGACTTCTACTTACCTGGATTCTGACAGTAATGATAATACTATAAACTTTGTGAAGAATGGTGACTATCTATCTCTTGTCCCTGTACGCTCCTCTTCCTCGTTTCTCTTCCTTTCTTTCTCCTTTCCCTCTCTCTCTCTTTTTTGAACTTCGCATACAACTGCCTCTCCTTCAGAATCTCTAGCACCTTTTTCAAGTGTAGAGCATGATCCTCCTTATTCTTAGAGTAAATCAGAATATCATCGATAAACACAATCACAAATTTATCGAGAAATTCCTGAAATATTCTATTCATCAAATCCATAAATGCTGCAGGAGCATTTGTTAATCCAAACGGCATCACTAAGAACTCATAGTGCCCGTACCTTGTACTGAATGCAGTCTTTGGAATATCCTACTTCTTTATTTTTAGCTGATGATACCCCGACCACAAATCAATCTTCGAAAAGATAGCTGCACCCTGTAGATGATCAAACAGATCATCAATGCGAGGCAATGGATATTTATTCTTCACCATAACTTTGTTGAGATCCCAATAATCGATGCACATCCTCAATGTGCTATCCTTCTTTTGAACAAACAGAACTGGTGCTCCCCAATGTGAGAAACTAGGTTGGATAAATCCTTTATATAGCAATTCTTGTAAATGTATCTTCAATTCTTTCAGTTCAGCTGGTGCCATCCTGTAATGCGCTTTAGATATAGGAGCGTTCCTGGTAGTAGCTCAATAACAAACTTTATTTTCCGGTCTGGTGGCAAATCTGGAAGATCATCTTAAAATACCTCCGGTATTCCCGAACTACTAATACATCACCGAGAACATGACACTGCTGCCCCTCAAAATTCATTACGCTCACCAGATATCCCTCACAACCACTTTCCAACAACCGCTGTGCTTTTGATGTTGATATAACAGGACATCTAAAATTCTTCTTGATCCCAACAAAAGTGAATGGTTCTCCACCAATGGCTGAAAAGTGATACTCCTTTTCTGACAATCTATTGTAGCACCGTACTTTGACAGCCAATCCATACCCAATATGATATCATAATCATTCATACTTAACACAATTAAATTAGTAAGGAGTTGTCTTCCTTCAATAGGAATAACACAATCTCGCAGAAGTTGATGAGTTTGCATTATTTCACTAAAAGGTATCATCACCTCATAATTAACTTCTATCAAGTTAGATGTTCCACCCAGCTTCCTCACATACTCGGTGGATACAAATGAATGTGTTGCTCCAGAATTAAATAACACATATGTAGAAGTGCTAAAAATAGAGAACTTACCCGTGACAACTGAGGGATTCGCATCTGCCTCCTCTCGCGACAAAGTAAACACCCTAGCCGGAGCTCTTCCTTGTTGTGCCTGCTTTCTTTTCTTAGGACAAGTAGTAGTCACATGTCCTTTCTCCCCGCATGTGTAATACATTCTCGGAGGAATTGGACACTTCCCACAATGTGATCTAAGACAATTAGGACATATAGGTAGTGGCGGCACCGGTGGCACCTTACCCTGATCGAATTTGGGATGCTTGTTGGGTTCTCCTTGTCTCTGTCCTTGCTCCACTCGAACATTAGGTTTCGGACTCTGAAACGGCATCGGCCTCTTATCAACTATCCCAAACTGCTGCACTGTTTCTGCTGAAATTGACGTCTAATAGCCTGCACTTGTCTGATCCTCATCTCCGTTTGCTCAGCAATTTGGGCCCTTTCTGCAACTTGTGAGTGTGTTGCTCCATGCAGTCCCGAAATACTCACATCTCTGTAAAGTTCAGGCCTTAAGCCTTCCACAAATCTCTCCACTTTAGATGCCTCCGTACTCACCATATGTTCAGCAACCTCGACAACTGCTCAAATTTTCGAAGGTAATTTGTAACTAACATGCCACCCTGCCTCAACTGTATGAACTCATTCATCTTCATGGCTCTCACTGGTGCCGTAAAGTACTTGTTTCTGAAAAGCTCCTTAAACCTTCCCCATGTCATAGTCGTGACGTCCTCAATACTTTTAATGGTATACCACCAGTGGCCTGCGCTTCCTCGTAACATGAAAGAGGCACACAACACTCTATCCCCATCTGGAATTCTACTATATTGAAATATGTTTTTCACCGTGCGTAACCAATCCTCTGCATCTGTGGGGTTTGCTGCATCCTCAAATATTAGAGGGCTCAGCTTTCGAAACCTCTCACTAACCATTTCCACACGTTCTACTTAATGTCTATCTTGATTTGCATTACCCTCTGGTTGTCCACCCATATCTCTTTGCTGAATCAGTTGTTGTATCTGTTGTGACTGGCGCTCTACCAGTTCCATCAGTCGAGTAATCACCGCATCACGATTATTTCTTTCAGTAGGTGCTGCTTGCTCAGCAGTCCTATCCCATTCAGAACTTTCACCTGTAGCCCTTACCATTTTGTCTACTGACAACGCTTCCTACACATGGCCAATATAATTTATAAGACACATAACAACACAAAATGAAAATAACACTTACACTCAAGACTGAGCTCCCAAGGAATGAGCTCATGTACATAGACAGCCTGTAGGACCCAAACCGTGCTCTGATACCACTCTGACACGACCCACCTTATATGACTTATAATTCAAATACTATTTAACATAAACATCATCATTATAAAAACCTGCATATAAATTTTTTTTTCACATAATATTTTTATAACCATCACCATCACACCAGTTCAACATACGTAACTGGTTTCTGACACCACTTCAAACCTGACAAACCCGTGACAATACTTATTATATTACATAACAAAATATCAGCAGAAATAAAATAAACACACGGCCTAGCCCAACAGGTCGTCATATATGTACATACGCTCAAAACCCTGTAGGAGCTCCACAGCTGCACAGTCACATCACAAACTCAATCATCAATAGGCTCACCTACAATGCATAAACTAGTGAGACAAAAATCTCAGTAAGTAAAAATCATGCATGTTAGTGCATGAAAATACATTTAGTTCTCTATTGCCTATTTCCTAATCTTTCTAGTTGATCTCTTTTATTTTGAAAACTGTTCACGTGGCGGGATCCCCACGACACACTTATGATATGCACCCCAAATGAGCTCAATAGACACACTTAATGTCAGATCGATTCCGATCCCTAAATATAATACCGAGAAAGATTTTTTCCAAACCCTGGCAGAGTGTTGGGGATGATTTTTCCGAACCCCAAATAAAGTGTTGGGGAATGATTTTTCTGAACCCTGACAGAGATGCATATATAGTGGCCGTACACACCATTAGTATCTTATTAATTTTGAGGAAAACACTTTTCATGTTTATGCATGGTATGCACCCAGTACAATTAAATGCGCATCATAAACCATTTACAATATCAATATCAACATTTAATAACAATAAAACAACAATTTAATTTCAATTCGAACTGACCCACTTTTGGAATAACAACTTCACCTCGGATCCCACAGATCCTTATAACCAATATCTTCTCAAGCTATATAAATATATTTTCAACAGTTTCCAATCACACAGATCTATATATCGGACAATGATATTATTTCAAATCACATAGATCCACAACTTGTATTGCAAAAGTATCATAAATAATTTACAAATAATATTGTTGAATATGAACCCTACTTTCTCCAAATCACAAAAATCCACAGCTTGTATAACAAATTAATCTCAAATAATTCATATCGTAATTAAACTAATTACAAATAATCCATAACAAAATTATCACATATTAATCACAAATAATTCACAAACAACATGTTTATGCGTTGTAGTTGGACTTCTACTTACCTGGATTCTGATAGTAATGATAATACTATAAACTTTGTGAAGAATGGTGACTATCTATCTCTTGTCCCGGTACTCTCCTCTTCCTCGTTTCTCTTCCTTTCTTCCTCTCTTTCTCCTTTCCCTCTCTCTCTCTTTTTTGAACTTCGCATACAACTGCCTCTCCTTCAGAATCTCTAGCACCTTTTTCAAGTGTAGAGCATGATCCTCCTTATTCTTATAGTAAATCAGAATATCATCGATAAACACAATCACAAATTTATCGAGAAATTCCTGAAATACTCTATTCATCAAATCTATAAATGCTGCAGGAGCATTTGTTAATCCAAACGGCATCACTAAGAACTCATAGTGCCCGTACCTTGTACTGAATGCAGTCTTTGGAATATCCTACTTCTTTATTTTTAGCTGATGATACCCCGACCACAAATCAATCTTCGAAAAGATAGCTGCACCCTGTAGATGATCAAACAGATCATCAATGCGAGGCAATGGATATTTATTCTTCACCGTAACTTTGTTGAGATCCCAATAATCGATGCACATCCTCAATGTGCCATCCTTCTTTTGAACAAACAGAACTGGTGCTCCCCAATGTGAGAAACTAGGTTGGATAAATCCTTTATCTAGCAATTCTTGTAAATGTATCTTCAATTCTTTCAGTTCAGCTGGTGCCATCCTGTATGGCGCTTTAGATATAGGAGCGTTCCTGGTAGTAGCTCAATAACAAACTTTATTTCCCGGTCTGGTGGCAAATCTGGAAGATCATCTTAAAATACCTCTGGTATTCCCGAACTACTAATACATTACCGAGAACTGGACATTGCTGCCCCTCAACATTCATTACGCTCACCAGATAACCCTCACAACCACTTTCCAACAACCGCTGTGCTTTTGATGTTGATATAACAGGACATCTAAAATTCTTCTTGATCCCAACAAAAGTGAATGGTTCTCCACCAATGGCTGAAAAGTGATACTCCTTTTCTGACAATCTATTGTAGCACTGTACTTTGACAGACAATCCATACCCAATATGATATCATAATCATTCATACTTAACACAATTAAATTAGTAAGGAGTTGTCTTCCTTCAATAGGAATAACACAATCTCGCAGAAGTTGATGAGTTTGCTTTATTTCACCAAAAGGTATCATCACCTCCTAATTAACTTCTATCAAGTTAGATGTTCCACCCAGCTTCCTCATATACTCGGTGTATACAAATGAATGTGTTGCTCCAGAATTAAATAACACATATGTAGAAGTGCTAAAAATAGAGAACTTACCCGTGACAACTGAGGGATTCGCATCTGCCTCCTCTCGCGACAAAGTAAACACCCTAGCCGGAGCTCTTCCTTGTTGTGCCTGCTTTCTTTTCTTAGGACAAGTAGTAGTCACATGTCCTTTCTCCCCGCATGTGTAATACATTCTCGTAGGAATTGGACACTTCCCACAATATGATCTAAGACAATTAGGACATATAGGTAGTGGAGACACCGGTGGCACCTTACCCTGATCGAATTTGGGATGCTTGTTGGGTTATCCTTGTCTCTGTCCTTGCTCCACTCGAACATTAGGTTTCGGCCTCTGAAATGGCATCGGCCTCTTATCAACTCTCCCAAACTGCTGCACTGGTTTCTGCTGAAATTGACGTCTGATAGCCTGCACTTGTCTGATCCTCATCTCCGTTTGCTCAGCAATTTGGGCCCTTTCTGCAACTTGTGAGTGTGTTGCTCCATGCAGTCCCGCCATACTCACATCTCTGTAAAGTTCAGGCCTTAAGCCTTCCACAAATCTCTCCACTTTCAGTGCCTCCGTACTCACCATATGTTCAGCAACCTCGACAATTGCTCAAATTTTCGAAGGTAATTTGTAACTAACATGCCACCCTGCCTCAACTGTATGAACTCATTCATCTTCATGGCTCTCACTGGTGCCGTAAGTACTTGTTTCTGAAAAGCTCCTTAAACCTTCCCCATGTCATAGTCGTGACGTCCTCAATACTTTTAATGGTATCCCACCAGTGGCCTGCGCTTCCTCGTAACATGAAAGAGGCACACAACACTCTATCCCCATCTGGAATTCTACTATATTGAAATATGTTTTTCACCGTGCGTAACCAATCCTCTGCATCTGTGGGGTCTGCTGCATCCTCAAATATTAGAGGGCTCAGCTTTCGAAACCTCTCACAAACCATTTCCACACGTTCTACTTGATGTCTATCTTGATTTGCATTACCCTCTGGTTGTCCACCCATATCTCTTTGCTGAATCAGTTGTTGTATCTGTTGTGACTGGCGCTCTACCAGTTCCATCAGTCGAGTAATCACCGCATCACGATTATTTCTTTCAGTAGGCGCTGTTTGCTCAGCAGTCCTATCCCCTTCAGAACTTTCACTTGTAGCCCTTACCATTTTGTCTACTAACTTTCGCTTCCTACACCACATGGCCAATATAATTTATAAGACACATAACAACACAGAATGAAAATAACACTTACACGCAAGACTGAGCTCCCAAGGAATGAGCTCATGTACATAGATAGCCTGCAGGACCCAACCGTGCTCTGATACCACTCTGACACGACCCACCTTATATAACTTATAATTCAAATACTATTTAACATAAACATCATCATTATAAAAACTTGCATATGAATTTTTTTTCACATAATATGTTTATAACCATCACCATCACACCAGTTCAACCTACATAACTGGTTTCTGACACCACTTCAAACCAGACAAACCCATGACAGTACTTATTATATTACATAACAAAATATCAGCAGAAATAAAATAAACACACGGCCTAGCCCAACAGGTCGTCATATATGTACATACGCTCAAAACCCTGTAGGAGTTCCACAGCTTGCACAGTCACATCACAAACTCAATCATCAATAGGCTCACCTATAATGCATAAACTAGTGAGACAAAAATCTCAGTAAGTAGAAATCATGCATGTTAGTGCATGAAAATACATTTAGTTCTCTATCGCCTATTTTTTAATCTTTCTAGTTGATCTCTTTTATTTTGAAAACTGTTCACGTGGTGGGATCCCCACGACACACTTATGATATGCACCCCAAATGAGCTCAATAGACACACTTAATGTCAGATCGATTCCGATCCCTGAATATAATACCGAGAAATATTTTTTTCAAACCCTAGCAGAGTGTTGGGGATGATTTTTCCGAACCCCAAATAAAGTGTCGGGAACGATTTTTCTGAACCCTGACAGAGATGCATATATAGTGGCCGTACACACCATTAGTATTTTATTAATTTTGAGGAAAACACTTTTCATGTTTATGCATGGTATGCACCCAGAACAATTAAATGCGCATCATAAAGCATTTACAATATCAATATCAACATTTAATAACAATAAAGCAACAATTTAATTTCAATTCGAACTGATCCACTTTTGGAATAACAACTTCACCTCGGATCCCACAGATCCTTATAACCAATATCTTCTCAAGCCATATAAATATATTTTCAACAGTTTCCAATCACACAAATCTATATATCTGACAATGATATTATTTCAAATCACATAGATCCACAACTTGTATTGCAAAAGTATCACAAATAATTTACAAATAATATTGTTGAATATGAACCCTACTTTCTCCAAATCACATAAATCCACAGCTTGTATAACAAATTAATCTCAAATAATTCATATCGTAATTAAACTAAATACAAATAATCCATAACATAATTATCACATATTAATCACAAATAATTCACAAACAACATGTTTATGCATTGTAGTTGGACTTCTACTTACCTGGATTCTGACAGTAATGATAATACTATAAACTTTGTGAAGAATGGTGACTATCTATCTCTCGTCTCGGCACGCTCTTCTTCCTCGTCCCTCTTCCTTTCTTCCTCTCTTTCTCCTTTTCCTCTCTTTTTTTTTTCGCTCACAATTTCTCTGATGGTGTTTATTATCAATTGTCAAAGACAATTTATATAGGTAGATGGGCTTTGGGTGTTAGTCATCTACTCTACGACTTCCACCGCCATATCCTACTTACTATATTTTGTATTTACTATTTATAGTAAGTAATATTTATTATTATTATTATTATTATTATACTTACTATTAATAGTAAGTACTATATTATTATTATTATTCACTACGACTATACGTGCAATACTTAATAGCTAAGATATAATACATACGTGTACATTTTTCTATCCACTATTATTCGTACGAAAACACGTGTGATAATTAATAATTAAGAAATAATATATTTATTCACATAAAATAATTTACTCATATATCCGAATTAATGCACATAAATATTTATGTACATATATATTCACATATTATCACCATTTTATCAAGAATGTCTCAATTAAAATGTAAAGATAAATAAAATGTAAAATCAATTGTCACATAATTTCCATATTATTATCACATAATTGCCACATAATTATCATATAATTATAAAATGCACATAACACAAATTAATGAGTAGTGAGAAGCTCGGGTATCACATCTTCCCCACCTTATAAAAATTTCGTCCTCGAAATTTACTTACCTGAAGAGGTCTGGATATTTAGCCATCATCTCATCTTCTCTTTCCCAAGTAGCCTCCTCAACTAGTTGGTTCCTCCATAATACCTTTACTAATGGTATTTCTTTATTTCTGAGCTTCTTCACTTCTCGCCACAAGATCTCAACTGGTACTTCCTCATAACTCAAATCTTCTATCAACTCAACTGGTTCTTGCCTGAGAACATGAGATGGATTTGGGACATACTTCCCCTGTTGGCGCTTAGATCATTTGATTAACGTGACCCGTTAGGGATCCATGCTTTTCTAATATCAACGGAAGCAATAAATCATAGAAACGATTACCGTTCACCAGGGTATGTAGAAGATGAAGGATTCTTGCTGGCAGACTGTGCAGTCCCACGAGAATGGCCATAACTTCCTCGTCTGATGTCGAAATTGAATGATCTTTGTGCTCAGACGATCCTCTCTTCAACGGATTTCCATCAGTATATTGATCATTGAATTCTGAGCACTGTACGATTTTATATAAATTTCGTAAGTGGCGGACAACAGCAGCAAACTACCTTCTGATCTTCTGCCGTATGACCCGAGTCCGATCTCGACGTCGTGTGGGCGACGATCTACGAGACCTCCTCAATCTGCTCTCAACCCTCATCACACGTGAATAATGAATTAGATTAGGGTTCCAGATAAGCTGAGGTGACTTATATATATGGGCTACAACAGGGACCAGGAGGAGAAATTGGGTTGGGCCTCCATTGGGCTTAAGTATCCAAGCTTAGCCCAAAGCTTATACTTAAGTCCAATAATAATAATATATTCCACTAAAATATTATTACTGCACTGCCTTTCCAATCCCAAAATTACGTTTTGGGCTCCTTCTTATTATGAGCCCGTTAGTCTCCCCATGTTTAAGATATACAATGTCCATTAATTAATTTAAGTTACTGACAACTCAATTAATTAATATCTTATCCAAGAGTAGTACCACTCAACCTCATTATCATGCCGGAATAAATTCCACCTCCAGGGTTTACATGATAATCCTTATGAGCTCCTCAAGGGGACATCATCAACCTATGACGGACACGGATTCCTTCTACAATCAACAGCACACCATAGAGACAGTATTACTTCCCAACTCACCGAGTTTGTTGATTTAATTACATGTAAATCTCACTCATTGATGAATCAAAGAAATACATACTGCCCTACGTGTCGAGATTATTGTATAGGGATAAAGAGCACGAACTTTCATAATAACTGAGATCAAGTTCTCTTATAAGTCAGTATAAGTCGAACGATCTCAAGCGGTCCTTCTCAATACACACAAGTGCACTAATGTGATTTTATAGCCAAGATAAGCTAATACCAAACCACACTACAACCATCCCGATAGAGAGTCCCCGTCTATCTCGGTTGTGAGCATCTGTTTATACTTTATAAGGAAACCGATAATATGATCTTCTGCGTGTTGTCGCACAACATATTATCTACAGTATAAAGTAAGTGGACTATTGCATCGTGCATATAAATAAATTATAAGACGCAATCATTTGATCATATGATTCTCATTTCAAATTAATTGTTATAACATTGTTTATACAAAAAGCTAGACTTTTAGTATATAATCCAACAATCTCCCACTTATACTAAAAGACTATGCTGTCATGTCTTCCGCCATACATCTGATTCCCACTCCTACTACACGACCATCAAAAGCTTTCGCTTTAAGGTCCTTGTAAATGGATTTACTAGGTTATCATCTGATGCAATCTAGGCGACAACAACCTTTCCCTCATCATAAAATTTCTCGTAACAGGTGGTACTCGCGCTCCATGTGTTTAATTGCCTTATGGACTCGTGATTCCTTCAAGTTTGCAACTGCACCAATATCATTAATTTAAATTGTGATAATCTTGGGCAAACTTAGAAATACTTCAAAGTCCATCATGAAGTTTCTAGATTCATATAGATAATTTGGCTGCCTTATAGGCTCCAATTTATCATCTTTCCATGATGGAGTCCGGTGTTCGAAATATATTTCTATATAACACTCCTCCATATTATGGCTCTACTTCTTAAAATTAAACACATAACATTGAGGTGGATTTACTGCCATCCCTATCTGATTTGAAAAATCCGAATCTACGTAACTCATAAGAAGCAGCGAATCTGTCCGGTAAGCATACATATAATTTCTAGTCCTTTTCAGGTACATAAATATATATCTTACCACAGTTCAACATTCTTATTTCGAGTTACCTTGATACCCACTGTTCATGTCTTCGACAAAACAGATATCTATTCTCGTGCATAGCATTCCTTAGATTAAGCTTTCTTATTTGTCGAAGCATAAGGAACCGCTTTCATCACCTTTATCTTCTTTTTGTGTCTTAAGACACATTTCCTTAGATAAAGTTACATGCTAAACGAGTAGGAATTGTATCTATTCATGAAGCTTGAGATAAGCATAACATCCTTTCTTGTGATCCGTATTACTGTGATCAAAAGGATATATTTTGCTTTTCTTAAGTCCTTCATTTCATACTGCTTTATCAACCACACCCATACGCCCGACAATACTTTTTCATTGTCTCCAATGAGCAATATATCATCTACGTACAGTACAAGAAATACCACTACGTTTTCGTCACTCTTTTCAATACACAAGACACATCTGCGCATTGAATAAATCCATATGCCTGGATTCCTCATCAAAATGGATGTTTCATGATCTTGAAGCTTGCTTTAGTCCATCGATGGACACTTTTAAGCTTACTATCACAATGCTCTTAGCCCTTTGCAATGAATCACTATGGTTGCTTCTCATAGATGTTTCCTCAAGACTTCCAATTAGGAAAGATATCTTAACATCTATTTGTTATCCCTCATATTCCATATGAGTAGCAACTGGTAAAAGAGTCCGAATCGACTTAGGCATAGCTACTGGCGAACAGGTAATCTCATAATCGAACCCTTTCTTTCTGAGTATACCTTTTTCGCAACAAGCTTTGCTTCCAAGGTATTCACCTTACCATATGATCCTCTTTTATTTTGTATGACCACTTCCAATGGCTTTTACACCATTTAGTGGTCTTACAAGCTCCCAGATTTAATTTAGAATTCATCAATTCTATTTCAACATCATTGCACTAGCTAAGATATCACATTTCGATCTTGTAGTGCTTCATCGTATCCATGGGTTCAATCCATGTTTACTAGGGACTAAGTCTCACGACTCTCCCAAAATATATATCTTGCAAGTTGTCGAACAACCCTCCCACTACGACAAGGCACTGCACTTAATTGTGTATCAGACGTGATACGCGTTGCAGTTTAACTTGTGGTATATCCTCTTATACAATTAGTACTAATACTTTGTGTTTTCTTCTCACATCCTTTAGGACAACTTATAAATGGGTATGTGATTTATTACATAGTCACTTTCCAAAAATCTAGTGTTTGTGTTAACAATCACCCTTCGATCTTTTAGATTAAATAAATCACCTTCATTTTTATAGCATATCCCCAAACAGACAAACATTCAAATGAATTACTGTTTCTAGGGCTTATCCATAAAATGAATTAAGTAATTCCAAATAATTCATCATCTATCTAATCATTTGCATAAGAGTCTTTCTCTTATTAGGATTAAAAGACGCATTATTAATTACTATTTGTTGCATCCGTGGTATAAACGTGATTATAGCTCCATCCTTCATTACTATGACCATGTCATTTAAATGAAATGGAGTATCCATCTATAAATGCATAGAAACTGAAATAAAATTCTTTTTATGAAAACGTATGTAAAGACAATTTCTCATAATCAAACGTTAATTCATATCGTAAGATAAATAAACAACTCCCACTGCAACAACCACTACTCTCGTAGTTTTACCCATGTACATTATTATTTCATCATAACTTAGTTGCAGGCTTTTAGTGATTCCGGTATCTACACACAACATGTCAGTAAATGCCAACGCTAATCATGCTTCAACAACTAGTAAATGAGATACTAACCTTGTTCACATCTTGATGAAATTGGATTTTCTTCGCCATATGTTTTGTCAGAAGTTCCCCACCATATACAGCCTCTTTGTAATTCAGGTGGAACTTGCTCAAAACATTTAGGCAAACAATGAAGAATAAAATTGACTTAGGTTTCCCCTTCAACTTCTATTCCATGTATTTCCAATTCATTCATCAAATTCAATCATGACCTACCGCCTTTTAACTTACTCAAGTATCCGAAGAGTTACATGAGACCATCATATTTCTATGAATCTCTTATCTCTTCACCAGAGACTTTAATATGCATCATGATAAGTCTTTTGTGAGAACACACATGTATTTCTTAAGCAGTAAAATTAGAATCCAAGATTCTTTTCTAATCATCTAATTTTGGACCAGTAAATATAATTTATTTTGGTCAACCATAAGTGAAATAAAACTATTCAAAATTCAGAGAATCATAAAATATATATACCGATCAAATCTTCGAATTTTATCCTTTTATATTGATTCCCTCGAAACAATATAAAAATAAAATTCACCGACATCTCAAGCACCGTGAGTCTGCAAGCCACGATAGTGTGGATGTTTACAAACCCGAACATTTACAAGAGAAGGTTTTACCCATCAATTTCATTTGTCAACCTAACCTCATGACAAAATAATTAATAGTCGGTTCCTCTTTAGCCATGCAAATAAAAGCAGTGACTCCGATGGGGAGGATACTTTTTATTTGCATATAAGTGTACACCATTATTTGACCCCAAGTCCATTGCGCGAGCTTATGTGCCTTACAGATGGAGAAGTACACACGCGCTCGGATAACTTCCTACAGTCATCAATTATAAGTTTGCACCAGTGAACTACATATAAGCTCATCCGACAGGGAGGAAGGTCTATGCCAACGCGCAAGTTCATATGCATCACATTACAAACATAATTATTTAATGAAGTCTGTTCCAGCAATCTATGAATAAACTCATCCGATGGGGAGGAAGACTCTAATGCCGACGCGCAAGTTTATTCACATTACTAACAAACCAATAATGGAGGCCGCGGGAATTTATTACCAATCCCCTCTCCCACTTAGTTATTTAAGACCGAGGGATTTTACATGCATATAATATTCAAAAATAAAATACGCAATCTAGCATGCTCCTATTACGACAAATAAGACAGTAAATCAAGAGTATCATGCATAGCATATATAATAATAATTAAATAATTAAATCAAATTATAACAGTTATATATTAGCGAATTCGATTGTTCGCCACCAAGCACGAATATGGGCAACGCACACGGGGATCGACCTGCCTGGTCAGGTCGCGGGGTGCGGGGCAGCGCCCCGAAGAAAAATTTATCCGCTGGGTACACCACACAAATTTTCCTTGTCTGGCAACCTGCTCCACCATTCCGGCACCCTGCTCGACATCCACACGCCAACCTGCCCATCCATCGTGTTCTAATGCACACGCAATCCAAATATATAATAATAATTGACAAAAAAAATCAATTATAGGCAATTATATATAAGGAAAGAAAAATAATGGCCAAATATATGTTGACTTGGTCAACACACCAACCAATCAAAAAGGGATGACCTGCACAATTAGTTGGATTTCTTACCCTCAAAGAAATTTCACACACGGATTTACAGTCTTAACCGCCGCCATCCCATCCATGCACTTGCCAGGAACATGAACGCTGTCCGCTGTCGGCATTCTTGCCAACAGCGGATACCGGTCATCACCACCAGTTGCCGGCAAGCCGCTAACAGCCAAGCCACCAGCAATAATCGAGCCAACACAGCGCCCACCAGGTTATCTCCGAAAGCCACCGTGGCTTTACCAACCGTGCCAAGCCTCCGCCGCTGCTCGCCAATGAATAGCCACCGACTAACCGAGCATGTCAACCCTCCGCCACCGCATGCCAAGCCTTGCTGTCGTGTTCGGCCATCAGGCCGCCGCAAACCCGATTGGACAGCAGGTTAACTCGCCCAGTAATACTTAGAGACTCACTCCAAACTGTTGTAGATCAGACCAGAACTCCACTAAAGACTCATCGAAATCCTACAGACCCGGTCAGAAAACTTGCAGGCTCAACCAGAATCTCGCCCATCCTGATCGTCACGACCTGCTCGGAATTCATCGCCAGCCACCAGCGAAATCCCCGACAGACAACATCGTGAGCCTTGGCTTGTACTATAAGCCATTACTTTAATCACTGTCGTTCGCTAGAAATGTCACAATCAGGACTCCTGGATTCGTCTCAGCCCCGGCCACCACGTATTGTCGTCCATAACTTTCTAACAGCTGACGAGCCGTGTGTGCCATTGGCGTCGCATCGTCGCTGGGTTCACCATCAGTAACCCTTTCCATCGTGTGAGAAGAAGTCCCATTGATACAAGGCGAGTGTTTGTCATCATACATAGGTCACACTGCCATCGATGCCCAGTCATGTCAAGACAACCCATCACCCAGGAATAAGCACGCGACCGGGCATCAGCAGCGCGCCGACGAGCGAATTTGTTCATCACCCGCCTGCTTCGTGCCCTTTCATCATCGTATGCCATCAGCACCGCACCGTCGCTAGGTCAGCCATCAGCCTCATCGCGCCGCCAGCGAAACAACCCAGAACCGCCGCTGAGGTATCAACACCCATCGATACCGATCCTGCTGCAAAGTCGTGCAACTCTTGCGCCACTTTCAAACGTAAATAGGCATCACATGCATACAACCAGCATCGTTTTGACTGTCCAACAGCTTTTCGACACATGCCCCAACCATCAGCAGCAACCCTGGTCGCCATGTCATCACTAGACGTGACCAAGTCCCGTTTACAATCATCGTTCATCGGCTGTCCAACACTGTGCGAGGCATGAACCAGCCAGCCTTTCACGCGCCGTCGTGTCATCCAACTCCATCACCAGCCACTCACGTTGTACAGCCGTCCGGGGATTATGTGTGCCATGTACAGATAGGGTGTTCAATAAGAAATCAAATTCTAAAACCCTAACATCAAGTACCCACATAAATCATAGCCTAACGTTTCACACTTCACCATGAAACCGAAGCTCTGATACCAATTGTTGGCGCTTGGATCATTTGATTAATGTGACCCGTTAGGGATCCATGCGTTTCTAATATCAGCGGAAGCAATAAATCATAGAAACGATTACCGTTCACCAGGGTATGTAGAAGATGAAGGATTCTCGCTGGCAGACTGTGCAGTCCTACTAGAATGGCCATAACTTCCTCGTCTGACATTGAAATTGAATGATCTTTGTCTCAGACGATCCTCTCTTCAATGGCTTTCCGTCAGTATATTGATCATTGAATTCTGAGAATTGTACGATTTTATATACATTTCGCAAGGTGGTGGATAGCAACAGCAAACTACCTTCTGATCTTCTGCCATATGTCCCGAGTCCGATCTCGACGTCGTGTGGGCGACGATCTACGTGACCTCCTCAATCTGCTCTCAACCCTCATCACACGTGAATAATAAATTAGATTAGGGTTCCGGATAAGTTGAGGTGACTTATATACATGGGCTACAGCAGGGACCAGGAGGAGAAATTGGGTTGGGCCTCCATTGGGCTTAAGTATCCAAGCTTAGCCCAAAACTTATACTTAAGTCCAATAATAATAATATATTCCACTAAAATATTATTACTGTACTGCCTTTCCAATCCCAAAATTATGTTTTGGGCTCCTTCTTATTATGAGTCCGTTAGTTTCCCCATATTTAAGATATACAATGTCCATTAATTAATTTAAGTTACTGACAACTCAATTAATTAATATCTCATCCAAGAGTAGTACCACTCAACCTCATTATCATGCCGGAATAAATTCCACCTGCAGGGTTTACATGATAATCCTTATGAGCTCCTCAAGGGGACATCATCAACCTATGACGGACACGGATTCCTTCTACAATCAACAGCACACCATAGAGACAGTATTACTTCCCAACTCACCGAGTTTGTTGATTTAATTACATGTAAATCTCACTCATTGATGAATCAAAGAAATACATACTGCCCTACGTGTCGAGGTTATTGTATAGGGATTAAGAGCACGAACTTCCATAATAACTGAGATCAAGTTCTCCTATAAGTCAGTATAAGTCGAACGATCTCAAGCGATCCTTCTCAATACACACAAGTGCACTAATGTGATTCTATAGCCAAGACAAGCTAATACCAAACCACACTACAACCATCCCAATAGAGGTCCCCGTCTATCTCGGTTGTGAGCATCTGTTTATACTTTATAAGGAAACCGATAATATGATCTTCCGCGTGTTTTCGCACAACATATTATCTACAGTATAAAGTAAGTGGACTATTGCATCGTGCATATAAATAAATTATAAGACACAATTATTTGATCATATGATTCTCATTTCAAATTAATTGTTATAACATTGTTTATACAAAAAGCTAGACTTTTAGTATATAATCCAACATCCTCAACACAGACACATGAAACACGTCATGTACTCTAGACAACTTATAGGCAACGCTGCCAACTCTCTCAATGATAGTGAACGGACCAATATATCTTGGACTGAGTTTTCCTTTCCTTCCAAACCGCATTATCCCCTTCATTGGAGATACTTTCAAGAATACCTGATCATCCACTTCAAATTCCAATTCTCTCCTCCGCTTGTCTGCAAAACTCTTCTGCTGATCTTGAGCAACTTTCATCTTCTGACATTTCACGAATCAAGTCTGGACCCAAAAGTTTCCTTTCTCCAACTTCATCCCAATGTACTGGAGATCTACACTTTCTCCCGTACAATGCTTCATATGGAGCCATCCCGATAGTAGACTGATAACTATTGTTGTACGAGAACTCTACCAAAGGCAAAAATTTACTACACTGACCTTGAAAATCCAACACACACGCTCTGAGCATATCCTCCAAGATTTGTATTGTACGCTCTGATTGACCATCTGTATGTGGATGGAATGCTGTGTTAAAAGATAATTGTGTCCCCAACGCCTTATGTAAACTCTTCCATAAAGCATATAAGAATCTCATATCTCTGTCTGACACAATGGTAAGTGGTACTCCATGGAGTCTGACAATCTCTTGTATATATAGCTGGGCATAACGATCCATGGAATACGTAGAGCTAATCGGAAGAAAATGAGCTGACTTAGTCAATCGATCTACGATAACACAAATGGCATCGTGACCTTTCACTGTCTTAGTAGCCTTATAACAAAATCCATCGTAATATTCTCCCACTTCCACTCTGGAATAAATAAAGGCTGCAAAGTTCCTGCTGGTCTCTGATGCGCGTTTTTGACTTGTTGACAAGTCAAACATTGCTCCACATATCGAGCAACATCTCTCTTCATCCCTGGCCACCAATAATGTGACTTCAAATCTCTATACATCTTAGTAGCTCCTGGATGTACAGAGTACAGTGTTGAATGAGCGTCCGTCATCACTTCTTTCTGAATGTCATCCACTTCAGGTAGACATAATCGACCTCCATAACGAATCACACCATCATCTCCTAATTGAAAGTCAGAAGACTTTTCAGAGCTGATATCATTCTTTATCTTGTCAAACAACTTATTCTCCTATTGGCCCTGTCGAATCTTATCCATCAAAGTTGGTCAAAGTGTCAGAGCTGCCATCCATGCTTCCAATGATCCTTCCTGAATGATCTCCACACCAATCCTTTGCAAATCAAGCAACTCTGGTTTCTGATTTATGGTCATAGTAGCTACACTCTGTATTGCCTTTCGGCTCAATGCATCAGCAACCACATTGGCTTTTCCCGGATGATAATTGATAAAACAATCGTAATCCTTCACCAATTCCAACCATCTTCTTTGCCTCATATTCAACTCTTTCTGAGTGAAAAATTACTTCAAACTCTTATGATCAGTATAGATTTCACAACGTTCCCCATACAGATAATGCCTCCAAATTTTGAGTGCAAACACCACTCGGGTAACTCTAAATCATGAGTTGGGTAATTCTTCTCATTCTCCCTTAACTGTCTGGATGCATACGCTATCACTTTCCCATTTTGCATCAATACACACCCAAGACCATTATTTAAAGCATCACTGTAAACCTTGAAGTTTCCAGTCTCCGTAGGAATAGTTAAGATATGTGATGATGTCAATCGTCTCTTCAATTCTTGGAAACTTTGTTCACATGCCTCCGTCCATGTGAACTTCACATTCTTCCTGGTCAACTGTGTTAATGGTGAAGCAATCTTAGGAAATCCTTCAACAAGCCTTCGATAATATCACGCTAATCCAAGAAAGCTACGAACCTCAGTGGGATTTGAGGGTTGTGGCCATCATGGATTGCTTTTACTTTACCTAGATCCACTGAAATTCCTTCTTCCGATACCACGTGTCCCAAGAAAACAACTCGGTCTAACAAAAACTCACACTTCTTGAACTTCGCATACAACTGCCTCTCCTTCAGAATCTCTAGCACATTTTTCAAGTGTAGAGCATGATCCTTCTTATTCTTAGAGTAAATCAGAATATCATTGATAAACATAATCACAAATTTATCGAGAAATTCCTGAAATACTCTATTAATCAAATCCATAAATGCTGCGGAGCATTTGTTAATCCAAACGGCATCACAAAAAACTCATAGTGCCCGTACCTTGTACCGAATGCAGTCTTTGGAATATCCTCCTTCTTTATTTTCAGCTGATGATACCCTTACCACAAATCAATCTTCGAAAAGAAAGCTGCACCCTGTAGCTGATCAAACAGATCATCAATGCGAGGTAATGGGTATTTATTCTTCACCATAACTTTGTTGAGATCCCGATAATCGATGCACATCCTCAATGTGCCATCCTTCTTTCGAACAAATAGAACTGGTGCTCCCCAATGTGAGAAACTAGGTTGGATGAATCCTTTATCTAGCAATTCTTGTAATTGTATCTTCAATTCTTTCAGTTCAGCTGGTGCCATCCTGTATAGTGCTTTAGATATAGGAGCCGTTCCTGGTTGTAGCTCAATAAAAAACTCTATTTCCCGGTCTGGTGGTAAATCTGGAAGATCATCTGGAAATACCTCTAGGTATTTCCGAACTACTTGTACATCACCGAGAATTGGACATTGCTGCCCCTCAACATTCATTACATTCACTAGATACCCCTCACAACCGCTTTCCAACAACCGCTGTGCATTTGCTGCTGATATAACAGGACATCTAAAATTTTTCTTGATCCCAACAAAATTGAATGGTTCTCCACCCAATGGCTGAAAAGTGATACTCTTTTTCTGACAATCTATTGTAGCACCGTACTTTGACAGCCAATCCATACCCAATATGATATCATAATCATTAATACTTAACACAATTAAATTAGTAAGGAGTTGTCTTCCTTCAATAGGAATAACAATCTCGCAGAAGTTGATTAGTTTGCTTTGACTCACCAGAAGGTATCATCACCTCATAATCAGCTTCTATCAACTTAAATGTTCCATCCAGCTTCCTCCACACTCGGTGGATACAAATGAATGTGTTGCTCCAGAATCAAATAACACATATGTAGAAGTGCAAAAAATAGAGAACTTACCCGTGACAACTGAGGGATTCGCATCTGCCTCCTCTCACGTCAAAGTATACACCCTAGTCGGAGCTCTTCCTTGCTGTGTCTGCTTCCCTTTCTTAAGACAAGTAGTAGTCACATGTCCTTTCTCCCCACATGTGTAACACGTTCTTGGAGGAATTTGACATTTCCCACCATGTGATCTAAGACAATTAGGACATATAGATAGTGGCTACGCCGGTGGCACCTTACCCTGATCGAATTTGGGACACTTGATGGGTTCTACTAGTCTCTGTCCTTGCTCCACTCGAACATTAGGTTTCGGCCTCTTATCAACTCTCCCAAACTGCTGCACTGGTTTCTACTAAAAATGAAGTCTGTTAGCCTGCGCTTGTGTGATCCTCATCTCCGCTTGCTCAGCAATTTGGGCCCTTTCTTCAACTTGTGAGTATGTTGCTCCATGCAGTCCCGCCATACTCACATCTCTGTAAAGTTCAGGCTTTAAGCCTTCCACAAATCTCTCCACTTTCAGTGCCTCCGTACTCACCATATGTTTAGCAAACCTCGACAACTGCTCAAATTTTTGAAGGTAATCTGTAACTGACATGCTACCCTGCCTCAACTGTATGAACTCATTCATCTTCATGGCTCTCACTAGTGCCGTAAAGTACTTGTTTCTGAAAAGCTCCTTAAACTTTTCCCATGTTATAGTCGTGACGTCCTCAATACTTTTAATGGTATCCCACCAGTGGCCTGCGCTTCCTCGTAACATGAAAGAAGCACACAATACTCTATCCCCATCTGGAATTCTACTATATTGAAATATATTTTCCACCGTACGTAACCAATCCTCTGTATCTGTGAGGTCTTTGCTGAATCTGCTGTTGTATCTGTTGGGACTGGCGCTCTACCAGTTCCATCAGTCGAGTAATCACCGCATCACGATTATTTCCTTCAGTAGGTGCTGCTTCCTCAGCATTCCTATCCCCTTCAGAACTTTCACTTGTAGCCCTTACCATTTTGTCTACTAACTACGCTTCCTACACCACATGGCCAATATAATTTATAAGACACATAACAACACAGAATAAAAATAGCACTTACACCCAAGGTTGCGCTCCCAAGGAATGAGCTCATGTACATAGACAGTCTGCAGGACCCAAACCGTGCTCTGATACCACTCTACCACGACCCACCTTATATAACTTATAATTCAAATACTATTTAACATAAACATCATCATTATAAAAACATGCATATAATTTTTTTCACATAATATGTTTATAACCAACACCATCACACAAGTTCAACATACGTAACTGGTTTATGACACCACTTTAAACCAGACAAACCCGTGACAATACTTATTATATTACATAACAAAATATCAGCGGAAATAAAATAAACACACGGCCTAGCCCAACAGGTCGTCATCTATGTATATCTGCTCAAAACCCTGTAGGAGCTCCACAGCTTGCACAGTCACATCACAAACTCAATCATCAATAGGCTCACCTACAATGCATAACTAGTGACACAAAAATCTTAGTAAGTAGAAATCATGCATGTTAGTGCATGAAAATGCATTTAGTTCTCTATCGCCTATTTCCTAATCTTTCTAGTTGATCTCTTTTATTTTGAAAACAGTTCACGTGGCGGGATCCCACGACACACTTATGATATGCACCCCAAATGAGCTCAATAGACACACTTAGTGTCGGATCAATTCCGATCCTTGAACATAATACCGAGAATGATTTTTTCTGAACCCTGGCAGAGTGTTGGGGATGATTTTTCCAAACCCCAAATAAAGTGTCGGGAACGATTTTTCCGAACCCTAACAGAGATGTATATATAGTGGCCGCACACACCATTAGTATCTTATTAATTTTGAGGAAAACACTTTTCATGTTTATGCATGCTATGCACCCAGAACAATTAAATGCGCATCATAAATCATTTATAATATCAATATCAACATTTAATAACAATAAAGCAACAATTTAATTTCAATTCAAACTGATCCACTTTTGGAATAACAACTTCACCTCGGATCCCACAGATCCTTATAACCAATATCTTCTCAAACCATATAAATATATTTTCAATAGTTTCCAATCACACAGATCTATATATAGGACAATGATATTATTTCAAATCACATAGATCCACAACTTGTATCGCAAAAGTATAACAAATAATTTACAAAAAATATTATTGAATATGAACCCTACTTTCTCCAAATCACATAAATCCACTTGCATAACAAATTAATCTCAAATAAATCATATTGTAATTAAACTAATTACAAATAATCCATAATATAATTATCACTTATTAATCATAAATAATTCACAAACAACATGTTTATGCATTGTAGTTGGACTTCTACTTACCTGGATTCTGACAGTAATGATAATACTATAAACTTTGTGAAGAATGATGACTATCTATCTCCCGTCCGCAACGCTCCTCTTCCTCGTCCCTCTTCCTTTCTTCCTCTCTTTCTCCTTTCCCTCTCTCTATTTTTTTTCGCTCACAGTTTCTCTGATGGTGTTTATTATCAATTGCCAAAGACAATTTATATAGGTAGATGGGCTTTGGGTGTTAGTCATCTACTCTACGACTTTCACCGCCATATCCTACTTACTATATTTAGTATTTACTATTTGTAGTAAGTAATTTTTATTATTATTATTATTATTATTATTATACTTACTATTAATAGTAAGTACTATATTATTATTATTCATTACAAATATACGTGCAATACTTAATAGCTAAGATATAATACATACGTGTATATTTTTCTACCCACTATTATTCTTACGAGAACACGTGTGATACTTAATAATTAAGAAATAATATATTTATTCACATAAAATAATTTACTCATATATCCGAATTAATGAACATAAATATTTATGTACACATATATTCACATATTATCACCATTTTATCAAGGATGTCTCAATTAAAATGTAAAGATAAATAAAATGTAAAATCAATTGTCACATAATTACCACACTATTATCGCATAATTGCCACATAATTATCACATAATTATAAAATGCACATAACACAAATTAAATTATATTGACACATGAGTAGTTAGAAGCTCGGGTATCACAGATGAGTTTTATTTGCGAATCATTGGTACAAATCAATAATTGATGATTGTAGGAAATTATTAGAGCGCGTGTGAACTTCTTCAACTGTAAGGCTCACAAGCTTGGGTAACATACTTAGTATCAAATAATGGTATATACTTAGATGCAATTAATATGTATCCTCCCCAACGGAGCCACTGCTATTAAATTACATGGCCAAAGGACAACCGACTATTAATCATTGAGTCATAAAGTTAATTATGAAGAATGGAATTAATGTATAAAACCTTCTCTTGCGAATGTTAGAGTTTGTATACGTCCACACTAACTTGGCATGCAAATTCACGGTGCTTGAGATGTCGGTGAATTTATTTTATATTGTTTATTGAGGGAATCAATACAAAGTTTAAATTCGAAGGGTTTGATCGTTATATTTATTTACTTGTTTCTCTAAATTTTTGAATGGTTTATTTCACTTATTGTTAACTAAAAGAAAACATATTTACTGGTCCAAAATAAATGATTGATAAGAATCTTGGTTTTAATTTTTACTGCTTAGGAAAATAAAAAAGTGTTCTCACTAAGGATGCCCTCTAGTGCTTATTAAAATCTCTAGTGAAGAGGTTAGAGGTTCATAGAAATATGATGATCTCATGCGACTCTTCTAATACTTGAGAAAGGTAAAAAGGCAAGAGGTCATGGTTAAACTTGATGAATTTATTGAATATACTTGGAGTAGAAATTGAAGAGAAACCTAGGTCAATTTAGTCTCCAAAATTTGCCAAGTTGTTTTGAGCAAGTTTCACCTGAAATATAAAAGGTCGTATATGGTGGATAACTTTTGACAAAACATGTGGCGAAAGAAAACCAATTTCATCAAGATGTGAACAAGGTTAGTATCTTATTCACTAGTTGTTGAAGCATGATTAGTGATGGCGTTTACTGACACATTGTGTGTAGATACCAGAATCACTAAATGTTTATAACCAAGTGATGATGAGATTACTGTATACATGGGTAAAGTTACGAAATTAATGAAGGTTGCAGTGGGAGTTATTTATCTATCTTATGATAGAAATAAACGTTTGATTTTGAGAAAGTGTCTTTATGTACGTTTTCATAAAAAGAATTTCATTTCAGTTTCTATGCATTTACGGATGGATACTCTATTACAGTTAAATGACATGGTCGTTATAATGTACGATGGAGCTATAATATGTTTTGGTACATTAGTGAACAATTTGTATACTCTTAAATCATGTTTATCCCATGTATGCAACAAATAGTAATTAATAATGCATCTTCTAATTTTAGTAAGAGAAAGAAATCTTCAGAAATGAACAAAACATATCTTTGACATCTAAGACTAGATCATTTTACCTAAGTACGATTTGAAAGTTGATAGTTGGTGGACCGTTAGGTTTTTGGAAGTGAAAACTATCGAACTTGTGACTTTTACTTGGAAGTAAATATGACAAGTTTGAATTCCAAGTATCATAACGGGATTGAATTCCAAGTTGACTACACCAGACAAACCCCAGCTGAATGGTGTGGCGGAAAGAAGGAATAAGACTTTCATGGTAATGGTTAGATAGATGATGTATTATTTGAAATCACTAAATTCATTTAATAGGTAAGCCCTAAAAACAACATGTCGAATTGATGTTTGTGGGATATTCTAAAAATAATGAAGGGTGGTTTATTTAATAGTCTTAAAAGATCAGAATGTGATTGTTAACACGAACACTAGATTTTTGGATAAGGACTATGTAATAAATCACAAACCTATGAATAAAATGTTTTAAAAGACGTGAGAAGGGAAACACAAATTTTAGTACCAATTTTACAAGAGGATATACCATAAGTAAAACTGCATCACATGTCACATCTGATACACAATTGCATGTAATGCCTTATCGTATTGGGAGGGTTGATCTACAATTGAATAGATTTATGTTTTGGAAGAGTCGTGAGACTTGGTCCCTAGTAAACATGAAATCGTCCCATGGTATAATGACGAAGCACTACAAGATAAAAATGTGATATCTTAACAAGTTGCAATGAGATTCTAAATTAAACCTGGGAGCTTGTAGGACCACTAAATGGTGTAAAGCTGTTGGAAGTGGTCATATAAAATAAAAGAGAATCATACGGTAGGTGAAAACCTTGGAAGCAAAGCTTGTTTTGAAAAGGTATACTCAGAAAGAAAGGGTTCGATTATGAGGAAACCTGTTCGTCGATAGCTATGCCTATGTAGGTCTGCACTCTTTTATCTGTTGCTGCTCATTTTGATTATGAGGTACATCAAATAGATGTCAAGATGGCATTCCTGATTGGAAGTCTTGAGAAAACATCTATGTGAAGCAACCAGAATGATTCACTGGAAAGGGCTAAGAACATTTTGAGTGTAAGCTTAAAAGTGTCCATCGATGGACTAAAGAAAGCTTCAAGATCATGTAACATCCATTTTGATAACGAAATCTAGTCATATGGATTTAATCAATGCTTGGATGGGTCTTGTGTATTGAAAAGTGTAACAAAAATGTGGTGGTATTTCTTGTACTATACATAGGTAGTATCTTGATTACTGGGAACAATGAAAGAGTATTGTCAGGCGTATGAGTATGGTTGATAAAACAGTATGAAATGAAGGACTTAAGAAAAGCAAAATATATCTTTGCAATAGGGGTGATAAGGATCACAAAAAAGGATGTTGTTCTTATCTTAAGTTTCGTATAAATGATACAATCCTTACTTGTTTTAGCATGTGACTTTATCTAAGGATTTGTATCTTTAGACACAAGATGAGATAAAATAGATAAAGGCGGTTCCCTATACTTCGGCAATAAGGAAGCTTAATCTATGAAATTTTATGCACGAGATTGGATATCTATTTTTGCTTATGGCATAGACAGCGAGTATCAAAGTAATCCAGAACAAGAATGTTGAACCGCGGTAAGACGTATTTGAAGTGCCTGAGAAGGACTTAAAATTATATATAGGCTTACCGAAAAGATTCATTACTTCTTGACGGTTACTTAGATTTGGATTTTCAAATCATAGGGATAGGAGTAAATCCACCTCAAGGTTATGTGTTTAAATTGGGAAGTAGATCCATAGTATGGAGAAGTATTATGTAGAAATATATTTCGGATTCCACCATGGAAAAATGATAATATTGGAGCCTTGTGGCAACCAATATATCTGAATGGCTTTAGAAACTTTGTAATGGATTAGATGTGATTCTGAGTTTGCCCAAGGTTATCATAATTTATTGTGATAATAATGGTGCAATTGCAAACTTGAAGGAATCACGAGCCCATAAGGCAATTAAACACATTTAGAGCGAGTACTACCTGATCGAGAAATCGTATGATGAGGGAAAGGTTGTTGTTACCTAGATTGCATCAGATGATCTCCTAGTAAATCCTTTTATAAAGACCTTAAGGCGAAAGCTTTTGATGGTCAAGTAGTAGGAGTGGGAATCAGATGTATGGCAGCAGATATGGCAGCATAGTCTTTTAGTATAAGTGGGAGATTTTTGGATTGTATACTAAATGTCAACCTTTTTGCATGAACAATATTTTGACAATATTTGAAATGAGAATTATGTGATCAAATGTTTGCAATAATGTTATTGCAAAATTCCATTTACTTTATACAGTAGATAATGTGGTGTGCGGCTTCACACGGAAGATCGTATTATCGGCTCTTTATAAAACATAAATATGTGATCACAACCGAGATTGACAGGGACTATCTATCGGTATGGTTGTAGTGTGATTTGGCATTAGTCTGTCTTGACTATAAAATTGCACTAGTGCACTTTGTGTGTATTAAGCAGGACCGCGTTGAGATCGTTCGGTTTATACTGACTATATAATAGAACTTGATCTCTATTATTATGGATGTTCGTACTCTTAATCCCTATATAATAACCTCGACACGTAAGCCAATATTTATTTCTTTGATTTATCAATGGGTGAGATTTAAATATTAAATCAATATGCTCGGTGAGTTGGGAGATGGTGCTGCCTCTATTGTGTGCAGTTGATTGTAGAAGGAATTTGTGTCCTAATGGAATTGGTTGATGATGTCCCCTAGAGGAGCTCATAATGATTATCATGTAAACCCTGTAGGTGGATTTATTCTGCCATGATAATAAGGTTGAGTGGCACTACTCTCGGTAAATATATTAATTAATGGAGTAGTCAGTAACTTAATTAATTAACGGGCATTGAATCTTAAACACGAGGAGATTAACAGGCTCATAATAAGAAGGAGCTCATAACGTAATTTGGGATTAGAGTGGCAGTGCAATAATATTTCTTTAGTGGACTGATTTATTATTATTGGACTTAAGTATAAATTTTCTGCTAAACTTGGATGCTTAAGCTCAATGGGAGGTCCAATCCTAATTTCTTCTCCTGGTCCTTGTTGTAGCATCCAATCTCAGCTGTCTGGATTAATGCTATTACTCACCTAAACACGTGTGAAAAAGAGATTGACTGCAGACTGAGATCGTCTTGTAGATCGTTGCCTACACAACGTCAAGACGTGGCTTAGGAATACAATAGAAGATCGGAAGGTCATTTTTTCTTACTGTTCAATCTCTAAATCAACCCTGGTGAAAGATAATACGATTCTACTCTTATACTTCCACTGTTGTAGAATTACAAGGAACCTAACGGTTCACGTTAACCAAAAGATCCAAAAGTCAACACTATATGCAGATGCCTGTGATTATTGGTGGGTAGCGGTTCTAACTAAATCCACATCGAAAGGAGAGGTGCTATGTAGATACTATAGTGGACTCTTTGCGGAGAATGAGACAAAGAGATGACACATCAATGAAAATGAGTTCTTTGCGGTTCGGAAGGCGTTCAAAAAATGGCCGCTATTTCTTCTCACGAAGAAATTTCTCCTTAAAATTGATAACACAAGTGTCAAAGCCTTTTTGAAAAATAAAATTGCATCTACACCAGAAAAGGCTAGATTATTAAGATGGCCAGCTGAATGTCAATATTATGATTTTAATATTGTCATTAAATCTGTTGAAAATGTTTTGGTAAATTTCCTGACAAGAGATGGAGGGAGGTGAGATAGACACCATCCTGATTGCTTCAAGGCACCTGATGGACAACCTTGAGTTGCTCAAAACGGAATTCGAGAATCTGGTGCTCAATGCTGGGCTAGCTGAAAAAATACAAGTGATTGATCAGACCAAAGTGTCCAATCACATACGAAGCTGTATTTGCAATAATGCGGGTCTATTCGAGAAAATACAAGAGCCACTTCTCCGGGCTGTTGATAGCAATCAACAAAAGGAGAGCAGTAGAGAACGAGAATCTAAATCTAGAGCAAGGGATTCAAGTACCCTTAGCATGAGTCCTGGATTTGAACTTCCAAAGGAAGATCTGGTCCAAGGAAAAATCTAGGCTCTAGAGTCACATCTAGAGTCGTCGAGTCAACCCAGCACCTCTGGGGTTAAAGAGGAAGAGGTCAGTCTTAGGGCTATGACGAGCACCGCTAAGGCTGGTATTAACATATCTTATTTTTCTCATTGGCAGGAATACCAAGCTAGTTGGAAAAAATTAAATATAAGACAAGGAATCTGTCCGGAGAAATGCCGAATAGATGTATCAGGAGAATTCTCCCAAGTTTTGATGAGAGAAGGCTCAAGTCCGAACGATGTAAAATAGTGGTATGATTTTGGGGCTTTAGCTTTAATATATACTATTGTACCAAGCTTCCCAGAACTTTCAAAACTGCCAGACTGGCTAGGAAAAACAGTTGTGAAGGCATGGGAGAACAACATTACTCTATCCAGAGGAGATGTATTGGATCTTTATTTCACTTGTGCAGCTCCAGAACCAGCTGGGAAAGACAATCACGAGGCCTTTCATTTTATCAAGCTAAGAAGATCCCATGTCGCAGCATCAAACAGAATCAAGGAGTCTTTGGAAAGGAACCAGTCTTTGTTTCTACCTATTCTGAGGATCAAATCTCTACACGAAGAGTGAGGGGTTTGTATGCCTACATTCAAGCAATGGACCAGGTAAAGTTCCCATTCAAGTTCGAACACAAGTCTATGAATGGGTCTTTTCTGTTAAACACCTTAACAGGAAAGAAAACAATATTTGCTGAAAAGGCTTTCGAAGACAAACGAGAGCTTCTTTGGAAAAACAAGATACCAGTGAGTAAATCAGAAATACTGTAACATAGCCCACTTTGGGCAATAGATGAACAAAATATGCACAAGCTGCTCTACCCAGACAGAACCAGAGTTTAGAAAAGGACTAAGGTTAGGCATAGGAAGAATAAGAATTGTTGCACCTCCACCAGCAAAGGATACACGTGGAAAGAAGAGGGTAAAACCTCTTCAAAATACCAAAGAGCCAGGTGACCCTTCAGACACCCCTGGGACAAGTGACTCTACAAGGAGGGCAAGAGTCAAGGGACCTTTCAAAAGGTCAAAAGGATAAGGGTCATGTGACCCTTCGAAAGAGGCAAAAGACAAGTGCAGGATAGCTGCTAACAATAATGGATGGAATGACTAAGCAGTGACATCAGCACAATGACGTATGCAGTGACATCAGCAAGAGCAAAGAGGTTTTGAAATTTGGATTTCACATCCGAAAGCCTCTATAAATAGCAGAGCTGAGAAAGTAGAAGGCATCGACCATCACCCTCTATTTTCTTTCATTTTAATAAACATTGTAGTTCCCTTTTCTTTTCTTGTATGTGTGTTTCTGTTTCAGCTACCATGGGTAGCTAGAGGAGTCTTCTCCTCTTGTTTAAGTAGTATGAGTGCGTAATAAATATTTTTATTCCATAAATAAATAATCTTGGGCTACTGCCCGCATATAACCTTCTATTTCTTCTGCAACTTTAATCTCCATACATTCCGACAAAAAATAGTAGCAGCATCCTGTACACCCTGGTGTAGGAAACGAACCAGGATTGTGCTCAGATTCACTGAAGGAATGGGATCGAACCATCACAATGAGGGATGCGTGGTTGAATGTGAAGAGTAGGTGTAAAACCTCCTGAATACCCGACGGATTGACGGTCGAAGAAGGTACTATTACTATTTCAAATTGGTTAAATACGTAATTAATGTTGTCTATTTAACGGAAACATGCTGGGTCTGATATGGTCATAATGAACTATTTCTATTTTGAAGGAATTATGGGTGAAAATCAGAGTTAAAATGAAGTATTACTTAAAATTGGGCATAAAATTGAGAAAATCTGGTAATAGCAGAAATTGGATTAGTTTTAGTAAAACAAAAGTTTTCTTAGTCAAGTTAAATATTGACTTAGTAAAAATAGGACTAAATCTGGACCATTTATGAACATATAGGACTAGAAATGGACTAGCTTAAACATAAAGGACTAATAGTGAGAAAAGATGAATAGATAAAGGACTAAAAATGGAAATTCGATAATTAAAGGACTAAACTCGAAAAATGCTACATTTAGAGGACTTAAAATGATATTAACTCCTAACTATACTAACAGATCTGCTTGCTTCTGCGGTCTCCTCTACCACTTCAATTCTCTTGCCCTCATACTTCTCTTCCTTAGCAGCAGGCTTCATCTCTTCTTCAATAGTGGTCTTCTTAGTGCGATTCACCATTTCAGCAGTGACCTTCCTTCTATGTTCATCCCTGGCATCACCTAGTGCAAGTAACTTCTCAAGATAGTCAATACATGCATCGTTAGATAAACTCTCAAACTTTGCATCAGACAAGGTGAAGTTCTCCACTACTTCCACAACATTACATTGCAGCTGACTGCAAGCAACTTCATCTCTTTGTTCAAAAAGAAGACAATTTCCTTGTCATTGGCCCTCAGCCTCAACTCTCCTTTGAACACATCAACCAGAGCTCTTCCAGTAGCAAGGAATGGACGCCCTAAGATAAGAGGTGTGCCATCCTTGTCATCCTCCATATCAAGTACTAGAAAGTCCATAGGAAAAGTCAAGTTCGACACTTTCACCAGCACATCTTCAATAACTCCTTCAGGGTATGTCAATGACCGATCTGCTAACTGTAAAACAATAGATGTGGGTTTTAACTCCCCCAAACTAAGCTTTTCGAACACTGATAAAGACATCAAATTTTATACTAGCTCCTAAGTCACGCAGTGCTCTCTTAGATGATCCTTTTCCAATTTCACAGGGAATGATGAAGCTCCCTGGATCCTTCAACTTTTTTGGTAGCTTCTTCTGAATAATGAAGCTATAATTCTCAGTCAGATTCACTGTCTCCACATTGTTCAACTATCTCTTCCTCGAGATGAGTTCTTTGATGAACCTTGCGTAATATGGCATTTCTTCCAATGCATCTGAGAAAGGAATAGTGACTTGGACATCCCTCATAACATCAGCGAACTTTCTGAACTTTTCATCTAAGCTTTTTGTCAAGAATCTCTAAGGGAAAGGAATTGGTGCCTTTATTTTCGAAAGTCCCAAACTGTCTTTTTCGAATACAACTTCCGCTTCTTTTAGTTTCTTAGCTCTCTGCCACTTTTTATTAACAACTTCTTGATCAGATTGACTCTATACAGAATTCAGAAGTGCTAGAAAATTCGGAGGGCTGCTCGGCGGCTGGCTCGACCCGAGCTGATGGAGAACAGTGCCGAACAAGGGTTGAGCAAAACTAGAATCATCGTCTGAACCTGACTGGACCCCACTCGGCACCCTGGGGAACCAGCTCGGCTCGAGCTAGCTGTCGAGCGGTCCTGCTCCGTCCTTGTTTCGTCCTGCTTCAGTTTTGTTACGTCCTGCATCAGTTCTGGACCTTTATACTGCTTCCCGAATCTTAAAGTGATCGCATGGCATTCCTTCGGGTTGATTTCTGTATCTGACGGAAACTTCCCATTCTGAATCTGCTGCTGCTGCTGATTTACCATAGTTGAGATATGACCCATAGAATACGTGAGACTCTGCAACTGCTTGTTCACTTCCTTATTCTGTTTTGTCATATTGGAGTCCATTAGTACTATGCAGTTATTGATCTTGTTGATGTCAACATCATTCTTCTGCATATATTTTGCCAACACATCATCAATACTGGACTTACCTTCTTCAGTCATGGCACCATGATCAAAATTAAGAGGGTATTGAACTACATTATTCGGAGTTGAATAAGAAAAGTTCTCATGCCTCTTCTAATTTTGCCAATTTCCTCCTTGATTACTAGGACCTCCCCCTTGGTTATTCGTTTGGTTGGAATTCCCTTGAGGGTACCTATTTCCTTGCTAATTTTGAGGTGCTCTCGAACCTTGAAGACTCTGCCCCATAGCCCAATTAGCATCCTCAACTTCTTGAAGATTCATCACCATTTCATCACTTGCAGGCCCTCGGTTGCCTCTCCCATTATTACCTGATATCAGAGTAACCAGATGTTTATTCATCTGTTCCAATTGAGAGATAATCTTATCATTTCTATCGATTTCAGAAAAGTTCTCTTCAATCTTAGAAACTTTTCCCAGTACATAAGTTCCCCGAATCCTTTCAGATGGCCAATCCCTAGAGTTCATAGAAATATCATCAGACAAATTTTCTAGGACATTGGATATTTTGCCAAAAATTGTTCCTCTAGAAGAAGCATCAACCAACACTCTTGCTTCATTGTCAAGGCTATTATAAAAACACTGATGAGTTGAGACTTTTTAAATCCCTGATGTGGGCATCTCCTCAACGCATCAGTAAACCTTTCCCTAGGCCTCTCTAAACGACTTATCTCTCCGCTGCTTGAATTGATTGATCTCTTGTTTCAGTGCAAGAACCTTACCCGGTGGCATAAATCGATCCACAAACAACTGCTGCAACTGAGTCCAGTTAGAACAACTGTCTCCCTTCAATTTATCATACCATTCCCTTTCCTTATCAACCAATGAAAATGGAAAAAGCCTCATTTTCCATCTATTATTAGTAGCATCAGCAGCTTTCACTGTATCCATATAGCTTTTGAAAGGCTTAAGATGTTCGTAGGGCTCATAAAAAACGACTCTGGCTAAGGGGTTTTTCTCCACCATATTAATCAGGGTTGGCCTTATGTCGTTCGCTTCATCAGCTTGAACGGCCCCAACTACGCCTGATCCTCCTACATTGGTGAACTTGAATGTCTCTCGGATGACGATGTCATCCTCATGGGTTCTATCTCCCATAACTGCTGATTCTGATTCTGATTCTGATTCTGATTCAGTCTCTTTTGGGATAACCTAATCTTCTATCTGCTTTTTTTCCTCCCCTACAACTGCTTTAGGATCCGGTGTCTCTATTTTCTTCTTCGGAGGTGGTACCTTCACATCTTTAGGAGGTGCTTTGAGATTCTTTGTTTCTTCTCTCTTTTCCTTGCAGAATCTTCTATCTCCGAATCAAATTCAAGATCTTTCAATCTTGTCTTTGATCTAGTAAGTATGCAACTCCAAGAAAAATTCAAGCTAAAGACAATTAAATCTCAATTGAAATATTCTAATTAAATTGGTAATAAAAGAAAAATAAACAACTAAAATTATCCCCGGCACAACGGCTCCATAAACTTGATAGGTGTTTTCTGCACACTCCAATTTAATCCTCAAATATAAGGATATCAATTGTAACGACAAGTACCCAAGTTAAATTATCGATTCCACTGAAACAGTTAATTATTTATTTATTCTAAATTACTATTTAAGAAGAATTTGGTAACCAATTTCCAAGGGTTTTTGAATTAATAATCTAATTAACGAAATAATAAATTACTGAATAAATAAAGCAAAGGAAAAATAAACAAGTTTTAATCAAGGGATAAATGACAGTTCTAAGGTATCAGGTATAGACCAATTAATTCGGGTTACTAGACCTTCAACTGTTCATTCATACAGTTTCAATGAAAATACACCACATAACCCCGTTAACCCACTGAATATGATCTGATTCTAAGCTAACAGTATATTCTGGTTTAAATCCTAAGGTGTGCAAATATTACCAAGCCTTATTCCTAGATACTAATCAAAGCAAACAACAATACCTCTGAATGGTAAGTTCGACTAACAAGATATTCTCTGGAATTACTACAAGGTTCTATTCACTTCCTACTTGAATGTCTAATTGCATTGTTCCACTAAATAATTCAAGTATTTGATTTACCAATTCATGGAATTAAAGTGTTTATAGCGGAACTACTTCAATCCCTAACAGATAGACAATATCAATCATGAACGCACACAAGCTAACACAATAAATCAAGCATTATTGCGGATGTCATGAATATATTATGAAGACGTTACGAAGTAGAAAGGCAGGTCTTAGTAAAATAAGTAAAATCCAAATCTCAACTGCATAAAATCCCAATCTTTGGTCTAGGTTCCCAAATCAATCCAATCTAACCATAAACCCTAGAGCTGTTTAAGAAAATTAGCCCATGAGGTTACAAACAACACTCATGGCTATGCAATTCATATTAAAAATCAAGATAAAAGGATGGGAAAGATAAGAAACACGAAACCCTAGCGTAAGTGTAAGTCTGCATTCCTTCTCCGTCTCTCCAATCGTCTGATCTCCCTAAATTAGCACTTGGAACCACTGAAGATGGATGGATGATGAAAAATTAGATGTGAATCTGATATGTAGTGTTTTTGGTGTGAGATATTGATGGATTGTGGATGGGCTCTCTCCAATTTGTGTATTGATCTCCCTTTTTTATCTTGAACTGATGTAGGGCTTTTTGGAGACGATTTTTGAGCCAAAACATGATTTGAAGGGTGTAAATATAGTTCTGTATCGAACAGGCCGCGATTGGGCTCGAAATTAGGCCGCTCGGCACTCACCTCAAGACGAGCTGCCTATGGGCATGCCGAGTTAGTGCCGAGCCATATACAGATGAAAAGTTGACATCGAGAGGGTTCTGTAGGACTTCAGCTCGGCCAAAAATTCGACCACGGTGGGTCCAGCTAGAGCCGAGCTGCTTCCCGAGCTATAGAGACTGCACTGCACGACCTCACCGTTTCGAGCATAACTTCCTCATACGGACTCTGATTTGAGTAATTTTTAAGCCAAAACGATCATCTCTTACATGGCTTTCCAATCATATATCAAATGATCAATTTAAACGTCTAAAAAATTACAGAAATATTATGCAATGTGTACGTGTGTTTTTCAGCATTCCTTCACTCTTTCACTCTTCATTCCAACTTTGAACTTTTGATCATGTTTTACCCTTCAAAACTCAACAAAACACCTTAGTAGTATCTTAATTATGAAAGATATGAAAAACATGTCATTCTACTCAAAATCATGGCCACATTCTATCAAACACATTGTAGTGTGCAAACATAAAATGCGTAAAATTCCACTCTCAACACCCCAAGATCACATAAGCTCATCGTGCTGGCCCCTTTTCAGTCTCACATAGAATAGTGAAGTTTCCCGAATCCTTTAACTTAGCTGGCAACTTCTTCTGTATGATTGAGCTACAGTTCTCAGACAAATTCAGCGTTTCAATCCCATTCAAGCTTTTCTTCTTCAAAAGTATGTCTTTCAAAAAACTGGCATAGTATGGCAACTCTTAGATTGCTTCAGAGAAAAGAATGCTCAAGCTTATCTTGTTTATAATATCTGACAACTTCTTGAACTTTTCTTTCAATCCATTTGATGAGAGTGAAAATAAGCGTGTTTTAGTATCCAATTTAACATCTTATTATGAGAATTGTTGTCATACATTAGCACAAGTATCTTATGTTCAATATATTTGAGAAAAAGGTGCACTTGAGGTGTTTTATTATGTTTTAAGTGGAAAAATGGATCAAGAGTGCAAAGTTGGAGAAAAGGTGCAATTTGTGCAATGAGGCTGAAAAACACACGTCCAACTTGTGTAATTTTTCTGTGTTTTTTTTGGAGTTCTGAATTGAGATTGTGATATATGGTTGGGCAGAGAAGAGGGACATTTTTGTATAAAGAACACCTCAATCGGAATCCAAATGAGAAAGTTATGATCGAAATGGTGACGTCGCGCAGGCTGTTCCTGTTCAGCACGACTATGCCATTTTAAATGACATTTTACCCATTCATATGTTAGATTTTCTGTGAGTGCTTTATATGGATAGAAAGCCAAGGAAGTGAGGATTGTGTGAGCACAAGAATCACTAGAATCGGAGCTCGAATGTAGAAGTTATGCGCGAAATAGTCAGAATGCGCACTGCCGCTTGACCAAGGTCGACTCCGCTCAACCAAAACCATCTGGTCGAGCGGGGACACGCAAATCAGATTTTATCAGATTTTACACCTCCTATGCGTGTATTTTCATGTTTTCCAAGAAAAGGCACATCCAAGGTTCATAAGGAGAGCTTACAAGTATAAAAAGTAATGCAGATCACATCATTATTTATTAGAGAGAGAACAACAACACAATCATCCTACACCTCAGAAGAGGGGATCACCCCCCAACCATCATCCACATCCTTTCCTCCATCCATCCATCACTGTGAATATTTGTCTGTGGATCCAAGAAGGAGAATCAAGAGGATTTGAAGAGAAGGAATGAGACTTCTATACCAAGGGTTTTCCAAATTCTTTTCCTCTATTTTCTAATTTTCCGGACATATGGGTAAGATCTATCCAACACGCATGATTGTTCTTCATAACATCATGGGCTATAGCCGTTTTGGTAGATTTAGAGTTTTGAAGGTTTTTATGAATTAATTGAACTTTTGTGTGTATACTCCGTACAACACTACTTGTGGTTTAGTTTATATATGACTATGCATTTTTAATCCATACTCAAAGTTGTTTTATGCATCATTAACTGTTATGTAGAGTCTGAATACATATCTTAGTTATTGATTAAGTGCGTTCACTGCTGAGTAGGATTCCATGTTATGATTCTAAGTGAGGGGACTCCGAAGCTTCATTAGAACTATCTTATATGAATACTTATTAATTGAATTGATTCGGGTTAGTAAGTAGGATAAAGAGGATAATTTCATAGTACCTATAAAGGGAGATCATATCGGGTTAGAGTACCAATTGGCCAGGGAAATAATTGATTTTGATAGTACCTAGAAAGGGGGGGTGAAATTATATCTCTTGCTCCAAGGTTATTCACACTTGTTACACGCATATTTACTTATGTCTGTAGAGTAGATTTGCATAGTTTAGTGATGCGTCCATATTCCACAAGGCAGAGTCGGACATTGATACACGAAAGGGAAATTAATGAGTAATACCGGATTATCCTAGGGCTACCTATTCTCCTACTTGATCCACTTTCGTAATTCTTCTAGTGTTTATTTTATTTTAATTATTATTTTATATTTTTGTCAGTAGATTAATAATTCAAACCTCAAACACAATTGCCATCTTGTCTTAATTAATTTAATAAATAATTAGATTGATAATACACCGTCCTTTGAGTTCGATAATTCACTTGGTCGGTTGCTTAAGCTGTAACTGATATCCTTAATGCTTGGGGATTAATTTTGCGAGCAAAGAAAACGAACATCAAGTTCTTTGCGACGTTGCCAGGGACGGCAGTTATTATTAGTTAATTATTTCTGATTTGGTTAAGACCTTTATTTGTGATTATTTATTTCTATCTAACCTTGAATTTTTCTGAGGTATTTGTGCACTAGAAAAAGGAAATGAAGGAAATGAAGGAATAACACACTGAGCTAAACATGGCCGGAGCAAGGCAGTATCCAGATAATGTTACAATCCGCGAAATTTTTGAGTAAAATGGGATTGACAACATGGGTTTGATAGGAGCAGGGGGGAAGATGATGATTTTGAGATACATCTCGCTCTTATCAACATGGTAGAGAAGAATCCCTTTTCTGGAGGTCAATTTGAGGATCCATATCAGCATCTTAAAAGATTCCTTGGTTATGTAAATACTCAAAAGGGTGCTGGAGCTAATGATAATGCTAGGCGGATCGCTTTATTCAAGTTTTCTTTGATTGATAGAGCAGAAGCTTGGTATGGAACTCTTGATGCCACAGAATGCACTACTTGGGACCAACTGCAGCAAAAGTTCTTAGAGAGATACATGTCACCCTCAAGGATCTTAAGAATGAAGCAAGAGATCACACAATTTGTTATGAATTAGAGTGAGAAATTTCATGAGGCGTGGGATATGTTTAAAGACATGCTCAGGCGGTGCCCATAGCATAGAATGTCTAAGGCTCAGTACATAAGCATCTTCTACTATGGATTGGATTGTGAGTCGCGTATTTTTATTGATGCATCATCAGGAGGAGCGTTGTTATTAAAGACAGCACTTGAAGCAGAAAAGTTATTTGAAGACATCTCTATGAATTCACGTGACTGGCCTATGGAACGAGTAAGAGGATCTTATGTACTAGGTAAGGTAGCACAGATTGAAAATCAAGTGGTGAAGCCGAATAGGAATGATTAGATCATCTCCAGTGTAGCTAACAACAACAAGCTACTAGAGTCCCAGTAGAAACAAATTACAGAGTTGACACAAAGGGGGCCTAGTATGTAGAAGCATGAAGTGAAGAGTGTTGAAGTTACCTTCAATTAATATATGGCTAAGAATGATGCAAGAGTGGATAGACTTGAGGCTACTATGAATTCTAATCATGCAGATTTATCTAAGCAGTTGAAGGACCTTACTTTGATGATGGGGAAGATGGCCGGGAACGTGAATCGATTGGCACAAAACATTGGAGAAAGGAATCTTCCTGTCTCAAGGTATAATGGACCCGAAAGAGTGCGAAGCCATTATGTTAAGGTCTGAAACGCAATATGAGGGACTAATAATGTCGGAAATGAATTTTGAAGCTCCAGGAGCTCGATTCGACGAAGCAAGTAGGTCAAATCACACACTGGAGGTCAAATCAAGAACCTGGATAACCTCCGGACACCTAGATTTTAGTGTCTTTATTTGTGGATTTTCGGATATTTTTATCCGTATTTGTGTGACTTTTGATGGAGTTATTGTTATTTTGAGAAATGTGGTATGAATTGATAGAATTGTGTAAATGAGCTTAAATATGTGTAAAACAGGTCAAGAAATGGATAAAAACTGAGTCGGGAGCGAAACAAAGACGGAAGAAAAGGGCCTACTTGTACACAGGCTGTGTGCGGAACACGACCCTATAACAAGTGGCCGTGTATTACCATCAGAAATTGCTGCTCGCCCAGAAGGATGGCCGTGCGCTAGTGCACGGGGTGTGCATTGCTGCACGCCCCGTGTGCGGAACACGACCTTGTAAGAAGAAGTTGTGTACTTACATTACAAAACGCTACACATTACCAAGCCGTGTACTGCAGCTCGAGCCGTGTCTGGAAGCACGGACAACATTCTGAAGAAGGTGTACCCTACATGGGCCGTGTATGTGCAAAACCTGTACAGTTTTGAAAAAGTTCCGGAAGCTTCTAGAAGGTCCATTAGTGATATAAAAGGATGATTTGTGCGAAATTTTGAAGGAGAGATCAGATTCATAGCAGTTACACACACACCACACTATATTTCCTCACACACTAGATCCATCCAATTTCCATTTGATCTCCATAATCAATCCATAAATCCATCATCCAATCCATCCATCCACCATTTGAGAAGAGGAAAGCATTAAGGATTGAAGGAGTTAGCATATTGAAGAGAAGGGAAGCTAATCTACTTTTCAATTGTTGATTTTCTTCTTATTTGGCTCAAATGGAGCAAAGCTTGATTTGTAATGGTATAAACACAATGTTTAGTGGCTAGTCCTATAGTAGGGCTAATCATATGAATGATTGAGATGAAGAGTTAGATGTGTAGAACTTGAGTAGTGATTTGAATTAAATTGTGGATTTCCTTTTATGATATATCAATCATGTTTCATTTCAATACTTGTGTGATTAAATTCTCTATTCATAGTGTTATGATGGTCATTCCAATGTTGTGAGTGGATGTTTAATTGAATCATATATTGAAATGTGCATGCATGTTAGTATAAGGGGAGGTAAACCATACCCTCCTTTGGCTTAGAACATTCATAGAGGGACACTTAAGAAATTAAGTGAAAAGAACAAACTTATGATCATAGTACCTTAAGGGAATTGAGATTAAGACCAATCCTAGGAGACTTAGACTTGTAAAAGAATCGAGAACCTAATTGTCTTGGCCATAGGGATTAGGGGTAAAATCGTGATTGCTTTTAGTCCACAAATTAATAAAATTCACCATCAAGTGTTTTGCATATCTAGCTCAAGTCTTAACCATGATTATGATTAGACTTTCTCTATTCTCAAGTGAATTCTATCTCCATTCCATTCATCACTTGTTTGTTGTTTGATCCATTACTTTGTTAGTTTAAATTCTAGTTGATTAAGTAGAGAATTAAGTAGTAGTTTTATATACAAAACCTTCAAACTATCATCCTTACAAAGCATAAATCAATGGAAAATCTGGATACAAGCATGAGTTTACTTTCCCTTGGGACGATATTATTATAAATTTTGTACTTGGTCACACGTTTACTCGACGATAGAGTCTCTTATTCTTACACATTTTTACAAGAAATACGACTAAGAACATGGTGCCGCTGCTGGGGAAATGTTAAAATTTTGGTTGTAACGAGTTTGAAGTTGATTAGTTTTGATAGGATATTTCTTTTATTTGTTACTTTTTACTTGTCTTGGTTATTTGGGGAGCTAACTTGGAAATTCTTGTAGGTACATGCGAACTCGTTCACGGTCTCAATCTATTGAACCTTTGAACTTGGGATTGGAAGCTATCTTAAGAAGACAAAGACGAGGAGTGTTAGAGCCTACAGAAGAAAGTATGGAAGAAGTAAGGGATAATGCAAATATGGTTGATGAAGAAGGAAATATGAGAAATTTTCATGGAGTTGATAATGTTAGAGGAGGTTATAATAATTTGGAGTTTTTGCCACAATCTTATGCTCAACAAATGCACTTGCAAAACCAACAAATGCAAGCTATTATTCAAAACTTTTTGGCACAACAAGAAGCAAGGAATAATCCTCCGGTGGTGAAAAATCAACCTCATGGAAATGGAAACAATGGAGCGGGAATGAATGTCCGTGATCATTTCCAACTGCAATATGAGAATTATGGAATGGGCCCGCCATTGAATGTGAATAATTTTGAGATAAAGACGGGGTTGATCAACATGGTTCAAGCAAATCAATTCGGTGGTGGTACTATGGAGGATCCAAATGCTCACTTAGCCCAATTTATGGAGTTAGCAAACACGATAAAGATAAATGGGGTAAGTGAGGATGTTGTCAAAATGAAGCTTTTCTCATTTTCATTGAAAGATAGAGCTAAGGCTTGGTATCATACTATACCACCGGGATCCTACACCACATGGAGAGAGTTGGCACAAAGGTTCTTGAGCAAGTATTTTCTGCCTTCAAAGATGTTGCATCTAAAAGGGCAAATCTTTCAATTCAAGCAATTACCACTTAAGACATTTAGTGAAGCATAAGACCGATTCAAAGAGATGCTAAGGAAGTGTCCACAACACGGATTCCCTGAAGAGCAACAAATAGGATTTTTCTATGCCGGTTTACATGGAAGTGAGAGAATGCTTATTGATGCTTTGGCGGTAGGTTCGATTTTGGATCAATGGCCTATCGATCGTGCACCGGAAATGTATGAAAGAGAGAGAATTGCTAAGATGGAAGAAGTGTGCTTGCAACAAGTGAAAAGATAGAAATGCCTAAGGAAGATATGACCGACAAGACGATTGCGGAGATATTAAAGAGGATGAATGCTAACATGAAAGTGTCTCCAAATTCTACACCGGTGGTGAATCAACAAGTGCTTGAAAGCCCTCAACAAGGTATGTCATTGCCTTTGATGAATCAACAAGTGTTTCTAAATCCTCAACAAGGCGTGATAATATGGGTCAATCTTCTCAAAGTTGTCAAATGCCGACATCTATGCCTCAACAAGGTATGTCCTCTAATTTTGGAATTCAAGATACATGGTGTCCACCGGAGATGTCACTTGAGGAAGTTGCCTTCATGCAAGGAAGGAACTTTCAAGGAAATTATGGTGGTAACTTTGGAAACCATGGAGGGGGATATCCACAAAGACAAGGATGATGGGGGCAAGGTAACTTTCAAGGAAATTTCAATCAACCTTGTAGGTATGAGAATTTATCATATGGAAATCAAGGGAATGCCCTCACTCTTCCACCGGGCATCAATACGGGGGAGAAAGCTCAAAATGGTGAAGGAAAACCTACAATGGAGGATCAAATGACCAAGATGTTTGATTTTATGAAGCAAGAGAAAGAGGTGAATGATAAAAGATTTGACTTTGTGAAACAAGAGAAAGAGTTGAATGATAATAGATTCAAATCCTTGGAAACACAAATAAGTCAAATGGCAACCGAGCAAGGTGAAATGCATCATAAGGGTAAGTTTCCCTCCACTACCGTTACTAATCCTAAGGAGCAATGTTTGTATGTTACCATGTGTAATATGGAAAGTAAGGTGGAGAAAGGGTTGGTGGAAGCAACAAAAATTGTTTCAAAGGTTGAAGTAGTAGTTTGTGATGAAGTTGTGTCAAACGTGGAGGAGGAAATTATCACTGATGATGATTTGTCTTTTGATGATTAAAGGATTATTGATAAATTTTTGTCTTCATTTGTTGATAAAAGTAAGTGTGATAAAGAGTTGTGGTTGGAACAAGATCATGAAATAATTGAAGTTGATGTTTTATTAAAGGTGGAAGACCCCGGTAAATTCGTGCTTACTTGTAAAATTGGAAATGGGGAATATTTTAATGCTATATGTGATCTTGTTTCAAGCATTAATGTGATGCCTTTGGAAATTTTTGAAAAACTTGGCATTGGGAGATTAAAGGAAACAGATGTGGAAATCGGAATAATGGATGGTTCAATGATAAAGCCCCATGGAGTTGTAGAGGATATGCTTGTGAAAATAGAGGATTTTGTCTTTCCGGTAGATTTTATAATAGTTGAGAAGCAAGCGGATCCTTTGATCCCATTGATTTTTGGAAGGCCATTTTTGGCAACCTGATGAGCAAAATTTGACATGGATAAGAAGGAACTCACACTACGTTCAAATGAAAGAGAATTAGTGTTATCAAGCAAGAATTTAAAAGGGGGAGATCTTCATTTGAAGCCACCCATTGAACCTCCGGATGATCGAGATCGAGTGATAAGTGAAATTTTAAAAGATGAAGAATTAACTAACTTCTTACTTGAATTTGTAGGAAATTTTTCTTTAAAAAGAAACAAGTTTAGGGGGAATCTACAAGTTGATTGGAAGATTGATAAAGGGCCTCCGGGATTTAAAAATGTGAGGAAAAGAGGAAATAAAGTGAGTTCAAGTGTTAGAGGAGCACGAAGCGTTGATAAGAAGGTTGTTAAGGAGATGTTTAAAGTGAAGATGAGGCCCGATGGGGTATTGGATTTCTCCGATTGTTAAAAGCCTAGAAGCTTCTAGCTCGACGACGTTAAATCGAGTGCTTGATGGGAGGCAACCCATTTTAGTAAGATTTCTTGTTTAGTTTTATTTTTCTTGTATTTTTGGTATGTAGGTGGATTGTGCTCATGAAGAAAGATATGTATGAAGAAGACGAGGTGTGCTTAATAAGGAATGGATATGTATGTCACACCACTTTGTTTAAACTTAAATTTAACACTTGTGTTAATTTAAGTTTGGGGGGAGTGTGTGGTGGCCATACTTGAATATTGAAAGTGCACATATGTCATCACAAGGTAACTTCATGAAGATCATTAGAAACTACAAGGGTAAGTCCCACCACTTTTTGATGAATTTTTGTCTTCATTTGTTGATGAAAGAAGTGTGATAAAGAGTTGTGGTTAGAACAAGATCATGAAATAATTAAAGTTGATGCTTCATTAAAGGTGGAAGACCCCAGTAAATTCGTGCTTACTTGTAAAGTTGAAAATGGGGAATACTTTAATGCTATATGTGATCTTGGTTCAAGCATTAATGTGATGTCTTTGGAAATTTTTGAAAAACTTGGCATTGGGCGGTTAAAAGAAACGGATGTAGAAATCGGAATAATGGAGGGTTAAATGATAAAGCCCCATGGAGTTGTGGAGGATATGCTTGTGAAATAGAGGATTTTGTCTTTCCGGTGGATTTTATGATAGTTGAGAAGCAAGAGGATCCTTTGATCCCATTGATTTTGGAAGGCTATTTTTGGCAACCGGAAGAGCAAAATTTGACATGGATAAGATGGAACTCATACTCTATTCAAATGAAAAAGAATTGGTGCTCTCAAGCAAGAATTTAAAAGGGGGAGATCTTCATTTAAAGCCACCCATTAAGCCTCTGGGTGATCGAGATCGAGTGGTAAGTGAAATTTTAAAAGATGAAGAATTAACTAACTTCTTACTTGAATTTGCAGGAAATTTTTCTTCAAAGAGGAACAAGTTTGGGGGGAATCCACATGTTGATTGGAAGTTTGATAAAGGGCCTCCAGGATTTAAAAACGTGAGGAAAAGAGGAAACAAAGTGAGTTCAAGTGTTAGAGGAGCACGGAGTATTGATAAGAAGGTTGTTAAAGAGATGTTTAAAGTGAAGATGAGGCGCGATGGGGTCTTGGATTTCTCCGATTGTTAAGAGCTTAATGCGTCTAGCTCGATGACTTAAATCGAGCGCTTGATGGGAGGCAATCCATTTTAGTAAGTTTTCTTATTTAGTTTTATTTTCTTGAATTTTTGGTATATAGGTGGATTATACTCATGGAGAAAAATACATATGGAGAAGACGAAATGTGTTCAATTTGGAATGAAGATGTATGTCACACCACTTTGTTCAAACTTAAATTTAACACTTGTATTAATTTAAGTTTGGGGGGAGTGTGTGGTGGCCATATTTGAATTTTGGAGGTGCACACAAATCGAGACAAGATAACTTCATGAAGATCATTGGAACTTACAAGGGTAAGTCCCACCACTTTTTTTGCAAACTTAATTTTCAACTCTTGTTTCGATCTAAGTTTGGGGGGAGAGTATGGGGTGTGACTCACCACTCGAGCGTATTATAGATCATGATTAATGATTGATTGAGGACTTTGTGTAAAATTGGGTTAATTTTAAAATTTTTCTCATGAGTTTGATTATAATTTTGGTTCGTTTGGTTGTGTTAAAGTGCATGATAGTCCTTATTTTTATTGCAATTGTTGAGCTAATAGTTTTTGATGAGTTGTTGTGCATAAATGAAGTATAATGGAAGCATGAATTGAGCCCGAAGATCAAATCGAGAAAACATTGTGGATGCAAGGTGGAAGCTCATGCCAACCATTTCCATTCTCAAATGTTTAAGGGAGTAATCTACATCTTATCACTTCTAATTGCTTGACATGAATTGATATTGATTTGGAGTGTATTGGATTAGCATGCTACTTCATGTGTTATGTTTGTGGGAGGTTTACTTTTGTAATCTAGGATTTCATTTTCAATTAAGGATGAGATGTTTGTTGAGCTTATTTGTTATGGATGATGAGGTGATATGCTTTGATCTCTAGTGATGGATGATTTTGGTCATGTATGTTTATGTGCTTTTGTTATGTTTGTAGTTTGGTGAGTCTTTTCTTATGTGTTGTGTTTGAATCTTATTTCTTGTATAAGGATGCTTGGTGGTATGTTTTGGGAAGGTGTTGAGTGTTTTTGAATGTGAGCTATGATGCATTGTTTGTGATGAGTGATTGATGAGCGTTTTCTCAACACAATTAATCCCCAAATATGAAGAATATCAATTGAAGTTTCGAAAGGCGACCAAGTGAATATCGAACCCAAGACACGGCTTATTATTAATTAATTATTAACTAAATTAAATAAGACAAGATGACAATAAAGTTGAGGTATGAAATTATCAACTACTAAACAAGTAATTAAAATAACAAATAAAATAAAGTCACTTGAAGAATACAAAAGTGGATCAAGTAGGAGAATAGGTAGCTCAAGGGAAATCTAGTTTTACTACTTAACTTCCCTTCCGTGTGTTGTGTCCGACTCTGCCTTGCGGAATATGGACGCATGACTAAACCATGCATATCTACTTTATAGACAAAAGTAAACATGCGTGTAACACATGTGAATAACCTCGGAGCAAGAGATATAATTTCACCCCTCTTTCTAGGTACTATCAGTATCAATTATTTTCCCTTATGATTGGTACTCTAACCCGATATGATCTCCCTTTATAGGTACTATGAAATTATCCTATTTATCCTACTCATTAACCCGAATTCAATTCAATTAATAAGTATTCATATATGATAGTTCTAATGAATCTTCGGACTCCCCTCACTTAGAATCATAACATGGAATCCTGCTCAGCAGTGAACGCACTCAATCAATAACCAATATATGTATTCAGACTCTACATAATAGTTAATGATGCACAAAACGATCGTGAGCATTAATTAAAAAGGCACAATCATATATAAAATAAATCCACAAGTAGTGTTGTACGGAGTGTACACATGAAAGTTCAATTAACTAGATAAAACCTTCACAACCCTAGTTCTATCAAAAAGGCTCTAGTCCATGATGTTCCGAAAAACAATCATGGGTGTTGGATAGATCTTACCCGGATGTCCGAAAAATACAAGATAAATTAGGAAACAAATTAACCTTAGATGTGGCGTCATCACATCCTTCTCACTCTTGAATTCTCCTCTTCGTTCTCCCCTTGTTTCCACAAACGAATCTTCAAAGTGATGGATGGATGGAGGAAGGGATAATGGTTGGGGGGTGATCCCCTCTTATGGGGTGTAGTATGGTTGTGAACTCTCTTATGGCTCTCTTGTATAATAGATGATGTCTATACTGCTGCATAAGCCTTCTTTTATACTTGTAATTGCGCCTTCTTTTATACTGCTGCATAAGTTCCCGAGCATTGATTCGACCTCAACAACAGGTCGAGTTGAACCCTCCAGGTCGAATCGAAGGTCGAATCGGCACACTGTAAGTCCCAGGTGCTTGATTCGACCAACTGCCCTGGTCGAATCGAAGTGACAAGGTCAAATCAGCATTTCCACCAACTGATTCGACCTCGATTAGACCTGATGCCCAGGTCAAATCGCCCCTGTCGTGGTCGAATCCACCTTCTGCTCATATGTGTTGTTAATTCGACCTGAAGGGCTGGTCGAATTGACCTCTTTCAGGTCGAATAGACCCCTTGCTTCGCCCAAACGGATGGCTTCGACTTTCTTTCTTTAGTAATCAACACTTCCACTCCTATTTCCTTCGCCAAACCACTCAAATAGCTCCAACAACACCTGATTAGTGCCTTTTCACAATATATATCAGTTTTTAACCGATTTCAACCTTCAAACATTCCATAATAGCACAAATCCAGGTGCAATATTCATGAATTATCACACTCATCAAACCCCCAAACTTAAATGTTGCTTGTCCCGAGGCAACGCAATCAAACCAAGGAGTCGTGTATAATTCACGAGATCACCAAGTACAACACAAAAAAATTACGAAAGTTGGATGTGCATTTTCAGCCTTCTCTCACAAATTGCACATTTTCTCCAACTTTGCACTTTTCACCTTTTTCCACCTAAAACACAACAAAACACCTCAAGTACACCTTATTCTCACGTATAATGAATATAAGACACTTGTGCTGATATATAACAAGAATTTCCATCAAAAGATGTTAAATTAGACACTCAAACACACTAATCCTCACTCTCATCAATCCCCCAAACTTACCCGTTGCTTGTCCCGAGGCAACAAAATAAAAATAAAGAGAGAGAGATAGTAAGAAAATTAGCGGGGAAACAAGGACTATGATAAATACCTTATTCAAATATAATTGTCCTCAACTTAGGTCATGCAACTCTCATTACATGTAATAATCAATTCATGGCATACAAGATAAGACAATTACCACCAATTCAAATGCACCATCCACATGTTCTCACAGGAAGTATATATCGCTTGCACTCAAGTGTAAAGATGTACACTTATGGGTTAAGGTGTTTACGCTCAGATTCAATTCAAGTGCATGCGCAACCATAAGATTACCAAATATCTCAAACTCTCCACCACTAAAAGTATGATTCGACAATGGGATCAAAAAGGACTTTTCTTTTGGATGTAATATTGGCTCTTTGGCAAGGTTAGGAAATATATGGATAATGTGACTCAAATAGTGGAGAACTAAAGATGATTGATCACTTCAACTTTCATCCTCTCTTTCTTTTCAATGCAGACGATTTTCATTCTTTCTTCACCTTCAAGCATAACTATTTTTTCTACTTTTTTTCTCGAGGTACCAGTTTCAGGCACTAAACATCTCGGAGTACCAGTTTCGGGCACTACCCCTAAGCAACTTATTTTTAAGCTCATAATCACTTGTACAGCTCCAAATATTTTATTCCTTCCAAACTCCATGAAAATCAATTCACACACTTTGACAGCATTTAATTCTCCAGTAAATATAGGAATTTAAGGCTCAAATAGGATATCAAAGTGGCTATCTTCGTAGGTTGCCAAAGAAATAAGGCTTTCAGGCTCAACGGGGCTAACTACGGATATATAATTATTTGGTAGGAAATTATTTAGCTAAGTGACTCATAAATTCAAGGATGGCCTTAAATCATCTCTCATCATCTAACAAACATGCAGTTTCAAGTAAGACAAGAGGCAAGTTCTAGAATACACACACAAGAACGATACTCACCAAAAAGAAATATCATGTGATTATGTAACATGATCAACGAGGCTCAAAATCTCACTTGGGTTTTTTACAAGTAACAGAGCACCTTTCATGGTAAGCAATATCTCACAAGTACACATAGAACTTCATATCACAATATAACTCAAGTACGCTTCCTTCATCAATTTCATGAGCATATAAATTTTAGGCACAATTTAAAAATATAAGCTCATGTAGATCAACAAAACCAAGATCTCAATCCTTCCACTCCTACGAATTAAAAGCACACATACAAATTAGAATAAGGAAACTAGGGCACCTGATTTTTCTTCAACAGACGAACGAGCTCCTCGAGTTGTTCAACTCGGTCATCTTGCTACTCTTCTACCTTTTTCTATCATCAAAACTCAAACAAACTCATCATCACAGGATTCTTCAATAATAAAATAGGAAAACTATAAGAGAGACTTAATTGACTATCTAATCGACTCCACACACTAGAAATGCCACAGAACACTAGGCAAATTACAAAAAATCGACACATCAAAACCGATTAAAGTTTTAACATACCACAAAAAATCAACTCCCCTAGCAAACATTACAAAGAAAAGATTATACTCTTGGTACTTTAATGAGGTAAGTACATCACATCCCCCCAAACTTAGTAAAAAAGTAAGTTGAAACTAAGTTTGCAAAGAGTTGTAATTGCCGAATAGTAAGCACCTTAAATATAAAAATTTCTTACTCACATGAAAGAAATAAAGAAATAAAACGGAAGGGCAAGCCCCCAACAGGCGCTCATATTTAATGTCGGAGAGTCATGATAGATGTAACCTTTTAAACTACTAGATCAGAGGATGGTCTTCTCGCATCCTCACCTTCAAACACTTCCTTTCCCTTTTCTTGTCTACACTCAACACCTCACCTTTCTTGGTCACAAATATATGATCCTTAGACTTACCTTCCTCTCATGGCTGTCTAGACACCTCCTTGTCAATCTTCCACTTAAATTCAGAATCATCTGCCTTAGAAAAATCAAAATTAAACAAGTTAGAAACCACATCAATGCTCTTGCACGATTGAGTCTCCATGGGCATCTTCATTGCATGATCAAAAGAGAAAACCACATCTTCATTATTTATCTGCAGTCTAAGCTTCTCGGCTCTCAACTTCTTTGCTCTTTCCCACTTATTTTCTACTGTAAGCTCAGTATTCTGCTTATGTAATGGTACTGGAGTGACATCAACATCATGTGGAGCATTCGGTGTGGAAAACAGTGCAGAATAGTTGGATTCGACCTGAATTTGACCAGGGCTGCTAGTCGAATTGGGTATTTAGTGGTCGAATTGTGCACCTGGAAGTCCACTCTCACTTTGTATGCTCGATTCGACCAGAATTCGACCTGAAGGTCTGGTCGAATTGAAGTTTCCCTAGTCGAATTGGCTCACTGTAAGATTTCTGCCACCCGATTCGACCTCAATTCGACCAAGTGGTCTGGTCGAATTGAATGGCTGCTGGTCGAATTGGGCTTCTGATGAAACAGATTGCTCTGGAAGGATGGATTCGACCTCAATTCGACCTGGCCCCCTAGTCGAATTGATTTGGTTTTGGTCGAATCGAGGCTCTGTTGCTTCCAAATCATATCTAGGCGTCCAATTCGACCTCCCCTGCTGAATTTGACCTATAGTGTTGGTCGAATTAGGGTCGAATTAAGCCCTCGACCTGTCCAATTTCGATCTCAGCCTCATTAGTCCCTCGTACTGCGTTCTAGACCTTAACATGATGGCTTTATCTTCCAATTTTTGTGTCAATTGATTCACGTTCGGAGTCATCTGCCCCATAATCAAAGTAAGGTCCTTCAACTGCTTAGATAAATCTGCATGATCAACATTCATTCTAGCTTCGATGTGGTCAACCCTTGCATCGTTCTCAGCCATGTATCGATTGAAGGTATCTTCAACACTCTTCACTTCGTGTTGCTTTATACTAGGCCCCTTAGTGTCAACTATATAATCTGCTTCTACTGGGACTCTAGTAGCTTGTTGATGTTAGCTAGACTAGAGACGATCTCATCATCCCTATTCGGCTTCACCACTTGATGTTCAACCTGTGCTACCTTGCCAAGTACATATGACCCTCTCTCTCTCTACAGGCCAGTCACGTGAATCATAGAGATGTCTTCAAACAATTTTTCTGCTTCAAGTACTGTCTTAGATAACAACGCTCCTCCTGAGGATGCATCAATAAGAATACGTGATTCACAATCCAATCCATAGTAGAAGATGCTTATGTATTCAGCCTTAGACATTCCATGTTGTGGACACCTCCTGAGCATATCTTTAAACCTATCCCATGCCTCATAAAATTTCTCACCCTGATTCATAACAAATTGGGTGATATGTTGCTTCATTCTTAAGATCCTTGAGGGTGGCATGTATCTTTCTAAGAACTTCTGCTGCATTGGTCCCATGTAGTGCAATCGGCTGCATCAAGAGTCTCATACCAAGCTTCCGCCTTATCAATCAAAGAGAACTTGAATAAGGCAATTCGCTTAGCATGATCATTAGCTCCAGCACCCTTTTGAGTGTTTGCATAACCAAGAAATCTTTTGAGATGCTGATATGGATCTTTAAAACAACCTCCAGAAAAGGGATTCTTCTCCACCATGTTAATAAAAGCAGGATGTATCTCAAAATCATCATCTTCCCCCTTGCTCCTATCAACCCCATGTTGCCAATCCCATAGTTTGTGAAAATTTCACGGATTGCAATATTATCCGGATTCTGCCTTGCTCCGGCCATGTTAAGCTCAGTATGTTATTCCTTCTTTCCTTCCTCTCCTTTTCTTAGTGCACGAGTTCCTCAGAAAAATTTAAGGTTAGATAGAAATAAATAATTACAAATAAAGGACTTAATCAACTAGAAATAATAAACTAATAATAACAGCCGTCCCCGGCAATGGCGCTAAGAACTTGATGAGTGTTTTCTCAACACACAATTAATCCCCAAGTATGAAGGATATCAATTGTAGTTTCAAAAGGTGACCAAGTGAATATCGAACCCAAGGGACGGCGTATTATTAAATTAATTATTAACTAAATTAATTAAGACAAGATGACAATAAAGTTGAGGTATGAAATTATCAACTTCTAAACAAGTAATTAAAATAACAAATAAAATAAAGTCACTTGAAGAATACGAAAGTGGATCAAGTAGGAGAATAGGTAGCTCAAGTGAAATCCAGTTTTACTACTTAACTTCCCTTCCGTATGTTGGTGTCCGACTCTGTCTTGTGGAATATGGATGCATCACTAAACCATGCATATCTACTCTATAGACACAAGTAAATATGCGTGTAACACGTGTGAATAACCTCGGAGCAAGAGATATAATTTCATCCCCCTTTATAGGTACTATCAGTATCAATTATTTTCCCTTAGAATTGGTACTCTAACCCGATATGATCTCCCTTTATAGGTACTATGAAATTATCCTCTTTATCCTAATTATGTCACGCCCCAAATTTACCAAGGAAAATTGGTATAGTATTTTGAAATAGAATATTAAATAGGGCATGACCAAAAATTTATTTTTTTACAAGTAGAAGGAGTTTGCAAACAAGAAGGAAGTGAAAATGGGCTTAGTCCTATAAATTTCAGCAAATTTAAAAAAAAGGTTTTCTTGCAAAGTGAAAGGTTAGCAAATAAAACAACAAGTCCCGCAAGTTTTTTTTTTTTTTACAAATTTTAGCAAACAATTTAAGCAAAAGATTTAGATGAGGGATAGATCCTTTAAGTTCTGCAAGTTTTCTCTTTTTTTTTAAAGTCTCAAATAAAGTGTTCTTGCAAAAGCTTTAAAAGTAAAGGACTACAAGCTTCTCCTCAAAAGAAATCCATGTCATGCAAACATACAGGACCTATAGTTTCACATTATTTAGTTCACAGGATGTTAGATAAGGCATGACTAGAGTTTTGCATTTAACAAATGTGAGGTATTTTATAAATAAGGAGAAAGAGAGATGGGTTCAGTCCTATAAGTTTCAATGATCTTGTGCAAACAATCCAAATAAGAAAGATTAAATAGGAAGTAAGTCCTTTATATTTCTGCAATCTTTATTCTTTTAAAATATTTGCAGAGTTCTGCAGAATTCTAAGGAAAGGACAGTAAGTTTTTACTTCTACACACACTATACCCTATAACTCTTATTTATATAGTAAGTGGCATGCAAATTTGAGTTGTACATATAAGTACTCCTCAATTGTCAAGGCCTGTCATATGATAATTAATGGCAGGATGAAAGGTAATTCAAGAATAACAACCCAACTAAAAATTCTTACATGTATGCCATGAATCCACCACATCGGTACCACACAACCTGCTAAATCAAAGCTAATAAAATACAAAAGATATGATAATGATTCATTTCTACAAGCGCACTTGTACCACTAGGTACAAGCCTATCACCAACAATTCACAAACCTAAGCAAACAGCTGACCACCTCACAATTTCTTCAATCTGTCATCGATGACAGACACAACACACAATCATACATGCTAACCGACCGCACACATGAATAGTGGATTTGATTTACAAACTGAATTCCTCACCTATGTCTTTAATAACCTACATCATGCATCCTACTAAATAAACACGCCAACCTTGTGGAAGAAAAACTTGCGAAACATTTCCGACGGCTCAGTAACACATGGCATCAATTATTAACAATTCCAACATAAGTATTCAATAAAATGGATAAGGAAAATAGAAAGCTTGCAGCACAAATATACGCTGCATAAAATTGTAGTCTTATTATTAAGTCTCATTGCCCACACAACCCCCGCTCGTACGCTTTGCCACGCTCAACCTGCGATAAGAACATTTATTGGGGTGAGCAACCACACGCTCAGTGAAGATCTAAACATGCTTACATACATCAAATAATCCATATGCGAGAATTTAATTCACTTACAATACAATCTTATCATGTCAAAATAAGGCACCTTTCGGCCCTTATCCGTGTAACTTTACGATATCGCGATTCGTTAGTAAGGCACTCCTTCACATCCCTTACCCATGCTATAGTATGGCACCATTACAGCCCATACCCATGCTATAGTATGGCACTAGTGCAGCCCATACCCATGTCATATATAATTTCATAACATTCAAGTATGATCATCAATTCGTAAGTGACAACAATTTCAAGTTCATTTCAATTACCACATACGAAATCATCTAAACACATATAAGAATGAAAGAATCCCCACCTTTACCGTGTGAGTCTAAGTCTCAATTATCAAACGTCTCGATCGGTGCTTCCTTCAAAACCTATTAAGTCATGATCGATCGTTACACATAACCATACGACTTATCGAAAAGAAACAAATCTGCAGAATTTTGTAAGCGTTGCAGACTAAGAACTTTAGGACTAGGGTTTATAGTTTGAAGAAGAAAAAGAAAGGAGGAAACATGTTTTTTGGTTTCACGATAAACACAGGAAGAAGAAAGAAAAGGAAGAGAAAAGAAAAGAGAAAGAAAAGAGTGAGAACTTTACCTCTCTCTCCGTTCGCAGAATACGTGAAGCGAAGCCAGTGTGTGTAGAGAATAAGGAAAGATTGGAATTATATTCACACGGCCGATCAAAATAATAATACGCATCTCTTCATAGGATTTAACAAACTTTCCGAAGATGAGGGAGTTGATAAGTGGAAGATATTATCTTCCTTAATGGATAAGGAGATCACATATTTATTTCTTGGGGAGTAAGAAAACTTATCTGTTTTAATTAAACTCACGGCTGATAATAATGTATGGGCTGAGTTTGGATGTGGGCTTCAAGGAGTTGAAAATCTTGGCTTTAAAGATTGGGCCATGACAGAAAAAATTCAGCGAACTTACGGGGTGTTACATCCCACCCTCCTAATAAAAATTTCATCCTCGAATTTCTCTAATGATATAAATCTATTACCCGAAATGAAGAAAAAAGGGTATCTTGCTTGAATTTCGTCTTTCTTTTCCCACGTAGCCTCATCTTCCGTATGTCGACTCCATTAAACTTTGACGAGTGGCACGTCATGATTTCGAATCCTTTGGACCTTTTGATCCAAAATGGACACAGGTTCTTCTTCATATGTCAGGTCCTTGCCAATCCCCAATATCGAGAAATTCACAACATGATTAGGATCATGAACATATTTTCTCAACATCGAAATGTGGAAAACATTATGCACTGAGGATAATTCGGGTGGCAACGCCAAACGATAGGCTAGATCTCCAACTCTATCAAGAATTTGAAATGGACCAACGAAACGAGGTCTAAGCTTTTCTCTCCTTCCAAATCGTATGACACCCTTCGTGGGAGCTACCTTCAGGAAGATATGATCTCCGACTTCAAAATGTAAATCCTTTCTTCGTTGATCAGCATAGGACTTTTGTCTATCTTGAGCAGTCTTGATTCTTTCTCGAATTATTCTGACCTTGTTCACTGCTTCTTCTATTAGCTTGGGGCCTAGAATAGCTTTCTCACTAACATCATCCCAATACAATGGTGATCTACACTTCCTTCCATTGAGCGCCTCGTAAGGAGCCATCTTGATAGTGGCTTGATAGCTGTTATTGTAGGCAAATTCGATAAGAGGTAGGAACTTCTCCCATGCTTCTCCCATGTTAACAGTGCAGGCTCTTAACATGTCTTCCAAAATCTGGATTGTTCTTTCGGATTGCCCATCCGTTTGTGGGTGATAAGCTGTGCTGAAATTTAGTTTAGTTCCCATCGCCTTGTGCAGACTTACCCAAAACCTTGAAGTGAAACGCATATCTCTATCAGACGTTATTGACATTGGTACGCCGTGTAGCCTCACTATCTCTTGAATATACAACTGCGCATACTGCTCCATTTTGAATGTCTTCTTTATAGGCAAGAAATCAGCTGACTTGGTCAATCGATCGACGATGACCCATATGGCATGATTTCCCTTCGAAGACCTTGGTAAACCTACGACAAAATCCATGACAATTTGTTCCCATTTCCACTCAGGGATCTCGAGTTGTTTAAGCTTTCCGGCTGGTCGCTGGTGTTCAATTTTAACTTGTTGGCAAGTTAAACATCTTTCAACAAAGTATCCAATATCTCGCTTCATACTTTGCCACCAAAATCTTTCCTTCAAGTCATGGTACATCTTCGTTCCTCCCGGATGAGCGGTGTATGGCGCTCCATGCGCTTCACTTAAAATCTTTTCTCTCAACTTCTCAACTATTGGAACACACAATATTCCATTTAGAGTCAAAACTCCCTCTTCGTCTACTTTGAAGCCATTGTATTCGCCTCCAGCTAGTGCCTTCTTCATCATTCCTTGCAAGAAATGATTTTGTTCCTGAGCTTCTTTTATTTCTATTTTCAGACTCGGCTGAATTTCTAATTCCGCAATGATCGCCTTTGTGCCGGAGGGTGATTCCACCAATTCAATTTGCATCTTGGCGAACTCTTCGACCAGCTCTTCTTGCTTGATATACAGACTATTCAGCTCCACTTTGGTTTTCTGACTCAAAGCGTCGGCCACTACATTAGCCTTGCCTGGGTGGTACTCAATGGTGCAGTCATAATCGTTCACCAACTCTAACCATCTCTGTTGTCTCATGTTGAGCTCCTTCTGCGTGAATAGATACTTCAAACTCTTGTGGTCCGTGAAGATCGTACATTTTCCACCGTGAAGGTAGTGTCGCCAAATCTTCAAAGCATGAACTACGGCCGCTAACTCCAAGTCATGAGTAGAGTAGTTCACTTCGTGCGGTCTAAACTGTCTAGAAGCATATGCAATAACCTTTCCATGTTGCATCAATACACATCTGAGTCCTTGCTTTGATGCATCACTGTAGATCGTGAACTCTTCATTCGGATTTGGGATTGTCAACACGGGTGCTGAAGTCAAATCGTGTTTTAACCTTTGAAAGCTCTCTTCACACTTGTCCGACCAAATGAACTTCTCTCCTTTACGAATCAATCGTGTCATTGGACCGGCTATCTTGAAGAATCCTTCAATGAACCTTCGATAATAGCCAGCTAATCCCAAGAAACTACAAACTTCTTGAACATTTGTAGGTGTCCTCCATTGATTCACTGCTTCTATTTTGGATGGATCTACTTCAATCCATTGTGATGTCACCACATGTCCAAGGAATGTGACTTGCTTCAACCAAAACTCACACTTCTTGAACTTCGCGTATAACCTCTCCTTGCGAAGTGCCTCGAATACCAATCTCAAGTGCTCCTCATGTTGTGCTTCATCTTTGGAGTACACCAGAATGTCGTCGATGAAGACTATAACGAACTGATCGAGATACGGGTGAAAAACTTGATTCATCAGATCCATGAACACTGCAGGCGCATTACTCAATCCAAATGGCATGACGACGAATTCATAGTGCCCATAACGCGTTCTAAAAGCTGTCTTGGAAATGTCTGACTCCTTCATTCTCAATTGATGGTACCCGGATCTTAAATCAATTTTGGAAAATACACTTGCTCCTTCTAATTGGTCAAACAAGTCTTCAATTCGAGGTAGGGGATACTTGTTCTTTATCGTCAACTTGTTAAGCTCTCGGTAGTCAATACACATCCTCATGGATCCGTCTTTCTTCTTAACAAACAGGATTGGCGCTCCCCATGGAGATACGCTTGGGCGGATGAACCCCAAGTGTAAGATCTCTTGTAGCTGAACTTTCAACTCTTGTAGTTCCACGGGTGCCATTCGATACGGAGCTTTAGATACTGGTGCTGACCCTGGTATCAAGTCTATTGAAAACTATACTTGACGATTTGGATGCACGTCTGGTAAATCCTCCGGAAAAACATAAAGATACTCTCTGACAATAGGTATGTCACTCGGTGGTACTTCTGTGGTCCTGGTGTCTACAATGTTGACTAGAAATCCCTGGCAGGACTTCTTTCTAAGCATCTTGGCAGCTTTTGCAGCAGATAATATTCTCGGTACTACACCACTCTTGAGCTTGTGTACCACTTCTTTCTCGGATTTTGGTTCCCTTAAGATCATTACTCGTTCCTTGCACTTTATATTGGCTTGATGGTAGGTAAGCCAATCCATTCCTAGAATCAAATCAAATCCATGCATATCCATAACGTACGGCTTGACGCTGAAGTCTACTCCTTTAATGCGTACGCTCACACTTTCTACTAAGGTATTCACAACAACTCTCTCCCCTGAAGGTAGACTAATCTCAAGAGGTTCATCACTCTTGACTCGTTTATAGTTAATCTTATTACAATACTTTGCGAAAATAAATGAATGTGATGCACCAGTGTCAAACAAAGTGAAAGCTCGGGATTTACCCACTGCCAACGTACCTGTCATAACATTAGGTTCATTGTCCCCTTCAGCTTGTTTCATGGCGAAAACTCTCCCTCTTCCTCCAGTGCCTTGTCTTGTGTTTCCCCCTGGAGGTGGTCCCCTACGATCAGGTCTAAAGTTGGATGGCTTCGGGCAGTTCTGTGCTTGATGGCCAACTTCATAGCACCTAAAGCATTTATTTTGTCCCATGAGACACTCTCCATGATGATTCTTCCCGCACTGTGTGCAGAGAGGCTTTGGTCTTTGTGCGTTGGCCAGCGGGTTATTGTTCGTTCTAGCTTGCCTTTGATTGTTGTTTCTGCCTTGGCTAGAATTTTCCCATTTCCGTTTGTTTGGGTTCTCCATCGGCTTTCTGTTCGCTCGCCCCTTCAGTAAGCAAGCTTCAACTTTTTGGGCCCTCATAAACGTGTCGGCGTAGCTCATATCGGGCAGTGAAGACATTCTCTCTTGTATATCCTGGTACAATCCATCCAGGAACTTCTTGGCTCGTTTCTCTTCGGTATTGACCAGCTGTGGAGCTGATCGGCGTAGCTTATTGAATCGCCGTTCATACTCAATTACGGTCATGTTCCCTTGTTGGAGATTGTAAAATTCATGCTCCATATTATTGCGGTAAACTTGAGGATAGTAATTGGCCATTACTATATCCTTGAACTCTGCCCAGGTAATAGCTTCCCGGTTCTCATTAGGTCTCATCTCCCAGTATCCGTCCCACCAATGGTCGGCATCTTCAGTAAATTGGTAGGATGTGCAGATCACACGCTGCTCATCATTGCACCTTGAGAGACGAAAAATTCTCTCAAGTGCTCGTAGCCACTCTTCCACGTACTCGGGCCCTTCACTTCCCTTGAAGAAGGGTGGATGGTTTTGGCGAAACTCATGTACTATTCTTGTATGAGCATCCGTATCAGCGTTTGGAGCATTCAGTGCGTTTGGAGCGTTAGGGACATTCTGAGCATTCGGAACGTTTTGAGGGTTTTGAGCATCCCTTCTTGGAGGCATCCTTCAATTCCACCATGAAAATAATTTTAGCGTTTATTCAAGTTAATGAATGAAATCATAATGCAAATCATATCATTGTACAAATTAGCAAATGTACGATAGAGGCACAGATATCATAATAATAAAATTTTGATCATTGAATGAAAAATTGTCTTAAATTTGCAAATTAACTTAGAATCAAATGCTAAATAATGAAATAACGAATACTAAATAATGAAATAAATTCAAGTCCTTAACATAAGGGATATTGCTTTTAGTTTTAAAAAAAATGGAATTTAAAACTTAAATAATTTAGTCTCCATATACTCCCGAGTCCTCGGACGGGTCTGACTCGGAACTCTCATCCATTTCTCCTTCATTCATGGCTCCATTTGGCTCGTTATTGGATTCCGGTGCCGGTGCCGGATCTGCAAGGTAGCCTACCAGCCGCTCTTCTTGCTCATTATGAATATCCCAGATATTATGTCCAGGATGGGGGTTTGGCGGATACCATCTTGCGACTCTCATAAACAAAACGGCTGTGAACTGCACATGGTCCACTTGCAGAACTTGGTGTTGAACCGAGTGATGCATAAGGTTAGCATGTATGGAATCGGCCACGTCTTTCCAAGCCCACGGTAACGTGCTGATGAGCTTTAATCCAGCCCAATAGTCAGTAATACCTTCACCCACATCCTTAACTTGTCTCCATAATTGCAGCATGTGAGCAATGTGGGTGGGCAAGTCATGTCTGACGTCCCGGTAATAATTCATGTAGGCTTGTTGTCTTGCCAGGTCACCCATCTAAGGCGGTAATACTAATCATATAGGTTCGCAATAAAATTCTAAATATTCATCATTTATCATAAAAAAACCACATTACTCATATAACATAAAATTTCATTTTATATCTCGCATGTCATCAATTTATGCAATTCATACTTTCATACCTTGGTTGAAGCGGGCGTCGTACTCGGTGGATACGTAGCAAGAGACTTTATTTAAACTTTTATACATTTGCAAAATCATGTCATTCAAGCCACGAAATTCACTTATGTGCGGAAATAAAAATTTAAAATTTAAAGCAAGTATACAGAATCACATACCTGCTCTGATACCAATCTGTCACGCCCCAAATTTACCAAAGAAAATTGGTATAGTATTTTGAAATAGAATATTAAATAGGGAATGACCAAAATTTTATTTTTTTACAAGTAGAAGGAGTTTGCAAACAAGAAGGAAGTGAAAATGGGCTTAGTCCTATAAATTTCAGCAAATTTAAAAAAAAGGTTTTCTTGCAAAGTGAAAGGTTAGCAAATAAAACAGCAAGTCCCGCAAGCTTTTTTTACAAATTTTAGCAAACAATTTAAGCAAAAGATTTAGATGAGGGATAGATCCTTTAAGTTCTGCAAGTTTTCTCTTTTTTTTTTAAAGTCTCAAATAAAGTGTTCTTGCAAAAGCTTTAAAAATAAAGGACTACAAGCTTCTCCTCAAAAGAAATCCATGTCATGCAAACATACAGGACCTATAGTTTCATATTATTTAGTTCACAGGATGTTAGATAAGGCATGACTAGAGTTTTGCATTTAACAAATGTGAGGTATTTTATAAATAAGGAGAAAGAGAGATGGGTCCAGTCCTTTAAGTTTCTGCAATCTTTATTCTTTTAAAATATTTGCAGAGTTCTGCAGAATTCTAAGGAAAGGACAATAAGTTTTTACTTCTACACACTATACCCTATAACTCTTATTTATATAGTAAGTGGCATGCAAATTTGAGTTGTACATATAAGTACTCCTCAATTGTCAAGGCCTGTCATATGATAATTAATGGCAAGATGAAAGGTAATTCAAGAATAACAACCCAACTAAAAATTCTTACATGTATGCCACGAATCCACCACATCGGTACTACACAACCTGCTAAATCAAAGCTAATAAAATACAAAAGATATGATAATGATTCATTTCTACAAGCGCACTTGTACCACTAGGTACAAGCCTATCACCAACAATTCACAAACCTAAGCAAACAGCTGACCACCTCACAATTTCTTCAATATGTCATCGATGACAGACACAACACACAATCATACATGCTAACCGACCGCACACATGAATAGTGGATTTGATTTACAAACTGAATTCCTCACCTATGTCTTTAATAACCTACATCATGCATTCTACTAAATAAACACGCCAACCTTGTGGAAGAAAAACTTGCAAAATATTTTCGACGGCTCAGTAACACATGGCATCAATTATTAACAATTCCAACATAAGTATTCAACAAAAGTGGAAAGGGAGCAAAATCATAAAATATACACAAGGAATACAAAAGTTAAAGAAAAGAAGTATGCCATTCAAAATGAGCTCAATAAATCCATGGTATGTTGATGTTTAGTGATTTTGAACAATTAACAAAGGAAGGAAGTTTGAAAGTGAGGAAGTTGAAGAAAAGAATCATATCTTTGGTTATCCACACTTGAATAGTCACTATTTTCCAAAGTTTCCTACCTTACCAAAGATCTTAAATATTACATCCTAAGATAAAGACCTTTTTTATCACTTATTGAAACTAGGGTGGCTTGTGAACATAGTATATGAGCAAGCCTATGGTGAGTCAGTTTTAACCGGTTGATGAGTGATGTTCAAAACCTTACTCTATAGAGAGTTGAGTGAATTTGATATCCTATGAGAGGTTTGGATTGAAAGGGATTTGATTACTCTTTTATCATTCTTAAGATTGAACTTGTTAATCTTTCATGTTATAAGTTTGATGATGTAGGGATACTTAATGTGATTTTGTAGTCCTTATTACTTGTGATGTGTTGTGGTTTATGTTCGTTAGGTGTTTTCCTAGGTGAAAATTACTCCTCTTGTTTATCATTTTTCATTGTTCGAGGACGAACAATACTTTAAGTTTGGGGGGTTGATCGTAGTCATTTTCACCTAGATTTTAGTGTCTTTATTTGTGGATTTTCAGATGTTTTTATCTGTATTTATATGACTTTTGATGGAGTTATTTTTATTTTGAGAAATGTGGTATGAATTGATAGAATTGTGTAAATGAGCTTAAATATGTGTAAAACAGGTCAAGAAATGGATAAAAAATGGAGTCGGGAGTGAAACGGAGACGGAAGAAAAGGGCCTGCTTGTACACGGGCCGTGTGCGGAACACGGCCCTGTAACAAGTGGCCGTGTATTGTCATTAGAAATCGCTGCTTGCCCAGAATGATGGTCGTACGCTAGTGCACGGGGCGTGCATTGCTACACGCCCCGTGTGCGGAACACGGCCTTGTAAGAAGAAGCCATGTACTTACATCAGAAAACGCTTCGCGGCCATTACCAAGGCCGTGTACTGTAGCTCGAGCCGTGTCCGAAGCACGCACAACACGCCGAAGTAGGTGTGCTCTATACGGGCCGTGTAGGTGTAAAAACCTGTGCAGTTTTGAGAAAGTTTAGTAAGCTTCTAGAAGGTCTATTAGTGATATAAAAGGATGATTTGTGTGAAATTTTGAAGGATAGATCAGATTCATAGCAGTTACACACATTCCACTCTACATTTCCTCACACACTAGATCCATATTCTATCTTTATCCATTAGATCAATCCAATTTCCATTTGATCTCCACAATCAATCCATAAATCCACCATCCAATCCATCCATCCACCATTTGAGAAGAGGAAAGCATCAAGGATTGAAGGAGTTAACATATTGAAGAGAAGGAAGGTTTCTCTATGAAAGGGAAGTTAATCTACTTTTCAATTGTTGATTTTCTGCTTATTTTGGCTCAAATGGAGCAAAGCTTGATTTGTAATGGTATAAACACAATGTTTAGTGGCTAGTCCTATAGTAGGGCTAATCATATGAATGGTTGAAATGAAGAGTTAGATGTGTAGAACTTGATTAGTGATTTGAATTAAATTGTGGATTTCCTTTTATGATGTATCAATCATGTTTCATTTCAATACTTGTGTGATTAAATTCTCTATTCATAGTGTTAGGATGTTCATTCCAATGTTGTGAGTGGATGTTTAATTGAATCATATATTGAAATGTGCATGTATGTTAGTATAAGGGGAGGTAAGTCATACCCTCATTAGGCTTAGAACATTCATAGAGGAATACTTATGAAATTGAGTGAAAAGAACCAACTTATGATCATAGTACCTTAAGGGAATTGAGATTAAGACCAATCTTAGGAGACTTAGACTTGTAAAAGAGTCGAGAACCTAATTGCCTTGGCCATAGGGATTAGGGGTAAAATCGTGATTGCTTTTAGTCCACAAATTAATAAAATTCACCATCAAGTGTTTTGTATATCTAGCTCAAGTCTTAACCATGATTATGATTAGCCTTGCTCTATTCTCAAGTGAATTCTATCTCCATTCCATTCATCACTTGTTTTTTGTTTGATCCATTACTTTATTAGTTTAAATTCTGGTTGAATAAGTAGAGAATTAAGTAGTAGTTTTATATACAAAATCTTCAAACTATCTTCCTTACAAAGCATAAATCAATGAAAAATCCGGATACAAGCATTAGTTTACTTTCCCTTGGGACGACATTATTATAAATTTTGTACTTGGTCACGCGTTTACTCGACGATAGAGTCTCTTACTCTTACACATTTTTACAAGAAATGCGACTAAGAACATTCGACCAATCCTATTGGTCGAACAAGGTCGAACCAGCCTTTCTGCAGCACCATGTTTATTCTGAAGCACGATTTGACCACGACCACTAACGTTCGACCAACCTTGTTGGTCGAACCATGGTTGAACTAGCCTGTAAGGGGGAGAACACACTTTCTGTAGATCGGTTCGACCATTACTCGTCTGGTTCGACCAACACCCATGGTCGAACCGCCTCGTTCGGCACTATTTTCTATGCCGAATGCTTTACCTGTTGTTGATGCCCAGTACCATCTAAAGAGAAGAATACTGAGCTTATAGTGGAAAAGAAGTGGGAAAGAGCAAAGAAGTCGAGAGCCGAGAAGCTTAGACTACAGATGGACAATGAAGATGTGGTTTTCTCTCTTGATAAAGCAATGAAGATGCCCATGAAGACTCAATCATGCAAGAGCATAGATGTGGTTTCTAACTTGTTTAATCTTGATTTTTCTAAGACAGATGATTCTGAATTTGAGTGGAAAATTGAAAAAGAGGTGTTTAGACAGCCATGGGAGGAAGGTAATTCCAATAATCATATTTTTGTGACCAAGATAGGTGAGGTGCTGAGTGTAGGCAAGAAGAGGGAAAGAAAGTACTTGAAGGTGAGGATGCGAGAAGACCGCCATCCGATCCAGTAGTCGACAAAGCGGTATTCCATTGTGACTCTCCGACGTTAAATATAAGTTCCTGTTGGGGGCTTGTCCCTTCCATTTTATTGCTTTATTATTTCTTTCGTGTGAGTGAGGATTTATTATATTTGAAGTGCTCACGCTTCGGCAATTACATCTCTTTTCAAACTTAGTTTCAACATATGTTTTCTCTAAATTTGGGGGGTATGATGTACTTACCTCATCTTATAAGCACTAAGGGTATAATTTTTCCTTTCGTTGGTTGTTTGTTTGTTAGGGAGTTGATTTTTTATGGCATATTAATATTTTAACCGGTGTTTGTATGTCAATTTTTTGCAATTTACCTAATGTTTAGTGTGTTGTGTTGGTGTGTCTAGTGTGTGGAGTCGATTAGATAGTCAATTGAGTCTTTCTCATAGTTCTCATATTTTATTAATGATGAATCATGTGATGATGAGATGTGTTTGAGTTTTAATGATAGAAAAAGTTAAAAGAGGGAAAAGACGAGTTCTCGCTATAGCTTGACCTGACCGAGTTGAACAACTCGAGGAGCTCGTGCACGTTTTGAAGAAGAAAAGAACCAGGTGCCCACATTTCCTTATTCTAATTTTTATGTGTGCTTTTAATTCATAGAAGTAGAAGGATGAGATCTTGATTTTTGGTGATCCATGTGAGCTTATATTGTTTAAATTGTGCCTGAAATTCATATGCTTTTGAAATTGATGAAGGAAGTGTACTTGAGTTATATTGTGATATGAAGTTCTATGTGTACTTGGATATTATTCACCATGAAAAATGCTCTGTTACTTGTTATAAATTCATGTGAGATTTTGAGCCTCTTTGATCATGAACATAATCACATGATATTTCTTTTATGGTGAGTATCGTTCTTGTGTGTGTATTCTAGAACTTGCCACTTGTCTTACTTGAAACTATATGTATCTTAGATGATGGGAGATAATTTTTGGCCATCCTTGTATTTATGAGTCACTTAGCCAAATAATTCCCTACCAAATGATGTTTATCCATAGTTAGCCCCATTGAGCATAAAACCTTCTTTGGCAGCCTACAAGAAATTACCACTTTGAGCATCTAAATTTTTTGAGCCTTGATTGTCCTTCTAGAAGAGAATTAATGGTTTTTCAAAGTGTGTTGATGGAGTTTTATAACAACTTGGGAAGGAAAGAAATTGGTGTTGAAAAAGTGATTGAAGCCTGAAAATGCATCTAAGAAGAATCATGGAGTAGTGCTTAAATCTAGTACTCCATGGAATCAAATACTCTAGGGTAGTGCTTAATCTAGTACTCTATGGAGGATGTGCGAGGTAGTGCCCGAAACTGGTACCTCGAGAGAAGAAGAAAGAAAAAGAAGGAAAAAATGTGATGTTTGGATGAAAGAGAAAAGGATAGAAGAGTTGAGGAGGATGTGTGCTTAATTGAAGTGAGTAAGAAGAATGAAAGATCATGATGGATCGCGACTTGATTGATCCGAGTTTTGAGTCACTTATCTATATATTTCCTACCTTAACCAAAGAGTCAACATTACATCCAAAAGAAAAGTCCTTTTTGATCTCATTGTCGAATCATACCTTTAGTGGTGGAGAGTTTTTGACTCTTGGCAAGCTTATGGTTACGCATGCACTTGAATTGAATTTAAGCATAAACACCTTAACCCATAAGTGTGCATCTTTTACACTTGAGTAATAGTGATATATACTTCCTGTGAGAACATGTCAACGGAGCATTTGAATTGGTGGTGATTTTCTTATCTTGTATGCTATGAATTGGTTATTAAATGTAATGAGAGTTGCATGACCTAAGTTAAGAACAATTGCATTTTGAATGGGTATTTGTCATAGTCCTTGTTTTCCCGCTTATTTTCTCACACACACACTCTCTCTCTCTTTATTTTTATTTTATTGCCTCGGGACGTGCAACGGGTAAGTTTTGAGGATTGATGAGAGTTAAAATAAGCGTATTTTAGTGTCCAATTAAACATATTTTTATGAGAATTATTGTCATACATTAGCACAAGTGTGTTATATTCAATATATTTGAGAAAAATGTGCACTTGAGGTATTTTATTGTGTTTTAGATGGAAAAATGGATCAAAAGTTCAAAGTTGGAGAAAATGTGCAATTTGTGCAATAATGCTGAAAAATGCACGTCTAACTTATGTAATTTTTCTATGTTTTTGTAGAGCTCTGAATTAAAATTGTGATACATGGTTCAAAAGCCACAGAAGAAAGGGTTGTTTTGGCATAAATAACACTTCAATCGGAATCTAAATGAGAAAGTTATGATCGAAATAGTGACGTCATGCAGGTTGTTACTATTCAGCACGACTGTGCCACTTCACATACGTTTTACCCATTCATATGTTATATTTTCTATGAGTTCTTTATATGGATAGAAAGCCAAGGAAGTGAGAATCGTGTGAGCGTAAGAATCACTCAAATCGGAGCTCGGATGTGGAAGTTATGCGCGAAACTGTCAGACTGCGCACTGTCGCTCGACCTGCCGCTCGATCAAGGTTGACTCAGACCAAAACCATCTAGTCGAGCGGGGACACGCAAATCAGATTTTATCGAATTTTACACCTCTTGTGCATGTATTTTAATGTTTTCCAAGAAAAGACTCATCCAAAGTACATAAGGAGAGCTTACAAATATAAAAAGGGATGCAGATCACATTATTATTGATTAGAGAGAACATCAACACAATCATCCTACACCCCAAAAGAGGGGATCACTCCCCAACCATCATCCACATCCTTTCCTCCATCCATCCATCACTGTGAAGATTTGTCTGTGGATCCAAGAAGAAGAATCAAGAGGATTTGAAGAGACATAAGAGAGAAGGAAGGAGACTTCTACACCAAGGGTTTTCCTAATTCTTTTCTTCTATTTTCTAATTTTTTTGGACATATGGGCAAGATCTATCCAACACCCATGATTGTTCTTCGTAACATCATGGGCTAGAACCGTTTTGGTAGATTTAGGGTTTTGAAGATTTTTATGAATTAATTGAACTTTCGTGTGTATACTCCGTACAACACTACTTGTGGTTTAGTTTATATATGATTATGTATTTTTAATCTATACTCAGAGTTGTTTTGTGCATCATTAATTGTTATGTAGAGTCTGAATACATATCTTGGTTATTGATTGAGTGCATTCACTGCTGAGCAGGATTTCATGTTATGATTCTAACTGAGGAGACTCCGGAGCTTCATTAGAACTATATTATATGAATACTTATTAATTTAATTGAATTCAGGTTAGTAAGTAGGATAAAGAGGATAATTTTATAGTACCTATAAAGGGAGATCATATCGGGTTAGAGTACCAATTGGCCAGGAAAATAATTGATACTGATAGTACCTAGAAAGGGGGATGAAATTAAATCTCTTGCTCCAAGGTTATTTACACATGTTACACGCATATTTACTTGTGTCTACAGAGTAAATTTGCATGGTTTAGTGATGCGTCCATATTTCACAAGGCAGAGTCGGAAATTGATACACGAAAGAGAAATTAATGAGTGAAACCGGATTATCCTAGGGCTACCTATTCTCCTACTTGATCCACTTTCGTAATTCTTCTAGTGTTTATTTTATTTTAATTATTATTTTATATTTTTGTTACTAGATTAATAATTCAGACCTCAAACTCAATTGCCATATTGTCTTAATTAAATTAGTAAATAATTAAATTGATAATACGTCGTCCTTTGGGTTCGATAATTCACTTGATCGCTTGCTTAAGCTGCAACTGATATCCTTAATATTTGGGGATTAATTTTTCATGAAAAGAAATTGATTAACTTGAAAGGAAACGGAGGAGGTATCTTTGTTTTGGGAATCCCTCATTCATAACGTTCAACCTTCTCTGTTTTATCCTTCTCGGCTCTCAATCTCTTTACTCTTTCCCATTTCTTTTCTGCTATAAACTCAATATTCTACTCTTTGGATGGTACTGGAGTAGCATCAACATCATCTAAAACATTCAGCGTGGAAAATTGTACCGAACGAGGTGGTTCGACCAGGGGAACTGATCAAACCAGGCGAGTAATGGTCGAACCGTCCTTCAGAAAGTGCTTTCTCATCTGGATAGGTTGGTTTGACCACGTTTTGACCAACATGGTTGGTTGAACTATATCGGTTGTGGTCGAACCGCTTGGCTGGGATCTCCGAAGACTGCCCAAGTGTCTGGTTCGACCTCCACATTGCGGTTCGACCTGATGGCTTGGTCGAATCGAGGTCGAATAGTGCCCCTAAAGCTTCAGAAATCATTTCTGGCATCATCGGTCCTTCATACTGCATTTCAGACCTTAACGTGATGGCGTTGCACTACTTTAGGTTTTCTGTGCCTTAAGATGGGAACTTTTCCTTCTCTACAGATTGCGTCAATTGGTTAACATTCCTGACCATCTGCCCCATCGACAACGTCAAGTCCTTCATTTGCTTAAATATATCTTCATGATTTGCATCAATTTTCACCTCTAGCTTGGCTTCTAGACGATCCACTCTTACATCATTCCTAGCCATGTACTTGTTCACCGTATCCTCAAAACCAGGTTTTCCGTCTTCGACCTTCGAGCCCGAATCAACACCAATAGGAGGTTGTACGACTGTATTAAGATTACTCCATGAAAACTCCGGTCTCTTTGGTTGTTGATAATTACCAGGGGACCATGATTATTGTAGTTCCTTTGATAATTCCGATTTTCTTGATTTTGGAACCTCGTTCCTTGAAGACTTTGACCCATGGCATAGTTCGCCTCTTCTAATTTCTCATGGTTGGCTCCTTCATAACCAACATCCTGCTACATAACTGGTACTCGTTGTACTATATCAGTAATCTACTTTTCCTGAGACTCAAGTAACTTATTGATATTAGTCAAAGTAGAGACGATTACATCTTCTCTACTTGACTTAACCATAGTATTCTCAACCTGCGCTACATTGCCAAGAATATAAGTGTCTCTCACTCTATCAGTTGACCAATCTCTTGAATTCATCGAAATATCCTCAAATAGCTTTTCGGCCTCTACGGATGACTTTGTAAGCAATGCTACATTCGACGAAGCATCTAGTAAAACTCGAGAATTACAGTCCAATCCACTATAGATAATACTGATGTATTGAGCTTTAGATAGCCCATGATGTGGACACTTCCGAAGCATGTTCTTGAATCTGTCCTATGCCTCATGAAATTTCTCTACACTTCTGATAGCAAATTGATTGATGTCTTGTTTCATCTTAAACACCTTGGAAGGTGACATGTATCTTTCCAAGAACTTCAATTTTAATTGCTCCCAGGTAGTGCATTCAGCAGCATTAAGAGTGTCGTACCAATCTCTCGCCCTTTCAGTAAGCGAGAATTTAAACAAAATAATCCTCCTCGCATCCTCATGATCTCTTGCGTTCTTTTGTGTGCTTTCATATCCCAGGAACTTATTCAGATGTTGTTGAGGATCTTCAAAGGTGCCCTCCAGAGAAGGGACTCCTTTCAATCATGCTGATCAAAGCAGGGTGAAGATCAAAATCTGCAGCGGCCCATCTTGATCCTAACAGCCCCAAGTTGTCTCATTCGTTGTTCTTAAAGACTTTATGGATGGCAAGGTTATCCGGATTCGCTGCCATGTTGGCTACTTCTGCTTCCAAATTATCTTCGATTGCAGCTTCAATCGTTTGCGAGTTCAGCTCGTCAACTTCAACTCCTAGATTAAGAGCCTCTGTTGGTTCAACATCCTTATTCTTGTTCTTCTTCTTCCTCGACGATACACTAATTTCTAGATTATAAGGTGCCAATTCTCCTGCCTTTGATCTATACACCTAAGAAAAACAAGCGTTAGAAAATTAAAACAAGAATAAAATAATCTCAATTAAACTAGAAATAATAAACTAATAATTAATGCTTTCCCCGCCAACGACGACAAGAACTTGATGAGTATTCTTTCAATACACAATATTAATTCCCAAGTGTGAAGGATGCTATTGTAGCTTTGATAAGCGACCAAGTGATTATCGAACCCAAGGGACGTATTATTATCAATTTAATTATAATCTAACTTATTAAGATTAGTATGGCAATATGGTTTGATGATTAAGTAAATAATAAACAAATAGTTAAAAGAACAATTAAAATAGATAAGCAGTAGAGATTAAACGAAAGTGAATAAATGAGAAGATGGGTAGTCCTTTGGGCTATCCAGTTTTATCTATTAATTTCTTTTTCGTCTATTAATATCCGACTCTGCCTTGTGGAATATGGAAGCATCACTAAACCATTCAAATCTACTCTATAGACACAAATAAATAAGCATATGACACGTGTGAATATCCTTGGAGCAAGAAACATAATTCACCCCCCTTTCTAGGTACTATCATTATCAATTATTTCCCGTGCACTAAGTACTCTAACCCGATATGATCTCCCTTTATAAGTACTATGACGTTATACTCTTTATCCTATTTATTAATCCGAATAATATTCAATTAATAAATGTTTATATAAGATAGTTCCAATGAGACTTCGGAGTCCCCTCACTTTGAATCATAACATGTAATTCTGCTCAATAGTGAATGCACTTATTCAATAACCTAGATATGTATTCAGACTCTACATAACAGTTAATGATGCTCAAAACAACTCTGAGTATGAATTAAAAATGCATAGTCTTATATAAAATAAACCACAAGTAGTGTTGTACGGAGTATACACACGGAAGTTCAATTAACTCATAAAACCTTCATAAACCCTAGAACTACCGAAGCGGTTCTAGCCCATGATTGATCGAGGAACAATCATGGTGGTTGGATAGATATTATCCAGTCTTGAAAATTACAAGATAAATTAAGAAGCGAAGTAAACCCTAGATGCGAGCACCGTCGCGTCTCTCTCCATCTTGAATCTTCACTTGATTCTCACTTGATTCGACAGATGAATCTCTCTCCACAGCTCCGTAGGATGGTGTAGGGTTTTGGATGTTGTGTAGAATGAAGGTGGAGGTGAACGTCCCTTTTCCCCTGCTTAGGGTCTTCCTTTTATACTTGTGAGCTCTCCTTATAGACTTAGGATGAGCTTTTTGAGCGAAAATACGTACTGAAGGTTAAAAATATGGATCCGGATGTTTCTAATGCATCGGTTCGACCAAGGTCCCTGGTCGAACCATACATGGCTTGGTCGAACCGGCCTGTAACAAGTTGGCAGGTTCATGGTTCTACTCTAACCACTGGACGAACCAGAGCCTCGTGGTCGAACCACAACTGCTTCCCTTTAGGCTTTTGGTTCGACCACGGTTCAACAAGCACATCTGGTCGAACCACATCATCATGGTCGAACTGCCTCTCTGCTGACTTTCGGCACTTGGTTTGACCTGAACCGGTGGTCGAACCACCACCCTGTTGGTCGAACCAGGTGCTATCTTCCTCCTCTTCCAGTTTCAAGCACTCTCGTCCTGTTTTCCTTCGAAAATCCACTCAAACGGCCTAACACGCACCTGATTCGTGACTTTTCACTACGTATCTCGATTTATCTTGACTTAAGACAAAATCATACATCTTTATCACATGAATCAGAGCTCAAAATCCGTGAATTTAAACTCATTAATACCCTAAACCCTAAACCCTAGGAGATAAATTATAACCTAAACCACAAGAATAAAATTGTAATTATATACCTAAATTAAAAAAAACACAGTAACAACAACAGTTAAAAAAATGAAAAACGCACACTGGAGGTGAAGGAAGGAGGTTATACATGGAGTTGTACCAATTGGAGGTTATACACAAGTCTTTGTTTTTTCATTTCATGTATTAGATTTGCATCAAATATTGTAAAAACTAAATAAATAAATAAATAAATATATTAGAAAATATATCTAGCATGAACATTTTATATTTGAGTGTTGCTATTTGCACACCCCTTTTTATTAAGTACACCTTTTTTATTAAATACACACCATCTTTAATTATTTTTTCTTCATTTTTATTATATACACACCACTAAAATTTTAAATTTACCCTTTTAAAATTATCATTTAACACTTGTACATTGTTTTCTAACTTACCTTTTTAATTTCTAATTATTTTTTCTTCCTTCTTTCTTTCCCAACCTTGCTCATCTGCTGCACATCTACCCAAGCAAGAAGCTGCCGACTGATTCCTGTTGCCGCATTTCTCCTCAGCCCAATTGGTGGCCACTCGTGACATTTTCGCCGATGGAGATTTTCCCAATGAGCCGCTGCCACCGCTCAATCCGTGCGCGGCCCCTCTTGCTACCGCAACCAACATCGCGTTGCTTCGTTCATCTTTGTCTTCACTGCCTTGGGCCTATTCCGTTCGTCATGCCCTGTATCGGTATGCTCCTCCTTTGTTAGATGTATTGGTGGCTACTACTGTCATATCGGCCGCAGAAGCTTCCATTTTTGTGCCCTCCCAGATTGCTGGCTGGGTGCTCTTTACTCTCCCGCCCTGTGCTGCGGCTCTTCCCCTGACCAGGGGTTCTCCTCTACCAAGTGCATTTATTCCGCCGACAGCTGCGTCACCACCAGTGCGCGACTTGCAGAATCCAGTGGCTTAAGCTTGCCCTGTTCCGATCTATGAACAGGCTTCTGTATCCTGCTTCCTATCAGCCAAAATATCGCTTGAGGAATGGCTATGATAGTGAAAATGGGCAAATAAAAGTGGTTCGGAGGAAAGACGTATCGTTAGTTAAGGTGGTTGAAGATGATAAGACTGATAGCAACTGATTTCTTGAAGGAGGAAGCCTCTGTATCTTCATGATTTCTTGCAGCTGATTCTTGGAAGCATTCGAAGCTTCAAGGCAAGAATATGGCACAACTATAATCATTGATTATCTTCATTTCGAATTTATGAATTTTATACAATTACTGTTTATAATTTAATTTTATTATTTATTTTTTTATCATGTGTGTGGTAGTTACAAACAAATAGGATCTGTAATAGTTCCAACTAAGCAGTGATGGCGTCAAATAATGATAAAATTAACTTCACAATTTAACTTTTACTTGGTTAATCTTTCTCCATTCAATATCTTCTTCATCTTTTTCCATGTTCATATCAATTTGCTCAATATTTGCATTTATAGGATCATCGGAGCATGCATAACTCATGAATCATGTTTAAAGATGAATAATCAATTTAGGGTTTATAAGATATATAGTTGTATATATAAAATATATAAAAAGGGTTTATAAGGAAGATATCAGTGTATATATAAAATATAAATAAAAGGATTAAGAAGATATCTGTTTATATAAAATATAAAATATATAGGATATGTATTTAATAAATTTAAGGGTAATTTAGACTTTTTAAAAATATTAATTTTATTTTCATAATTAGAAGGAGTGTATTTATTAAGAAGAGGTGTGCAAATAAGATTAGCCTTAATATTTTTCATGTATTAGATTTGCATCAAATATCTATAAAATAAATAAAATAAATAAAATTAGAAAATTATCAAGCTTATTCATGCACTCAGAAAAAAAAATTAATTTAAATCAAGATCTTACATTTATAATAAAAAGAACAAGCCGTATGTATATTTAAAAAAAATAAAATTTCTAAGCAAAAAATTAATTAAGGGTAGGTCTTGTATGAGACCGTCTCACGTGAGACTATTTTTCACTTTTTAAAATAGTTATCACTTTCGCTATAAATCATTATCACTTTCGCTATAAAATGTTATTATTTTTTATTTATATAATAAATTGTTAATTAAATAATATTATCACTTTTCATTAATTTATTATCACTTTCTTATATAAAAGTTATCACTTTCTGATCGTCTCTCGTAAGTCCTTACGTAAGACGGTTTCACACAAGTTTTTGCCATTGATTAAATATACTCTCAAATTAATATTTAAATATTAAATTATAATGAATTATAAAATTCTTTATATTTTAATTTGATAGAATTCATTATATTTTAAAATAAAATAAAATTTATAAGCAAAATATTGATTAAATATACTCCAAATTAATATTTAAATATTAAATTATAATGAATTATAAAGTTCCTTATATTTTAATTTGATAGAATTCTTTATATTTTAATTTGATATTTAAATATTAAATTATAATAAATTATAAAGTTCTTTATATTTTAATTTTGAAGGACTCTCTTGTGAGACGAGTTATTTATGAGACGGGTTGATCCATCACTAAAGTATGTTTATTTGTATAGTTAAAGTGTGTTTATTTGTAATTAAAGTATGTTAATAATAAATTATATTATAATACATTAAAATCATACTTTAATGTATAATTCAACATACTTTAGAAAACATACTTTAACAACTGTTTAACATACTTTATCTATACACTATATATACTTTAGTGATGTGTCGACCCGTCTCACACTTGTCTTACAAATAATCCGTCTCACAAGGTACTTTGTCATTTTAATTTGATAGAAGTTAAAAATAGTTAGAAATTAAATAATTTGACAAAAATTAAATACTTTATAAAGAATATACTCCCTCCGTCCCATAATACTTTTCACGTTTACTGTTCCACGTTGTTTAAGAAAATGTGCACTTTTTGACCAACTTTATTGACTTTGGAGGGTATTGTGGTATTTTTAGATAATAAAAAAGTATAAAGTAATGATATGTGTGTGAAAAAAGAGTGACAAATTTAAAATTAAATGAACTTTAGAGGTTGTTAAATAAAGTGGTGTTTTCTTTTTTGGGGTGTGAAATATTTTGTAGAACAAGAGATAAATATTAAAAAGTTTTATGGGAGGGAGGAGTATCTTTTAACCCCATGAAATTGAATCTTGCAATCATATTTATACTATGATAAAAGGAAAACGCGGTAAACCGGTCAGTTTCCTCACGGTAGCAGTAGTTAACAGTTCTTTTTCTTTTTCTCTTTTGAAGTTAACCGTTCCCTTTTCTTTTTCTCTTTTGAGTTCGACATACCTTAACCTGTGTGGTTATTCCCCAGCTTAAATAGACTACATAAATTACTACAACCAATATAATTGTTCATTAATCGTTTAAAAATTTTCTTGTTTTGATTTTTTCTCTCTCTAAACCTATTCTCTCCTCCTTCTCTCTAGTTCTCCAGTCAGTTTTCCGGCGAGGGGGCGGGTGCCCGGCGTCGCCGGTCCACCTGCCCCCCTCGCATTTTATCCATTGCTTTGCTCTCTTTTGTTCACTTCTGGCTAGGTTTACTCCGGCGAGTTTTCTTTTTATCCGGCCAGCTGCTCATGCCTCAATATCTACTACATCAACTAGCATCTCGCCGGATTTCGTTTTAGAAACTGTCCTCTAGGCAGTCTTGGTGGTGGCGTTACAGCCAACGCCGTCGTTTGTCGTCCCTTTTGCTCAACTGACGACCACCCTCTCCGTTCACCGGAGTCTTCAACTTATGGTGGAAGCGTCACCAAGATCCACCACGTTGTGTTTTCTTGTTCTTCAGTCTGCCCACGAGGTGGCCGCCGTACATCTCGGTGATTTCTGCTTTGCGGCCACCCGTTCCAGCCTGCGTTGCTAGACTCCAGTACTCACATCTTCCGCGCAGCCACGGCGCTCTCTTTCACTTCTCGCGCGGCATTCGCCGGATGGCTGCCATTTAGCAGATTTCGGCAGCCTCTTCATCCTTCCAAATTTGTGGATACACTCTTGGCGTTTCAGCCATTGTTTCCGACCGCTGTGCTCCAATGGTCTCCATCTCCCATCGGTGGTTCTCCCATTGCTCGCCGGATCTCTCCTGGCTCATTCTCGACGGGAAGCAACGCCCTCAGCCTAACCAAGTCGTGCACGGTTTCCGGCGCCACCTCTCTGACTGTGCAGTCTGCCGGCTGCAGATAGGTGGTCAGCTTGCTGCCGTTAATTCTGGCTTTTTACCAGTTTGGGCTAGCCTTCCATCATCTTTTCCAAGCTATCCCTTTAGCTTTCCTCTTTTAGGCCAGGGGATTGCTCTATTTTAGTGCACATTTTACACAATTTTAGCGAAAAATTAAAATACAGTTCCAAGTTTGCACTATATTATTTTACTATAAAGAATATTCCAAGAATATTACATTTATATTAAATTTTAAATTAATAATTGTATAATATTTTATGTATTTTGTAATTTATCTTTTAAATATTACATACAATATTTTTAATGCAACAATGGAATTTAATATAAATTATAATTTAGATAAATAAATTATTATAAATAAATTAAAATTAAAAATATATATGTACGTAATATAAAATTCCGAACAAGCTAAAATGGAGTAATATAAAAAATAATCTTATCAGTGATATAGAATTAAAATAAGTAGATTTATTTTAATTTTATAATAGCTAAAAAGAAGGCATAAATCTTAATATGTAATTAAAAAAAAAAAAGAAAAGAGAAGACAGTAGAATAGCGCTGAAGTGCTCTGCACCACATGTGGCGCAATACTGTAGTGAATCTAGTTTAGTGTGCTGTCTTAGTGCATTGCTGGAGAGAAAATTTGCTCGTATTAACGCATTGTTGGAGATGGTCTTAGGGCGGTTCGGATCTTCTGTTACATTTGGTGTTACTGTTACAAACCGTTGGATGATTGACACGTATGATAGACTAATCTATACCCTAACAATCAATTCTAAGGGGAAAAGTTGAGATTTTTCTCCCCGCACACCTGTCATTCATCTAACATGTATAATAAGAGATGTAACACCAAAATGTAACAGGACATCCAAAGCCTCTTAGGGGGCCTTAGCATTAGTTGCTTCATTTGGTCTTCTCTTCCCACCCCTTTTCTTTTGGCTGTTTGATTGTAGGTGTGGCCCCTTCCTTTTGAATCTTTAGCCACCTATTTGTTTTTTATCTTCCGGTGCTGCTGTGGGCATCTCCGATCTCCGTCCGGCCCAGAGTTTGCTTTTCCGGTGTTCGCAGCGACGTCGAGATTTTCTGCTGCGGGCCCATCTTTCCATTTTTGCAGCATCTCCACGTTCGACTACCCCCTAGCCCCTACTGCCTTTTCCTGTATTTGGGTATGGGCCTCCCACCTTTTTTGGTTTGAATTTAATGCTGTCCTTTATCCCATTGGCATGGGATTTCTTGTACAGCCCCCTCAGCAAGCTGTTTTCTTCCCAAAATAACCAAATATGGTTTTCTCCTCTTACGGCTGGATTTTAAACTCCCCACGATGGCATGCTTTAGCCGTATTTTTTTCTTATTGCCGGAAATCTGGTTGCTCTTCTTTTACAGCTGCTCCGGTGGCATTTCTGGTGGATTTCAGGCGAGTGTTACAGCCTCCATAGCGATGACAGTTCTGTCCTCGTCTATAGCGGTTTCCATGCTGCTCGTTTCGAGCGCTTCCGATCATTGAGTTTGGCACCAACTTGCATGGTGTTTGTGGAATCCACTAACAAAGGGGAGAAGAGCTACTCACTCCGGCGGCATCTCCCTGCCTATGGCTATATTGTCAATTTAAGCCCGTTGCTGATCTTAAAGCCCGAGATCGGCCCCTACCATTTTTGCTCCACTCCACCGCCTATCGCAAGTCACGGGCCATGCTCTTGGCTACTCTCATGATTTTAGTTGGGTTTATTTGTTTAAGCCATTTCTTTGGGTCTTTTAATGTACTAAATAATCATGTTTTATTCTCTATTTAATACTTGGAGCACCTAGGCTTTTTTTGGCAAGCCACCTGTTTGACTTTTTAATTTCGTTTTCATCTGCTTCCTTTCTCCTTGTCCCCTTCTTATTTTCATTTGAATTTTCCCTAGATATCCCTATGACGTGGCAACACGTGTCCAATATTTAATTTTCCGAAACTCTCACCGCCAATTACATTCGCTTATCTACTGTCCATGTTTTTTTTCTAGTCATCTTGCTCACCTCTTTCGTATCTAATTCCACTTCTCATCGGTGTTTGCTGCTTCGATTTCACAAGGTTAGAATATCTTCCACAGAAATTGAATGTTTCAGGCTTATTTAGGAATGATAAAAAAAGTTGTTCTCATCCATGCTCATAGGATGCTCGACGAAATGCCATTGAAGTTAGATGTCTAATTGTTATGATTTGTAAATTCAAATGTGTAAGTGGTTATTTGTTAATCCGAATGATACAAGTTAGTCTTTTTTTGGTTATGAATGGGAAAGGTGATATATGATTTGGAGGAATTCAGACGTATCTTCCTATTTTCGGAATTTTAACTTCTTCATTTCAAAGTTTTGAGTTTATGATTTCTCTCCTACTTTGGTCTTGATCCCCACCACTCGGCAACATGATTTATGTTGGTTTTTTAACTATTATTTGTCATTCTTTAATTTACATTTTTAGCTCTTCGAATTGAATACTTTATAGTCGCCTTAGGGGTTCAGGCAAGATACACGTGTCGTCAGTCGTTCTTACAGAAAAAAATTGTTCTCAAAAAAATCTTTTGTATTAGTACTTCAACGGGACATAGTTAAGAGAACAATTACGAGGGAAGTATGTGAAATAGAAGGAAACCAGGTAATATATAAACATTGGAAATTGGAGTATATGCTACCTGCTATTTACCTCAACAAAATAAATCAGCTTCTTCATGAGGTAAAACAAATTTGTATTAGATTTTATAACAGTGAGCCCTTAGTTTAATTTCTTCATGTTAATGGTAAACGGAATCAGCTGTAGGTTAATAAAATCATTATTACATTCATTTACTCATAATCTTCAAAGATGTGTTTCAATGAAGTTCTGATATAATTATTTAGAAATAATAAGAAACTTGTTTTCGTTCATGCTTACAGTGTGCTCAATGAGATGTCATTCATGTTAAATGTGTAATTGTTATGATTTGTATTTGGAATGTGTAAGTGATTATATGTTAATCTAAATCTTCCAAGTTAAATTTGCTTTTGGCCATGAATGGGAAAGCTGATATTTGATTTGGAATTTGGCAGTATTTTTTCTTGAGTTTATGATATGTCTATCACTTTGGGCCCGTTCCCAACCACCTGTCAGAACGGTTTATGTTATTTTTTTACTATTATTTGTCGTTCCTTAATTTCTATTTTTTGTTTTAGGTAGCTCTTCGAATTGAATATTTTTTAAGTTGCTTTGTGGGTTTAGACAACGTACATGTGTCTTCAGTCATTCCTACATAAACATTTAGATTAAAGGCATTTCCGTAAAAAGTAGTTAACATGCTTAGCAAATTGGCAATACGTGCCAGGTCGCTCTTGCTTTTAGAGTTTGTGTTTTAGAATTCATTTTTAGTAGTTGATAGCGTTAACATGAGTGGTGTGATGTTTGGATGTAAATCGTTTTCTTTTAAATTGTCTTTGGTGGGAAATCAATCATCGTCATTCAGTTTCGATCTTGTGATGATGATACATCATAAGATGTGAATATGTTCGTTTATGTTTTCGGTTTCAGATGGCAAGAAGCAGAGTTATGTGCCCTACGTGCAGTGTTCTTTCTACGTGTGTTTCCTTTCCGCTTTGGTCTCTAAATTATTTCTTTGATTACATCTTCAGTTGTTAGTTAACTATTGGTTAAAATTTCCATTTCAGTGTTTTAAGTTAAACACTAACTAAATGTAATATAGCTTGTGCTTAGAAATCTGAATTTCTACTGCCCACCTATGACAAGGTGCGCTGCTTTCTGCCAGGCTTACTTTGCTGCGCATTCCGTCTTTTTAATACGTGTTTGATGTTTGGAAAGCAAGTTTGGTGACTCTCATTACAACTATCATGTTCTGATCTAAGTACATAGTTGACTTGTACTATATTTTCTTCCCTGCAGTGTTGGTGTCATTGTATGTATTAGTCGACGGACCTAGATCCTCTCCCGTACGGGAGGAAATTGACCCCTCACTGTAGCACGCTACGCTACAGTGAAATCACTGTAGCGTGCTACAGTGAGAGGAAATTGAGGTAAAGTACGGGAGAGGATCCACACTTATTAGTCGACATAGTGTTTGTCTTTGGTTTTACCTTTACATGCTAATTTATTCGTTTTTGCACCCCTGAGCACTATTGTTGTCCATATAAACAACTTGCATTTCTACTTTAAGTTGTTATATACAAAATGTCCTCTGAATGTGCAGAAAGCGTGCACAATGCACGTACACAACCTAGAATAAATAAAAGAAAATATGCATCTTTAGAGGAACGTTGAGAAGCTAAAAATAGTCGAAGGAGAAAGCATATGGAACTGCCTACTATAGGGAGAGTGGACCAACCAAAAAGATATTTAGATCCCTTGCAATGTATCCATAGTTATTAAGGGCGCAAGGCGCAGCGAGGCGCACCGAGACATATCTGTGCCCGAGGCGCAAGGCGCACGCCTGAGGCGTACCTCGAAATTAAATCTGTAATATAACACCATTATTTATTCTATACTAAATATAACCTATATACAACACATTTACCTAGTAAAATAAGTCTAAAAGGCATATAATATAATATTTTATAAGAGTATGACATATAAACTAAGTCATTTAAGTCAAAGTTAAACATGCACATATGAAAATTCCTAATATTTGAAATAAAATAAGTCAATCAAAGCATTAAACACAATCATAGCAACAAATATATTTTAATTATCATCTTCTTCATCATCAAACTCCAAGTCTTGATCATCAAATTGTTCTTCTTCCCCATTAAAATCTTCTTCTTCTTCAAACCCAATATTATCTTCCTCTTGTTCTTCATCCTCTTCATCTAATAATCTTAAATTAGTTCCCTTTTCCTTCATTACTTCTTTGTCTTTCCTTTTGGAACTAGTGGTAGTTGCCCCCAATGATTTCCCTCTAGTTTTATATCTTGGCTCGCAACTTCACTAGCTTTAGCAACCATATCCCATGTCAAGTCATCCCCCTCAAACACCAATTCATTATCTTCAATTTCTTCATCCATCGTACCACTCAACCATTCATTGCAATCATCAATACTTTTCAACGAGATGGGATCAATGTGCTCACGTAAATCATATCGACGCTTTAAAGCATGATTATATTTAACAAAAACCAAATCATTGATACGTTTTGTTTCAAGCCTATTTCTTCTTTTAGCATGAACCTGCAACAAGGTAGTAATTAAATTAAAGTAGAAAGAATTTTGAATAAAATTTTGTAATTGTAAATTAAAAAAACGAGTTAGGGGCTAGTGCTACTTACATTCTCAAATATGCTCCAATTACGCTCACACCCGGATGAACTACAAGTTAGGCTTAGCACTTTAATGGCAAATTTTTGCAACTCTGGAACACATGAGCCAAAAGTCTCCCACCATACTGTTGGAGTCATCAATTTTCTTTGCCTTTTTGCAACGTTAAATTCAAAATCAGCTTCAGACTTTTTGTACACATTAAGCTGGCTCACGATTTTATCTTGCTCTGCCTCAATTGGGATCAATTTTTCTAAGGCTTTAATAAAACCCTTTGTGATCAATGTATCCCTTTATCAATATCATCAAAGAATTGAGGATTCAAATGATATGCCGCCGCATGCAAAGGTCGATGTAGTTGGCAAGTCCATCTCCTATCAATGATTTCAAAAGCTTCTTTGTATTGTTTCTCATCTTTGAAGGACTTCTTGATGGTTTCTTTGGCTCGATCCATAGCCCCATATATGTATCCCATCGCAGGCCTCTTCTCTCCATCAACCAACCTCAACACACCGACCAAAGGTCCATATATCTTCAAGATATATTGAACACTTCTCCAAAATGTAGTAGCCAAGATTATTTTAACTACCTTCTTGTCATCAACTTCTTTAGCCCACTTACTTTCCACCCATTCATTTGAAATGAACATATTTCTCAAATTTTTCTTCAACTGAAACAATCTATGTAAAGTTAGAAAGCTGTGGCAAATCTTGTGATCCCAGCCCTACATAATTCTTTGTTTCCAGATTGCCTCAACATATTCACCACACCGGGTCAAACATAAATGTACGAAGTCACACTCATGTCTTTCTTTAAAGTTGACTTGAACTCAGATAACTTCCCAATATCTTCCAACATCAAATCAATGCGCAGCGCAGCGCATGGAGTCCAAAATATCTTCGGCCTACTATCTTCCAATAATTTCCCTAACAAGTTGACGAAATTCAATAAAAATAATAATAATAATAATTTTACTCAAAACATAATTGAAGTATTGAATAACTTACCAGCCAGCACCATGTTACTAGCGTTATCCGTGACAACTTGGACGACGTTTTCCTCTCCCACACGATCCACAAATCTATTATTTAACTCGTACATCTTTTGTCCAGTTTTAGCATACTCCGAGGCATCCACAGACTCTAAGAAAACAGAACCTCTTGGCGAATTAACTAAAAAGTTTATCAATGTCCTTTGTCTCTTATCAGTCCAACCATCAATCATCAAACTACAACCATATTTTTCCCATTCTACACAACAACTCTTGATATAATTTTCTTCAACATTAGAAACAACCTCTTTAAGAAGGGGAACTCTCACCTCATGAAAAGAAGCTGCTTTAAAACCAAGTCCATGCTGGAGAACAACAGCAAACATCCTTTGAAAACTTGGATAAGTGATAGCGTTAAAGGGAATTGCAGCATCATATAACCATTCCGCAATTGCCAAACAACCTTTCCACCTCGTCTTTCTTGAAGGCCTCATTTATGGTGGTTTGCCTCTCTTTTCCTTTTTTTTCAGCAACTTTTTGTACAAATTCCTCAATCGAATTTAGTCTTTTACTCTTGTTTTGTGAGGGGAGAGAGGGCTTTGATGATGATTGAGTATTTGGTGGTTCCATTCCTATGATGTTGACTTCATCTTCATCATAATCATACACATCATCCTTCCAAATTCTCATTGCTTGTTTAGCAATATTTTCAATCTTTTCTTTCTTCTTCATGTTCATGAACTCCTTAATCTCATCCCTAACTTGTGGTGGGGAACTCTTACATATTTTAGCATTCCGATGTCCTCCACTAAGATGTTGTTTTCCACGAAAAATACCACCTTTAAAAACTTGATTACAAAAAGTGCACTTCAAGTCATTATTGGTATTTGGATTTACCTTCACAAAATATTTCATCCCGGATCTTTTGCTTCATTTGTCGATCCCACACCACTACTACTACTTTGATTTTCATCCATAAGTGACAAGTCTCACTCTCACAACTCACAAAATTACAAACCACTGATTATCTGAAGAATAAAAAAGATAAATAAATTTAATAAAAATCAAGAAATAATGCAACTAATCATATTTTAAAGTATAAAATAGCAAAATTTAATATTATGCTTGTACTAGTAGCCTAGTAATTTAAAAAAGGATGCTGGAAAAAAAAGTCAGATTATAGTATAATATATCAAGGAAAAAAATAAAAAATATTAACATTAAAATAAGAAAAAAGAGAGAAAAAAGAAAAAACAAAACAAAACAGCAAAACTAACAAAAAAGAGAAAAAAAAAGAAAAAAAGAAAACCAAAACAAAGTAACAAACCTGCTGACTGCTGTGCTTGATGCTCGGCTGCTCCAGTAGTTGTAGGCTGACCGGCGGCGGCGACGTGGCGGCGGCGGTCGGAAACGCGGCGGACGACGACCAGACGGGACGGCGGCAGTTGGAAGTTGGAGGCTGGAGTAGTTTGCGTCGTGGAGGCTTGGAGTGAAATGAATGGGAACCCTAACTTCTTAAATCCTTCATCTAATATTTATTATATGTTTATTTATTTTATTTTATTTTATTTATTTGATAAGTTGTTAAGATAACAAAAAGTGTTATTTCACTTATAAAAGTGTTACTTCAACTATTAAAAATGTAAAACAACACAAATACATGACAATACTCAAGGCGCGCCTTAGGCGCACCCGAGGCGCACACGCTGAGGCGCACAAAGACGCGCGCCTTGATACTGCGTGCCTTGAAAAACCTATACCGAGGCGCCAAGGGTATAGCCTCGCCCGAGGCGCGCCTTTAATAACTATGCGGAAGCTGTCGAAGATGAGGCGCTGCCACGCTGCCACACCTGTCCTTTTTTTGCTTCCCAAATAAGCACTCCATCTCGATGTCAGATCATGTACAAGTTTCTGCATACATAAGGTTAGAGAAGAGAGACCTCAAGTCTACTTGTTATGTTGACACAACTTTGCTTAAGTCACTAGGATTGCATGATTATATCTTTAGGATGATTGATATAGTTTGGTTGAGGCTTTTAGTAAGTAGAAATTATCCTATTTTTGAGGACCTTACTTATGAGTTCCTGAGTGCATTTGAGAAGACTGAAGAGGGGGTAACTTTCCGATTGGGGGGTGTTCCGTTTAGTTGGACAGTTGAGAAATTGATGTTGTCCCTGGGAGTACCACCGATTGAGTATGTGGAAGAGGAGTTTAAAGCAGACCCTCTATGGAAAGAAATCACACTGGGGCAGAGGGAGTACAGAGCTAGAAGTTCAAAGGGTAGCCTTATCTGATATCCGTGCATTCGGTACATTCAGATACTACTCTCCAGTAGCATCTTTGTTCGAGAGACGAACAAGAATGTAGTAGTGGAAAGAACTGAGAGTGATTGATGTTATGCTACATAGGAAGCCACTTGGAATCGGGGATTTGGAGATCGAGCACCTGCTGCATGTGAAGAAAGGATCAGGAATATCGCTGTAGGTGGGCTAATCACGACAATTGCACGTGTTGCAGGAGTCGACATGACAGATAGAGTCCCTATCGGACCCGTGCACTTTGTTGATGCCACATTGTTGACGCAAATGGGCATATTGAGAATTGATCATGGCACATACATGTGGATGGTGACCGCAGATGAAGAATTGGCTCTACCAAATCCCACATTCACCACCATAGAGTTTTCGAAGAACATTAGGATGCAGCATGATGAATGGATGAAGATTCCGGTCCCGTCCTTGCTAAGAGCTCTCCCTACGGGCTTTGGTCATCTTTAAGGAGCTTTCATTGCTAGGATGGATAGGTTTGAATCAAATCAACTCACGTTGATGAATCAAGTGAACGATCTCGTCAAGCATTTGCGGGATAGTGGTCAGAGTTCGTCCCAGAAATAAAATCAGGTGTATTCTATTCCTTTTTCATATTCAATTTCTCTTTTATACTTGCTTTTACTTGGGGACAAGCAAACGTTTAGGTGAGGGGAGGGATATCAATATGTTAAGTAGGGTAGAGTTGTGATAGTAATGTAAATATGCTTTATGATTTTTTTTTCTGATTTTGGTGAATTTATATGGCTGTATATAATTGAATTCTTTGGTGGTTGTTATGCATGTTTTGGTAAGAGTTGATGGCTGTTGTCTTGAAAGCTGAAATGTGATGTTGGAGATCCAGATTTAATGCATGTTTGAGTGATTCTCATTCTAAAATTTATGATGTTGGATGGGTACTATTCCTGAATTTTTTTATTTGTGGTGAAAATTTGCTGAATTTCTTGTCCCATGTCATGTTTTTGTTGTCCTCTGAATTTTATGTTGATGTGGAGTTTGAGAAATTGAGGAATAAAATCTTTTGAGGTGATGAGGGTGATGCATGATTGAGGGGGTAGCAGTGTTATTGAGGAGCGGTTGAAATTTGATATTCTTTGGAAAAAATTTTGTGATTGTAGTGGCTGATTTTTTTTCGAATTTCAAGGCAAATCTACCCAATTTTTGGTGAGCTTTTGAGCCTTAAAGAGCTATCATCTAAAAGCTCCATTGAAATTTCTTTCTTGAGTGCATTGAAGTTGAATTGCTCATTCTAGAACTTGCTCTTTTGAATGCATTTTAAGATCATGTGATTGGACGTGTGTCATAAAATGATAAGGGCACTTAGGTTTAACCTTCTTGACTTATATTGTTCCACCTGATTATGAAAACTCTAGTGAAGCCACGTTGAGCCTAAGCCTTTTCTTTGAGTTATGAGCACATAAATGAACCCTGAAACCTCATTTCTTTCTTTAACTCTTCCGTTTGAACCCTTCATTACTTTACAATGTGTGAATCTTGTGGAAATACTTTATGGTTGATTTTATATTGAAGGGGGAGTTGGTGATAGTTGGAAAAGAAAAAAATGGAGAAAGGAAAAAAATAAGAAAAGAGATGGAAAGAAAGGATTAAAAAAAATGGTTAAAAAATCTGGTGGCAAAAAAAAAAGAGTAGAACAGAGGTGTTGCACTCTGTGTTTGCTGAGTTTTTCTGAATAGTTCAAATATTGAACCCTTCAGTGTTGCCCCTATTTTTGAAATTGTATAGAGGAGCAGGTGTGGGGAGGTTATAAGTGAAAGTAAAATGCTGTTTTGAAAGGAAAAATTTGGGGATGATAGATGAGTTGATTTGTAGAGATCACATGTTGTAAAGTGGTTCATTTAGTCATTCTTATCCCTCTTGTTACCTCACCCTGTCCTAAGGCCCCATTACAACCCTATCAAAGACCCTTTGATTGTTGCACACGATCCATTTAAAATTGGTTGAGATTTGATTTGGGAGCTAGCCTATGATAATGGCTTTTCTTGTTCAATTTTGGAGTGATCTTGCTACCTAATCATACACTTGAGTGTTTCTGAGTGAATCTTTGTGAGGTCTTGAAATTTAGAAAGATTTGATGCCATGAAAGTTGCAAACTTTGAGTGAAGAGTCATTTTTCATATTAGTTCCGAATTCTCATTGGTTACTTTTCTCTTGATGTGTTTTGACTTTCATTTTAGACAAAAAATGTGATAGCTTGTTCGTATTTTTATTCTTGATCTCATTAGTGTTCAAGAGAGCCTGAATATGGTATAATCTTAGTTCCGTGTTACGGAATGAGTAAAAAGATATAGTCTATGGAAGGTTAAAACACATTTTGTCTAGCGTTGTAGCTGAATTGAGGAAAGAATATCAAAATATGTCTTTGATCTTTGCTTCGAAGGTATATTTAGGTAGTGGCGATGCCATACTGTGTTCAAGAAATCAATGTTAAACAGAATTATCAATTCTTGTTTGCACATTGGAGAAGAAAAAGATGCTATATCCTTGCAAAGCAAAAAAATATAAAATAAAATTATCTTACAATACTACAACATTTTTTACACAATTTAGTCAAAGTCAATTACCATATCATACACTTTATTCAATTAAATTCTCCAAACAAAACTCTACTTTTTCTTACATCATTACACCAAAAATTATAATTATACTCCCTCCGTCCTGGAGAATCTTTAGGTTGTGTTTGGATTGAGTCATTTCAAATCCAATGAATTTGAAAATGAGTGGATTTTAAATTTCTTGGATTTTAAATCAATTCATTTGAATTCCACTGTTTTGATAAATTATGGATCTTTGAAAGAATTTCAAATCCATAATTCAAAGATTATTTTTAAAATTGAATTTTATATATGATAAATAAAAATAAAAAAAAATTTATTATATTAAATATTAAAATCTAAAATTTTATTAAAAATAATTTTTTTGGGAAGGAAACCTACCACCCAACCTATCCCCTACTCACTCCCCCTCCACCCCCACCCCCAATTTTTTTTTATAAAATTTTAGATATTTAATATTTGAATAATAAAAATATTATCACCCAGCCCTACCCCTACACCACTCCCACCCCAATTTTTTTTATATAAAATATTAGATTTTAATATTTAAATAATAAAAATATTACCACCCTATTCATCCACCCACCCCTCCTCACTACCTCCCACCCACCAAATTTTAAAAAAAAAATTTAGATTTAGATTTTAATATAAAAAATAAAATCTAAAATTTTATTTTAAATTTTTTTTTGGGGTGGGGAGGTGGCGGGGATGGGTTGGGTGGTAATATTTTTATTATTTAAATATTAAAATCTAAAATTTTATAAATTTTTTTTTTTGGGTGGGTAGGGGTAGATTTGAGTGAAGGGGGGTGTGTGGGTAGGGAGATAGGGTTGGGTGGTAATATTTTTATTATTCAAATATTACAAATATAAAATTTTATAATTTTTTTTTTGGGGTGGGGGCTAGTGGGTAAGCTAGGTGGTAGAGTTTAAATCTCACACACACACACACACATATATATATATATATATATATATATATATATATATATACTCCCTCCGTCCCAAGTTCGTCTTCATGTTTACTGTATATACGGAGTTTAAGAAAAATCACTTTTTGACTTACTTTTGGGGGTCGTATGATATTTTTGGGTAATAAATAAATGATAAAGTATGTTATGTGTGTTAAAAAGGTGATGACAATTTCATTAAAGTATGTTAGGGGATATTAGTTAGTTGCTTTTTCCTTTTATGGAATTGTGAAGTTGAATTTGGGACGGACAAAAACGGAAAGTGTGAAAGTGAAGTTGGGACGGAGGGAGTATCAATTACACAACGGAAGGATTTCAAATGACACTGTTTCAGTGAGAATTTGAAATTCATTCAAAAACGACTAAAAGAATTCAAAATCAAATCCAAGATTTTGAAATCATTGATTTAAAATCTTGAATTTATAAATCCATTGATTTTAAGTGTCTTATCCATAATGAGGAAGGGATTTGAGTGAAGGATTTATAAATCCCACTTCAAATCCTTCCATCCAAACACAACCTTAATTTTTACTGCTCCACATTTGAGAAAAATTGTTTTTTATTTTGACCTATTTTGTTGTAGTATTTTTAGTTAATAAAAATATATAATGGTGTGTTAGGTGAGAGTGTCAAATTTAAAATTTAAGTAAGTTTTGAGGTTATGGATAAAGGAGTTGCTTTCCTTTTTAAGGTGTGAAGGTTATTATTGGATAGACAGATATAGGAAGTGTGAATGGTTCTCCGGGACGGAGGGAGTATTTCTTAAACTACTGTGGTTAGGGTAGTTGGTACTATTAACAAGAATCTTTATGTATTTATTATCCTATTATTATTATTTTTTTAATTTTCTCAACTTTCTTCCTTTCAAGAGAGGCTATAGTTGGAATAGATGGATGATCCAAGCAACCAAATAATACTTCCAATGAAGGACCAATATGCACGTTTTTTCTCTTTATTACCTATGCCAAAAGTGGATGAGGATTTTCAGTTAGTTAAAATGAAAATTTTATATTCAGGATGTTTTTCCTTATCAGCAAAGCTATTTGAAAATTGTAAGTTTGAAAGGTTTTATAAAGAAATATCTTTTCTTTTTCTGGTTTTAGGTCTTTCCTACTTAGTACTTGTTGTTGTTGGAGGTCCTGATAGTAGATTTGAAGAGCGCTAAATGTTTCATTAGAAAATGATAATGCTTGTAGTGAATTAATGCATAAAAGAAAATTAAAGTTGCCTCTATGGTGGATATAATAGAAGAAAAGTAGAATTCAACCGGTGAATAATTAACAAAAATATTAGCTTGGGATTCTAATTAGGTTTGCAATGGAAGAAGCTTGTGTTGCACTTCAATTTCATTTAGATGTTCATGTAGATGTTGCAACGTTACCTAAAATCCCTTAAAGGAAAAGAAAGATTAACCTGACGACAGAGAATGACAAAGAGGGAAATTGTACCACAGTTAAACATAATGTACCACAATTAATGATTATTTGTGGTACTTTTTTCCTCTTGTCATTCTCTGTTGCTTTTTTCTCTTTTCCAAATATCCACACTCACCTTCAACAAGATTAACCTTTCTTTTCCTTTGAGGAATTTTAAGTAACGTTGCAACGTCATGAACAACTAAATGGAATTGAAAAGCAAAACAATATACCTCCATTGTAGACCTAATTAGAATGCTAAACAGATATTATTCCAAAATTTTCACTAATTGAATTATGTTCTTCTTCCATTATATCTACCAAAGAACGCAACTTTGATTTTTCTTTTATGTGTTATTTCAATACGATCATTATCATTTATTAAGTAAAAGGAAAAACATCCAAATCATTATACTTTTTCATTAACTAATAATTGGTCCTTAATCCTCTTGGCCTACTTAATTAAGGGGAAAAAACATTAAATCCTTTATTGAAATGTGGATTGTAAATTATCAGTTATTTGGATAATTATATATTCCAACTATCGAGCCGTGGTGATGAAGCTGTAGAGAAAACAAAAGATAATAAATACAACCAGATACTTATATGTGGTACCCTAGCTTTGGCTAAGAATACTCTAACAATAATGATATTAATTTCATTATATTATCTGCTTTTTTAATGTTATGCAAGGATATAATATCCTTTTATTCTTCAACATCAGACAAGAATTTGTTACCTGATAACTTGTGTTAGGTAGTAACATTAATTCTTATGAGTCTGCTAAATTGATTTCTTGAACACGGTCTGGACATTGCCACCATCGGAATCGTGGAACGGATAGATCATCAATATCATTCTAGTGCTCAACATTGATTTTTTGAACACAATCTGGACATTGCTACCTTTGGGGCACAGATATTGGAGATAGATAATCAATTTAATTCTGCTCATGCGGACGTAACATTACCAGTGAGTTCTCAAAGGAAAATGTATGGTTAATCTTGTTTGAGAAAGAGAACCTTTTGGAAAAGTCCCACTTTTGGTACAAATAAACAATTGAAAGACCATATTTTAGATTCACTTGAAAATTGTATTGTGTTTGAACCTACTGATTCAGAATCTGAAGAGGATAAGTCTGTACGACCAGATTTGCAACTAAGTGCAAAAACTGACCTGAACATTTTCAAAAGAAAGAAATCTCCCCTGCAACTCTTGAAACACATACCAGTGAATGACAAGAGTGAAACCTTGATTAGAGAAGTCTCCAAGATAAAATGCACTTGGCAAGTTAAAACTGCTTTTTCTTCTGTAGGGACAACTATTACATCAAATTAGGATAACTATTTTTTGTGGATTGTTCATGAAGCTGATTATTGTGAAAAACTAAATATTGAGATCACAATTTCCAGTTTTGCTTTACATTTTTAATGATATTGCTAAGTTTAATTGATTCCCTCTCAAGTAAATGTGAATTTTTTTTTGTTTGTTATGGGTGTAACCTCGAAGTCTTCTTTTATGCTCTCTGTGTTTTCATTTGTTGACAGTCAGCATGCGGCTCAATCCTGTAAATTCTGTGTTTCAAGTTTAATTGTTATGAAGATCTTGTAAATTTTTTTTTATACCATATTGATTTTAAGAATTGAATTTTTCCATGGATTATATCATTATAGATGAGTCACTATGTGTTTCAGTATTTCACATGAAATTTCTTTTGTAGCAATATAGAACTTCTGGTATTTTCCAGGATACCTGTAAATCTTTTCCTGGAGAAGGTGAAACACAATTGGTAATCTAAGATCCACAAACAATTCAAGAGGTGTATACACATGTACAACATGGTGGAGTATATGGCCATGAATCAATGCGATGGGGAACCTGGAAATTTGAGCAATCATCTTACCCGTGGGAGTGTAAGCAAACCTATTAGAGTGTCTTCTAATAATGGGAGATGGGAGGACGTTGTGACATGATCAAATTTTCTTTCATCAGTGTAAGAAGTTTTAAAGCTGAAAGTTCTACGTACAACTGGGATCAATAAAGGTATTTTGAAATTCCCTCAAAAGTTACTGATGAGGCTGATATTATGTTGGCCTCCATGGAGAAAAATGCGAATTTTGATCTAGATGTTCATTAGAGATACATAGGGAAAATCTTTGGTGATGAATGTGCACTCGAAGATGGGAAAACAACTAAATCAGATTGATCATTAGATGCAGTTTATTCAAGTAACACAGTTCCAGTCATATTACTATTTTTGATGGGACATGAAGTTGTGCTCGGCTCTTCGTTTAAAATAGGTCCGAGTAGCTACCTTGGTATGCCTGCCCTACAATCCAAGCAATAGCCACTCATGGCTAAATGGAAATGAAAAGATAAAAATCTATTCTTTGACCCATTGTTTAAGTAGCCACTCTTTAAGGATTTTATCACCTTGCTCAATGGTACTAGTTATTCTGGTGAAAGCTAGAAGAGGAAGAATGCACGAGGTAAATGTTCATTTCTAGTAACTTTGATGTTTCCCATTGTATTTGTACACGATTCTCTTTTATAGGTAAAAAGCATCCATGTCCACGAAACACTAAAGCATGCATGTTAGGAGTCCCAAGTAGTTTTGTTTTTCAACTATCAATGGAGAATCCGACATTACATGTTTGCATACTCATCAGGATGAATCCTGTTGATGCAAACATGTGATGCTAATTTGTCTGATGATTTTGCATCAGGGTTTTTAAAAGATGTGTTTACCGTTGATGGCCAGAAGAAGGCGAGCGATGCAGCAAGGAGACAGATTTCAAGAAAATAAAGTAGCATTTTTCCAACCATGTGTGTATTCCCGTACTTTTATCTGGTATATTTGAGTTTATAAATTAACGGAGTTGTTATTTACCTATACTGTCATTCTCAGGATCTTTAAACATACATGCCTATAAAAACTTGGGTTGTTTCATGGATTTTGCATTTTCTATTTAATATTAATGATCTTTAACTAAAAGGAATTGTCTGTCATATTATACATATGTTATTATGTTCTCCCTCCGTCCTATTTCAGATGACACACTTTTTATTTTGGGTTGTCCCAAAAAAGTTTGCACATTGCTAAAAAAACAAAAACACAAACACAATCACCCTTTCTCATACACTTTATTTACAAATAATCATCTCTACCTAACATACTTAACATATTTTATCATTTATTTATTACCTTAAAAATATCATAATATACCTAAAAATTATCACTTTCTTAATAACCGTGCCGGGAGAGGAGTGCAAACATTTGTGGGACGGAGGTAGTACTTGATAAAAAAAAAATTAATGTAGATATAAGAATGTTTTTGGACACTACTTCAATATATAAACTTGAAATATTTTGCTAAGACTAGTCCACTAGAATGCCTTTATGAGTATGTACAAACGAAATTGCACACCCATCTCAAAACCTTTTTCATTTTATGTTTATAAATTAAAATAAAAGATGAAAATTGTATTGAAAATGTGATAATATATACTTTTAAATGAAAAATAATATATTCTTTAAAATTAAAAATATTATATATCTTGGAATTAAAAAATGCAAAAATTTATTATTGTTATTGCAATTCAAAATTAAATTATTATTTAGTAAAAACATGATATGGAACAGGGTGAACCCCACTACATGTGTATATGCTTCATAAATAGCAATGTGTAAATAAATATAATAAAGAATATTTATATTTGCCTATAAAAGATCTCTTCATATGGAGTATTAAATATATATATATATATATATATATATATATATATATATATATATATGATCCCTCTGTTTTATATTCTTTTGCACCATACTGTAAACATGGGATTTTTATTTTGCACCGTACCGTAAACATGGAAATAAAAAAGAAATGTTTTCAGAATAATTTTGTTTAGAAATAATGAATTTTTAGATATTAAATAAATCATAAAATATATTTTATACTATCTCCGTTCGTCCCAATATACTCTCGTCATTTTGATTATCTACTCTAAATTTACTAATTTCTTCTTTTCAAAAGAGGATTTTTTAAATAATTATACAAATTTCCATTACACATTATATAATATCAATCTTTTATTCATGTAAAAAGTTAAATAATAGGAGTACATTTTTTTTGGAAGGGGAAAAGAGATTATTTTGCATGTAAACATAGAATTTTAAAAATTTGTTTTTAGAATAATTATATTTATTTTTTAAGTAATGTCTTTTAAATATATATCATAAAATATTTTGGGTTGCATAAAATTGTTGAAATGAAGGTGTTTTCTAAGAATATAAAATTGGAGTGTCATTCCAATTTCTTGAATGGTGAAGTTTTGTGAGGTTCGTTTCCAAACGAGAAGTGCTAAAATTGTTATGACATAATATATATTCCAGATAATATTTCAAAAAGGACAAAATATATAATTAAAAACATATTTAGCTAGAAACAGTAATTATTTCATCATACAAGAAACGGACAAATCACAGCCGTTCATCTCTCCTCGTCAGTCATTTCCACCCGTCCATTACCTTGCAGAATCTTCAGTAACTGGGCCCCTTTCCTTCTAGCTCTAGCGCTACACTCCCCCTGCAAAGCCAACATCACTGCACGCGCCACCTCTTCCGCCGGCGCCACCGCCAACCCATCCTCTAATCCGCCGTAGATCACCGCTAACACGCTTATCGCATGCTCTATTCCCCGTCCCTCCATTCTTCCCATTACTTGCACCATCATCGGCACTGCCAGAGCATGGTCCCTCACCTCCGCCGCCCCCTCCGCCGTCGTGCACAAAAGCTCCAACGCCGCCAACCACCTCTCCGCCACCGCACTCTCCGCATCTGCTAGCGCCTCCACCACCACCGATACCGCTCCCGCCTCCACCACCACACGGCGATTCCCCTCCACCAAACAGAGGGCTAACAAAACCTTGCTCGCGGACTTCCGCGCCACCCCATCCCTCAAACACGCCACCACGCCGCCGACCACCGCCGTCGGGCACATACAACCGTTCACCGCAGAATGTGGATTCGGCACGAGGGACCGCTCGAGCAATTGGACCGCCCCGACGCGACCCGCATCCGATCCGGAGCTGAATTGGAGCTCCGCGACGTGGAAGAGCTCCTCCAAGCCGGCATTGGTGAGCGGCGTTGCGACGGGTGGACCATCCATTTTCGCGTTGGACGCGGGTACGGGTTCTGATTCGGGTTTAGGGTAGGAGTACAATTGGTGGGAAATAGGCGAATTGGAGAGAGGGAACCGCCACTGCGTGAAACTCTGGGAGGTATTTGACGAAGAAGAGGAAGACGACTCCGGCTGAGACGGTGGTGGGCGGTGCTGCGGCGGTGGAGGAGGGAGAGGAGGCGGCGGCGCCTGAGGGAGAGGTGGCGGAGTGGAGCTGGTGGGACTGAGAACAGTTTGAGTGCACTGGCGGAAGAATCCACACGAAAACAGTGGACTGCGAGCGGTGGTTTTGAGTTTCGATTGATTGGCTTTCATGGTGGCTACTATAAACTCCGATCAGTGAGATTGAGAAGAGAGAGAGGGAGAGAGGTCTTTGTGCTTTTCTTTCTGCATGTACCGAAATTGCAGACATCAGAACAGGTGGGACTTGTTCACTGACAAGAAAGTGATGCTGTTTACTGGGCTTTCAGGCCCAACATCGCTGGGGGCTGGGCTCATAGTATTGGGCTAGATGGATAAGGTGTAATTTGATGTTGTGGGCCTGACCAAATTTATTGGCATCGAGTGAGTAATTTATGGCCTCAGCATACTTTTTTTTTTTTTTAACACATACGTTCATTACTTAATACACTATCAAAAATTATATATAAACTCACCCCACTTTTATAATTATACCTTTTATTTAACTTCAAATTAACTCAACACTCATTTACTTTATACACCAACACACATTATTCACCATACCCCCATCTCAACTTCATAACAATCACCATAAACCCACTTCAATTTTCAAACTGCAGAGCATTGATAGACCAAGAGAGAGAAGAAGGAAAAAGAGAAAGAAGGAAGGAAAGAAAGAAAGAAGAAGGCATCGTCTCGCTATTTTTATACTTAAGAATTTCTAGGGTTTGACCATTAATGGACAAAAATGATCCAATATTTCTTCCCGCACAGGTTCAAAAAAAAAAAAAATATATATATATATATAGTGTGGACCAATAGTGGTCGAAAATTTATATTCTAGTAGACGGTCAAAATTTCTATAATGTTTCGACCACTACTGGTCGACCAGTATCCTTTCTGTCGATCAGTGGTGGTTGAAAATTGTTGTCTCGTTCAGCCTTGGTTGGTCGATTTTTTTCGCAATTTAAAAAAAACAAAAAAATTGCATTTAATCAGTTAAAAAAATATAAAAACATGTACTATTATGATCTTTGAGCAACCTTTGTCCGCCATTATACTTGATTTGTGTGTAGGAGTCTTAAAATGAGCAACCGTTGGGTGCGTTTTACAACGATGCTTAAAGTTGAGTCTTTTTTACAATTTATCAAAAGTGAAGATTAATTTGCAATCATGTAAAGTTCGTAATATTTTTACCATTAAAGTTAGTGTGTGGTTAGGAATTCCATGGCAAGTGCTGGGAGAGGAAGAAAATCGATGGATAGGTGCAGAGTAAATTACAATATCATTCTCATCCGTCACAGTCCCGTTTGGGTTTAGACCCAATAATCTTGAGTTCAGTTCCAAATATTTTTTTCCAACAATAATAGACCCATACAATTTTTAATATTTTTTTTTGCAATTTCCACTCTAGTCGTTTAAAACTAATGGAAGCCCCTCACATGCAAACCAGACGACCATTAAGTTATGAGAATCGGGATTTCTCTCTTAAATTCAAACCAATCCCCCTCAAACTAAAATCCTAAAATTTTTCCCCCAAATTGCGCCTACCCTAATTTTCCTTCCCAAATCCCTTCCCTCCGGTCGAACGAAGGCCCGTCCTGCCATTACGGTAAGTGAATCTCCCTGCTTGTGTCGAGTTTGCACGCACGTCATTGTCGAGTTTTCTAATCATCCTAATCATGTCATTGTTGCATGACTCTTCTTTCTCTTAAAGCTGAAGTCGTCAAATATGGCCTGGGAAATGGCATACAATCCTCAAGTTTCTTTATTCATTTGTGTGTGTGTGTGTGAGAGAGAGAGAGAGAGAGCGAGAGAGAGAGAACCGCAGTGATATGTTCATTTGATTATAGGTGCATTTTGCAGTTGCTTATAAATTGTGAAAAGTGCTTCTTTAAAATAGTCGTGAGTAAGCAAATCAAGTAGAAAAGTGATTCTAAGCCAAAATAATTCTTTGCAATAACAAACTACAATTCTTAGGATTATTTGTTTCAAATAACTCGACTTCCATTTTTTGGACAATTAGCGACGTGGTGCCCATATTCTCCACAAGAAAAACATGGTCCACGGGGTTGAGATGAAGATGTAGAAGGCCTTGGAGGACGTTGGGGGTGCAGCAGGAGGGACTGCATGACTAGTAGATGGCCGAGTGTCTAAGGGACCAGGTGGGAATGTTAGTCAGATAGATGAACCCGCAAATGGACCCAATGGACGCCGAACAAATTGTTTCTCCAATGTAAAGCCCGTTGATGGGCCTCGGATACAGAAATTAGAGCAAATACGTTAAGAATGTCTTGAAATTGAATATGTAAACCAACCACATATCTAGAAATTAAATGATCATCACTTTCATTAAAATCTATACGTGCTAATAGTTGGTAAAACTCCTCAGTATAAGCATCAACAGAACGAGGACCTTGACGTAATTTTTGTAATTTCTGATAAAGAGTGCGAGCATAATTGAAGGGTAAAAATTCCTGACGTAGATGTGTGTTAAACTTGTCCCATGTAGATGTTTGAGCTTGATCGTCAATTTGGTTCATGTTATACGGATTCGCCCGGGTGATGAAAGACTCACGAAGGTCTTTTTGAGTGGTTGGTATTGTCTTTTGGGTTATCTAATGCTCCAAATGCTTTTATGCGGTTAATGAATCAAGCTTTGCATCATTTGATTGGCACTTGTGTTGTGGTTTACTTTGATGGTATATTGATTTATAGCAAATCTGAGGATGAACATTTGCAGTACCTTTGTAAAGTGTTGATGATGTTAATGATTGAACGCTTTTATGCATCTCCATCTAAGTATACGTTCTTTACTAAGTTTATTATCTTTCTTGGTTATAGTATTTCTGGTGATAGTATTGGCGTAGATGACTTAAAGATCACTGCTATTAAAGAATGACCAATGCCTAAGACTTTAACTGAGGCACGTAGTTTCCATGGATTGGCTTCTTTATATCGCAGTTTTATTCCGCATTTCAGTTCAATCGTGGTTCCAAGTACTGATTGCATGCACTTAAAATATTTTGTATGGACTGCAGCAGCTGACATGGCATTTCGTACGATTCGAGTAAAATTGACTCATGAACCTATTCTTGTTTAACCAGATTTTTTGTTTTCCTTTGAGTTGCACTGCGATGCTTCAAAAATTGGTATTGGTGCAGTTTTGGGTCAGGGTAGTTGTCCTGTGGCTTATTTTATTGAGAAGGTGATGGGTGCTCTTTCTCGTTATAGTACTGATGAGCATTTTTTACGCACTTCAATTAGATCTTCAAGTGTGAAGGATATCAATTGTAGTGGCAAGCGACCAAGTTTAATTATCAAACCCACAAGACAGCTAATTATATACTTCTAAAATCAATAACTTAATCATAACAAGTAACCAATTCCCAAGGTGTTGCAATTTAATGTCTAAATACTGAAAATTAAATAACTAATAAAATAAAAATCACAAAAGAAAGATTTAAGATTAATTCAAGAGAGAATCAACAATTCTAAGGTAATCCGGTATAGATTAATTAATTTGAATTCCTAGACTTTCAATTGTCCATTCATTCATATTCTATGAAAATACACCTCATAACCCTATTTTTCCACCGGATATGATCCGATTCAAAGCTAACAGTATAATTTGGTTTTAACCCTAAGGTGCGTGAATATTACCAAGCCTCCTTCTAGATACTAATCAACGCAAACAACAATACCTCCAGATGGCAAGTTTGACTAACAAGATATTTTCTGAAAGTACCACAAGGTTTTATTCACTTCATATACTTGAAAGTCTAATTGCATTGTTCTACTAAACAATTCAAGTATCTGATTTACTAGTTCTTAAAATTAACATGTCACAGACAAACTACCTTAATTTCCAACAGATAGATAATTCAATTCATGAACGCACACAATCTAACATAATAAATCAAGCATCACGGGCAATGTCATTGATAGGCGTATTCTGCGCACTCCAATTTAATCTTCAAGTATAAGGATGTCAATTGTAGCGATAAGTACCCAAGTTAAATTATCGATCCTACTGAGACAGCTAATTATTTATTTTGCTATAAATTACTATTTAATAAGAATTAAGTAACCAAATTTCCAAGAGTTTTGAATTAATTAACTAAAATACTGAAATAATAAATTACTGAATAATTAAGAGCAAGAAAATTAAAACAAGTTTTAATCAAGAGATAACGAACAGTTCTAAGGTATCAGGTATAAACCAATTAATTCGGGTTACTAGACCTTCAATTATTCATTCATCAGTTTCAATGAAAATACACCACATAACCCTTTTAACCCACCAGATATAATCCGATTTTAAGCTAACAGTATATTCTGGTTTAAATCCTAAGGTGCGTGAATATTACCAAACCTTATTCCTAGATACTAATCAAAGCAAACAACAATACCTCCGGATGTTAAGTTCGACTAACAAGATATTCTCTGAAATTACTACAAGGTTCTATTCACTCCCTACTTGAATGTCTAATTGCATTGTTCCACTAAACAATTCAAGTATCTAATTTACCAGTTCATGAAATTAAAGTGTTTATAGCGGAACTACTTCAACTCCTAACAGATAGACAATATACCAATCATGAATGCAAACAAGCTAACATAATAAATCAAGCATTATAATGGATATGAAAATATTATGAAGATGTTACGAAGCAAGTAAACAAGTCTGAATAAATTAAGTAAAATCAGAATATTCACTGCATAAAATCTCAATCTTTGGTCTAGGTTCCCAAATCAATTAAATCAAACCTTCAAACCCTAGAACTGTATAAGAAATTAGCCCATGAGTTTACAATCAACACTTATGGCTATGAAATTCATACCAAAAATAAAAATAAAAGGAAGGGAAAGATTAGAAATACGAAACCTTAGCGTAAGCGTAGTTGGGCGTTCATTCTTCATATCTCCGATCGTCCGATCTCCCTCAATTAGCACTTGTAACCCACTTGAAGATGGATGGATGATGAAAGAAAGATGTGAATCTGATGTGTGTTTGTCTTGGGCAACAATTCACGATGGGGGTGTGTGGATGTGAGTGGGTTCTCCCTAATTTGTGTACTGATCTCCCTTTTTATGTCTTGGACTGTTGTAGGCTTTTTTGCATCGATTCTGAGCTAAAAACATGATCTGGACGCACAAATATACTGCTGTAATGAACAGGCCGCGACTGGGCCCAAGAATCGCCCGTTCAGCACTCAGCTCGGCTCGAGCTGGGTCTTGGATGCTGCCGAGCGGAATCCCAGCTATATTAAGACGACTTGCCACATCATGTAGGACCCTCTGGCACCCAACTCAGCCGAAATTGGCTACCGAGCCACCCCAGCTCGCTCCGAGAGGTCAGCCGAGCGGCAGAGATTGCACTACGCGATCTCACCATTTTGAGCATAACTTCCTCATACGGACTTCGATTTGAGTGATTTTTATGTCAAAATGATTCTCTCTTCCGTGGCTTTCCAACCATATATCATATGATTAATTTAGACTTCTACACAAATACAGAAAAGTTATGCAATGTGGACGTATGTTTTTCAGCATTCCTTCACACTTTCACTCTTAATTTCAACTTTGAACTTTTGATCATGTTTTACCCTTCAAAACTCAACAAAATACCTTAGTAGTATCTTAATTATGTAAGATATAAAAACCACGCAATCCTACACAAAATCATGGCCAAATTCTACCAAAAAGATTTAATGTGAGACCTAATATATGTGAAATTCTACTCTCAACAGTCATGATTTTAATATGAAGACGTTACGATGCAGAAAAATAAAGTCTGAATAAATTAAGTAAAATCAGAATATCAACTGCATGAATTCACAAAATTGGTCTAGGTCTCCAAATCAATTAAATCTATCCTTCAAACCTTAAAATTGTAAACAAAATTAGCTCATGGGGAGGGGGGGTTACAAGCAACTCCCATGGCTATCAAATTCATACCAGAAGTCTTGATAAACGAAAAAAAAAGAAAGGAATAAAAAATCCTAGTGTTGGAGTTGTCTCAGATTCCTTCTCCATCTCTTAGGTTGAATGGTCTCCCTCTTGAACGACCCTTAAATCTCCTTCGGTGTGGATGGATTATGGGATGTATGTGGATGATGGTAGATGATGGATGGTAGAGGGTGATCCCCTTGTGGAGGGTGGTTTCTTTTATGAATAATGATGTGAAATATATATAGATATGAGAAGGGAATGATATAAGAAAATTAATTGTTCTCCAAGGAAATAGGAAAGATGGGCTAATTTTAGGAAATTTTCGAAAATCCCGTCGGCAGCTGCGCGACCTCACGATTTTGAGCATAACTTCCTCATTCGAACTCCGATTTGAGTGATTCTTGCACCATAACGATCCTCTCTTCCATGCCTTTCCAACCATATATCATATGATTAATTTGGACTTCTACACGAATACAAAAAAATTATGTAATGTAGACGTGATTTTTCACCATTCCTTTACACTTTCACTCTTCATTCCAACTTTAAACTTTTGATCATGTTTTACCCTTCAAAATTCAAAAAAACACCTTAGTAGCATCTTAATTATGGAAGATATGAAAATCACGTCATTCTACACAAAATCATGGCCACATTCTATAAAAAACGGTGTAATGTGAGACCTAAAATACGCGAAATTCCACTCTCAACAAGTACTTATGACATTGAGTTCTATGCCGTGGTACAAGCTATTCGACATTGGCAACAGTACTTATTCCTACGAGAGTTTGTTTTATGTACGGATCATGAAGCTCTCAAACATCTCGCAACTCAGGAATCTCTTTCAGCCCGTCATGTTAAATGGTCAGCTTATCTTCAAAAATTTACTTTTGTGGTCCGTCATCAATTTGGGGTCTCAAACTGCGTCGCCGATGCTTTGATTCACCGTCATACTTTATTGGTTGACATGCATGTTAAAGTGGTAGGATTCGACACATTTCGTGATTTGTATGTCTCTGATGCTTTCTTTGGTCCCATTCTTGGTCTTCTTGTGGATGGTTGACACGAGGGTTATTCTCTTGTTGATGGCTTCTTGTTCCGAGGAATTTGCCTTTGTATTCTTGATTGCAGCCTACGCTAAAAAATTATTGCAGAGGTACATGGTGTTGGACATGTTGATCGTGATCATTCTATTGAGATATTGCAATGTCGGTTCTTTTGGCCTACTGCTCGTTGGGAAAAATAGCTAAATTCATATCTCGTGTCGTGTGTGCCAGCTTTCAAAAGAAACAACAACTAATGTTGGGCAGTTCCTTCTCGTCCATGGAATTCTGTTAGCATGGATTTTGTTTTGGGTCTTCCACGAACCCAATGGGGAAACGATTCTATTTATGTTGTGGTTGATAGATTCTCTAAGATGGTGCACTTTATTCCATGCAAGAAGACTGTTGACACTGTGAACGTGGCAAATATTTTTTTGTGAGATATTTTGTTTGCATGGGCTTCTCATCTATTATCTCCGATCGGGATTCACATTTTCTTAGTTATTTTTGGCGGACTCCGTGGTGTATGGAGAACACAGAATTGAACTTTAGTAGTACCTACCATCCACAAACTGATGGTCAGATAGAGGTTGTGAATCGATCTTTGGGATAAGTGGAGGAACATGAGTGTCATTGGAAATTGATGTGGCTCAAGGGAGAGAGCCAGGTTAGCTATGATACGGATTCCTGCCACTAAACATGAAGAGAGCTTTATGGCTTTGTCTCAAAGCAATGATGAACTAGTGCATGGTAGGTCACTTGTATTTAATCGTTACTCATCAGGTTATTGTGGAGTTGGCAATTTTTATTAGAAGTCATAGTTACTACATATAATCCACTTGTACATAAAATTTTTAAAAAAATATTGATAGTTCATCATGGTTTATATAATAAGTTGTAAGAGCTTCATGTGGCTTGAATACAATCTACAGAAGCCTTGGACAGTATTAACATGTTGTGCACTTTCTATTTATTCGATGTGGGAAAATTAACCCATGTACATAATTGATGTTAGTTGATTATGTTTCTTACTCTAGGATGATGGTAGAGGAGAATGCAAATCAAGATAACTTTCTATTGTTTCTCTAATTTTTCAATTACATTTTCTTTTATTTATTTTTTAAAAAGGAAAAGAAAAGATGTATACAAATCCTGAGGTTGAATTATTTTTTTCTTGCAGAATCAGAAAATTCAAGCATCATGAACTCTATTTTTTTGGTTGCAACCTTTTGTTGTTTACTATATGGATTTCAAATGTCAAGTGTGTTGCTTTTGTGAATCTTTTTTAATTGATCAATAATTTCAGGGTGATTGTGTCTTTATAATTAAAGTCTTGAAAACTTGGTCTTACAATGCCATTGTACATGTAAGAGAATATTATCTACAAAATTAAAGTATTTGACTGCATCTGGGAAACTTATTGAGGTGCTTGTAGATAAAATTTCTCTATATTCATATTATTTGAGTAATAATTATATGTATAGAAGACTGATTTGCTTGAGAATGTTGATTTTAGTTGAGTTTTGAAGTACTAATAAATTTGAAATTTGTTTTATCTTTTGTAGGTGAAACGCAAGTATAAAATAGCTGCAGCTCTCATATTATTTGAACGAAGAAGAAATCTGGCTATTCCTATGGAAGGAAGACTCAAGATTTCTCCTTGAATCTGTTGCGATGATGTTGATAATCTTACAAAATCTCAAATTAATGTAGATTTGGCCAAGATTTGAGTGAAATTTCCCTCCAAAGTTGCCCTCCAAAAGCTGACTGCACATCTGCTTGGGGACTAAAAATGCAAGAATCTTGCTTTTTGGTCCCTATATTAAAGTATTGTCTAGTGGGACCAAAATTGCTTAACAGAGTAACGAGAAACTTAACAGTGGGACTATTATTGCAGGAAAAAAATGCCTATGACTGAATTCAAGACTATTGGGTCCAAACCCAAACGGTATAGTAAGGGGTGGGACTGGTATTGCAATTTACTCGATAGGTGCATGTAAAAAATGCGAGCGTTGACATACTTCCTCCATCTCATTTCAATTTTTACATATTTTTATTTTGGGAGTCCAATTTTAATCTTTACATTTCCCTTTTTTATATGGGACCCACCTAAAATAATTAATATATCACCATGGGACTCACATCCAACACTAATACATCAACTCACTTTACATTAAAATATTATTTCTCTCACCTCTCTCCATATTAAAATACTATACTCCTTAATCTCTATAAAAAAACAAACATAAAGTTTGAAATAGGAATGAAGGGGTATGTTTTTAGTAAGGCTATTTTAATCTTTTAGGTGGTGGTATTTTTATTAATTTATTAACATGGGTGTGGATAGCTATCATTCCCTAGGAAAAAATATGATTAAGTGAACCACTAATAGTTCCACCAACAAGTCATGCCGATGGAGGCACAACAATCGCTGCAGCAATCACCGAGCATGCTGCAGCTCTCCACACGATCACCTCTAAATTCAACACACTTTTTTAGACTCACCATATTTCGCCCCACCACCACTTTATTAATGTTCATACAAATCACTGCATACGTATAGTACATACATGCATGTGTAATATATTAGCGGACGTACTCAGGAGCTAGGGGGCATTGGGCCCCCCTGATTTATAAAAATATTTAGTATATATATGGGTTATATTATAAAATCGTTGGTGGCGTAGTGGTTTAGCTCAGGTATTTGAATCATGACGTCTCGTGTTCGAATTCTGTTTGGGGAAATCTTGTAATTGATTTTTTATTTATTTTTTTCCTTTTCTTTTGAACAAAATAAAAAATTACAAAAATACAAGGGAAAAAGAAAATGCATTATACTCTATATTGAGTCCCCCTAAAAATCATGCGTCCGCCACTAAATATATATATCAGCTTACAGATATAAAAAAACATGCAAAATTGTAAGACTCAAAAGAGGGTGTTCCCCTAATGAGATATAGAATTGAACAAATTAATTAAGAGAGACTTACAAAATAATAGTATTAGCTTAATACAAGGGAAAGAGGAAATGCATTATACTCGAGTAATTGTAAGACTCGAAAGAGGGTGTTCCCCTAATGAGAAATAGAGTTGAACAAATTAATTAAGAGAGACTTACAAAATAATAGTATTAGCTTAATACAAGGGAAAGAGGAAATGTATTATACTCTATATTAATCGTGCATCCGCCACTAAATATATATATAAGCTGTGTTCCCTAAATGAGAAATAGAGTTGAACAAATAAATTAAGAGAGACTTATTAGCATTGTGGTGGAGTATGGAGCCGATGATGAGGACTTGGCCATTGCTATGGATCTCTATCAAGCTTTAATTCATTTTCAATAAATCATATTATATATAGTTGATTTTGGTTAATCTCATGATTATAGCCAATTTTTTTGGCTCGATCTTGATGTACTATTTAATCATATTTTTTATTTGGAGTCACCTGTTCAGACTTTTTTTGTGAGCCGTTTGTTTAGATTTTTATTTATCGGTGTTATCATTGTCCCTTATCTTTGTCTCCCTTCTTATTTTCTTTTACTTTTTTAATATTATTGCGTAGTTTGATATAGAGTTGATATTACATATGGAATGTTAAAATGGTAAATGATCTCTTTTAAATGTCATGAAAAGTGAATTATTGATACGTTTACGCTTCATTTGGTAGCCCATAATATGGGTCATTCGCATACATTATACTGCGTAATATGTTGTTTGGTAGCGAATCAAAGATAATTGAAGGGCCCGTTGCTAAACACTTGACCCATTGCTAAACACCGTTACTCTTCACATTATGAGTGTATATTGGGTGCACCCGCCTGCAATGGTTCACCCATATGTGTATGACTTTTTATTTATTTTGTATACATATTATTCTATTTTGTATACGTGCTTTGTAATAATTGTATATTTTTTTCACACTAAAATTTTCATTAAAAAACTAACATTCATATATGTATAACTTTTTATTCAATAGCATATACATATTTTTTTCAATAATTGTATATTTTTACACTCAATTTTTCATTAAAAAAATTAACAATTAAATTATATACATTATTGCTCATAATGGTATACTCCATTTTTTTGTTATATTTATATATAGTGCACACTATAATTAGCCTCACATTATTAATATCGCGTTGGGCGTAGTATTAATAATATGGGTTGGGAGTTGGAATAGTCATCTGTATTAAAACTTGAAATTACTCTGCTGACCTTGAAAATGGAAGGGAAGAAAGATTGAATTATTCTCTCAGGTCTCTCTTTGCCTCTTCTCTCTCTCACTTGACTTGAACATTCATCTTCAATTGATGGATCCTGTTATGAGATGAACGATTTTAACGCAGCCCGACACCCGTCTGGTAAGATTTTGCCATTTCCGCCGGAGATGGGAGATGGAAAATATCAATGCAACTTGTTTCTGCAATTTCAATCGAATATAGGGTGAGCAATGTAAAACTCATATTTGCGAGTTCCGATCCTTGTATTGTGTATTGCTTATATATGACTCATTTTTTTGAAACAAAAAATTAAATCCCTAATCCAATTTGTGTAACCTCATCGATGATCTATAATTTTATTCCTTTTTAGGGTTATACCAACTTGAACTAGAAACATTTATGAGTGTGAATTAGGGATTTCAGGAATTGGGGAAAATAATTTAAGATGTTGAATTGGGTTTTCATTTTTTCTAAATGCTTGTATTCAGGGGATTGAATTACATATACACGCTCACACGGACCGTTATTTTTTGTTAAATGCTTGTGATTGTGATACTCATGGCTTCTCAATTTAACATTGATCATAATTTGGCCAGTACTATGGCTTGTTTCGTAATCCATTTATCTGTGTTAGTTTTATGCAGAGATTCTTGTTGCTTAATTTGACTGATTTTGTTAATTCTGGTTATAGAATATATCATAGTTGTTAAAAGCAAGAGGAGCACCTAGGCGCACGGACCCCCTAGGCGCGCGCCTGAGCTACATTTTGCCCAAAATTGAATTTACAATGTATATACACAAATATATCCTACTTACAATCATAATACCTAACTAAATTAAAAAAAATCACATAACATCACATAATGATACATAATAACTCATAATATGCCCAATCTGAATTTACAATGTATATACACAAATATATCCTACTTACAATCATAATACCTAACTAAACTAAGATAAAAATCACATAACATCACATAATGATACATAATAACTCATAATAGCATTATAACACATAAAATATACACACAAATAAAGTTCAAGTAGGCGACATATGGTGGAGGTGAAAGGCAGCCCACCTTTTTATCTTTATTTTGAAAGTTCAAGTACTAAAACCCTAACCCTAATTCTCTATTTATATCATTTTATAAGTGGGCTGTCCATTTTTATCTTAAAAATGTGTAAACCCTTTGATAATTGAGTAGCAATTTCAAAAAATTTAAAAAAAAAGAAGAAAAAAACATGATGTTGAAGAGGCGCGCCTAGGCGCACGTAAAAGGCGCACCTAGGCGCGCGCCTTTGATACATGAGTTTGGAATAGCAAAAAATCAACAATTTAGGTGCAAACCCCTGAGCCTGAGCGCCTTAGGCGCGCCTTTAACAACTATGGAATATATATGTTGGAATGCATGGAGGTACATTTGGGCTGTGGCTGAGAGGTTGTCGTTGCTTGTGCTTAAAATGTAGTTGGAAAAAGATAAGGGATATCTTTCTCCTAAAACTTCGCATCTCCTATCTCTGGTGCAACACGTAATGTGAGTGTTTGATTCCTCCAAATATTTTGTTAATTTCAACCCGTTGAAGTGTGGAATCATGTGCTTATTCATCCATTTTTACATTACATGACTTGTATAATATAATTTGTGTGCAAACATTGGTATGACAATTTGAAGCTCACGTCTAATTATACTGCAATTTATGGCATGTGTATTGGTTTGATGTAGAAAACGTCAAGATTAAATTTTCACCATCATATATATTTTGTAAAATCTGCTTAGCTTAGCTATAAGAGAAACATGTTAAAATCAAAATTTAGATGACTAATCATTACCGAGGTTCCAATTTGAGCTTGACAATGACTTGAGCTATTGTGAACTTTGAAAAGATCGCTTTTACAAACAACAAAAAGTCTTATTTCTTATCCTTAATTACTAGTTTTTGAATATAACTGAAAGTCATGTTTGTATTATTTACAAAAAATTTGGGTCATCATGGAATGTTGTTGCAAAATCTTGTAAAGTGTGAGATGCACTGTGATTTGAATGTAATGTTCTGCTTCTGTGATTGTCAACTGGAATTTGAAACAAAAACGAAACATGAAAATATATTGGATTACAGCGAAACGTAGTGAGACCATCCTATGCCTTAAATCTTTAATGCATCATTTTGTAATTTTTTGCTTACATTAATCCATCTTTAATGATCTTGAATTAATTGCAGTCTAAAAATGAATGGATGTAGTCATCGGAGAAGTTTTGTCGAAGTCATGGCTGCTGACTGCTTTTGCCAATTTAGTCTAAATCCTCGAGTCATCAACAATGGAAAAGTCAAGAGATATCAAAGAAATCACCAAGTATGCTCTGAGTAGTTGCTCTCTTTTTTTGTTGTGGCATTTTGATAAGATGGCAAAGGGTGATGATTTTTTGAAAGCTTTTCATTCACTAATTTTGTCTGGAACTAGCTTAGTGATGTGAAAATTTGAGATTAGAATGGAAGAATTCTTTTGATTGATATTTTACAATGCAGTGTACTTTAAATTGGATAAAAGATGGAGTATTTAGTTTTGCAATTTAAATTAAAATGTGTTTTTTTCTCTTACTATGCATTTTTCATTTTGTTGCTCCGAGTGGGTTTTGTAATTATATACAGAGAAATGAATGAGTTTAATGGTTAGAAATTATTATTGTATGTTTCCAAAACAATTGAAAATAAAATTAACATATTTAAATTTACAAACTAAGTAATTCATAATGCCAAAATGTATTTATGATTAATAAAATTTATTATTTTTATTTTAATAAATTATTATTATATAAAACTAATTTTTTATTTGTATAAATGCTAGTTTAAATAAATTTAAGCAAAATTTTATTAATAAAAAGCCAAGTTTCTCACAACTACTAATAAAAATAAATTGAGCATTTTATTTTTAGAAAATGAAATATTAAATTATAAAAATTGTTTTTTCCTAAATAGATATATTCCAAATTATATAAAATATATAAGGGTATAATGGTATTTTTCTCCATACAATAATAATTTGTCCTATCTATCAAACAACACTAATGTTAATATACATACTTAATATATACCCCTTTATATTGTGCAACCTACCAAACGAACCATTAGTCTATTACGACATTTAAGTGAAATATCATGTGATCCAATGTATTAATAGGTCCTAATCTATTAACACACTATTAAAATGTCATATTAAGATTGTTTTAACTACATTTAATTAATTAATTATATGTAAATAAGAAATAAATTAAACAATATTCAAAAAAAAAATCTATAGCACTATCTATCAAACAACACTAATGTTAATAATAATTTGTTTTTTATACACTACCAAACAAAAACATCAATCCATATTACTACCTTATCTCCGTATAAATAATACTACTTAATATATACCCCTTTATCTTATGCTAACCTACCAAATGAGTCATTAGTCTATTATGACATTTTAATGAAATATCATGTGATCCAATGTATTAATAGGTCCTAATCTATTAACACACTATTAAAATATCATATTAAGATAGTTTTAACTACATTTAATTAATTAATTATATATAAATAAGAAATAAATTAAACAATATTCAAAATTAAAAAAAAATTAATTTTAATGAACAGCATGCGCACGTTCGAACCTGAGTGGATAGAAGGGAGACATGCTTGTCCCGAATTCGTGAACTAACTTTTCTAGTATTTATTTACTTTTTTGATAAAAATAATCTATATTAATTAACTTACATCCACTTAGATAAATAAAATATTAAAATGAACAATAAAAATATTTAAAAAAAAGTATTTTACATTAATACTTAATTATTAAAGAATTTTGTACTGATATTTTTTTAAGTGATATTTTTAAATATTTTTATTTAAATATAATTATTTTTATTGTTTATAAAACTATTAATTAATTACTATTAAAATAATGAGTTAAATTTATTATGTGTTATTTTTTAATTCTTACAAAATATTCATACTAATTATATACTATAAACTAAAAAAAGTTATTTACACTAATTAATGTATAAGTGGAGTTATAATAATACACTTACTAAATAATGTATTCATAGATATTATGATAGTGTAGTTATAGGGTTGTAATAAGTTAATGTATTAGTAGAATACTTACATGAACATTTTTAAAAGTGTAGTGGAATTAGTGTATGTATTGATATATATTAAATGGTGTATTTCTAGGACTATAATAAGCTAATGTATTAATAGAGAATTTATTAATACATTTTCTTAAAAATATACTAAAATTAGTGTATTAATAGCTACTTTTTCTAGTAGAATCTGCCGAACATAGTTATTATTTTTATCAGATTTATTAATACTTTTTATTAAAAATAATACTCCATCTATCCCAAATTTTTCATTTTCGTCCGTTCCACACTTATCTTCACCACTAAAAAAAAAGAAATTTCACATCAACCAACGACCACAAAAGTTATCTTAATTTCAAAATATCACTCCCACCTAACACACATAACATACTCTATAATTTATTTATTATCTAAAAATACCACAATACCCCTAAAAATTAATAAAGTTGGTCAAAAATAATTTTCTTAAACTCCGTATCTACAATACCGGTGAACATAAGTCGAGGATAGAGGGATATTACTTTTTATTTATACTACGAATTATTCAATCAAAGATAATTTTTTTCTATTATCTATCACACACACTGGATTTTTTGTGTCATTTTTGTACATCATCTTCTGTGACACACGTAGCTAGCTTGACAATTGTATAGGGTAGTAAATATGTTGCAAATAGGTATTTTTAATTTATACTTCCTCCATCCCAAAAATATTCAAAAATTTTATTGTTTAATTTATACTAGTTTTTTTACCCGTGCGCTGCACGGAATTGTGTGTATCAAATAATTTTTTTTATATATTTGATATTAATGATTTAAAGACGAATAAAGTTATATGACCAATTTACAAAGATGTATAATTGTGAAGATGTGCTGATTAGCTAAATTTGAAGTTGCATATTATAATTTTATTTTATTTTTTTTGAATATTTTTTATTTTACCCTTAAGACATTGAATTTAACAAAGCTATTCATATATATGTGTTGATCTCTTTATATTCGTTGAATTTGTTTTATATTAATTAGAAAAAAATATGTATTTCATATATATTTATATGTCCTATATGTTTATAAATGTTAAATACAAAAAGAGTGACTGAAGTTATAAAATTATAAATCAAAACTTTATTGTAATTAAATAATATATTATAAAAAATTATTAATCTTTTGAACAATATAATATTTATAAACAAAATACGATCATTAATGTAATGAGTCCACCTTTCATTTTCTATTAAATTCATTAATACATACAAAGATACAATATATTTTAAGAAGTCTTCTTTTAAATACAATCTTGATTTCATCCTCATATATAAAATATATATGTTATCTTTGAATAATAATATTTAACGTAATACTGAATAATATGAAAAAAAAAACATCCTACATTAACATCCATACTCACAAAAAAGAAAATAAGTTGAAGTGGTTTTTATGGAGCAACAGACTTTTCATAAAAATGTAGAACACAAAAACCACTGGAGTAAATCCTAATTTCACACTTGGAACGAACACTATTCTCTATCGATAAATAGTAAACTCTCAAGGTACAGTATGCGATAAACAACTGGATAAGAGTATAAAATGAAATAAACAAAAAAGAAAAAAATCAAACAAAATATTTTGTGGACTCTTTAACAAAATGAAGAGAACAAATGAAAATAATGTTACTAAAAACCTCAACATTGTCTTGCTGAGCCTTCTCAATTAATGAATGCAGCAGCTAATTATTAATTAAATTCTCTTCACTCTCTAATGCACAATACGTTTCTAACTTCTCTGCACAGACCCATTTATTCATTTTCTAAGCTTTAAAATATTTACAATATAAAGTCGAGAATTCAATTGTAATATACCATATAATTCTTTATATTCAGTTTTACACATTAACCGAACAAACACCTACACACTAATAAACTTCACCGAAAAAACATGTGCAACTCCATTTCACCATCCAGAAACCAGTGTATAACACTACTTTGTTATATGTGGGAGCGGTGCAAATGAGTTTAATTAACTAATTACATTACACTCAACATAAATTTCATAAGTTATGACTAAAGCACAAATGGCAGTTAATTAGAAATTAAGTAATTGGTTTTAAAAGTATATTTTTTTTATCATGATTAATATCTGGATGAAAAATAAAGCAACAATTAAGCGACAATTTTAGCAAAAAATAAAAAAATAAAAAAATAATTAATCGATAATTATGTATCAATCATTAAAGATTAAAGTTAACATAAATTAAAGAGGGATTTTTTAGATTTGATCATAAGCCTTCAAGCACCTTTTTAGCAATAACAAAACCAGAAATAATGTTTGCTTTTGAACTCTAGATCACTTGAGGCATGGAATTTTTATAGTGATTTACACTAAAATGGTAGGAATTTTGCATAGAGTAATGAGGAGTACCCATAGAGTTTGATTTACACGAAAAGATTTCATGTCCTATTCGTTTTGAAGCTCTTCCATGCAACCACTAATAGCAAGAAGTGCTTTTAAAGGAACAAATCCCTATCTGACACATGTTACCCCAACTTCATCCCCTTCAACAATTGCAGTTTTTAAGCCCTGCGTTAATATAAATTTTGTTCAAGTTAACTTACACCAAGAAACACAACAGATAAAGCCACTTCACTATAATTTGACATTCAACGCAACCTCATGTCACTTATAAAACGCCTCTACTATTTATAACCTCAAATAATCATTTAAGAAATAATATAACTCGCTGTGATGGTGAAATGTCAATTATGTCCCCCATCTCTCAATTTTGTCTCTCAGAATTTTATGAATAATCAGAAGCAATAGGCTTATTAGTGAGGATTGAAGTGTCTTAAAACTGTAATTCTAGCTTATCGATTTGTGACTAAGTATAGTCAAAACCTAATCTTAGTGGTGCACTCATACATCGACATTACTCCCCAGCACATAATGTCCATAACATAATACGTGTGATATGGGTGCAAGTCAAAGGCAATATGCTAAGAAGAAAAACATATGAATCCAGGTTAACACCTGTCAAGTAATGAGGTTAACACTAAGCTTCATGCAATCATATGTCAAGAAACACATGCCTTTACTTTCTAGAACATAAAATACAAATATTAATGTGATGCCATGATAGAAAATATAAGGGGTAAAAAAATCATTCCAACAGTCTTCCCATATAAAAACGAAAATAACTAAAGTAAACAAAAAGAGGTTGATTAAAGGTATCTAATGATTGAAAATTAAAAGGGAAAAAAATGCAGAATGTCTCACTTAGGCAAATGAATTGCAAGTCAGCCAATGATATTAGGTATCGCAACAATCATTAAAGACTGTAATTAACATTAGATCATTGCTGGCAATTTCCATACAAATTTAAAATATTCATGCAGAAGTTAATAACTAATAATAATACCTCCTTCCATCAATGTACAACAATCTGACCAATGGTTACTACTCCAACCATAGCTCCGACATTAGATAAAGAACCAAGTAAAGAGAACTATTCCAAAAACTCGAATTAATACAAAATAATTCCAATGTTTTTACAATCAAGATAAGGAAATACAATATCACGAACCTGTGACACTATGAGCTCGAGAAATCTAACTGCATGAAAATTTTAATTTTGGTATTTATCATACAGCAAGCAGAGAAAAATTGAGACAAAGACCTATTGGAGGAACAATAAAAGAACCACATTAAGATCTGAAATTCAAATGGTACATCTGATATTCAAGAAAAATAAGTCAATGGAGCCAATTAATAATGTTAAAGAAGCTGCCATTGTAAGAATTTACATGTAACAGCAACCTAATAAGCATAGTCAAAATACCAGCGTTATCTCCAATACCAGTCACCGACTCAATAATATTTAACAAACAAAATATTATTTAGTAAGTTAACTACTCCACAACACCTTGAGAAAGAGAATCAAATTCCTGTCAATTCTAATGTCATATTTAATTGACAATACACGATTTAATCAAACACAAACCTCATAAGCAGCCTTCACAACCGTCTCTTCAGAAATTTCAAAGTTAGAAAGAGACAGAGGTTTATAGCAAAAAAAAACCCTGGTGCACTTAGTTTCAACAATGAAGCAGTAATAAGTAACTCTATTAAAAAAATATAAAATTTCTTCATATCCTGAGACACCACACAGGTAGAAGAATTAAAAAAAAAATCCCCTAAAAACACTAACTAAAAAGTTGACCACTCCATTCCATTAGAATATATAAGAAACAAATTAGACATCACAAACCAACTTGAAATAAAATATTTAACGAATATTTTTTATATCACAATTTTGAAGACAGTATAATTAAAATAAAAAAAACTAAGCCGTAGCAACATGAAAAAAGGATATCAATAAAGGTTTAATCTCCTTGGAAATTACCTCATTTCATTAAATTAGATTAAAAGTTTATAACTTTTTATAAGTGATAGTTGAGGTGTGAATTAATGACTAAATAAAAAATTAATCTTCATATGAGTGGAAATGAACCATATCCTATATCCAACATCAGATTAGCTATAAAAAGTATAAACACATGGTGTCGTGACATCAGATAACATGGACATAATTAAAAGGGAATTCATCAATCAAATTAACGAAGATTGACCATACTAAATTAGAAAAAAAAATATAAAAATAGCAACTTCAAAGGCCAAAAATAAAAATTTGACTCTTTTTACTGGCATCCCAGATGCTTGATCTAATTTAAGTCTTCTACATTCTGAAAATACAATAGGGAAAACATAACCGCATAGACTATCCATATATATACCTTGTGAAAGTCATCTATGGAGTTTATTTGAATAGGAAAAGTGAGGCAAACTCATTCAACACATACCCAACAATAACATTATAATCTAAGTAAAATTCAATAAACTGAAATCCAACAATAAGAGCATTTAGCTCTAAATGTGAGAGGTATCCATTGTCATTTTCATCAATTACTCCAAAAATCTTGCCATATTAATTAGTTAATAAATCTAAAATTTTAAACAGGATGTAAATATCTACCTTTGATGAATGCTGGCAATAAGAAAAGGTACCAAAGGAACTCACACTAATAGTAATAGAAGAACAAAGGAAAAGGCACAATGAGAAGGAGAAAATAAAGAAATTAATGATCGTGTAAAAAATAAAAAGAATTGTTTAAAAGGGTATACTTACTAATAGGTAATAGCCACATATTCATTCATAGTCCATAAACCCTAACTCAATATCCAGAAGCACAACATTACCAAAACACATACGGGAACATTACCAACATAAATTTATGTTATTTCCTACAATTAAGAAATCATGACATAAACAGAAGTTGGTTCGTCATTGAGAAAAGGGAACGTAACTGTATCCTGATCAACCATTCTGCAGTTTTTCGCGAGATTTGCATGATACCCATCTTAGCCATATTAGATTTGTTGTTGTAGCTCGTGGTTGGAGGCTATTTTTATGCGCGTTTCTTTGCACACAAAATTAATCCCCAAGTATTAAGGATATCAATTGCAGCTTAAGCAAGCGACCAAGTGAATATCGAACCCAAATGACGACGTATTATCAATTTAATTATTTACTAAATTAATTAAGACGAATGACAATAAAGTTGAGATTTTAATCTAGTAACTAATAAACAATTAGTTAATATAACATATAAAATAAAATATCACTCGAAGAATACGAAAGTGGATCAAGTAGGAGAATAGGTAGCTCTAGGATAATCCACAGTTTCACGCATTAATTTCCCTTTTGTGTGTTGATGTCCGACTTTGCGCCTTGTGGAATATGGACGCATCACTAAACCATGCAAATATACTCTATAGACACAAGTAAATATGCGTGTAATATGTGTGAATAACCTCGGAGCAAGATATATAATTTCACCCCCTTTCTAGGTACTATCAATATCAATTATTTTCCTGACCAATTGGTACTCTAACCCGATATGATCTCCCTTTATAGGTACTATAACATTATCCTCTTTATCCTACATAATAACCCGAATTCAATTCAATTAATAAGTATTCATATATGATAGTTCTAATGAAGCTTCAAAATCCCCTCACTTAGAATCATAACATGGAATCCTGTCCAGCGGTGAACGCACTCAATCTACAATCAAGATATATATTCAAACTCTATATACCAATTGAAGATGCACAAAACGACTGTGAATATGGATTAAGAAAGCACAATCATATATAAAATAAATCCATAAGTAGTGTTGTACGGAGTTTACACACGAAAGTTCAATTAATTCGTAAAAACCTTCACAACCCTAGTTCTACCAGAAAGGCTCTAGCCCAAGCTATTACGAAGAACAATCATGGGTGTTGGATAGATCTTACCCGGATGTCTGGAAAATTACAAGATAAATTAGGAAACAAAATAAACCCCTAGATGTGGCGTCTTCGCGTCCTTCTCCATCTTGAATTCTCCTTTTAGTTCTCCTCTTGATTCCATAGACGAATCTTCAAAGTGATGGATGGATGGAGGAAAGAATGTGGATGATGGTGGGGGGTGATCCCCCCTTGTAGGGTGGTGTAGGATAGATGTGGCTCTCCTCACAATGAATAATGATGTATAATATATATATGTGTGAGAAGGGGATTAAATAAGGTAATAAAAGATATGAGTGAATCATGGAGGATTATGTGATAAGGAGATTAATTGTGCACCAAGAAATAGGTAATTTTGAAAATTTTCGGAAATTCTCGAAAATTCTCGCTGCCATCTGCGACTTCACGATTTTAAGCATAATTTCCTCGTTCAAACTCCGATTTTAGTGATTCTTACGCTCACGCGATCCACTTTTCCTTGGCTTTTTATCCATATAAAGAAATCACAGAGAATCTAATATTTGTGTGTATAATAAGTCATGAAATGTGGCACAACCGTTCTGTTCGGCACAGTTTGCGCGACGTCACCACTTTGATCATAACTTTCTCGTTTGGAATCTGATTGGGGTGTTTATTATGCCAGAATGATCTTCTCTTCTGTGAATTTCCAACTATATATCACACTTCCAAGTCACAACTCTACATGAATAAAGAAAAATTACACAAGTTGAACGTGCGTTTCTCAGCATTCCTGCACAAATTGCACTTTTCCTCCAACTTGGCACTTTTGATCATTTTTCAACCTAAAACACAATAAAACACCTCAAGTGCACCTTTTTCTCAAATATATCGAATATAAGATACTTGTGCTAATATATGATTACAATTCCCATAAAAAAGGTGTTAGATTGGACACTAAAACACACTTATTTCACTCTCATCAGTTTTTCACTTTCAAGATCCGCATGTGCACAAAGCATATCCTATAAATCATATATAATTTATGATACAATTATAAAAGCATAGCCATTGTAATTGAATAAGACCTTTCATAAAATACCTCTCTTTCGTATAAATTTCCACTGCAAAGATATTATGAGAAGACAATATACATAGGGGAAATCCCAATTATCCATATAAGTTGAAGCAAAATTTTATGAGAACTGATATATGCATACATATGTTAGCAAGAAAAAATAGAATTAAAGAATTTATGCTGCCCAGCCAATCCAGCCTACTAAATGAAATCAAAGCGTATTTCCAAGTTTATTTTTGGAATCCAACTTGAGTAGAGTTCGAGGTGACTCGACTCTCTTGCACACATAACCTAGACCAAGATAAGCTAAAAAAATTTTGATCAAGAGGAACCTTAGATAGAATCTAATAGAAGATTGACTAAAATTTAAATAATATAAACACATCTTTAACTATAATTTATCTCTCTCTCAATCAAACATAAAAAACCATTAATTAACTGAGGTATAAGTAATTCTAGACAAATCTTATTTCATTAAAAAATGTCAACTAATTTTCAACAAATAATTGGATGTAGAAAAAAACCCATCTACGTCTCCCAACAAAGAGACTTTATTGGAAGCAGACTGGCAGCCCCATTTTTAGACAAATAGAGTCTGTTGTTAAGCCTGTATCTTCCCCTCTAGGGAAAACATTACTCCTATAAGATTAATCTCAATATTCTAACACAAACCCTCCTCCTCCTCTCTCTCTCTCTTCCTCAAATTAAAATCATATCCACGCCCCGGCTACAATTGTAAACCGATCTTTAAATTCCAAGTAACATCAATAGATTCATATCACTTATTAATTTAATACCCTAGCATGCAAAAAAGTCTGCAGATATAAGCTAAGTTTAGCAAATAACCAAGATGTTATTTTTAAATTTTGAATAAACGTACACCCACAAAAAGAGAAGTTGTAAATTGAAGTGGAGAGATGTATAAACTTACGTCTCTTATTATATTACCAAACTACTAAGATGTCTGCAAAATCTAAAGCCATCAAATAGAAATTAAAAATTCACATTTCAAAATAGAAGAAAAAGAGAGAAAGACCTACCCGCTTCCATATTTTTATCCAAATCTCTCGGATTAGTACTTAGAGATTGACACCAGAAATCGAGAATCGATGGACACAGATTCAAACTTGTTAGGCCTTCCCTATCCAAAATCTACACCATAAACGTCTAATTGCGGCGAGCCAGCTAGAACTTTGCCTGTGCCACTCGTCAAAGTCAAAGATGGCGTAAGAAGCGACAAAGGATGAGCCGTCGGGGTCAGAGGTTGTGATTCTGTTCTCAAATTCCAGGTTCGTCGCGCATTCACTACTGAAGAGAACAGATCCATAGAAGGTAGAGAGACAAATTAGTCGCTACTGAATGCTGATAGATTGTAACAATTTAGGAGTGTGGCTTCAATGGCTCTTAAAATTGAAAACAGATGTTGATAGATCGAAATAGAGTGTGGCTTCGATGATTCATAAAATCGAATCAAGATAAATATTTTAGTACAGGTTCAGATCAGTAGTTTGCATATACAGTCCTATAGACGATCAATTCTTTATGAATTTTAGAATAAGATATAGCAAAAAAAACCAAAGTAAAGTTTAAGTGGAACTCACCAGATTTCCAATTTGAGAGACGCCTATTCTGGAGGTCAAAATATCTAGGTGAAATAGAGTTAAAATTGAAGTGACTATAATCTTGTATTGTCATTTGAAGTGGTTGTATATGAAACAAAGTACAAATTGAAGTTCACTTAACCCTAAAAGTCGTTAAATAATTGAGCTTAATATAATCAATGTACTCTAATTAAATATTGAATTTTACATACACTTCAAAAGTAAAAAGGCAATTAAATAATTTATCACATTTGTATACATAACATAATTAAAAGTAATATTTTCGTTGATCTATTAGTTTTGTATAACATGATTTAGACGTACAAAAAAAGAATTTATTAACGTCAATTAAACATACGATATCAAAGTTTCGAATGATTGTAAAGAAGATAAGCATAACACACATATGATAATCCACTTTCCAACATCGCAGGAGAAATCTGCACATTGATTTATTAAATGGAGCTTTACATAATCTTTCCAGGCTTTATATACTAAAGAATATAGAAGTTTTCAAATAGGATTTAAAATCGCAATGCACATATTTATTTTAATTTTAAGAGAAGATAAAATAACTGAATATATGAAGATAAAATAACTTTAAAAAAAAGAATACTCACCTTTATTGAGGCAAAGAAAATATATGAAGCTTGTTCCTTATGATTGTTTTCCCGTTGCAAAGTGTTCTGTTGCAGCTAAAACAAATAAATTTCATTTAATAACTGAAAAATATGTTGAAACAAAAGAAACCCCCAAAAAAATATTTCACATAAATTTTACTGAACATGACGCAGTAGAAGCGTCCTACTTTTCAATAATTTCCTGTTCTCACATATTAATCCTGAGTCCAATTTATTAACTAACCCACTAATCGTTGAGCTTCTTGCACAAATTGAGAAATCCTCGTGTATAAAAAATTTCAGAAGAATTAGAAAATTAGATTGAAAAACTTGAAACTTCACAACCAAATTAAACTCGTATAATCAGTTGCTATACACCAATTCTTATAAGGTATCAATTATTCTAGAATTAATTCGTGTGGAAACATTAGTTATCCTTTTATATGAAATTTTAAATTCAAACTCTTAAATAGTATATACTTAAGATATGATCAAACACAACATTAATAAATTGATAGTTTTTTAAAATCAAATGCTAACCTTGAAGATTCTTTAATATATAAGCCAATCATACTACCGAATATACTAATTAATTCAACTCAAATTCTAACTCAAAGGGTATGATACAATGCCCCAAAGAATGAAATTTAGATAACTGTTAGTCTATTAGCCCTAAATCTTATTTCTGCATTAAAAAAAATCTATCACCCCTAAACAAAATCTAAAGTTTATCACACAAAAAAGAAAAATCATTTCTCGAAACCGAATTTCATCTTTTTGCACATAATAAAAGAGGAGGAATCTGTAAAGTGAAAAAAAAAACTATTATCAGATTCCAAACAGAAGAAAGCACATACCCAAGTGGAATATGCCACATATGATATAAAAACTAAACCCAAAATAAATATTGCATGTAAAAATCTATGCAACAACTCATCCATGGTACAAAATTTCCTCCCATAATTTCTGCGAATATCACCAAAATAAGAGAGAAGAAGCAGGTATTAAGATAGGTTTAATATATAATACAGTACGAAGAAATTTCAAATCAGTATTGAACATTACCTCAATTTTGTTTGGAAATATAATATGCAACATTATATGTAATCAAATCAATATAACTAAATCTAAACACTATATGCTCACCTTGGGAAATATATTTATTTCCAAAGGCACGTTACAAAAAATATTAATAAAAGGAGATGAATAAATAATTTTTTTTATGAGACGCAGGAGAGAGAAGTAATTTCAATAGCTAAAGATCCAAAAAATTCTCCTAAAAATGAAAGAGCTTGAGCTTGAAGTAGTTAAAAGAGAAGAAGTTGCAAGGAGATTAAATCGTGTGTTGTTACTGAAAATTGAGGAAGTGCTTCACCAGTGAATTCTACAAAAGATATGTGCAAGTAAATAATTTTACATGTCATAACTTATAAAGCCATGTTCTTGAGCTATTAGGATTGGTTATACTGATTTTAAATGAAAGTCTTTGGTGATAAGATTTTCAACTTGAAAAGCATCAGTTAGGAGAACTTATTACAAAGAATTGTATGATTCCGAGGACCATTTACTCCAAATAAGACTCCCACCTTTGTAGTATTTATTTCGAGAGGAATGAATAGTAGAAGGGTTTCTTATTTAGACAGCAACATGGAAGTGCTCATTTATAATACCCACGCGCTGCACAACACAACAAAACCAATTTCAGAATGCACAACAAAAACAAAATTCAAAATACAAAGACTTATATATACAAAAAGATATTAAGGCTATAACACAATACACTGCATGTAGAAAAAATCAATTTCAAATATAGGCTTACGGGCTATAATATGAGATCGATAAATTCACCAGCACTATTGTGTGTATTTTTTATTTATTAATTATACAGTAGACGATTAATAGATTGAAGTAGAAAAGGTTAAAGTGCCATTAATATGGCCTAATCACAAAAAAAATGAATAGAGGCGTTTACTCTATCTCATATCCTTGATCAAACGGATATTTAAGAAGTGCTTCAAAATTTTGGTTCTACAGTTTGAAAAACACCAAAGAAAGATAAACATGTGGATAGAAATATTACAAATTATGCTGTGTGGGCTATATATTTAAGAAGGGTTGCTTCAAAGTTTTGGTTCCGTAGTGTGGCACAATATGATTATGTTTCTTAGAATATGCAACATATTATTTTAAATCAAAGTACAAAAGGTTAGAATGCCATTGATATAGCGCATTAAAAATTCACTCGCAATTCAATCCCAAAAGCACGCTAAGAAGAAATTAAAACACAAACGTGGCACACGTTTAACCGGTTTAGATATGAATACAAAAATATTTGGAAGAAGTGTAGATATGAATACACGATACACTTAAAATGAATGTAACCTGTAAAATTTAATTTATAGCTTTTGCTAGAGTAGGCTTTAGATACCCTGGATGCAGTTCCAAACTTTTGTAATCATCAGCTAATTCCTAAAAATACTTAAAAACCTGGAGAAGAACATTATTTTGAATGTAAAGACTAATATCATGTATTCCACATATATGTAATAAGAGAAGGAAACATTCAACTCTTTCAGTTTTGAGGACTTTGGGCTTAGAGGGTCAAGTAATTGCCGGAGGCTATACTTCCAATACATCCACATCCGTACACCCATATATGAACTCCCAGACAAAAACACCATTTGCCTGTGCAATCAAACACAATTCACCACTTTAATAATGCATTTACACAACTTCATACACACTAAACACAAACAGAAAAATACCTAAATGTCTTAAAATATTTTTTAGTGCACAAAGACGTATATGCAATTGGTACATGTATTACCATTTAATGAAGAATGAAAATACCTAATCATATTATAATAATAAATTGAGTTAAATTAATATAAAATATATATAATAAAAATTTAATACGGATAGATTTCAGAAAACTTCAAACTTCAATACACCATCACTTCAAAAAAAATCAGAAGAACTAAATGATGAAATATGAAGAAGATAAATTATATTTATTTTTTTAAATGAACTAAACTATATAACAACATGCAATTAAATATGTACTATTGTATATATGTTGATAACACTATCAGATTATACTTTCAATCGGCAATGAAAGATTGAAGATAAACCATTTTTGCAATGAACACATATTAAAACTATATCAAATTGTAAGCAGCATCACATAGTTTTTTTAATGCCAAAACCCTTAAACCATAAGGTGAAAGGCTCCATTTTATTTTTACTCTTTCTCATAGAAAGACAGATGCTGAAAGGCTAGAGCTTGAACTTTAAAGGACCCATGCATGAATACACTGCACAAAATTAATGGTAATCTTTTTCCACCAATCCAACTACTCGCGGCGAAATCCTGACTTAATAGTTCAAATAAAAATCAGATTTAGAAATAGAATGACCCAAGTTTTACTAAGAATTCATAATACGGAATGTAAGAAATTTGGAGTTATCAATCATGGTAGAGGAGAAAAAAGTTTCAGAAGAACCATGCATCCAAAAACTAAAAATAAGCGGGGAATAATTTGAGCAAACAAAAACATTTACCAAGAAATTCAGAAAAGAATGAAGCTCGACCATTTAGTAGTATTTATCATTGTGCACAAAAGAAAAGTGATTGAAGCAAAACAATTAAACAAACCAAAAACTTAGAAAGCAATTAATTGAATTAGGTCGAATGTTTCCCCATTTTCTTCTCACAATACAAACCTAAACAGTCAAGGTTTTCATAAATCTCCATCCATATCAAGGTCCTCTTGCTATTATATAACAAAGAAAATTGAAATGCTCCAAGACAATAGGATAAGAGTTCAAAATTATAAAAAAACCAAAGAACAGAAAATTCAAGGGCATCCCATAAGAGCTTTAATCAGGTAATTACATGTATCTTAATAGGCTTCTTCAACATCATCAAACTACATCGTTCTAACCATCTTGAGTTCTGTCTCTAGAGGAGCAATAACAAAGTCAATTGATATAGAATCATCATTTTTGTTGGTAAACATGTCTAAGAGTTGCTTCGACTGCATATTGTGCAGCCAATACTTCTTATTTTTCAGTGAGCCTCTTGATGTCAAGATTCTGCATCAATCAGAACAAAAACACTTGACTATTCTAGTGCATGTTGATCTATATATGAGATATGCATCCAATGTAATGATGATCTTTGGTAAGAATCTCTTTTTTTTTCTTGCAATCTCATAAATTTACTATTTCTAACAATTGAATTTATTAACTACACGTGTGTAACTTTAATTCATAGTAAATCAGCTGGAAATATCAAACACATATACATTCCTTTCTATAGGAATCAATTGAATATCAGCAATAGCAGTCTCATAATTTTAACATTTAATTTCAACATCAAAATTAAAAATTATTGAAATACTAAATGGCTTAATCCCCATTAATCAAGGACTGATAGCAAATTGGAGGTCATGTATTAGTTTTTTTAGTTACATTTAAGCAGCAAAAATACAAAATTTAAGAGGATCATGGATACAATGACCTTTTAGCAACTGACATGTACCAGAATATTGAAAATTTATAAGTACAAAATCATATAGTGCGATATAAAGCGTTGTGATAGTGTTATAATATGAAATCTTATCAAAATATAAATTCAAGTAATGTGCTGTAAATATAAATCATTACTGATAGTACCTAAAGGTCGGTGTTAAGTTTTCCTGCCCTCATTATCACCCCTGCCAGAAAATGAAAGATTAGTATCCTCTCCTTATCCACATGAATATTTTGCTTCGATCTCTTTTGCTTCTCTATTTATTCAGAGAAAGCATGCTTAGGAAGTTTTGTATAAAAAAAGAGGTGTACTTTGGCTCAATGAAATTTTAACAAATCATTTTTCTAATCACATCACTCACGGTATCTCAACGTGTAGAATTTTGAAAAATAAAAATCTAAAATAGGAAACGGATCAAGAGAGAAGTAAACATTCACCTCTTACAAATTGGAGGACTTTGGGTTTAGAGGAGAGAGTAATCAGAGACGATACTTCCAACACCTCCACACCCAGCCCCCAATAAGGCAAAGTAGGCTTAGTACCATATATGAAGATCTAAACTACTATTGAAAAACACATCGTGCAAGACATAAATTTAATGGATTATTGATTGATTGAACTCACATGTAACCACTTACACTGAACCTAACAAAGGGGTGAAATGTGTGTGGATCTTCAGAAACACAACTATTACACATTTAAAGCAGCCATGCCCTATTGTTCTTTGAACTCGAGCTGCTATAGTTTTTCATTCTCCATTGTATTCTTTATGGATTTTAATCACTGTCAATGACGAATTATGCAAATAGAGAAATAGATATGAAAAATAAAATACAAACATCACATCTCTGATAAAAATCTGCTCTATTATGTACAAAAGGGACTTTGGTTTATTGTTTGAGGAGGGGGAGGGCTTTCAGAGAAAAAAAACATCTACAAAATATGAGAGTATTTGACTTAGCCTATTACAATTCAAACCAATTGAAAAGAAAAGCACTGAGAAAGAGAGAGAGAGAGAGAGAGAGAGAGAGAGAGAGAGAGAGAGAGAGAGAGAGAGAGAGAGAGAGAGAGAGAGAGAGAGCAATGAATATAGTTTAGAACCTGATCAAATTAAAAGCAAAGATAAAATATATAACTTTTGGGACTAAAATCATAAACTTAACAGGTTACACCACTCATTTCTTTGATACCATTCTCGTTCTGCCTGAAAATCAAATTATGAAGCTATTCTTACACCAAAAATTGCATATGATGAAACATACCTACTGGTGTAGTTACTTATGGAGTGATGACAAAAGTTCATGGTCATTCAATTAAAGACACCAACTCTTTTTATATGCAAATCTCAACCTTAATTTATCTCACTTCACAATGTGGAATGAAATCGAGCAACAGGTATCAACAGAGAGAAAATTTTTAGCTATTGGTGTTGTGAGAGAGTTGTAGTTCATTTAAAAGTTGAATCACATTTCACTAGGTGTTCAAGAAAGCAAAGTATATACCGATTAAATCATGTAAATTAATATTAAAAAGATAAAGCGAATAGTGAATTAGAGGGGGGAAATTATACCGATTAGAAGCATAATTTAGCGAGTGATCCTAGGCTACATGATAAATAAAGAGATCGAGCAGCTGTCCCTATCTACGATCCATAGCGTGATGCCAGAGATAGAAGAAATCAGGTCAGGTAGCAGCGGGGCGGAAAACGGCCTAATTTCCATTTCTTTTTTCGGATTTCACTCTAGGATTCAAAAATTAAAGTAAATTTTTAATTCCAGAAATAACAAGCTTAACCAATAAAACATAGAACCCTAATTAGATCGACACATAATTAAATTCCAAACATACGCGATGGGAGTGAGAAAAGGAAATAGGCATGAAATTAGAAAATGAAAGAGAAAGGAGAAGAGAATCGCACCTTAGCAGAAGTGTTCGCAGATTTTGGAACTAAAATTGTCGATCCAACGAAAATTGTTCTCAAGACGCAGTTAGTAGAAGCAAAAATATTAGAAACATTTAATTTTGGGGTGTTATTGCGCATCGAGCAGTAGTATTTTACTAATGAGTGATGATTAAGGAAATAAGATGATTTATTACATTATACACAAATACAATTAATAATGGATGGCTAAGATTGATTTAGATTGCATGAATGGCCAAGATTAGAACTTAAAACTTACCTAAAATAAAAATTGGCTTTTAGGCGGGAAAAATAAAATGACAAAAATGCCCCACATTGTGCTATTATATATATAAAGATAAAGATTAGCGTTGTTAGTGGACTCCATGTGAATATATTTATTATTTTATGTTGGTCTCATGTACTTAAAAAAATGTATCAATTTTTGACAATCCAAAAAAAATCTATTATTTCTTTAGGATATAGTGAGTAATTTGTATTTATCATGTATAGATTGAATTGCTTCACTTTTATATGAATTATAATTGGGAAATCTGCAAAATATTCAATTTTTAAAAAATCAAAATTATTGCTAACCATCAATTAAATTTATAGTAATTCTGTACATTTGGTCATTTTTGGACAAAAATATTCCCACACCCCCTTGTAATAGTTTATTTGTTCAGTGTTGATTAGTGTGTCGAATACTCGACACAAGATATCGATATTATGTCCGACACCATTATTATAGCATCAAATATCGAGTTTGGTGTCGGTCATAGTGTTGGAGTCTCGATACGGACATTGACATCATGCCCGACACTATTCTCATAACATCGAATGTTGGATTTGGTAAGTGTCGGAGCTCCAACATAGGATACCGACACCATCGTCATAGCGCCGAATGTCGAATTTGATGTTGGAGCACCGATACGGAATACAAATATTGGGGAAATTGTGGACATTTTTTTAAAACTAAACGATATTTTAATCCATAAAATTTTCATTTAGGTTAAAAAGATCTATTTGTAACAAATATTGGTTCGAATTACATTTTCATGTTACATCTCCTATTATGAATCATTAGATGATTGACATATAGTATATAATAAAATATATCATAATATATTAAAAGTGGTTTGAGTTTGTGAAATATTTTTTAACAACTTTGTCCTTATATTTCTTAAATACAAGTTTACCCTTAATTTATAATAAATAATAAATAAAAACTAAAATAATTTATATCCTATTAAATGCTAGCTAATTTCTTGAAATTCTAGAATTTGTTGAAGTTATATCCCATTAATTACTCCCTCCGTCCCATCCAAATAGCACAGTTTTATTATATTGGGCGTCCCGTATTGCACCATTTTTCTCTTTTAGTAAAAAGGTCCCACCAAGGACTCACCATTACTCATCACATCACTCTAATACACCTACCCACTTTACATAAAATAATAATACTCCTTAATCTACTTGTAAAAAGTAAACGGCGCAATTTGATCGGGATGGATGGAGTACTTAATTTAGTGTAACCTCTTAAAATTCAACTAGAATTTGTTAAAGTTATATCCTATTAATTACTTAATTTAGGGTAGCTTCTTAAAATTCAAGGATATATTGTTGAACTTCCATGCACATTCTTTTAATAATAAAATAAAATATTTACTTGTGACCTTTTAATGAAATTCAAGAATTGTAAGAAAATCCATTCCAATTCTTAGCATCCATTCGTATTTAATTTCTCCTCCTAATTACATTCTCCATGTGAGAGCTAAAATGATGATTGGGTTTCTGGATGCAATAGCAACCCATAAAATGTTATGATGAACCAACTCAAGGGGCTACACCATCTATATTTTGGATTAATTTTGTTTTACCATTTTTAACTTCTTGCATGTGTCATCTTTAATCTCAACTATTTTGCATTTACAAGTTTTGACTAACCTCAAATACTTCTGTAAATCGCAAAATCCGTAGGAAAGTGCGTATAATTGTGTGAATCCAAGTGATACTAAAGCATCTGTTGTGGCCAGCGTTTTTCTAAAACTCCAGGTAATTTGTTGCTTTTGATATATTGATGAGACTTGAGATGAGATAAATATAGTCTGGTTTTGATGTTCTGCTGAGCATGATTGTATTGTTACCTCTCTGTTGTGATGATTTCTGTAATGTATAGTTTCTACGTCATTGTTTTGATACTTTGGTTTTGACTAATACTATATGTGTTTTCTAGATAATAAGAATCGTTCGCTCCAAGAATTGTGCAGTATGTAAATGATGTGCGGAGTAATTTGACCGCCACTGCCATTGGATCTCAAATTATGTTAGGAAGGTACGAATTCTTTCGATTTATGAGTAGTTGGAGTTTTGCCTTCACATGCAACTAACTCTTGATTTAAATTTGTAAAGAGAGACTTCAGTTTAAATGTTTCTTTAATTTATTTGTTTATTTTTCTCTGTATGAATTGATTTATTTATCCTTACCAAAATTCTATAATATGCTCTTAACTCGTTATATTTTTGAAGCAATACTAGCTACAAAACTCACTAGATGAATGTTCTCATGCAAAATGTGACATTTCTAATATTAAAAAAATGAAACAAGGTAGGCATCATCTACATATATTTTGGCAGAGTGAATAGTTTTGAGCATCTAATACAATTGGTTTGATCCAAGATAGCTTTCATTCAGAACTCATGTTCTTGTGAAAAAACAATTGATACGAGCATTGTGGGTTATCATTCTCATTTCCTATCATATTATTATCTCCCCTTCAAATATAAACTATTCTTTATAAGGTAATTCTTTTATTTCTGTTCACTTGGCTTTTGACGGTCTCGAGCAATTCTCTATGAGATAATAATGATGGAAGTTCTTAAAACTCTACGAAAATTGAAAGTACACGGGAAGAAGATGAAATGCAGATGGACTTCTGGTTGTCATGCATGAAGATATGTAGATGAACAGGCTATTACTGAGAATGATGTGAATATTACACCCACAAATGTGGTGAATTTTGTTTTCGCATTTCAGGTTTGTAGTTCATAATTTGTTATCGTATACTGTTGTATATCTAGACCATGCATGTAGGTGTAGATGTGTGTGTGACTTGTATAAATAGATATATACAAGAAAGGTGAGGATGATGGTTAGCTAATTGTGGCTGTTATATGACAATTGGAAGAAGTTAATGATCAGTTAGAAGATGATCAGTTGGCAAGGATTAGTTATAACCAACTGATCATTAGTTGGTTAGCTTGATAATACATGCATGGCAGTTGAAGTGTTGTATTGCTGCAGCTGATAAGCTGTCATCACTTGACAGTTAATCTTGATTGGAATATTAAGTTAGATCAAGAAGGAAAGTGTCAGGTTTGATGGTGGAGATTCAACACATATGATCAGTTGTAAGTTGAGCTATAAGGTTAATAAGTATACTGGTTGGTTGAATTGAGAAGTTGAAGTAGTTTGAAGCAGTTGCAAACTGATCATATGACAGTTGTGGTGTTGCTGGTGTGTTCATATCAGTGGAGTATATATATGATCATGCACAGCAAAGATAATACAGAAGTGTGGATCATCATCATTCAAGCTAGTGCATAAAATTAGGGTTTTCTAAGTTCATCATCATCTTCATGTTGTAATCATGTTTTCTTCATATAGTGATTGCTCTCCTTTAGAAAGTGGATGTAGATCAACATGATCGAACCACTATAATTCTTATCTTCCTACTTCAAGTTTTAAGTTCAGTTTGTTTCATATCCACACACAACATTAGTTATTAGGGTTGATTAAGCAAGCTTTGTTGATCAAAGTATTGCTGTTTTCATATTGTTGTATTGAATTCATAAGAATTGGCGCAGTATTTGGGAAGCCAAAACCAGAAGAAGAAGAAGAAGACTCGGTGGTGGAGAAGAAGATCAAATGGTTACTACAAAGTTTGATATTGAAAAGTTCACAGAGAAGGCAGACTTCAGTCTGTGGAGGATGAAGATGAAGGCCATTTTGGTTCAACAAGGTTTATCAGATGCCATTAAACCATTGCCTAAAGGTCAGATTGCAGGAGTTGGTGTTACTGTTCTTGCAGCAGATCAAGAACAACAAACCAAGGCCAGAAGTGCTCTCATCTTGTGTCTTGGAGATAAGGCTCTAAGGGAGATCTCTAAAGAACTTACTGCAAGAGGAGTATGGAAGAAATTGGAGGAGTTGTACATGGTTAAAAGTTTGGCTAACCGTTTGTACATGAAGCAGAAGTTATACTCCTTCAAGGTATCAGAAGATAAGTCTATAATTGGTCAGTTAGATGAGTTTAACAATATCATTGATGACTTAGAAAATATAGATGTGGCTCTGTCAACTGAAGACAAGGCTGTCATCCTCATGTCAGCACTTTCAAAGTCTTTTGAAGGTTTGAGAGATACTTTATTGTTTGCTAATGCTGAATCAATCTCCCTTGAGCAAGTATTGTTGGCAGTTAAGGCAAAGGTACTTCACAAGAATCCAGAACATCAATCAATTGCAGAAGTATTGACATTGAAGAAACAGAACCAGTGGAGCAAGAACAATAAGAATAGTAAGAGTACTGTTGATAAGAGAAAGCCATAGAAAAACTATAGTGCATCAGTAGATGAAGAAGAAAACAAGAATTGCTTCCACTGCAATAAGTCTGGACATTACAAGAAGCAATGTTTCAAATGGAAAGCAATGGTAGCAAAGAATATAGCTGAAAAGGGAGGAAATAAGAGACCTCATGCAAATTAGGTAACAACAAATAAGTTGCTACAGATTCTGATTTCATTGAAGCAATGTCTGTGTGTTCTAGTTCAGTTTCAGAAGAATGGGTTATGGATTCTGGATGTACTTTTCATATGACTTCTAGGAAAGATTGGTTTACTAAGTTGAGGTCACAAGATGAAGGATCAGTAATGCTAGGTGATGATCATACTTGTAAGATTGTTGGAATTGGTTCTGTTAAACTTAAAATGTTTGATGGAAAAGTCAGGATGTTAAATAATGTTAGATATGTACCAAGCTTAAGGAGAAATCTAATATCTCTTGGAATGTTAGTTTCTCAAGGTTATGAGTGTCTTTTGAAAGGAGATACACTTTCTGTCATAAAAGGAAAGTTAGTAGTTGTTAAATGGTTCAAGAGGTCTGATCTGTATTTCTTGGATGGTTCTGTAGTGACTGGACAAATTAATACAACTAAGGATGAGAGTAGTGCTAATGTTTGGCATGGGAGGCATGGTCATATAAGTGAAAGAGGTTTACAAGAACTTGCAAGACAGAAGCTACTTTAGATCAGCTCAACCTGTAAGTTAGATCAATGTGAAGCTTGTATATTAGGAAAGGCAAAGAGATTGAAGTTTGGTGCAGCTGAACATAATACCAAAGCTAGGTAGGAATATGTTCACTCAGATCTTTGGGGGCCTTCCAAGACTTCAACTATAGGAGGTGGGAAATACTTCATTTCATTCATTGATGATTATTCAAGAAAGGTATGGATTAAAATTCATAAAACCAAGGATGAAGCACTGTCAGTTTTTAAAATATGGTTGATAGAAGTAGAACTACAAACTGGGAACAAGATCATGTGCTTAAGAACAGACTATGGTCTTGAATTTGTTTCACATAAATTCAATAAGTTTTGTCAAGAGAAAGGTATTAAGAGGCACAAGATAGTACCAGGTACTCCACAGCAAAATGGAGTGGCTGAGAGAATGAATCAGACACTTCTTGCTAGAGTTAGGTGTATGATGACCAGTGGAGGTTTCTCAAAAGGTTTCTGAGGTGAGCTAGTATCTACTGCAGCTTATTTGATTAATCTGTCACCATGCACAGCACTCAAGTTTAAACCACCTGAAGAAATATGGTCTGGAAGGGTATCAGATTATAGTCATCTGAGGATTATAGGTTGTCTGGTGTATTCACATCAGAAACAAGATAAGTTAGATCCTAGAGCAGTTAAGTGTGTGCTAGTAGACTATCCTAAAGAGGTAAAAGGGTACAGACTATGGTGTTATGAGAATAACAAGTTCATAGTTAGTAGAGATGTTACATTCAATGAAGAAAGGATGCCTTTGTTGGAGAAAGGATCTGATAAGGTGATAACTGCTGATAAGTGTGAGTTTGAGGTGGAGTATGATGACAAAACAATTGTACAGCATGATCAAAATCAAAGAGAGGATAGTGTACATGAGGAAATTGCTGCTGGAGAGAGGTCTGAGTCATCTGGTTCAAATGAAAGAAGAACTTTAAGTAGCTATCAGTTGGTTAGGGATAGGCTGAGAAGGCAGATCAAAACACCTATAAGGTATATAGAGGCAGACACTGTATCATATGCATTATATGTAGCATTAGATATTGATGTCTATGAACCTAAGACATACTCTAAAGCAGTTTCAAGTAAGGAGAGTATGCATTGGTTGGATGCTATGGAAGAAGAGCTGCAATCTTTAAAAAGGAATAATACTTGGATGATTGTTGACAGGCCTGCTAACCAGAAGCTTGTAGGTTGTAAGTGGATATATAAGAAGAAACCAGTTACAAACAAGGAAGGAGGAATAAGATATAAGGCAAGGCTTGGAGCAAGAGGGTTTTCACAGCAAGAAAGTGTAGATTATAATGAAATTTTCTCACCAGTTGTTAAACACTGCTCAATAAGGATCTTGCTGTCATTAGTTACTCAGTTGGATTTGGAATTACATCAAATGGATGTAACAATAGCTTTCTTGCATGGAAATTTGGATGAGAAGATTTACATGAAGATTCATAAAGGTGTTAGTCTAAAAGGAGCAGATTCAAAGGTTTGTTTATTACTTAAATCACTATATGGTCTGAAGCAAAGTCCAAGACAGTGGTATCTCAGATTTGATGAGTACATTACTTCAAATGGTTTTAGCAGAAGCATGTATGATAGCTGTGTGTACATAAGGTGTGATAGAGGGAGCTACACTTATCTACTACTCTATGTAGATGATATACTGATAGCTTGTAGAGATATGATAGGAATCAATTCAGTAAAGGATACTTTGAGGAAGGAGTTTGACATGAAAGATCTTGGAGAGGCAAGGATGATACTTGTAATGCAGATAGAGAGGGACAGATCAGCTGGAGTATTGAGGTTGTTTCAAGAGTCATACTTGGATAAAGTGCTAAAGAGGTATAATATGAATCTTTGTAAGAGTGCATCAGTACCAGTTAAGCAAGGGTTGAGTCTGTCATCTCTTCAAGGGCCTCAAACAAATAAGGAAAGTTCTGAAATGAGTAAAATACCATATGCTAGTGCAGTTGGCAGTTTGATGTATGCTATGGTATGCTGTAGACCAGACTTAGCTTATGTTATGAGTGTGATCAGTAGGTTTATGGGTGATCATGGTCTTGTTCATTGGGATACAGTGAAGTGGGCTTGAGGTACGTTAGAGGAACAATATCAGTTGGATTGAAGTTTCAGAAACAGAATGCTTGGGATGAGGCTGTTGTTGGTTATGTGGATGCAGATTATGCAGCCAATATTGATACAAGGAAATCAATGACAGGTTATGTGTTCAATTTTTTAGGTACAACAATAAGTTGGAAGGCTACACATCATCACATAGTGGCATTATCCACCACTGAAGCTGAATTTGTTGCTCTTACAGAAGCAATAAAGGAAGGTGTTTGGTTGGTTGGTATTTTGAAAGAATTTGGGGTTCAGCAAGATAATTTTGAAGTGTATTGTGATAACCAAAGTGTTGTACATCTCTCAAAGCATCAAGGTTATCATGAGAGGACCAAACACATTGATGTGAGACTTTATTTCATAAGAAATCTAATAGAAGAGAAGATGGTTGCTGTTAAGAAGGTTAAGACAGCAGATAACCCTGCTGATGCATTTACTAAGGCTCTACCTATTTAAAAGTTTGAATTGTGTAAGAGTCTTATTGGTATTCACTAAAGGTGGAGGAAGAAGGTGAGCTGCAGCCTGTAAGTGCAGCAAGGTGGAGAGGCTTTATCATTTATGATGAGAATTCTTATGAATTGGCGCCGTCTGTGGGAAGCCAAAACCAGAAGAAGAAGAAGAAGACTCAGTGGTAGAGAAGAAGATCAAATGGTTACTACAAAGTTTGATATTGAAAAGTTCACAGAGAAGGCAGACTTCAGTCTGTGGAGGATGAAGATGGAGGCCATTTTGGTTCAACAAGGTTTATCAGATGCCATTAAACCATTGCCTGAAGGTCAGATTGCAGGAGTTGGTGCTGCTGTTCTTGCAGTAGATCAAGAACAACGAACCAAGGCCAGAAGTGCTCTCATCTTGTGTCTTGGAGATAAGGCTCTAAGGGAGATCTCTAAAGAACATACTGCAAGAGGAGTTTGGAAGAAATTGGAGGAGTTGTACATAGTTAAAAGTTTGGCCAACCATTTGTACATGAAGTAGAAGTTATACTCCTTCAAGGAATCAGAAAATAAGTCTATAATTGGACAGTTAGATAAGTTTAACAAGATCATTGATGACTTATAAAATATAGGTGTGGCTCTGTCAACTGAAGACAAGGCTGTCATCCTCATGTCAGCACTTCCAAAGTCTTTTGAAGGTTTGAGAGATACTTTATTGTTTGCTAATGCTGAATCAATCTCCCTTGAGCAAGTATTGTTGGCAGTTAAGGCAAAGGTACTACACAAGAATCCAGAACAGCAATCAATTGCAGTAGGATTGATAGTGAAGAAACAAAACCAGTGGAGCAAGAACAACAAGAATAGTAAGAGTATTGTTGATAAGAGAAAGCCAGAGAAGAACTATAGTGCATCAGTAGATGAAGAAGAAAACAAGAATTGCTTCCACTGCAATAAGCCTGGACATTACAAGAAGCAATGTTTCAAATGGAAAGCAATGGTAGCAAAGAAGATAGCTGAAAAGGGAGGAAATAAGAGACCTCATGCAAATCAGGTAACAACAAATCAAGTTGCTACAGATTCTGATTTCATTGAAGCAATGTCTGTGTGTTCTAGTTCAGTTTCAGAAGAATAGGTTATGGATTCTGGATGTACTTTTCATATGACTTCTAGGAAAGATTGGTTTACTGAGTTGAGGTCACAAGATGAAGGATCAGTAATGCTATGTAATGATCATACTTGTAAGATTGTTGGAATTGGTTCTATCAAACTTAAAATGTTTGATGGAAAAGTCATGATGTTAAATAATGTTAGATATGTACCAAGCTTAAGGAGAAATCTAATATCTCTTGGAATGTTAGTTTCTCAAGGTTATGAGTGTCTTTTGAAAGGAGATACACTTTCTGTCATAAAAGGAAAGTTAGTAGTTGTTAAAGGGTTCAAGAGGTCTGATCTGTACTTCTTGGATGGTTCTGTAGTGACTGGACAAATTAATACAACTAAGGATGAGAGTAGTGCTAATGTTTGGCATGAGAGGCTTGGTCATATAAGTGAAAGAGGTTTACAAGAACTTGCAAGATAGAAGCTACTTGAGATCAGCTCAACATGTAAGTTAGATCAATGTGAAGCTTGTATATTAGGAAAGGCAAAGAGATTGAAGTTTGGTGCAGCTGAACATAATACCAAAGCTAGGTTGGAATATGTTCACTCAGATCTTTGGGGGCCTTCCAAGACTTCAACTATAGGAGGTGGAAAATACTTCATTTCATTCATTGATGATTATTCAAGAAAGGTATGGATTAAAATTCTTAAAACCAAGGATGAAGCACTATCAGTTTTTAAAGTATGGTTGACAGAAGTAGAACTACAAACTGGCAACAAGGTCATGTGCTTAAGAACAAACAATGGTCTTGAATTTGTGTCACATTAATTCAATAAGTTTTGTCAAAAGAAAGGTATTAAGAGGCACAAGGCAGTACCAGGTACTCCACAGCAAAATGGAGTGGCTGAGAGAATGAATCAGACACTTCTTGCTAGAGTTAGGTGTATGATGAGCAGTGGAGGTTTCTCAAAAGGTTTCTGGGGTGAGCTAGTATCTACTGCAGCTTATTTGATTAATCTGTCACCATGCACAGCACTCAAGTTTAAACCACCTGAAGAAATATGATCTAGAAGGGTACCAGATTATAGTCATCTGAGGATTATAGGTTGTCTGGTGTATTCATATCAGAAACAAGATAAGTTAGATCCTAGAGTAGTTAAGTGTGTGCTAGTAGACTATCCTAAAGAGGTAAAAGGTACAGACTATGGTGTTATGAGAATAACAAGTTCATAGTTAGTAGAGATATTACATTCAATGAAGAAATGATGCCTTTGTTGGAGAAAGGATCTGATAAGGTGATAACTGCTGATAAGTGTGAGTTTGAGGTGGAGTATGATGACAAAACAATTGTACAGCAAGATCAAAATCAAAGAGAGGATAGTGTACATGAGGAAATTGCTGCTGGAGAGAGGTCTGAGTCATCTGGTTCAAATGAAAGAAGAACTCTAAGTAGCTATCAGTTGGTTAGGGATAGACTGAGAAGGCAGATCAAAACACCTATAAGGTATATAGAGGCAGACACTGTATCATATGCATTATATGTAGCATTAGATGTTGATGTCTATGAACCTAAGACATACTCTGAAGCAGTTTCAAGTAAGGAGAGTATGCATTGGTTGGATGCTATGGAAGAAGAGATGCAATCTTTAAAAAAGAATAATACTTGGATTATTGTTGACAGGCCTGCTAACCAGAAGCTTGTAGGTTGTAAGTGGATATATAAGAAGAAACCAGTTACAAGCAAGGAAGGAGGAATAAGATATAAGGCAAGGCTTGGAGCAAGTGGGTTTTCACAGCAAGAAGGTGTATATTATAATGAAAATTACACACCAGTAGTTAAACACTACTCAATAAGGATCTTGCTGTCATTAGTTACTCAGTTGGATTTGGAATTACATCAAATGGATGTAACAATAGCTTTCTTGCATGGAAATTTAGATGAGAAGATTTACATAAAGATTCATAAAGGTGTTAGTCTAAAAGGAGCAGATTCAAAGGCTTGATTATTACTTAAATCACTATATGGTCTGAAGCAAAGTCCAAGACAGTGGTATCTCAGATTTGATGAGTACATTACTTCAAATGGTTTTAGCAGAAGCATGTATGATAGCTGTGTGTACATAAGGTGTGATAGAGGGAGCTACACTTATCTACTACTCTATGTAGATGATATACTGATAGCTTGTAGAGATATGATAGGAATCAATTCAGTAAAGGATACTTTGATGAAGGAGTTTGACATGAAAGATCTTGGAGAGGCAAGGATGATACTTGTAATACAGATAGAGAGGGACAGATCAGTTGGAGTATTGAGGTTGTTTCAAGAGTCATACATGGATAAAGTGCTAAAAAGGTATAATATGAATCTTTGTAAGAGTGCATCAGTACCAGTTAAGCAAGGGTTGAGTCTGTCATCTCTTCAAGGGCCTCAAACAGATAAGGAAAGTTGTGAAATGAGTAAAATACCATATGCTAGTGCAGTTGGCAGTTTGATGTATGCTATGGTATGCTGTAGACCAGACTTAGCTTATGTATGAGTGTGATCTGTAGGTTTATGAGTGATCCTGGTCTTGTTCATTGGGATACAGTGAAGTGGGCACTGAGGTATGTTAGAGGAACAATATCAGTTGGACTGAAGTTTCAGAAACAGAATGCTTGGGATGAGACTGTTGTTGGTTATGTGGATGCAGATTATGCAGCCAATATTGATACAAAGAAATCAATGACAGGTTATGTGTTCAATTTGTTAGGTACAGCAATAAGTTGGAAGGCTACACATCATCACATAGTAGCATTATCCACAACTGAAGCTGAATTTGTTGCTCTTATAGAAGCAATAAAGGAAGGTGTTTGGTTGGTTGGTATTTTGAAAGAATTTGGGGTTCAGCAAGATAATTTTGAAGTGTATTGTGATAACCAAAGTGTTGTACATCTCTCAAAGCATCAAGGTTATCATGAGAGGACCAAACACATTGATGTGAGACTTTATTTCATAAGAAATCTAATAGAAGAGAAGATGGTTGCTGTTAAGAAGGTTAAGACAGCAGATAACCCTGCTGATGCATTTACTAAGGCTCTACCTGTTCAAAAGTTTGAATTGTGTAAGAGTCTTATTGGTATTCACTAAAGGTGGAGGAAGAATGTGAGCTGCAGCCTGTAAGTGCAGCAAGGTGGAGAGGTTTATCATTTATGATGAGGATTCTTATAAATTGGCGCAGTCTATGGGAAGCCAAAACAAGAAGAAGAAGACTCAGTGGTGGAGAAGAAGATCAAATGGTTACTACAAAGTTTGATATTGAAAAGTTCACAGAGAAGGCAGACTTCAGTCTGCGGAGGATGAAGATGGAGGCCATTTTGGTTCAACAAGGTTTATCAGATGCCATTAAACCATTGCCTGAAGGTCAGATTTCAGGAGTTGGTGCTGCTGTTCTTGCAGCAGATCAAGAACAACAAATCAAGGCCAGAAGTGCTCTCATCTTGTGTCTTGGAGATAAGGCTCTAAGGGACATCTCTAAAGAACTTACTGCAAGAGGAGTTTGGAAGAAATTGGAGGAGTTGTACATGGTTAAAAGTTTGGCCAACCGTTTGTACATGAAGCAGAAGTTATACTCCTTCAAGGTATCAGAAGATAAGTCTATAATTGGTCAGTTAGATGAGTTTAACAAGATCATTGATGACTTAGAAAATATAGATGTGGCTCTGTCAACTGAAGACAAGGCTGTCATCCTCATGTCAGCACTTCCAAAGTCTTTTGAAAGTTTGAGAGATACTTTATTGTTTGCTAATGCTGAATCAATCTCCCTTGAGCAAGTATTGTTGGCAGTTAAGGCAAAGGTACTTCACAAGAATCCAGAACAGCAATCAATTACAGAAGTATTGACAGTGAAGAAACAGAACCAGTAGAGCAAGAACAATAAGAATAGTAAGAGTATTGTTGATAAGAGAAAGCCAGAGAAGAACTATAGTGCATCAGCAGATGAAGAAGAAAACAAGAATTGTTTCCACTGCAATAAGCCTGGACATTACAAGAAGCAATGTTTCAAATGGAAAGCAATGGTAGCAAAGAAGATAGCTGAAAAGGGAGGAAATAAAAGACCTCATGCAAATCAGGTAACAACAAATCAAGTTGCTACAGATTCTGATTTCATTGAAGCAATGTCTGTGTGTTCTAGTTCAGTTTCAGAAGAATGAGTTATGGATTCTGGATGTACTTTTCATATGACTTCTAGGAAAGATTGGTTTACTGAGTTGAGGTCACAAGATGAAGGATCAGTAATGCTAGGTGATGATCATACTTGTAAGATTGTTGGAATTGGTTATGTCAAACTTAAAATGTTTGATGGAAAAGTCAAGATGTTAAATAATGTTAGATATGTACCACGCTTAAAGAGAAATCTAATATCTCTTGGAATGTTAGTTTCTCAAGGTTATGAGTGTCTTTTGAAAGGAGATACATTTTCTGTCATAAAAGGAAAGTTAGTAGTTGTTAAAGGGTTCAAGAGGTCTGATCTGTACTTCTTGGATGGTTCTGTAGTGACTGGACAAATTAATACAACTAAGGATGAGAGTAGTGCTAATGTTTGGCATGGGAGGCTTGGTCATATAAGTGAAAGAGGTTTACAAGAACTTGCAAGATAAAAGCTACTTGAGATCAGCTCAACCTGTAAGTTAGATCAATGTGAAGCTTGTATATTAGGAAAGGCAAAGAGATTGAAGTTTGGTGCAGCTGAACATAATACCAAAGCTAGGTTAGAATAATGTCACTCAGATCTTTGGGGGCCTTCTAAGACTTCAACTATAGGAGGTGGGAAATACTTCATTTCATTCATTGATGATTATTCAAGAAAGGTATGGATTAAAATTCTTAAAACCATGGATGAAGCACTATCAGTTTTTAAAGTATGGTAGACAGAAGTAGAACTACAAACTAGAAACAAGGTCATGTGCTTAAGAACAGACAATGATCTTGAATTTGTATCACATGAATTCAATAAGTTTTGTCAAGAGAAAGGTATTAAGAGGCACAAGACAGTACCAGGTACTCCGCAGCAAAATGGAGTGGCTGAGAGAATGAATCAGACACTTCTTGCTAGAGTTAGGTGTATGATGAGCAGTGGAGGTTTCTCAAAAGGTTTCTGGGGTGAGCTAGTATCTACTGCAGCTTATTTGATTAATCTGTCACCATGCACAGCACTCAAGTTTAAACCACCTGAAGAAATATGGTCTGGAAGGGTATCAGATTATAGTCAAATGAGGATTATAGGTTGTCTGGTGTATTCATATCAGAAACAAGATAAGTTAGATCCTAGAGTAGTTAAGTGTGTGCTAGTAGACTATCCTAAAGAGGTAAAAGGGTACAGACTATTGTGTTATGAGAATAACAAGTTCATAGTTAGTTGAGATGTTACATTCAATGAAGAAAGAATGCCTTTGTTGGAGAAAGGATCTGATAAGGTGATAACTGCTGATAAGTGTGAGTTTGAGGTGGAGTATGATGACAAAACAATTGTACAGCATGATCAAAATCCAAGAGAAGATAGTGTACATGAGGAAATTGCTGCTGGAGAGAGGTCTGAGTCATCTGGTTCAAATGAAAGAAGAACTCTAAGTAGCTATCAGTTGGTTAGGGATAGGCTGAGAAGGCAGATCAAAACACCTATAAGGTATATAGAGGCAGACACTGTATCATATGCATTATATGTAGCATCAGATGTTGATGTCTATGAACCTAAGACATACTCTGAAGCAGTTTCAAGTAAGGAGAGTATGCATTGGTTGGATGCTATGGAAGAAGAGCTGCAATCTTTAAAAAGGAATAATACTTTGATGATTGTTGACATGCCTGCTAACTAGAAGCTTGTAGGTTGTAAGTGGATATATAAGAAGAAACCAGTTACAAGCAAGGAAGGAGGAATAAGATATAAGGCAATGCTTGTAGCAAGAGGGTTTTCACAGCAAGAAGGTGTAGATTATAATGAAATTTTCTCACCAGTAGTTAAACACTGCTCAATAAGGATCTTGTTGTCATTAGTTACTCAGTTGGATTTGGAATTACATCAAATGGATGTAACAACAGCTTTCTTGCATGGAAATTTAGATGAGAAGATTTACATGAAGATTCCTGAAGGTGTTAGTCTAAAAGGAGCAGATTCAAAGGCTTGTTTATTACTTAAATCACTATATGGTCTGAAGCAAAATCCAAGACAGTGGTATCTCAGATTTGATGAGTACATTACTTCAAATGGTTTTATCAGAAGCATGTATGATAGCTGTGTGTACATAAGGTGTGATAGAGGGAGCTACATTTATCTACTACTCTATGTAGATGATATATTGATAGCTTGCAGAGATATGATAGGAATCAATTCAGTAAAGGATACTTTGAGGAAGGAGTTTGACATGAAAGATCTTGGAGAGGCAAGGATGATACTTGGAATGCAGATAGAGAAGGACAGATCAGCTGGAGTATTGAGGTTGTTTCAAGAGTCATAGTTGGATAAAGTGCTAAAGAGGTATAATATGAATCTTTGTAAGAGTGCATCAGTACCAGTTAAGCAAGGGTTGAGTCTGTCATCTCTTCAAGGGCCTCAAATAGATAAGGAAAGATCTGAAATGAGTAAAATACCATATGCTAGTGCAGTTGGCAGTTTGATGTACGCTATGGTATGCTGTAGACCAGACTTAGCTTATGTTATGAGTGTGATCAGTAGGTTTATGAGTGATCCTGGTCTTGTTCATTGGGATACAGTGAAGTGGGCACTGAGGTATGTTAGAGGAATAATATCAGTTGGATTGAAGTTTCAGAAACAGAATGCTTGGGATGAGGCTGTTGTTGGTTATGTGGATGCAGATTATGCAGCCAATATTGATACAAGGAAATCAATGACAGGTTATGTATTCAATTTGTTAGGTACAGCAATAAGTTGGAAGGCTACACATCATCACATAGTGGCATTATCCACCACTGAAGCTGAATTTGTTGCTCTTATAGAAGCAATAAAGGAAGGTGTTTGGTTGGTTGGTATTTTGAAAGAATTTGGGGTTCATCAAGATAATTTTGAAGTGTATTGTGATAATCAAAGTGCTGTACATCTCTCAAAGCATCAAGGTTATCATGAGAGGACCAAACACATTGATGTGAGACTTTATTTCATAAGAAATCTAATAGAAGAGAAGATGGTTACTGTTAAGAAGGTTAAGACAACAGATAACCCTGCTGATGCATTTACTAAGGCTCTACCTGTTTAAAAGTTTGAATTGTGTAAGAGTCTTATTGGTATTCACTAAAGGTGGAGGAAGAAGGTGAGCTGCAGCCTGTAAGTGCAGCAAGGTGGAGAGGCTTTATCATTTTGATGAGGCATGGTCTAAGGTGGAGAATTGTTGTATATGTAGACCATGCATGTAGGTGTAGATTTATGTGTGACTTGTATAAATAGATATACACAAGAAAGGTGAGGATGATGGTTAGCTAATTGTGGCTGTTATGTGACAGTTGGAAGAAGTTAAGGATCAGTTAGAAGATGATCAGTTGGCAAGGATTAGTTATAACCAACTGATCATTAGTTGGTTAGCTTGATAATACATGCATGGCAGTTGAAGTGTTGTATTGCTGCAGCTGATAAGCTGTCATCACTTGACAGTTAATCTTGATTGTAATATTAAGTTAGATCAAGAAGGAAAGTGTCAGGTTTGATGGTGGAGATTCAACACATATGATCAGTTGTAAGTTGAGCTATAAGGTCAATAAGTATACTGGTTGGTTGAATTGAGAAGTTGAAGTAGTTTGAAGCAGTTGCAAACTGATCATATGACAGTTGTGGTGTTGCTGGTGTGTTCATATCAGTGGAGTATATATATAATCATGCACAGCAAAGATAATACAGAAGTGTAGATCATCATCATTCAAGCTAGTGCATAAAATTAGGGTTTTCTAAGTTCATCATCATCTTCATGTTGTAATCATATTTTCTTCATATAGTGATTGCTCTCCTTTAGAAAGTGGATGTAGATCAACATGATCGAACCACTATAATTCTTATCTTCCTACTTCAAGTTTTAAGTTCAGTTTGTTTCATATCCACACACAACATTATTTGTTAGGGTTGATTAAGCAAGCTTTGTTGATCAAAGTATTGTTGTTTTCATATTGTTGTGTTGAATTCATAAGATATACCAAACCTTATGTTATTTAGTTTCTTGAACTTCTATACTCCTTATAAGTAACATGGCACGTTATTTCACTATTATAAAAATTATTGTACTCTAAATGAACTATTTAACTTTTGTGATGTACCAATATATACACTATTATAATTTTTAAAGTTTTTTTCTTTTTTTATTAATGAGGAATGTATAATATTTAATTTATTGATTCTTAGAAAAGAATTATAATTACAAAGAGCTTCTTATGTAAGCCACTCTAACAAAACTATTTGTGTATTCAACTACATCATATCATGATAACCTCCTTCCATATAAATTAGGCAAAAACTTGTGTGCACCCGGGCGCATGGGGCACACTCCGTGCGCTTTTAGAATTTTGTGTTAAATAGTACACCCTTTAGTATAAAGATGTGTACACTTTATTTTATGAAGAAAAATAAAAAATATTAATAAAAAATGTATACCCTTTAAAACAAAATGGAGTACCCTTACTATTAAAGTGTATACCCTTTAGAACAAAAAAATGTACCCTTACTCATAATACTAAATTCTAAAGGCGTACGATATGTCCCCGAGTGCGCGCAAGCCTCACTCTACAAATTATAAAATATGAGTACTTGGTAATAACTTTATTTAATTTAACTTATTGTATCCATCACTGAAGTCGTTGAATACATAAATTAACTATTCACAATATTAAATTATATACTCCCTCCGTCCCAAAGATATTGACACACTTTCCTTTTTGGGTTGTCCCACAACAATTGAAATATTTTCTTTTTAAGGATATGACACCCACACAAAAATAATTTATTTATTTACATGGACCCACACACACATCACACTCACCACTAATACAACTACCTACTACACATTAAATATTATTTCTCTCACTTCACTTTACATTAAATTATTATACTCCTCAATCTCCGTGCCCAAAAAAAATGTGTCAATTGTTTTGGGACGGAGGGATTAGATATTAAATTATAAAATTTTAAAAATTAATTTATACATTTTTTCCCTACTCACTATGGTTTATTTATGAAGTGTTACATTGTACCATAAACTTATTTCTTTTTTCATGAATGTTATAGATGACTTCTCTCACCTACTCTTGCTGCTTGCTTAAGAACCATACCTTTTATAAGTATGTCCGAGTCCCAAATCACAACGTGGGACAACATCTATCTATTGTTTTGAAGAAATGGAAGGAATGAGCGGAGCCGTGAATGAATATTCCTCCTCGAGGAAGATTATTGACACTCTTCCAAAGGAATGCAAGTCAAGGGCCGAGGCCTTGTATGAAAAACAAGTCATGAATGATGTACGATTTGAGCATCCGATGATAGATTTCCAAGGGTTTGTGGTGGACTTGCTCAAGTGGTGGGCAACCAATCAAACACCATACAGTTTAATTGAGACTGAGGAGGAGGATCCCGAGGAAGTGACTGCAGAATCCAAAGGAGAAGAACCTCGCTAAAAAGCCCTAGGATGAACTTTTACTAGTCCTTGCTACTAATAAATGTTTAAAATTCCTATGTTTAATAAATTTTCTTTTAAGAATGGCACTCTTCATTCATGTTTTAAAAAAAAAAGGGAAGTTTTTACACTTTCTTTTCCTCACAAAGATAATCATTTCAATTGTAGTTACCTCTTAAATCAAATGCTTTTAAATTTATAGGACATGGCACCCAACCGACCAAATTTACGCAATCAGCCCACAAAAAATACCAATGAGAATCCCACTCCACCGCGTGAAACATAAAACCTCTTCCAAGAATTCATGTGTGCTTTCTTGGCTTTTCAACAAGGCAACAACTTTCAGAATAACATTGTGAATAATGAAGGTCACAACAAAGATCTAGCTAGCATTATAGAGAAATTCCATCGTCACACACCTCCTATTTTTAGAGGACGGTAAGGACCCTCAGCTGTAGAGGAATGGTTGGAGACCCTGGAAAGAATCTTTCACCATATTGAAAGCACTGACGATCAGTATGTATCATGTGCTACCTTCCAGTTGAAGGAAGATGCATCTACTGGTGGGTAGGTTATTGGAGGGCAAGGACGGATGAAGAACGTAATGCTCTTACTTGGGATGGATTTTAAGGAACTAGTAATGGAAAAGTATTTACCAAGATCTTACCGCTCACGGATGGAAGTAGAATTCCTTAATCTGAAGCAAAACAACATGTCTGTAACTAGTTATGAAAGCAAGTTCAACCAATTGAGCCGTTTTGCTACGCATTTGGTAGATAATGATGAGAAAAGAGCGCTGATATTTAGATGGGGCCTCAGAGAGAGCATACGTACACAGGTCACAAGACATGGAGATTTGTCTTATGTTAAGATGTTAAGGAAGGCCGAGGACATATCCACTAGTATAGAGGCAGATAATCCAAGGTCATGGTTAATTGAAAGTAACAATGGAAAAAGGAAGTGGCAAGACACTCAAATTATGGACCATTCCCAGAGTCAAAGTCAAAAGACGAAATTTGAAGAAGAAATAGGACAAGGTTTGAATAATGCAAAGCCACAGTGCAAGACTTGTGGTAAATATCATAATGACGAATGCTTAGCCGGGCAAAATAGATGCTACAAGTGCAAAAAACCTGGACATATGGCATGGGCTTGTATAAGAATACCTTGAACTAGCTACATTGCTTTATTTCGAGGACGAAATAAAAATTTTAGGAGGGTAGGATGTAACAACCAACTCTCAATTTGCCCTAGAAATTAAGGAAAATAAATGTGACAACATTTAATAGAAGAAAACTGATTTGCTTGATCAAAAGAAGGGAGCCAAACCTTCTATATTTAAATATTTTCACCTCAATCATGAATCTGGACAGCCTGTATCTCTCCCTTCCAAGCTACAACCCTCATTTTCCAATTAAAAAATCCTTAATTTAGGGATTGATGGGGAGGATTGTGCTCCACCTTCCATCTCCACACATCTCCTTCACCTATATAAGCCCCCCTTTCCCATAACTCTTGGACACTTCTCTCACACTACCAACCACTTGAGTGATCCTTAAGCACGAAGGCCTATCGAGTTCCCCCTCCTACCCACACCCTATGTTACTAAGGTGAGGAAAGATTTGTATGTTTACTTAAAACGAGTATCCATTTATTTTTACATGAAAATGAATGCATATTTTTTAGTATTGTCAAAAGTATTTGAATATGTTTACCTACATGCAAATAGTGTTCATATGTTAAGTTCTCCCAACATGAAAAATAAACTTCTCACATGCTTTTCTTGCAAGTATTCGAGACATAAAAAAATTAAATATTTTACAAGTACTTTCAAAGGTATATGAGACATGAATTAAACTTTGCAAGTGTTTTAAAAAGACACTCGAGACTTGCCAGGACTCTAGAGGTGCCGGTATTGGGAGAGATCCTCGGGGAGTATCAGCAGTGCCAAACATTTATATTGACCGATCATATAAAAGAGATATAAAAAGTGCCATGGAATGATATGATTTGAGACATAAAAAGTATCATGGGTTTTGATGTGTTTTGAGACATGAAAAGTATTCATAACATCATTTGATTTTGTGATATTGAATATTTTTATGATATGAATCAAAGTGTTTTGCTTTGTATTTAAGTTTATGTATAAATTTTTCTCACTAAACTTTAAGTGTTTACCCTCAAACTTAAATATTTTTCAGATTGAAGAGGAGACATTTATTTATTTCATTTACTTTATACAAGAATTAGGACATTTCATCTTTAAGTCATTAAGTTTTTAATAAATTTTATGCTTCCGCTATGTATTAGATTAAAAGTTTTAATTTTCAAGAAATTAGGTTGTCGAAAATTTGGGATGTTACAGTTTACTTTTTATTATTAAATTGTAATTGTATACAATTTAATACTAAGGCAAAAACTTGTGTGCCTCGGGGCACAAGAGACCAATTTTAATATTAAAGAGTATGGCGCACGGTGTGCTCCAGGGACCCACAAGTTTTTGTCATAATATTAATTTAATAAAATATTTGTTATGATGGAAATTTGATATTTAAAATTAAGAATGAACGTGCAGTGCAGTCTATAAAAAAATGTCTAACAGTATCATAACAATAATAAAAAACAAATTTTTATATTCTACATTATTAATATATACTCTAAAAAAATATCAATCTTGAGGAAAAAAGTTGAGATATTCCTCTACATACATGTCACTCATTTAATGTGTGATCAAAATGTAACCGGACATCTGGAATTAACAAATATTGATTGGTAACGATTTTTAATAATCAGGTTATATTTCACAGTAGGCAAATTATAATTTTTTCAGATTAAAAAAAATGTAAATATCGAATAAAATAAGAATTAAAAATGGATGTATATTAACGTCACAAATTGCCATCTAATTAAATTGGAGACGTGCAAGCCACATTCAAAATGATATAATTACTAGCCATCTAAATTACTAGTTATCACATTTTATATTGTTTATAAAATCTCATAAAACTTATCCATAAATTATACCCCGAATTAATTAGTCGAATCAAATGATATAATTACTAGCCACTTCGTACTCCATCACACCATTTATTAATTAATTATTATGAAATTTGTCACGGCCAGCATGGATAGATTAATAGATTATTTTATTATTTTATAATGAGAGTGTAATTTTTTTAATTTTTTTGAAATTTTAAAAGGCTGAAACTTGTGTGCTCTTAGGACACCATGCGCCTAAATACCCTTTAATATTAAATGATATATCGTTTAATATAAGGATGTGTACTCTTTATTTCTTAAAAAAAAAGAAAGTATTTACCATTTAAAACAAAATGTTGTACTCTTACACACCTTGTGCACCTAAAAACATAAGAGAACCGGCTCATTTAATATATATATATATATATATATACTCCCTCCGTCCCGGAACAAGGTATACATTTACTTTTTGCACGGAGATTAAGGAGTATAATATTTTAATGTGTAGTGAAGTGAGAGAAATAATATTTTAATGTGTAGTGGGTAGTTGTATTAGTGTAGTGCGTGGGGTTATGTGGATATAATAATGGTATTATGTGGATCACATCAACCAAAAAAAGGAAATGCATACTTTGTTTTGGGACGAACCAAAATGGAAAAATGTATACCTAGTTGTGGGACGGAGGGAGTACTTATTATGATTTATTTATTTGATAAATTAATTTTAATCAAATATAAAATCTTTCAATCTAAATAAATTAATTAGTATCAAATAAAATCAGGAGAAAAAATCAATAAATATGACTTTTTGTCATTCATTACAAACACACATATTTGATTCATCAAGAAGATTAATAGGAGTCTTTTTCAAATTCCTCTTAAGAATCGATTCAAGTAAGTATAATTTTTTTTTTCATTTCGATAGATCGATTCAAGTATATAATAGTTCTCCCTCCGTCCCACAATAAACTTCACCATTATTGTAGACACGGAGTTTAAGAAAATTTATTTTTTGACCAATTTTATTGACTTTTGGAGGGTAATGGAGTATTTTTAGGGAATAAGTAAATGATAAAATATTATGTGTGTTAGGTGGAAGTGGTAAATTTATAATTAAGATGTACTTTTAGGGATAGAGATTAATATGATATTTCCTTTTTTGAGTAGTGAAGTTTAACGTTGGACGAACGAAAATGGAAAGTGTGAAGTTTATTATAGGATAGAGGGAGTACTTTTCAAGAGAAACAAGAAGATCGATTCAAGTATTATTGAAGTAAAGAATCGATTTAAATATTTTTTAAGTGGAATAAGAGGAATCAATTTAATTCTTCTTCAAAGTGAATAAGATGTTATACTCCTGTAATTATGTAAAAGATCGATTCAAGTATTTTTTCAAGTAGAATATAATTAAGAAGTTATACACCTGTAATTTGATTTGATGTTAACAAAAAATATTATAAACGAGTTTGTAAAATAATTTTTAATCATCAAATTTTAATATTTTTATATTTTATTTATTCATATATTTCCTCCATCCCAAAAAATCTTTCACACTTTCCTCATTTGTTTGTCCTACAAAACCTTTCACAACCCAAAAAAGGAAACATCACTTTATCTAACAACCTAAAAAATTACTTTAATTTTAGATTTGTCACTCATTTTTCACACACATATCATTGTTTTATACTTTTTATTGTCTAACAATACTATAACACTCTCCAAAGTCAATAAAGTTGGTCAAAAAGTTCAACTTTTCTTAATAACATGAATGAGTAAACGTGAAAAGTATTATAGGATGAAGAGAGTATATTTTAATTATTCAATCATAACATATGAATTATAAAAATTGTTATATTTAATTGTTTATATAATTTGAAACTAGAAAATTAAGTTAAAAAAATTGAAGATAAATCAGTACAAAATTATTAATATTTAAAAGTACATTATACATATATAGAACTTGGAATTATTACTTGTAGGTATAAAATATAGATTAATATTCCTAATAGCTAGATATATAGTACTTCTTCCGTCCATCATCAATTTATCTATTTGCTTTTTTTTGTACGTGGATTAAGGAGTATTATTATCTTATATGTAATGAGTAGTTGTATTAGTGGAGGATGTGGGTCTCATGTTTTAATTTTATTAGCTAGTGAGGATGTGGGTCCATATGTCTAAAATAGAAAATGGATAGATTAAAAATTGACAGTTCAAAATGGTAAAATGGAAAGATTAAGGATGAGCGGAAGGAGTATATTATATTATTACCCGAAACAAAAATATATAATGTAAAGTCCCAATTACCTCTTCATACATAACTAGTTGAATACATAATTTATAATGAGTTGGGTAGAAAATCACGTATAGACAGTGATGGACCCAGAAATTTTGGTCAAGGGGGCCCGATTTTTAATTACTCTATTCATCGCAATTTAAATATATGAATACAATTATATTTACTAATAAAAAAATTAAATATGTAAAATAATTATTTTAAAGTAACTTAAATGAATACATAAAAGAAATAGTAAAAGAAAAGATCAAAAGAAAAAGAAAAAAAAACAAAAATACAATGTGAAAATTACTTATCAGCAATAAAAAATGAAAAAAAATTAAAATAAAAAACAATAATAGTAAATGTATAAAAAGATTAAATATATAGAGGAATTAAGGGAGCGCCGTTGACATAGTTCAAACTGGACCTTCAGGTGTCAAAAGGGACCCTTCATCCACCAAGACAAAGTATTACAACATGATTATATACCATATATTTAATACTTTTACAAAAATTATCAGGGGGGCTAGTGATTGCTATATTCTATTTTCTCTCCACAAGAATTAATATATTTCACGATTTTTCGTTAAAATGAATACACATCGAAGTTAGAGCGTAGAAAATTATTATGACGTTACAGAGTCCACGATATGCGAATAAAAAATAAAACCACTCTCACCAATTAAAAAATGAGTATTCAGAACATGTATGCAGGATTAGGACATAGTTTTTTTTATCGACGTTAAAATGGGATACAGTTATTTTATAAACATTTATTAAAAAACGAGTATGCAGATTGAGTTCAATGTTGTTGTAAAGGGATACAGGTTGGGTATGCCAATTGCGTGCGCAAATTGACTCGATCTCCAACTTTTCTTGTGGAAAAATTAGTTGGATATTTATCTTTCTATTATTATTATAAATTATATTTTTCTGATTAGTTTCTTAATACAATTAAATTAGGGATAAAAGTTATATTTCATGCATTCAATTTGTATTGATCAATAATATAATATACATTGTATATCTAGTCTAGTAGTAATATAAATACATAAAATGTATCTATTAGTAATGGAACCATAGAACTTTATCTATATTTTATGTTTTTTTATATATAGCAATTAATTAAAATAAAATTACTATTATATAATTAATTATAAAATATGACAGAAATTATCTCGTTATAGAGAAAATCTCAATAATTAATGTTGAATAATTATATACACTAATTATTTAATTAATAAAGAAAAAAGTAATAATTAAATGATCTCGCGTAGTACACGAGTTACATATATCTGTGCACCCACTTATATAAATTTATGTATAAAAACGTAAGTTACATATATCTGTGCACCCACTTATATAAATTTATGCATAAAAACGTATATATTTTGTTAATGAATTTCTTATAAGTTTTTTTAATGAAAAATTATATGTAAAAACACTATATAATTATTAGGAAAAATGTATACAATATTAAATAAAAAATTATAAGTGCAACGTGCACCTACATGCACATCATATCAACTCATAATAAAATATGGTGGATTGTGTTCAATGAACAATTTATTTATTTTCTCATAGCTAGTATTAAGTAAAAGAGAGAGACTACAGTCCTACCATCCTAATCACCTTCCTTTAATGATTGTCGGGTTACTACCGGATCTCTTCATCTCTTCAAAATTGCTCTAACTTGAATAAATTCTCTCCTTTCAACCGAAACAGCAACCCCAAAATTCTCAAAGTTCCATATCCAATTTCTTTCCAATGATGCTTCGCTTCCAATCCGCAGAAGACTACACGCAATTCAGCCCTGGTACGGTAGGGTTAGAGATGAAGGGATCTGCCACCGTTGTAGATCTGCCACCGCGTGCGGCCGTCGCGTCTCGCGACCAGATCTCAGCGGCACGACCAGCCACCATCTGTGAACAGATTCACTGCCCGAGCCCGTCGAGACTGCCGAAACTCGTGTGCTGCTCAACGCCAATCTCCCGCCATCGCACGGCGTCGCTGCCGGTGAGCACCTTCAAGAAGTGGGAGGTTTGCTGTTTTGGATTGGATTTCAGATGGATTTAGAGGGAGAAAGCCCAAATTTGCAAAGTTTATTGGTGCTGTGAAGATTAAAAAATTTAAGATCAGTGGCCATCCAACGAATTGATTTTTATAGTCTGTTCTTCTTGTTGCATTTGTTTAATTAGTTCGGTTTAAACAAGCTTCGAAGAAATTTGGTGGGATGAAATAGCAGTGTTTGGCGTTGTACAGTAGGGCTAGAGATGAAGGGATCGCGGTGCACCAATGGTGGACCTGAACTCAACCCCAATTTGTGAGGGGTTAGGAAGTCACACACACACACACATATATATAATTTGTTTTTTTCTATTTCTTCATTCTTATTTAAATTGTATCCATGAGGGGTGTAATTCTTTGTTTCATCACTTGATTAATTACTATATGATGTTATTCTGTCGTGAATGGGTAAGGGAATGAATAAGTATGTTCTGGTGGTGTGTTAGTATATAGTGGCCATGGACTGGAGTATCTCTTTTTGTATCTTGTTACTATTATTTTTTGAAATAACTAATACAATATTAATACCAACTATGATCATGTATGTATCAACACTAATTTGTTATTCTTTTATCAAAATGAATCATTCATAAGATACTCAGATTAACATTCTATATAAAAAAGGAGTAGTTATATATAATAAGCAAATTCAATGACAATAATATTTATTTCATACAAGAATCAAAGATACTACATAACTTGAACAAATGAAACCAACACGCCTTCCCTCTTTCTCATATTACATCAAATCTGGCTTAGATCATCACTCATTCCATTATATCATCTCCCTTTAATAATAAAAGCATTCCTACATCTCTATTAATTTCTCACGTATATAATACAATTTATGGATAGGGTACAGCCCAGCCCGTGGATTGTATTCACTATGCATTATTTATTTAGAGAGTGATCCAATTAATTTCAAAAAGTGATCTAATTAATTTCAAAGATTAACATATGTATATATAATCTCAAATTTAAGAGTGGAATTAATTTCAAAGATTAACATATGTTTATATAATCTCAAATTAAAGAGTGGTCCAATAAATTTTAGAGTGACCAATTTAATTTTAAAGAGTGATCTAAGTAATTTAAAAGAGTAATCTATTTAATTCCAAAAAGTAACATATATATATATATATATTAAGAGTCTCAAATCAAAGAATGGTCAATAAATTTAAGAGTGACCTAATTAATTCCACAGAGTGACCTAATTAATTCCAAAGAGTAATCTATTTAATTTCAAAGAGTAATCAATGTATATTAATAGTCTCAAATCAAAGAGTGGTCCAATAAATTTAAGAGTTAGTAACCTAATTAATTCTAAAGAGTAACCTATGTATAGTAAAAGTCTCAAATCAAAGAGTGATCCAATAAATTTAAAAGTTAGTAACCTAATTAATTCCAAAGAGTAACCTATGTATATTAAGAGTCTCAAATCAAGGAGTGATCCAATAAATTTATGAGTGACCTAATTAATTCCAAAGAGTAGTAACCTATGTATGTTAAGAGTCTCAAATCAAATAGTGATTCAATACATTTAAGAGTGGCCTAATTATTCACGATACATTACTTCATTTTAAAAATAAGAATTTCAAATCAAAGAGTAACCTAAATTATTATGAAGAATAATCCTGATAATTTTCAGAAAGATTAAAATCTCAAATCAGAAAGTAAACTAAATTATTATAAAGAGTAATCCTAATAATATTAGTTGTGATTGCAAAAATCAATTTTCATAAATTCAAGCTAATCATCATGAATATTGGAAACTTTACTCTGTACACATCCAAGTCAAAAGGAACTTGTTCTCGTTCACATTACATAACAAAGCCCAAGTTCTAAAAAATCATGGTAACAACATATCTACATAACCAAAAAAAAAAAAGTTTATAAAGAGTAATCTATTAATTCCAAAGTGATCCAACAACAGTAATCTATTTATTTATAAAGAGTGATCTATCAACTTACAAATTACACAATATTTAAATTCTTTATGGTAGTATGGTTTAATTTTTAAAAACAAGATTCAAATTAAAGAGTAATATTATTAATTCTAAAAAGTAATTCAATTTATTTATACCGAGTTATTTACCAATTTATATTGAATATAAAATTCGGCAGGTATAGACTAATACATGTGATTTGAGAAACATTTATCAAAATGTCTTTTTTTCTTCTAATGAGCAATAATGTACATATTCTTCTTGCTGATTTATAAGATGGATAAAGTGACGAATAAAGTCATGAACTTTTCATTCTTAATTAAACACAGTTAGTTACTTAGTTTGTAAAGAATTTGTCAAAACAACAGATTAGTCAGCAACAAATAAAAATGTCAGCAACCCATGTTTACACCTCAAATCCCAAGTGCAATATTCTTATAAAAATCTTCCTTATATCATTCACTCCCCCCTTCCATCAGAGCTTCTCTCTCCTCTCACTTAAGAAAATGGCCTCTACAAAACCCTTACTTGCTATTTTGCTATTATGCTGTTAATGATCAACTTCTTAGAAGCCATAGATTTCGTCGTTGGTGGTATTAAGGGTTCATGGCAAGTCCCTCCACACCCAATAATCTCAACAAATGGGCCCAAAAAACCCATTTGCAAATCGGTGAGTCAATCGGTATCCTCTTTCTCTCTCTAGATCTTCTTCCTTTGCCGTGTCTTCATTCCCACCTCAACACTAACCTAAACAAGCATATAAAAAATCTGCGACTACATAAATTCCATATCTACCTCAATAATTACAACAAAGTGCACTTCAATTCGATCCTACTTCCTTAAATGGTGTAGATCTTCCAACACTAATCAGGGTTGCATATGGAAGACTGACTGAGATCGCGGAGATGGCCGTCTGTGGCTGAGATCGAACGGGTCGTTCTGCGGGTTCGAGCTTTCCGACAACTCGGGCATCCCCCATGGCGTCGATCCTTACATACTGCAGCACTACCACCACCGAATAGGTTGCAGCGAAATCCGACAAATCTAGCAAGTCTCCGACGGCCCCCAGCTCCGGGCACTTGCTCAGGTCCGTCAGCCCCAACTCGTGATGATTTAGGTTCACCCAAATACTTGACCCTGACCCAATTTCCGATTAAAAGGTCCTAAATGGGCTAAATGGATCCGTTTGTACCATTTTTAAAGAAAAAGACGGGCCTAGGTAAGTCTTTGCCTAAGTAAAAATATACTCCCTGTGTCCCGAAGAAGTTTGTATATTTTTTTGGCATATAGATTAAATTGTATAATAATTTAATGTAAAGTGAAGTGAGAGAAATAATATTTAATTTATAGTATGTAGTTGTATGAGAGGTGATATGTGGGGCCATGAAAATAAATTAATTATTTTTGTGTGAGTCCACATATTAAAAAGGAAATGTGACAATAGGACAAACTGAAAGTGGGTCAACCTTATAGGATGGGGGAGCACTATTTTAATAAGAGGAGTAATCAAAATTATAGCTAAAGATATTGAAACATGGGTGGATCTTCTGCAAGCCATTATTATAACTACTCAAATATTTGTAATTTCTATATAATTAAATGAAGAAGGTAAACTAAAATGCTTTTTTTTATTATTTTTTTTATTTTTAGTGCAGATCATATATATCCCAAAAAATATTGATTGAAGAGATATGGTGGCAATATAAAATAATAGAATTAAAATACTCCCTCCGTCCCGTTACAACGTAAGCGTTTGTTTTTTGCACGTTGATTAAAGAGTATAATATTTTAATGTGTAGTGAGGTGAGATAAATAATATATTACTCCCTCCGTCCCAAGAATACATTCACCCTTTCTATTTTGGTCCGTCTTAATAATACATTCACCCCCTAAAAATGGAAACAATACACAATATCAATAACATTACAATATTACAAAAATATCACCTTCTTTTTACACACAATTTAGTCAAAGTCAACTATATCATACACTTTATTATACTCAATTACCCAAAATACCCCTTCTCTTTCTTACATCACACCACCAAAAAGTTACTTTTCTTAAACCCCGTGCCCAAGAATACGCGAATGTATTATTTGAACATGACATTTCATAAAGGCAAAAATTCCTACGCCCCGGACGGTGTGTCCTCATGTAAACACAACTCCCCCCCTCTATATTCTATTTAAACCTACGTATTGTTAAGGGGTTTAAATTGTAAAGTAGCACGAAAACTGCAAAAGAGCACGATGTCCCCGAGTCATAGAGCCTCACTCTTTCATAAAATAAGGTGGCAAATACTAGCTTAGTGTTCTCCAATTTTTGAGGTGAAACACTTGACCCATATCTATTTAACCCATTATATATAATTAATTTTGATCTATGCATTATTCCCTCCTTTTTTTTCCATACACTTCCTTTTCTCATATGCTTCTTCCCCTAAATATATTTTAAATTAATTTAAAATTTTTTATTCAATTCAAATTGATATTAATCGACTTTTAGAATGACATTAATGTATATGATGATATTTATAATTGTATTAACTTTTTATAATAGTGTATAAAACTAAAAATATTTAAAAAAACGTAATACACTTATTAAAAAAAACTTGTCCACTATTAAAATACAAAAATACAATATTTGATAATGAAAATGTTTTTTCAACGTTAATTTCACAACAAATGTTTTCCTTTGATTATTCTTTCTCTCATCTCCACTACTTTAACACATATACATTAATTTATAATAAATAATACATTATTATAAGAAAAAAGTAATACAGTTTAATATTACATTAGTGCTTAACAATGGATTGGAAATTTTCAAATTGCTTCTCAATAATGATCTGCCACAAGCTCACCGGAAACAACCACTACACCGCGTTGGATTTACCACCTCTTTATTGCCCTGCTTACCACACGCCGTTGTTTGTCAATGCCACACCACGTCGTCGATGCCACAATGGAGGACGAATGGATTCCACCACCGCTCACCAAATCTGTTTGAAGTCGAACTACTATCGGATCTGCTTTCTCCACCAAATCTGATTCGACAATAAGAGAGAGTTGCCGATGCCACATTGGAGGATGAACGAATGCCACCGCCTCTCGTCAGATCTGTTCAAAGTTGAACTACCACTGGATCTGCTTCCCTTTCTAGATCTGATTCGACATTTAGAGAGATCGGTCGATGAAAATCATTTAGAGGGAGAGAGCAGATTGGGAGAGAAGAGGGGAAGAAGTGAGAGGGGACGCATAAGAGAAACAGACCGGTAGACTTGAACCTTGTTCCTACATGACTTGATCAATTCGATCAGGCACTCGCCATCTATTTTCATTTTTCAAATCTTTGACAATATGAAAAACTATTTTTCAACTCTTTGACAATATTAAAAAAACCAAAAGCTTCGTCTTCTCTATCCATCCAAGGTATGGAAGGGCAGAGACCTTTGATGTTCCTACGATCCAGTTAAGAATTGGGGCCTCACAATCACTAGCCAATAGTCTTTTCTCTTATGCCCTTCTTTATTCATGGTTCGACAATCCATTCCGAACCTTGTGGTTAAACTCTACTGCGGTGATGATACTGTAGGGGAGGTCCTAGGAGAGAGAATGGAAATCATTTAGAGAGAGAGCAGATTGGGAGAGAAGAGGGGGAGAAGAGAGAGAGGACGCAGGGGAGAAGAGAGAGAGAGAGCAGTGGATGAGCATGAGAATGAATTATGTTAATTGGATTTTCTTGCCTTTTATCTGTTTGTCCCGTTTTCAAATATGAGTTATGTTTTTAAGGTGCACTTGTTGCACAATAAACCACTCTAATAAGTTTAGGCCCCGCAATTAACACCCTCATTTCCACTATATACACCCCGATAGCTAAATACACCCCAAATTAATTCTCTCAATTCCAATTTTCCACTTTATACACCCCATAAATTATAATTTTACCCTTCTTACTAAATATCCCTTTTGGAGCCCTAATCCCCAATCTTCACTTTATACAACACGTACCATTTCTCACTTCTTAAATATTTTTCAAGAGAAGAATTATATATATATATATATTAATTTAGGGTTAATTGTATTAAAATACATGACATTTTCCTCAATTTTCAATTTGATCACGAATTTATTTTTTTATCAAAAATAAATATATGATATTTCTATCCTTTCTTAATTTAATCACGGAAATTTTTTAATCATTTAAATACACAATCTTTTTATATTTTCTCAATTTAATCATAAATATTTTTTTTTAAAAAAATATATGATTTGAAAATGTTAGAATTTAATCACAAATTATTTATTAAAAAAGTATAACTATCTTAATTAATAAAAATCAAGATACATTAAATATTTAAATTATAATATATAAATCTACATAATATAAATATTAAAAAAATATACAACAATTCATAAAAATTCATTGTGGTTTAAAATTAAAGCAACTCTATTATAATAATTGTTTTAATTTTGAAATTAATAATTCTGCATTGCATTACAGTGTAGTTTAAATAATTTCATAATGATTAAAATAATAATAAATTCTGGTAAAATAAAAAAAATGAACACACTGCAAGTTTAACCTTTAATTTGTTTCATATAATTGAATTGCGTAACACCTTGCTAAAATAATTTTAATGAATTGTTTTTTAATACTTATAACGTATAATTTGTGCATTGTAGTATTTTGAATATTCTTTATTTAATTAGTCTTAATTTTTATTAATTAAAATAGTTATATATCTATTACTATATATAAAAGAGATTTTTGCCGGTCACACGCCGGGTAACTGTACGGTTGCAAGTAATCTATATCACACGTGTCACATTAGTTTGCTTTGTTGCTATGTGTCATTTTCACTCTTTCAATTTACAATTCAATTCCCCTATTACACCACAGACATCTAATTTGATTAAAGTGTCCCTTTGTGTGTAAAAGAGACACTTGTCACCCGTTAACCCATGTAACATTAGATGTGTGGGGTGTAATAGGGGATCTCAAGTGTTCAATTTGGGTATTCTACACCTTTCTTCAACCTTGCCTTAGTCAACGTTGTGTTTTCAATTTCTGAACTCTAATTTCTCCTCGGCCCTTGCAATTGTTCTTTGTTTCAGTTGTTCCATCTACGTCGCACTACTTTTAATTTCGGTCATTCTCCAGTTATTAAATTTGAGCTATTTGATCTCTGCCACTGCCTGCGTGTTCTTGCTCTCTAAATCCGACTTCCCTCTATGCCTGTACAGTTTAGTTGCCCCTATTTGTGGCTGTAAGCAATTTCTACATAAAATCCTAATCTTGTTTTGTTCTTTATTTTCCTCCGACGAGGCTTCCTCCGCTAATTTGTTTCGATTATTACGGCAGCTTCAGACATATCATGTGCTTGCCCTCCATCTCACCATCAAGTATGAATTAGTAATTTTATTAGGTTGATAATTTCAGAGGCTTTGGACTGATTGTTCATGCTTTTAGCTGTTGCGACTCTTTTATCCTTTCAAATCCATGATTATCAATGCAGCATAAGTAACTTACTGTTAAATGTACAAGAAATGTTTGAAATTCTGAGTTATGAGTTCAAGTTTTAGTAGCCAGTGGATAGTCATATGACATGCATTTATAGTAAATCCTTCTTTAAATGTTTGTTAATCTGGATTCAAATGCAGGTATCTTTGCTTATAACTCACTATTTACTTTTGGAACCCTGTCCTTTGTGAATTTTCAAAATTTCTTATAGTTTCCCCAATTTTGGGCATTGATCACCCAAGTTGTTAGAGTCATAATTTGTTGTGGTTGTCTCCTTGTGTTCTTGGCTAAGCCTGGGGGAATGAGTCATTGCTTCTTTGTTGTGGTTGTCTCCATGTGTTCTTGGCCAAGCCTGGCCCATGGGGGAATGGTTGTGCCCTGAATTTTTCATCGTACAGGTGTTTAGTGGTCTAAGGTGCAAGACCAATTTTCTCTAAGTTGAGATGTTGTTCATGGGGATGAATAGATGCTATCTTTTATGAAATTTATTGTTTACAAATGAACTGCTGAATGTGCAAGATGTCTTACATTCAACATTCATGAAGTTTTGATACTTTTGTTTAAAGTTAAGTGTTGCATGCTATGAAATTGTAAATAGTTGATGTGAAAAATCCATTTCCCTTATATTACAGTGACTTAACAAACCAAAATTTCTTGTCTCTAATCAGTAATACTTGCAAAGTCACCAGGAAAACAGAATCTAAAGCTTGTTGGCTAAATGGAACAATTACGTACTTCTTACATTACAGGATTGCACTTTTAATCTTTTCACATCAAGAAAATATTGCTCCATTATACACTTCAGATTGTCCTTTAACATTTTTAGAAGAATTAGAAGACAATTTCACTGTCTGCCTTTTGCGTTGCACCCATCTCCTACCTTTGTTTACCATTGCCAATCTAAAGCTATTAAAAAGAGGAACTACTGCAGCTAGGTTGCTATTCTCTTTGAGTTACGTGTTGTTATGCTCCCAAATTAATTTGGTTGAGAGAGTACCCTATAATTTGTGCGTAATTGTTTCTTTTGCACATTTTAAATGAAATGATGAATAGTAAAAAATATTACCAAAATACTGCATCATGTTTCAGAAATATAATCACATTGCGTATTAAGTTGTATTATCTTTGCATGTTATATTTAATGATTCATTTATAGGACAAAAGATTGATAAAGGAGACTCACTCTGATGACTCGGTGTGACATTGGAGTTTGGAGATGAAATATGTCACTGAAAGTGAAAGTACAAAATAACTCGCTTAGTGTTCTACTCATATGAGTGTAATACTTCTTTTACATTTATATTAGTACAACTAACATGATTTTAATATATCGGTGCTTGCTCTAAATTACTGATTGACTTTTCATTCATGAATTGTTATACAGGTACTTATTGATGCTAATACAAGGATGAAAATTGGTGAAAATTGGGAAATCTTTTAATTTCTCTCTGTTCTTAGTGTTGACGGATTTGCTAGCGAGACTGAAATATGTGTTCCCAAATAGGAGGTTCAGCAGCCGAGTTTTGAGGAAGCATTGATGTCTGGTAATTTTGAGTACATTCGTGGTTTGATTTTGCTATAGAATTTATTGTTTTTTATTTATATATTTGTATGTTTTTTCCTTAGGTTTCTGCATGCCAAGTTGAAGTCCTGGAACTTAAGAAATGCCCAGTATAAGATAAGAGAAGTAGAGGTACTCTCTTGTGATGTTTGGTTTGAGGATTTGCTGAGATGAAGATGCATTAACCATTAATGAATCAAAAATGGGCGCATGTAAAAAAATGAATGAAAATTTGAAAGAAAACAAGTAACGAATGTTGTTTTGCAATCTTTCTCATCATTTAGTCCAATTCAAAGATCAATCTAAAAGGCACCGCTGTAAGAAAATGATACAAATCCCACATATTTAAGGTTGTTGCTTGCAGCACAACAAACGAGTTCATTCTAGATTTAAGAATTCTGCTTAATAGTAAGATCTTGGATTGATTGGCAAACATGAGAATTTGATTACTAGTGGAGCTGGATTCATTGGCTCTCACTTGGTTGGCAAATTGATTGAAAATGAGAAAAATGAAGCAATTTCTCATACTGGCATCACATAAATAGATTTAATGTTCAGAATACACGTATAATCCAAACTCTTTTAATGAATTTGCTTAGGTGATTGTTGTGGATAACTACCTCACTGGAATGAAGAGCAACCTTTGGTAATGGACTGGCCATCCACAATTTGAGCATATTCGACAAGGTAAGTTTCCAGTTCATTAGTTATATGACATATTTGTGTACGTTCTGCGTGGTCATGGATGTCCTTCTCTCTCTTTTTTAGGGGTCAATGGAAGTTTTAGTACTACGTAATGAAATATTACCTTGCATGAATTCAATGCTACCTTTTCTCATGTAATTCCAATAAAATTGGGAATGTATAAAATGTTACTACATATTATTATGAAAACATGTTAGCAGGGATATAGGCAATGAAGAGAAATCACATCTAAAGTAAAAGTTATTGTCACACTTACGAGAAGAAAACTATCAGGTAGTGCTTCCGATAATGGATGAAGATTAGTTAGTAAGTCAATAATCAGTCTGTTGCAATTCAGTTTAGTTGATCTATTCAACTGTTATTTCCAGCCTCACCACGTATTTACTTTTGCTGCTTTTGTATGTGATACTGTTATTTCCGTCTTAGTTTCTTTATGATCCTATTCTCTATTAATGAGGTTATGTTGCAGACTGCTGTTACTTTGGTTGATCCATATGAAGGAAAAACTCACATGTCTAAGCGGGTAAGCGGAACCTACGGCTATGCAGCACTAGTATATGTCATCACTGATAAGGGTCTGAGTGTCACTCTTTGGGTTGCAATTTTATGTAACAGTGACTCTTTTAGGATAACTATATCGGCAAGAACATCTACCGTGAATGAGATTTACATTTCTTATAGGATAACAAGATAATAGTTAGCCAAGGTTGTAACTGGTGATACTTTTCATCTCATTCTTTCACTTCGTTATGCAATAATTGATGATCTTTTGTGGAAAAGATTAAATTGGTGTTTGGATATGAAAAAATAAAGAGATAAATGTAGTTGATGTGACTACTTAACGAGTGATTGAATATAAAAAAATTTACTCTATTTTATGTTGCAGGGCACCTTACATCAAAAAGTGATGCTTATGGTTTTGGTATTGTCATTCTGGAGATTAGTCATGCATATTTTAATCGGAACCGGAACCGGTGAAAACTGAACCGAAACCGGCTATATATCGGTTCGGTTTCGGTTTTTCATTTCGTGAAACCGAAACCGGCGGTTCCCGGTTGGAACCGGCGGTTTTTCAATTTTTTTTAATTTTTTTTACGTTTTTAGGTTGAAAAGCAAAAAAAAACGGGAACCGGCGATTCCAAACTGGAACCGAAACAGTCCTACCCTCGGTTCGGTTCCGGTTCCACATTTTTCGGAACCAGAACAGGCTGTTTGGAACCGAAATCGCGGTTTTGTGAACTATAAAAATAGAGCTTATTAGAACTCCCGGATCAGCAAGGAGAAAGTAAAGAAGTGGCATGATGAAAAGATTCGTTTTAAGGAGTTCTGTGAGAAGGATGAAGTCTTGTTGTTCAATACTGGACTTAGACTTTTTCCTGGAAAGTTAAAGTCTAAGTGGATGGGGTCATTCGTAGTACATAGAACTATTGGTGGAGGTACATATGAGCTATTGGATAAGGATGGAAATAGTTTCGTGGCTAATGGGCATCGGATGAAGCATTATAGGTCGCCACGGGATAAGGAGGTCCTTTTTGTTGATTACCTCAAGTAGTTTGCTTTCCGTCGAGCTCAACGACGTTAAATATGAGCATTCCGTCATGACTCTCCGACATTAAATATGAGCGCTTGTTGGGGGCTTTCCCTCCTGTTTTACTGCTTTAATATTTTTGTTTGGTGTAGGGAATTTTATTAGGTGCTTCTTCGTCTATGGTATTCACTTTTTGCAAATTTAGTTTCTCACTTAGTTTGAACTAAGTTTGGGGGGGTGGACGTGCATCCCAATGTCTTGAAGCACCGAGGTAAGTTTTCTTTCACTTGTGTGTGATGCTTGGAGAGTTGATTTTTTTAGAATTTTCGGAATTTATTTCTACTGTTCGAATTTTTTTGCAATTATCCAAATGTTTTTTTTTGTCATGTTTAGTTTTCCTAGATTTGGTGTGATTAATTCTTGGTTGAATTTTTTAGTTTTCCTGAAGATATTACTGATGAATTAAGTGTATTTGAGCTTAAATTGGATGAAAATTCGAAAAAATAGGTGAAAATATCCGAAAAAGTGCCCATGCGTATGTTGCAAGGCTGCACGACTCGTGCCATCTCACTGCACGAGTCGTGCCAAGGAAGTGTGCAGAACGAGCGTTGGATGGCTGGCATGACCGCCGAGGAAGTGCAGCACGAGCTGCCAAGGAATACCGGCACGAGTCGTGCCGTGCGGAGCAGAAGTGCGCGGAAGCTGCCAACAGGTAAACGGCACGAGTCGTGCCATGTGAACTTGGTTTCAATTTAGGTAATTGAAAAGAGCAAGTGTACTTTATCGTGTATAACACATAAGCGACCAAGTGCAAAATTTATATAATATCGAACCCAAGGGCAAAAGTGAGTAGCCATATTTGAAAGATGTTTCACTCTAGTAGGACGAATCAAAGAAGGAGGGTTGATTAAACTACAAACTAACAACTAGGAAAGCAATTAAAGATAGAACATGTACAAATGTGATGGAAAATGGATGAAGGTGAACAATCTAAGAAGCATGCAAGGCAAGCAACATTCATGGTAAGGTATATATAGACACACACACATGCATTGATGGTTTTCATGTTATGATATTAAGCGAATCACGTTTGTACCCCTAATCCCTATGACCAAGGTGACTAGGTTCTAAACTCTTTTACAAGTTTAAATCTCCTAGGATTATTCTTACTCTCAATTCCCATGAAGGTACTATGATCATAAGTTGGGTTCCCCTCACTAGTTCATCACTAATGTTCTATCATGAGGTTCTAAGCACTTGAAGGGTATGACTTATCTCTCCTCATACTAACTAAGTCATCTCATGCAATCAATGATTCAATTAAACCACTAAGTATAATATTGGAATGTCCATCCTAACACTATGAATAGAGAATTTAAACACACAAATCATACATAAAATGAGAATAAGCATTCATGATAGAAAATATTCATAACAATCAATTCATCAAACATGTGGTGTGCAAAATCTACATAATACCTAACCAATCATAGCTAGCCTCACATGAGGACTAGCAACTACAAATCATAATAGAATCAATACATTCCATAGCTTGCTCCAATTGAGCCAAATAATGAAGAAAATAACAAAATAAAGGTAAGTTGGCTCCCCTTTGATGGTGAACTTCCTCCCCTTTGATCATGCTAAAATATTCAATCAATGATGAATTCCTCTTCTTAGATTGATGGATGGATGGATTTATGGATGGATTTGAGAAGATCAAGTGGATTGGATGGATGAAGTGAAGGGTAGAAGAGATGGAGATGAATGTGTGTGATTTAGGTGTTTAGTGTGTGTGAAAACTGATCCCAAATGATTCCTCTCTGATTTTATGATCAAAACATGTATTTATAACCCCATGGAAGCTTCTAGAACAAGTGGATATCATAAAACTGCCTTTTGCACCTACACGGGCCGTGTAGCAGCACACGGGTCGTGTAGGTTATCGCGTGCAGCGCAGTCTCACCATTTCGTGCATAACTTTCACATCCGATCTCCGATTCAAATTATTCTTGTGCTCACGCGATCCTCTCTTCTGTGGCTTTCTAACCATATATCACAAGTCTAGTTTTGAGCTCCAAAGAATACAGAAAAATTACACAAGTTGGACTTGCATTTTTTAACATTTTGCTTTGGCTCGTTCTTCCTCATTTCAACTCCGAATTGAGCTCCATTTTTTCCATCTTTTTTATCGTGTCTAGAATCCATTTTTATCTGAAAATCACAAAAATTACACCAATTTACCAATTCTCTAAATATTCACAAATATAGCACAATTTAAGACACTTAATCATGAAAATCACATATTTATCATTTCAAAGCACACATCTCCATATCTTCATATAACACCACCAAATGATATACTAAATGACTAAAAACACACAAAAACACATAATAATGACACTAAAATCTAGGTGAAAATGTCACCGATCAACCTCCAAAACTTAAAGTGTTGCTCGTCCTCGAGCAACGAAAATGAGAAAATGAGAAGGAAAATTTTCATCTAGAGAAAGACCTAAAGAACATAAACAACAACACATCATATGTAACAAGACTACAATTCATATCAAGCAATCCTACAACATTAAAATCATGACATGAAAAATTAACAAGTTCAAGTCTAAGAAAATTAAGAGTAATAAAGTCCCTTCCGGTCCAAACCTCACAACGGGTATCAAAATGCACTCAACATTCTATGAAGTAGGGTAATTTTCACTCATCAATCGATTGAACCCAACGCACCATAGACTTGCTCACGGACTACATTCACAAGCCACCAAGGCTTCAACTAATGATAAAAAAGGACTTTACTTTTAGATGTAATGTTAGGCTTTTTGGTAAGGGTAGGGAGATTATGGATAAGAGTGACTCATCGAGTGTAAGTAATCAAAGAGATGATCAACTTCTTCAACTTCTTCACGTTTCTTTCTTCCTTTCTTTTCTTTTCTAATCACAAGCACTAATCATTATCATTCCTTGAATTTCTTGAGCTTCTTTTAATTTTGCATGCTTCATTTCTTTTGACTTTTGAATTCCTTGAGCATATTTTTCTTGTTTTGCTCTTTTTTTCTTATGTTGAGGTTGCATGTGCATTTGGTTGAGCTCTTTTCATCCTTCTCTTGCTTGTTTATCATTTCCTTTCTTCTCTAACATAATTCTCACATCAAACCTTGTAAACTATCATCCCCTCAATCACCCACACAAAAGGTATATATAAGGCTTGAGTGGGTAATCATGGCTTGTAATGTGCTAATATCACAAGAAATAGGCTTTAAGGCTCAAAGCGGTTAACTAGGGATGATGTATAAGGTAAGAAAATATATAGCAATGACTTTAAAGTAACAAAGATGGCCTAAGATCATATCACTAACCTCCACCAATCGAGCTCATTCCCGTAGTCCATGAGCAAGTTCTAGTTTATCAAGGCTCAATCGATCCACTCATTAAGAAATTTAAACATGGATGCACGGTTGAGGCTCAAATGCTCACAAGCTTTTGCTCAGACCTTAAAGAACCTATTACACCTCAATTCATCTCAAAATTAAACAAGTTAAATAGACCATGTCATAATTTTAAAGAGTAGAGATTCTCAACATAGTTCGCCATCACTTTATCACAAACAACGTGCATTACTCTCATTCAAAAATGACTCACAACATTCCGAAACAAACCAGCAAACAACCCTATACAATAATAAAAATACAAACAAAACATATGAGCAAAGACTCACCAAACAAGGAACAAGACAACAACACAAAACATGTAAAAACGACACTTCATCCATCAAAAGAAAATCAAACACATATCCTCATCATCCAATATCGTTTAAGCTCAAAATTTTGCCACCTTATTTAAAAATAAAAATAAAGCAAGTAAACCTCCCAAGTACATAACAATCCCAAGTACATAACAAATGAAGTAACATACTAATCCAAACAATCTAAATTAAAACCATGTATATGCTAAGCAAATATAAATGATGAGTAGTAAAGTGAACTCCCTGAAAAGGCATCTAGAGGTGAAAATGGCTAGTATGGACAAACGAGATGCATACAAGATAAACTAGAACCTTGGGATGCGTACAGAGTGAATGGCGTGTTTGAAACTGCTCGCGAACTCGAGTTTTTAAAACTGCTTTCAGAAACTACACGGCTCGTGTTCTGCTACGTGGCCTCAATCATGGCCGCGTAGCGTTTTCTAATGCTCAAGCATGGCTGCATGTTACAGGGCCGTGCTCAGCACACGGCCCGTGTTCCTTCTCTCCTGCACGGCTCGAGCTCGGAGCTCGGTCTTCCTCCTGGCCGAGTAGCGATTTCTGATGTTAGTACACGGCCTGTCCTTACAGGGCCGTGTACTGAGCTCGGTCCGTGTAGTATTTTTACCCTGTTTTTCAACTTTGCACTACACCTCATTTTTGCCCTGTTTTTGCACTTCCAATATACCTCACATATGCTCAAAATTTCATCAAAAATCATCAGCTCAACAATTGTAACCAAATTATGAACTAACATGCACTTCAACACAACCAAACTAACCAAAATCAAACCGATACTCATGAGAAAAAGTTTAAAATTTATCTAATTTTACAAGAAGATCTCTCAATCAATATAATAAGCACACTCAAGTGGTGAGTCACACCACGCACTCTCCCCCCAAACTTAAATCGAAACAAGTTGAGAATTAAGTTTGCAAAAAGTGGTGGGACTTACCCTTATAGTTTTCAACAATGATATTCTTGTAGAGAAGCATATGCATCACAACACTCAAGGTACGTCCACTACGCACTATCCCCCCAAACTTAAATTGAAGCAAGATTTTCGATTTAAGTTTGCAAAAAGTGATGAGACGTCCCTTCACACTTCAAATCAAGCACTTCTCGTATTTTCAATACGCATCCTTCTCCATGAGCACAATCAACCTACACACCAAAAATGCAAGAAAACTAAATCAAAGCAATTAAATGAAAGCATTAAAATAAATGATGGGTTGCCTCACATCTAGCGCTAAATTTAACGTCTTCAAGCCGGACGGATTATGGAAAACTCATCGGAATAGCCAAGGATATCGTTCGTTCTTGCCATCAAATTTTAATCTTTGTGTTTCTTCCTCTATTAGGCATTTATGACAAGTAACGACCTCGGTAGCATCCTTCGAGATTGGCCTAAAATATTCCACTCGTTTGAGCTTACATTCCATTAGCCGCTCTTTTCTCGACCACCACTTATTCCTTTTTATCAAGTATGTCCCCAACATTTCCTCAAGTTCTCTTTTGTACCTAAGGCATTGAGAAGAATCAATAGGTAAAGCAAAGTCAATATAAACAATATTTTGAAAATCAATGCAACTTGAAGAGTTAAAAAGATGTAGAAATACTCATTTCACTCCCGAACTCATCATCAAGTGCTCTTAGACCTTGTTCCACTTCATCAAATTCATCCACTTCTTGTGATTCTTCATCTTCACTTAAACTTTCCTTATCATCAAGAGACAAGAAATCATAGATAATCTCTTCATCCTCAAAGCTCTCTTCTACCTTAGGCTCTTTACTCCTCTCACTTTCCTCCTCTAAACTTTCTTTTACCTTGTCTTCCTTATCCTCAATAAGTTCAACATCTCTTGAGTCTTCTTCATTATCCCCCGAAGACTCTTCTACATCTAACTCTTCTTCAATATTTTCATCCAAATTCTCCATTTCATGAAGAGTGTTCTGTTTTTGTATCATTTGACTCATTCGATGCTCTAAGGCCTCAAGTCTCCTCTCATTTTCCTTATCTTCTTTCCTTATTTCTTCTCTCTCTTTCTTTCTTTCTTTAATCATTTCATTCAACATTTCGATGAGTTGCCCCATTTTATCTTCTATTGGTGGCTTAACTTCTTCACTTGGTGGTTGCCATCTTTGTCCTTGGAGACAATTCCCTTGATCAACACTTTGCAAATTACTCCTTTGCATGTAAGACATATCATCTACTTGAAAACTAGGCATCATCCACTCTTGTTGCACCGTAGGATAAGAAGTTGGCATATATTGAAGATTTTGAGCCCCAAAACTAGGAAGACTTGGTTGAAAACTTTGTCTTGCATTGCTCCCTTGAGCATATCTTCTACACATTTCAAGTAAGACACTATTTTCAGATAGAGGAGTAACCGTAGGAACTTGATTATTGTAAGAACTTGGTACGGAATAAGTGTTCTCGATACAGTTAAAATGTATTCATATTGTAAGCTCCTTGTCATCCCCCGTATATTCCATTATTGTAGCATTGATCCATTTTTGCTCTTCCTATCAAGATCTACTACAATTCTTCTCCTCTTACTATTTTTGGTTTATTCCTTCTCCCCTTCTTTCAAGGTTGATATACCTATCAAGAAGAACAAGTTAGAACAAGATTTTCCAAAACAAAGATAAGATACAAAAATAAGAAAAAAATGTCCTAAGTAGAGCTAACAAATTCAAACACGTTATACCGAAGGCTTTCGCCCCGGCAACGGCGCCATGAACTTAATCGCATTTTTCAATGTGTAAGAGTAAGAGACTCTATCGTCGAGTAAACGCGCGACCAAGTCAAAAATTTATATAATATCGAACCCAAGGGAGAAAGTGTGTAGCCGTATTTAAAAGATGTTTTACTCTAGTAGGATGAATCAAAGAAGGAGGGTTGATTAAACTGCAAACTAACAATTAGGAAAGCAATTAAAGATAGAACATGCACAAATGTGATGGAAAATGGATGAAGGTGAACAATCTAAGAAATATGCAAGGCAAGCAACATTCATGGTATGGTATATATATAGACACACACACATGCATTGATAGTTTTCATATTATGATATTAAGGGCAATCACGTTTGTACCTCTAATTCCTATGGCCAAGGTGACTAGGTTCTCAACTCTTTTATAAGTTTAAATCTCCTAGGATTGTTCTTACTCTCAATTCTCATGAAGGTACTATGATCATAAGTTGGGTTCCCCTCACTAGTTCATCACTAATGTCCTATCATGAGGTTCTAAGCACTTGAAGGGTATGACTTACCTCTCTTCATACTAACTAAGTCATCTCATGCAATCAATGATTCAATTAAACCACTAAGCATAATATTGGAATGGTCATCCTGACACTATGAATAGAGAATTTAACCACACAAATTATACATAAAATGAGAATAAGCATTCGTGATAGAAAATATTCATAACAATCAATTCATCAAACATGTGGTGTGCAAAATCTACATAATACCTAACCAATCATATTGCTAGCCTCACATGAGGACTAGCCACTATAAATTATAATAGAATCAATACATTCCATAGCTTGCTCCAATTGAGCCAAATAATGAAGAAAATAACAAAATAAAGGTAAGTTGGCTCCCCTTTGATGATGAACTTCCTCCCATTTGATCATGCTAAAATCTTCAATCAATGATGAATTCATCTTCTTAGATTGGTGGATGGATGGATTTATGGATGGATTTGAGAAGATCAAGTGGATTGGATGGATGAAGTGAAGGGTGGAAGAGATGGAGATGAATGTGTGTGATTTAGGTGTTTAGTGTGTGTGGAAACTGATCCCATATGATTCCTCTCGGATTTTATGGTCAAAACATATATTTATACCCCCATGGAAGCTTCTAGAACAAGTGGATATCATAAAACTGCCTTTTATACCTACATGGGCCGTGTAGCAGCACACGGGCCGTGTAGGGTCATCGTGTGCAGCGCAGTCTCACCGTTTCGCGCATAACTTTCACATTCGATCTCCGATTTGAATGATTCTTACGTTCACGCGATCCTCTCTTCTGTGACTTTCCAACTATATATCACAAGTCTAGTTTTGAGCTCCAAAGAATACAGAAAAATTACACAAGTTGGACTTGCATTTTTCAACATTTTGCTTTGGCTCGTTCTTCCTCATTTCAACTTCGAATTGAACTTTATTTTTTGCCACATCTTCTTTATCGTGTCTAGAATCCATTTTTAGCTGAAAATCATACAAATTAGACTAATTTATTAATTCTCTAAATATTCACAAATATAGCACAATTTAAGGCACTTAATCATGAAAATCGCACATTTATCATTTCAAAGCACACATCTCCATATCTTCATATAACACCACCAAATGATATACAAAATGACTAAAAACATACAAAAATACATAATAATAATACTAAAACCTAGGTAAAAATGACACCAATCACCATATTCCGGCACGAGTTGTGCCGATCTCGTGCCTCCCACGCGCACATTTCGTCACCAACATCTAATTTTCGTCATTGCCGTGTCCAAAAATCGCTATTCCACTTCACCATTACACTTCCCACACACTTTAAACATATTTTCATACTTGGATTGAGGATTAAGAAGGAAGAAATTAGGGTTTTGAAGCCAAAAATTGGGGAAATTTCTAAGTTCGAAATTTTGATTTTTCTTCGAATAAGGTATGTTTTCTTCATCCTTTTGCTTTGATTTTCAAATATGTGTATATTTTTATCATGGGTAATTTGATTCAAGTGGAAATTTTGGATTTGAAAGTGAATTTTCTTTGAGGCATTTTGTCGAACACGTTGTGAGCGTACTGTTTTGCTTTAGAATTCGAAATTATTTACTTGATTGGTGGTTTTGTGTTGGTTAGTTGATACCATTAGGTTCTTAATTGTTGGTATTTGTTGATTGATGATGGTCGAAACTAGTACAAGCATGTTAGAATTTTATTTTGAATTTTTCTTGAGTAAAGCATGCTAATTTTGAGTTTAAATTGACATGTTGGACTTGATTTGCATATTTTCTTGTACCTAGTAGCTTAGAAACGTGAATAGTACTTTCATGTGTTGTTCATTGTTTGTTTTGGCATGGTTTAACTAGGAATCAAGAATGCATATATGGCATGTTAGTTTAAAGTGGAGTGTGGTTTTATATTTCCTCCTTAGGCTATATTTGAGTCAAGTATAGAAGCATTATTTTTGTTTTAGGAATTATTTCTTGCATCTTACTTGTAATTTTTCTAGGTAACAAGATGGGAGATGGGTGGACGGATGAGCAAAAGCAAAAAGAGATAGCTCGGATTATCTCGACACCTTGGGATTTATTATCCCGAGTGGAAGGATCATATAGAGGACTATAGTCACTTGGAGTGTAGGACAGTGCGTACGCGCTATCATGATGAAGATACCATGGTCAGACTCGGTATAAAACAGGATGTGGATACCCTCTTCGAGAGAGTGGGGATACTGGAGTTTTTGAATGCTCAGAGGCCTACCACGTATGCATTGACGATGGAGTTCTACCTGTCATATGATGTATATCGGGAGGAGCCTGATAGGTTGTCCAGTGGATGCACTTTCATGTTGAGAGGGAGGAAAGAGACAATGACTAGAAAGGAGCTGAATATGGGATTTGGATCTCCGTATGATGCTACGGATGAGATTTATGCTGCCTTTGACAAGGATGCATTCTGGAGTAAGATTTCAGGGAAGAATGAGGCTTTTGTACATAGAGAGTCTAAGTCCACGTGCATTATCAGCCCAGTTCTCAGGTACATTAAAAGAGTCCTCTCAAATACCATCTTCGCTAGGCATGAGGAGGGCCAGGTTAGGTTAGAGGAGCTTTATATCATCTGGTGCATGTGGGAGGAGAAGTTGTTCGACTTGGCCGCGCTTGTTATGGAGCAGCTCTACCATTTTAGAGATGGGGAGACTCGATCAGTGATGATGGGTAGTATTATCACCCAGATAGCTGAGATCAAAGTAGTGCGAATTGATGGGATGAAGCTCGTAGATGAGAAAAAGTCAGACATAAATGTGCGAGCTTTGAAGAATGCACTTATCTTGTATGAGCGAGCTGACCATCTATACTATCAGCATGACAGCCTTTCTATACCACTCCCATGTGAGCAGTTAACGCCATTGAATAATAAAGAGAACTTCCTTTGCAAGTCTTATTTGCTGTCTCATCTGTCTTTTTGAAAAATGGAGATTGTAATAAGGTTATTAGAGAGCACAATGAGAGAGCAGTAAATCCCCAAGTTCAGAATGAAGCTGATTATACTATGAGGATGAGGATGAGATGATGCTGAATGAGGAGGACGCACCGGAGCTTTTTGGGACATATGACTCGCAACATCCTTTTAGTGGGTTCTATCAGGGCTGTCCATCCAGAGTAGCACCGGATCCGTTTGCACCAGGGACATCTACTGCTCCATCTGGAGCCCACTACGGAGGACCCAACACTTCTGCTGGTCCCGTACCCCCTGAATACCATTCTTATTATGTTCCAGGTATGCAGGATCCATGGGGAGAGATGTTTCAATATGTCAATGATCAATTTGACTCCATTAGGCGCTCGAATGACTAGCAGTTTTGAGCGTTGTTCTAGGAGGTCAGGCATTCTCGGAGGGAGACACAAAGAGAGATCCAGAGTTTGAGAGATGAAGTTCGAGAGCGCAGGGATCGACATGACTGATGGAGGTTATATCCCTTGTTTTAAACAGCCTTGTCTATCGAGGTTGTGTCATTCTATCTCTTCACCTTATTTCTATTTTCTGTTTAGGCTTTGAGTGGAGTGATAGTTTGATAGGGTTGTTTTGATGTATTTATCTCTCACATGTATCATCTTTATCTTGATTTGTATTGTTGGATATTTGTGGGAATATTATGTTGAGGTATTTATATTTGGGTTTCTGGTTGTGTGCTTATTATGATCTTATTTGTTAGATTTCTGCCAGAAATTCATATGCTCTTGAAATTGATGAAGGAATTGCACTTAAGTTATATTGTGGCATGAAGTTCTATGTGTACTTGTGAGACATTGCTTACCATGAAGAATGCTCTGTTACTTGAAAACCCATGTGAAATTTTGAGCCTTTAGATCATATACATAAACACATGATATTTTTTCTGGTGAGTATCATTCTTGTGCGTGTATTCTAGCCTCTTGTCTTACTTGAGACCGCGTGTTATGTTTGATAATGGGAGATGGTCTTAGGCCATCTTTAATTTTTATGAGTCACTTTACCAAATAATTTCCTACCAAATAATTATATATTCGTAGTTAGCCCTTTTGAGCCTAAAAGCCTTATTTCTTTGGCAACCTACGAAGATAGCCATTTTGATATCATATTTGAGCCTTAAATTCCTATATTTAGTGGAGAATTAAATGTTATCAAAGTATGTGAGTTGATTTTCATGGAGTTTGGAAGGAATAAAATATTTGGAGCTGTACAAGTGATTATGAGCTGAAAAGTATGAGCTGAAAAATAAATTGCTTAGGGGTAGTGCCCGAAATTGGTACCCCGAGATGTTAGAGGTAGTGCCCGAAACTGGTACCTCGAGAAAAGAAAAAGAAAATAAAGGAAAAAAAGAATGTGGAGCTTGAAATAAATGAGAGAAAAAGAAAATTAGAAGAGCATGAAGCTGGATAGCCTTGAAGTGTAAAAATCTGCAGTACAAAAGATCTCCAATTTTAATTCTCTACTAATTGAGTTACTTTGTCCATATGTTTCCTACCTTTACCAAAGAGCCAACATTACATACTAACAAAAGTCCTTTTTAATCCTATTGTCGAATCATACTTTAAGTGGTGGAGAGTTTGAGACGTTTGGCAAGCTTATAGTTACGCATGCACTTGAATTGAATTTGAGCGTAAACACCATACCCTATAAGTGTACATCTTCTACACTTGAGTGCGAGTGATATACTTCCCGTGAGAATAAGTTGATGGAGCATTTGAATTGGGGTTGATTGTCTTAACTTGTATGCTATGAATGAATTATTGCATGTAATTAGAGTTGCATGACCAGAGTTGATGACGATTGTCTTGTGAATGGCCTAGTTGTCATATTCCTTGTTTTCCCTTAGATTTACACACTAACTTTCTTCTTATTTGTTCTTTTTCGTTGTTCGGGGACGAACAACATCTTAAGTTTGGGGTTTGATTAGTGTGAAAATCTGAGTGTTTTAGAGTCTGATTTAGCACCGTTTTGTAGGATTTATATTCGTATTTGAGCATCTTATGGTAGAATTGTATAAATTTATGTTTCAGATGCACGTGAGGTGTTATTTCGTGTTATTAGGTGGAAAATGAGGTAAAAAGAGTAAAAACGGAAGTTGGGAGCGAAATCGGGAGAAGAAGGGCCGACACGAGTCGTGCCGGCCGGGAAGGCCCAGTCGTGCCGCACATGCTGCCCAGAGACGCCCGCATGACCGTCGAGCGCACCCGCCGATAGCTGTCGAGAGCTGCCGAGCACGAGCGCCAGGTGATGCCGAGAGGCACACGTCGTGCCTCTGAGAAGTGTCGATGAATCCACACACCAGCCACCTGCACGACTCGTGCCAATTTCCAGCGTGGCCCAATTTTGTATTTTAATCGTGTTTTCGGCCCGTTCGTGTTTTTAACGTGTAAAAGCCCACTTTTAAGTCAGAATTTGTGAAGGATCAGTACTAGACTATAAAAGGAGTCCTTGGGGTGTTCCAAACCCTAACTCTTCACACATTTTCGTAATTCACCATCTCATCCATTCATCCCGGAGAGTTCATCAGTATTGCTTCCTTGATAAGGAGAACGAGTAGGTTCAGAATCACGGAGGAGAGAATGGAAAATCACACCATATTTAGGGTTATTCTTATTCTTTCTTTCTTAATTTTGGATAATATGCTTTCATACCTAACCATGTGTGTTGCCTGTAACACCATGGGCTAGTACTTCTTGGATAGCGCTAGGTTTGAAGGTTAAATTGATTTGAATTGATTATCCAGATTTAAGGTTGGATACCTGCAATATAGTTATTCCTTTATTAATACTTTGATTTGAGACATATATTTTTGTCTTATATGATCTGTCCTTTTTCATGCGTATGTCAATGTCTTTTGCATGCTTATGCTTATTGCTTGCATTATATAAGAATTATATTTTTCAACCTGTTATGGGTAAAGGAGATCTAAACATATAACCTTTATTCATTAGAATAATTAATATGGGACACTTAATATATCTATTAATTACCATTCTAGAGGATTTAGTTTCTTAGATTCTTAGGTGGGAATTGGGGATTAATTCTTAAGTGGAAGTCTAGTCTTCTAGCCTTTAATGGAATTTTGCATGAAGTACCTAGAAAGGGAGTAGAGATTATTCTTCTGCATCTGAGGAGCTAAACCAGATTTATGTGTTAAGTTTACTTTAGATAATGGATTTAACATAATTGAGTGATTGCTTTCAAAAGAACAATTTAACTGATTGTCTAGTGATTTGATTTGACCAATTTAACTGGATTTCCTAGTGATGTCTGTCTTCTCTCTTGAATACTTTTCATAGTTAATTATTTGCTATTTTATTATTTTTAGTAATTATTTTCTGCATAATTAATTTAGGTAATTCTCTAAACAAACCAGATTTGTCTTAAATTAGAATAGTTATAATTAGATTAAATAGTAGATCTATAATTATCCCTTGGGTACGATATTATTTTTACTTGATCACACGTGGAACTACAATTGATTCTCTACACTTGGGGACACATGCAAAATAGTGAACAAGTAGTGTGTTAGGTGGAAGTGGTAAATTTTTAATTAAGATGTACTTTTAGGGGTAGGGATTAATGTGATATTTCTTTTTTTGCATAGTGAAGTTTAATGTTGGACGAACGAAAATGAAAAGTGTGAAGTTTATTATAGGACGGAGGGAGTATTTTTCAAGAGAAACAAGAAGATCGATTCAAGTATTATTCAAGTAAAGAATCGAATTAAATATTTTTTAAGTGGAATAAGAGGAATCAATTTAATTCTTCTTCAAAGTGAATAAGATGTTGTACTCCTGTAATTATGTAAAAGATCGATTCAAGTATTTTTTTTCAAGTGGAATATAAGAAGTTATACATCTGTAATTTGATTTGATGTTAACAAATAATATTATAAACGAGTTTGTAAAATAATTTTTAATCATCAAATTTTAATATTTTTATGTTATTTATTCATATATTCCCTCTGTCCCAAAAAACCATTCACACTCCAAAAAAAAAACATCACTTTATCTAACAATCTCAAAAGTTACTTTAATTTCAGATTTATCACTCTTTTTTCACACACATATAATTATTTTATATTTTTTTATTGCCTAACAATACTATAACTCCCTCCAATGTCATTAAAATTGGTCAAAAAGGCAACTTTTCTTAATTACATGGAACAGTAAACATAAAAAGTATTATAGGACGGAGGGAGTATATCTTAATTATTCAATAATGACATACTCCCTCCGTCCCAAGTTAAGAGGGTCATTTTTCCATTTTGGTCGTCCCACCCAAAGAGTCCCTTTTCCTTTTTTACACACATGGGACCCACACACCCCCTCTAATACAATTAAATATTGGGAGCCACACTCCTACTAATACAATTACCCACTACACATTAAATAATAATATTCCTTAATCTACATGTCATAAAGCAAATGGACCTCTTAAGGAGAGAGGGAGGGAGTATGAATTATAAAAATTGTTATCTTTAATTGTTTATATAATTTGAAACTAGAAAATTAAGTTAAAAAATTAAAGATAAATGAGTACAAAATTATTACTCCCTCCGTCCGCCCGAAAGAGGGTATTTTACTTTTGTGCACGTTGATTAAGGTGTATTATTATTTAATATGTAGTGGGTAGTTGTATTAGTGGGAGTGTGAGTTCCATATTTTAATTGTATTAGTGGGTGTGAGTGAGTCTCATGTGTGTACAGAAAGAAATGATCCCTTTTAGAACGGAAAACCAAAATGGAAAAAAGACTCTCTTTTGAGCGGACAGAGGAAGTAATATTTAAAAGTACATTATACATATATAGAACTCGGAATTATTATTTGTAGGTATAAAATATAGATTAATATTCCTAATAGCTAGATATATACTTCCTCCGGCCACTTACAAGATATTCATTTTACCATTTGGGCGTCCACTTCAAAGGTATCCATATTCCCTGTTTAGTAAAAAGGTACAACACATGGCCCACCACTTCCCTCTAATACAACTACCCACTACACATATAATAATAATACTCCTTAATATATGCGTAAAAAGAAAATGATTACCTTCTAAGTGGCCGAAAGGAGTATATAGTACTTTTTCCGTCCATCATCAATCTATCCAATTACTTTTTGCACGTGGATTATGGAGTATTATTATTTTATATGTAGTGGGTAGTTGTATTAGTAGAGGGTGTGTGTCTCATATTTTAAGTTTATTAGTTAGTGAGGATGTGGGCCCATATGTCTAAAAGAGAAAATGGATAGATTAAGAATTGACAGTTTAAATAGGTAAAATAGATAAATTGAGGATGAACAGAAGGAGTATATTATATTATTACCCGATACAAAAATATATAATGTAAAGTCCCAATTACCCCTTCATACATAACTAGTTGAATACATAATTTATAATTAGTTGGGTAGAAAATCACGTATACACAGTGACGCACCCAGGAATTTTGGTTAAGGGGGCCCGATTTTTTAATTACTCTATTCGTCGCGATTTAAATATATGAATACAATTATATTTACTAATAAAAATCAAATATGTAAAATAATTATTTTACAGTAACTTAAATGAATACATAAAAGAAATAGTAAAAGAAAAGATCAAAAGAAAAAGGAAAAATAAACAAAAAATACAATGTGAAAATTACTTATCAGCAATAAAAAATGAAAAAAAATTAAAATAAAAAAACAATAATAGTAAATGTATTAAAAGATTAAAAATATAAAGGAACGAAGAGCGCGGTTGACAGAGTTCGAACCTGGATCTTAAGGTGTCGAAAGGGAGTAGGGACCCTTCATCCCCTAAGACAAGTATTATCATATGATTATTTGCCATATATATATATATATATATATATATATATATATATATATATATATATTACTTATACACAAATTATCAGGGCCAGTGCCCTAGGTCCGTCCTTATGCATCCATGATTATTTAATTTTCTATATTCTAGTTCTTTCCCCATAAGAATTAATATATTTTACGATTTTCGCTAAAATGAACACACATCAAAGTTAGAGGGTAGAAAACTATTGTGATGTTACAGAGTGCACGATATGCGAATCAAAAATAAAACCACCCTCACCAATTGAAATTGAGTATGCAGAACATGTATGCAGGATTGAGATATAGTTTTTTCATCGACGTTAAAATATGATATAGTTCTTTTATCAACATTTATTAAAAAACTAGTATGCATATTGGGTTCAATGTTTGTTGTAAAGGGATACATGTTGGGTATGCAAATTGGGTGCGCAAATTGACTCGATCTCCAATTTTTCTTGTGGGGAAATTAGTGGGATATTTATCTTTCTATTATTATTATAAATTATACTTTTTAGATTAATTTCTTAATACAATTAAGTTAGGGATAAAAGTGATATTTCATGCATTCAATTTGTATTGATCAATAATATAATTTACATTGTATATCTAGTCTTGTAGTAATATAAATACATAAAATGTACCTATTAGTAATGGATCCATAGAACTTTATCTATATTTTACGTTTTTTTGTATAGCAATTAATTAAAATAAAATTATTATTATATAATTAATTATAAAATATGACAGAAATTATCTAGTTATAAATAAAATTTCAATAACTAATGTTGAATAATTATATACACTAATTATTTAATTAATAAAAAAAGTAATAATTAAGTGATCTCGCATAGTACACGAGTTTCATATATCTTTGCACCCACTTATATAAATTTATGTATAAAAATGTACTACATCCGTTCCACATTAAGAGTAGTTTTTGCTTTTTGACACGTAAATTAAGGAGTATTATTATTTATTGTGTAGTGGGTAGTTATATTAGTGGGTGTGTGAGTTCCATATTTTAATTGTATTAGTGGGTGTGTGGGTCCCATATGTGTAAAAAAGGAAAGTAGACTCTTTGGGTGAGACGTCCAAAATGGAATAAAGAGACTCTTTGAGTGGGACGGAGAGAATATATATTTTTGTTTAGTGAATTTCTTATAAGTTTTTTAATGAAAAATTAAATGTAAAAATACTATACAATTATTAAGAAAAATGTATGCAATATTAAATAAAAAATTATAAGTGGAACGTGCACCTACATACAGATCATATCAACTCATAATAAAATATGGTAGATTGTGTGCAATGAATAATTTATTTATTTTCTCAGTATTAAGTAAAAATATACTACTTTAATAAGAGGAGGAGTCAAAATTTTAGCTAAAGATATTGAAACATGGGTGGATCTTCTGCACGCCTTCTTGATTATTATAACTACGTATACTTAAATATTTGTAATTTCTAGATAATTATATTAAGAAGGTCAACTAAAATGCTTTTTTTATTATTATTAGTGCAGATCATATATATCCCAAAAAATATTGGTTAAAGAGATATGGTGACAATATAAAATAATAGAATTATACATATATAGAACTGCAAGAATGTGATTTGCATTTTAAATTGTTAAATGCAAGTTGTTATAATTAATTGATGTAAGAAACGATAGAATGTAACACTAAAATGTAATAGGAGATCCGAACCATCGATGTTTGGGTAATGAATGGAGTATTTATGAGAATGATGACATGCTATTTTTATTATCAATACTTTTAGTGAAATAAAAATTTCTTAAATAGGTATTGTGATTGATATTTTTAAGTTCGAGTACTTATTTGTAAATATTGAAAAGTTTAGATTAATTTGCCATCGGCAAAAAGATTAAGACTTTTAATGTAACTAGATATTTAGGACGTGTGATGCACGTCGTCAGCACATTTCACTCGTTAATACCATGTATACGCACCAACAATATATATATAAAGTAATTGAAAATAAACGTGAGACATTCTTGTTATCTCTATTTAAATGAATTTATTTAATACATAGGTACCAAAAAGCAAGCTTTCTTTTAAATTGTCCAGGGGGCAATGGTGTTTGGGAGATACTTTCTAAATCTTACTTAAGTAGTCTGCTGACATTCTTGTAAAATTGACTGTGGCAATTGAAATTATTGAATAAATAAATAACACTATTTCGTTAAGGCAGATAGTTGTTTGCTTTTAATACACTGACAGGAAATAATTTTCTTGTGGAACGCGTATGAAATGGTAGGCAAAGTGTATTACACTACCCATGAGCTCGTGATCTCTTGCAGAGTGTAGGGTGGAACGATTAATTTAAAATGATGAGATTAATACTGAGTACTCATAATCTTTGTATTATTCCACATCTACTAATTCCCCATTAATAATGTAATGTGGCTCCAACCATGGGACGAAAAAAAGTATGACTGAATTTCTTTAATTATCCCATGACTATAGCTACTATTCTCAGTAAAATTGGAAAATATTAAACAATAGAGCTTCCCATTATAATCATAATCATATCCTAGCTCAAATTAAATAACTGCCAAACACACTAATAAATTGAAAATTCCTTCATAATAATAAAAAGATTAATAGCTGTCAGAGATAAATTAATAGGCTGAACCCTGGTGCACCCTAAGATAGGGTACACCCACTTTAAAAAACATACACAAATATAAATAAATATATATATACAATTATGAACAAAAATTTATACAATTTAATTATTAGTTTTTTTAATGAAAAATTTAGTGTAATAAAATATACAATTATTAAAAAATATATATACACTATTGAATAAAAAGTTATACATATATGGATGCTAGTTTTTTTAATGAAAAACTTAATGTAAAAAAATATACAATTATTAAAAAACACGTATACAAAATAGAATAAAAAGTTATATACATATGAGTGCACCCTTGCATTCGGGTGCACCTAATATCAACTCAAATTAATATATTGGGACGCTGTAGACTTTGCACATACTTCAAACTTAGGGATGTAAACGAACCATGCCGCTCACAAGCTATTCGGGACTCGATTCGAAAAAAATTCGTTCGAGTTCGTTCGTCGAAAAAATGATCCGAGCTCGATTTTTGAGCTCGATTATTTTTTGGAGCCAAACTCGAGCATGGGGGTGTTTGGTTTGTAAGCTCACGAACGTGTTCGTTTACAGGCTTGCGAACGTGTTCATATAAAAGCTCGCGAACTTGTTCGTTTACAAGCTCGCGAACATATTCGTTCGCAAACGTATTCGTGAACATGCTCGTTTACAAGCTCGCAAACCTGTTCGTTTATAAAACTCGCGAACATGTTCGATTATAGACTCGTGAACGTGTTCGGTAATAAGCTCGCTAACGTGTTTAAGCGTATGCTCGAATAGTGCTCGTCAATAGGCTCGGATACCTCATTTTTAATATTATTACTCCATTATTGTTATTTTTATTTTTATTATTATTTATTATTCATACTTATTTTAAATATAGTAATTTTAGAGTTTAAGAAACTTTATATAAATAAATAAATTATATTATTTGTACACATATAATTTATTAGGAATATAAATTTATAATTTTAAAAATATAGTATACTTTAAATTAATTGAAGTATAACAAAGAAAATAATAAAATTATTATAACGTAATTAATAAAAATAAAATTAGAAAAAAACCAATATTATTAATAATTCTAAATAGTGAATTGAGAGTTATATTTATAAAATTATAATGGGTTTAAAGATGTGAATGTTTTATTTTCTAAGTTTTTTTCATATCTCTATATAAGATTTAATTTTGATTTATTTATATTTAAATCTTAAATAGATATATGTATTTATATACATTAAATTTAAACTAATAGTGATTAATAAAATTGTAAATAATTTTAAAGTCGACTCCTCATCAATATATACTCCCTTCGTCTCATTTCAGTTTACACACCTCCTTTTGTTTTTTACAAAGGAGAGGCGCAATATTTTACGGACGAAGGGAGAATATAATAATAATTATAATAATTATAATAAATTAATAGTAATACAAATTCCGCGTATTATATAAAAAGTGTATATTGGGTGCACCCATATGTATATAACTTTTTATTCTATTTTGTATACATGTTATTCTATTTTGTATACTTGTTTCGTAATAATTGTATATTTTTTCACTCCAAGTTTTCATTAAAAAAATTAGCATTCATATGTGTATAACTTTTTATTCAATAGTATATACATGTTATTTAATAATAATATATTTTTTTACACTCAAATTTTCATTAAAAAAACTAACAATTAAATTATATAAAATTTTGCTCATAATTGTATATGTTTTTTATATATTTGTATATGGGTGCACCCTATATTAGGGTATACCCGGGTGCACACTATAATTAGCCTTATATAAATACTATATATATATATATATATATATATATAATTACAAATTCCGCTTATTAAGAGGTGTGCGTTAGTTGTAAAATCATAATTTAAAAATAAATTAATTTATTATAATTATTTATTTATATTTGAATATAATTTTATTTATAACTTAGAAAAGAATTTTTCAAATTTATTATACAACGTATTTGCCTTTTTATTATTATTATTATTATTAGTATAGTTATTAATGGGATAACATTAAGATACATTCACATTTTAAAGTAAATATATACTCCACATAGATATACATATAAATGTTAAATAATTTTTTTTGTTATATTATTAAAAATATATTTTAATTAATAATCAATATTTCTTATAATTAATAAAAATTGATAATAACTCTAGATACTGCTTTTTATAAAAAAAATTATTATAACAAAATTTATTATTTGTGAGACGATCTTACTCAAGCCTTGCCTCAAGTCTATTGTTATTTAAATGTTATAAAAATATAATGCTCTTAAATGCTTTTAAATATAAAAATATAATGCTCTTAATCATTATAATAATATTGTGGTTAACAAACAAAACTACTATAATTTTATTATATTAGAATATACATATATATTATTGGATAATGTTATTTATTAGTATAGTTAGTAGTTAGTCACTAAGTAACTATATTTTTCATTTCTGCAAATCTCCTTATAACTCTCTTCCTATTTGTTCCAATATATTTATGAGATATTTTAAAGTAAGATGGATTGTGAGGCGGCTCGACCCATTATACTTTAATTATGATTGTACTTTAAGAAAAATTATAGGCAAAATATGATTATGCATCGCAATTTAAGAAAAATTATACTTTAACTATGAATTAGCATATTTTACTTGTATAACAGATATACTTTAACAAATGATCGACTTGTCTCACATAATTACCATCTAACAAAGACTTCGTCTTAATTTTCGTTTCAATATATTTATGAGAAATTTTAAAGTAAGATGAATTGTGAGGCGGCTCGACCCATTATACTTTAACTATGATTGTACTTTAAGAAAAATTATAGGCAAAATATGATTATTTATTGTACTTTAAGAAAAATTATACTTTAACTACGAATTATCATATTTTACTCATACAACAGATATACTTTAACAAACGATCGATCTGTTTCATATCATTACCATCTCACCAGAGACTTCATCTTAATTTTTAAGTAATCCACAAATTTTCACTGATTATTGTAATATAAAAGAAATATTAATATTATAAAAAGGTAAAATTTAAATTACCTTAATAATTTCTTATAAAATGCATTAAAGTAAACATTTTAAATTACACTATTGCAAAGTCATAATGGACAGAGATCTGTTTAGGGCCCATTAAAATATCCAAACCAAACGCACAAATGAAAGAATGATTCTCCCTAAACCCTAAAAACGCCCAAATCTAGGGATTCTCCCGCTTCCACTTTTCACTTTTCTGTCGTATTTTATTTTCAATTTCTCAAACTCAGAAGCCCTAGTTTCTCCCTATCACCGATTTGCCGAGCCGCTGTCCCGGTCGCCGATTTGCCGCGCCTCTCCCAGTAGCCATTATTGCTGGTGAGTTATTGGTTTAATTCAGAATGCGCTTGTTAAATTTTTAGGCTTCTTGATGTTAAATCTATTTGCATCATTTTTTTAAAATTTTTTGTGTACTCGTGTGAATTTCATGTGCCCTACTGAACTTCTTTTAACCAATTTAATGTGCCCTACTGCACTTCTTTCTCTCAGTGTAGCTTAGGGTTTATGTTTATGAATGAGTGCAGGTTAACTGTCCTAAGATTATATATTTCAGTTCTGAATTACTTTGAATTGAATTGGAACTGCTTGGATTTGAAATTGATGTTTTCAATATTTTATATGCTGCCATCCGTGTGGTTCTCTTGGGGCAAGAAGTTTTCATATGGTCTTAAGTACTTATATGCCTGATATTATTGTTGATTCAAATACATTCTTTATTTGCAGAATACATTTGAACGATGTCAATGCCAAATATTCCGACTCCGTCAACACAAGACTCGTCTATTGTTCCAACAAATTTAATTGTGGCTGGAGGTACTCCACCAACAGATAGTAATGTCAATGGAGCAAGTGACAATCATGTTGAGAACAATGAATCAACGGATCCGGTCAAAATGGATGAAGACTCACCATTTGCTGCAAAGAAAAGGAAAAAAATCAAAGGCGTGGGATGACTTTAAAGAGATAAAGATTAGTGAGACTCTATCGATTGCAGAATGTAATCACTGCAAAAACAGTTAAGTAAAACCCATCAGGTTGTACTTCTCATCTACTCAGACACGCAAGAAATGTCCAAGGAAGATATTTAGTGTGAAAGGCCAGCAAAATTTGGATATCAGTACAATAATATCTGGGTCTGAAACTATCGCTGCAATTCAAAATTTTAAGTATGACCAAACGAAGATGAGAGAGGTCATCTCCCACATGATCATTGTTCATGAGCTTCCATTTGCCTATGTGGAGTATAATCTCTTCAATTTAGTAATGAAGACAGCTAGTCCACATTATCAAAGCATTAGTTGGGCCACAGCAAAAAAAGATTGCATGTCTTCATATGAAATTGAAAAGAAGAAGGTGATGGCTGCATTGAAAGATGTGAATAGGGTCAGCATGACTACTGATTTATGGAAATCAGATCAGAAGATTTCATATATGGTTGTCACTTGCCACTACGTTGACTCAAATTTCAATTTGCAAAAGAGAAATATAAGTTTCTGTGATGTTCCTCCACCTCATACTGGTGATGTCATCTGTGATGTGTTGCACAAGTGTTTAGTTGAATTTGATATTGAAAATAAGGTGTGGACTGTTATAGTTGATAATGCATCATACAACGATACAACTATTCGGATGTTAAGATAGAATCTCTCATATAATAACACACTTCCTGTCAATGGAGCATTGTTTCATGTTAGATGCTGCCCTCATATATTGAATTTGTTGGTGTAAGATGGGCTAAGTGAGATCCAAAGTGTGATTATCAATGTTCGTGAGAGTGTAAAGCACATAGCTACTTCGGAGTCACGTATCAACACATTTAGTGAAATTGCAAAGCAAATGCACTTATCTTCGAAGAAGCTCGTGTTAGACTGTTGCACAAGGTGGAATGCAACATATTTTATGTTATCTATTGCCCTAGAATTCAAAGATGCCTTTCCACGATACAAAGAAAGAGATGACTCATATAAGCATTTGCCAAGTGTTGAGGATTGGAAAAAGGTTGAATTGGTTTGCTCATTTCTTGAAGATTTAATGATGTTACTAGTCTCATTTCAGGTATTGCCTTCGACTTTGTTTCTTTTTTATTTATTAAACATTACAAGATCAATTTATTACCAACCTTAATTTATTTCTGGTACAAAATATCCCACTTCAAATCTATTTTTCACCGAACTCTGCAAGATAAAGAAGTTATTGAATTGAATGAAGTAGCTAGTGGTGATACAAGTTTAATGGTAGATATAATTAAGAGGATGAAAGCTAAGTTTGATAAATATTGGGGGTGATTGTAACATGCTAATATGAATGGCAGTAGTTTTAGATCCAAGAAATAAGATTACATTCATTGAATGGGCTTTCCCCGAGATTTATTCTCCAGGTGATTCAATTGTGAATATTACCTTGGTTTGTGAGACACTACGTACATTGTTCAATGAATATGTAGAGGCGTACAAATCTAATACTGAAAAAGAAGTCCAAGGTGATAGTACTCAAAGTTCTTCTCTTGTGAGTAATAATGCTGGTGGAAAAAGCTACGATCATTTTAGGGCTAATTCTAATAGATTTTTGAAGAACAATGATAACATTGAAAGTGTGAAGACTGAATTGGATGTTAACTTGGATGAAGGTTGTATTATTGCTGATGATGATGAAACTTTTGATGCCTTGGCATGGTGGAAGATGAAAGACTCAAAGTTTAAAATCTTGTCGAAGATGGCGAGTGATGTATTAGCGATTCCAATAACTACAGTGGCTTCTGAATCCGCTTTTAGTGCTGGCGGTAGGGTTATTGATCCACATCGTGCTAATTTAGGAGTGGAGACTGTTCAAGCTCTACTTTGTGGAGTGGAGACTGTTCAAGCTCTACTTTGTTCAAGCTCTACTTTGTGGAGACTGTTCAAGCTCATATGTCATACTCATATAAATTGTTATATTATATGCCTTTTAAACTTATTTTATTGGGTAAATATGTTGTATATGTGTTATATTTAGTGTAGAATAAATAATGGTGTTATATTATAAATTAATTCCGAGGCGCGGCTCAGGCGTGCGCCTTGCGCCTCAGGCACAGATATGCCTCAGTGCGCCTTGGTGCGCCTTGCGCCCTTAATAACTGTGAAAAAGTAAAACAAAGAATATTACTTTTTATTTGTTTATATATATGTTCTTGCAATCTTGTTGTGCTCAAGTTTCTCATTTAATTGCTTTTAAGTTTGATCATATATTTTTCCCATGAAAAGAGGACTCCGGAGATTCAAGAAGTGGAGCTCAAGTAGGTGGTTTGGAAAGGTAAAACACAAAATGTCTTTTTATTTATTCATGTAGTTTAACTACTCTTTCATTTGCGTACTCATATTCCTAATATTCGAGATTTGCTTCATTTATATCTGCAATCCATGCTAATAGAAAAGCATGAGTTTAACTACCATATTTATTCATGTAGTTTAACTACTCCAGGTTTTATATCTGCAATCCATGCTTCATAATGCTAGTCCATTATGTTTAGTTGATAGTTAAATGGTCTATTACTTTTATAAAATCTGAAGGTAAGATACTTTATTTCTTGACTTGTTAGATCTATTCCTATGATGGTGTTTAGTATTTCAACTCTCCATTTAAGACTTACGTAAACATGTTAATTATTATAAATTTTTAAATTGTTATGCAACATGTTATTAATAATTTGAAGCTCAATCATATATTTTTCCATGTAAAAGGTGACTTCGGGAATCAAGAAGTGGAGCTCAAGTAGGTGTTTTGGCAATAGTTTGTACTGTCTATATTAGACTTATGCACTTGATGTTGGTGATTATATGGTTTGTAATGTATTTGGCTTATGGATTGTTGATTGGTCTTTATGAACCATTAATCATTTTAAGTATGTAGGATTAGATTATGTTTTAATTATATTTTGTAGTTGGTTATGTAAGATGTTTATACTGATTTATTGTTGATAAAAAAAAGCTAAAAAATGAATAATTTTTGTTAACGAGCCCGACGAGCCTGAGCTCGAACTAATGGCGAGTTTTTATTGAACCGAATTCGAGCTCGAGCTCGATTTTATTTATTCAAATAAAAATATTTCGAGTCAAGCTTGCGAACTGTTCGCGAGTTCTATATTTTATTTACGAGCCGAGGTCGAACCTGAAAAACAAATTTTGAATCGAGCTCGTGCCCCAGAAATAAACATGCGAGCCGAGCTCGATCTTAGAGATGTTCAGCTCGACTCGTTTACATCCCTAATATTATAATCAAACTCACACATGACAGAGGATAGAGTTCATTTTAACATGATGTGAAAGCAATTCATCTAATATAAGCTAGGTATCTCTATTAGCTACTAACTTATTAATCATAGTAATATATTAGAGCCAGACGCAGATAATACAAATGTTTAGTAGCGTTTAGCTGATATAATAAGTAAATGATTAAAATTTTAATTGAACACTTGAGTGAAAAATAAATAAAAATCAGAACTGCACTATAATAAGTAAAAAATGACAACTGTGATTACGAATCTTGTTCCTACTTAAGGTTGTGATTTGGTGATGCATGTTAAGAAATTTGTATATTTTTTGCTACAGTATGAGTAAAACCAAAGGTCGTTATGTCAGTACTCAAAAAGTATGGAAAAGATATATTTGCTACAAGAAAATAGAGTAGTTTATCCAGAAACTGGAGGTGTATAATGTATTATGAATTATCACTTAGGCCTTTGTTGCCAAACTCCTGCCAGAAAACTCTCATTTGTTTGGTCACCTACCATTGTTCATGAGTTTCTATACCTAGAAAATTTTAAAATGAAACTAAGAGTTTAGCTCATAAATTGCAATATTATACCGGAAGCTGAAGCCTGAAGTTTTATTATATTGTAAACCACAACCTAAACCATAAATTTTAAGCATTACAATAGATAGCAAAAGTAACATAGATGCAACTAAAAAATTTCTAGTTGTGAAAATCGAAAATGATTAGGCTCGCGCAAAGTAGTTTATATGAAAATATAGAATATAGAGAATTTTAGAGGATCACACAGCTGTATTACTAATTTACATGGCCCACTGCAAACAGTGCATACACATATACGTGCATACTTATCAGTTATCATGCAGGTGAGTTGATCCTTAACCAAAATGATACAGTAAAACGCAATGAGAATGAAGGTGTGTTCATATTGTTCAAAGTATTTGTCATACCCACATTCACAAATTTATGTAACTCATGATTAATGTTATATCAATTAGAATGATTACGTGAGATTATTCTTAAATCCCATGCTTCCTATTGCACAAAAGTTGCACCTTGAATGATGAACCTCTTCTCCCTTCTCATCAAAATAATTTTAACCAACACTAAATAAGGCAACAAAGAACCCTGTCAATATGATCAGATAACTTATCAAAATAACCAAACATTTACATCACATAACTGACCATTTGATGAACATCAAGGTTATACCCATTTTAGCCATATGGAGTAATCACATTGGAATTATCTTAAGATTATCCATTTTAACTAATAACAGGAAAAGGAAGCAGTACCTTTGCAAAGATATCATCTTAGCAGGAACAACTACAGAAGAAATTAGACAACGCTGGAAGTGTACATAAGAATTTCATAATTACTTACTGTGGAATGAAGCAAAACACGGGGAGGATCAACTATGGCCACAACATTTTTGAAATGATGCGCAGGAGTTGTACTGCTTTCAGGGCACAACTCTTCTCCAATTGTGTTTCGTCATTTGATTTACTTGAATCAGATTCCTTCACATGGTCAACAATTGAGGTACCCTCCTTAACTTACAACACCATTATCCAGCCTCCTCCCCAACCCTTTTCTTGCTTGGTCTTCCTTCCATGTCTTATCCTCCTCGTCCTCTTTATCACTAACTATTCAATTACCCTATCTTTTGGCATTGCTCCGTCCCAAAGTCCTCGTACAACCCTTTCTTATAACTATCCATCAACATTCTAGCCAAAGAATCCAATCCTTCCCATGCATTTGGGCTCCTAATCGCTCGAACCTTGAGGCTCACCGTAATTAATCCTTCCTTCTACAGCTATATAATCTGGAGCTACAGTTTTGGCTTGCCTCAGCCTCTCTCTCAGAGCCCTCCACCATCATCCCACTCTCTCGTACTCTTTCTGTTCAATCTTGATATCCTCTATCTCCCTCCATTGGAAACATATAATCCATATGAAGTTAACTCCTGCCATCTCCAACCCAGAAGCTATTTGCCTTTGTTACGAATCTCAAAATCACCAACAAACCACATATACACTATTTTAGGAAGCTACACATTTACAACAAAGCACATAATTTCTCTATAATTACTCTCATAAGCTTCAAAACTTCAACACAATATACACTATTAATGGAGGCTACCCATTTACAACCTGACTAAAATTATACATTTAGAAATCAAATGTTATACATATATTACAAATCAAATATACACTAATACAAGAAGCTATATATCTACAACAAAGCATATAATTTATCTACAATTACTTTCATAAGCATCAAAACTTCAACACAATAAATGTTTGGTGAACTTCAAAACTTATAATACAACCGCAATCATCTAACAACAAAAAAATTAAATTAAATTAAATTAAAAGTCGCAGCCAACCTAAAAAAAAGTCGCAGTAGTAAGTCGCAGTATGAATTGAGATAATTGGAATCAGCAGGCAAGAGATTTTCATCCGGGTGAAGTGTATAGACTAACAAAATCCTTAAATCGAACATCACATATCAAAATCCGTATGAAGACCACAATTATTAGTTCTCCTTTTGAAATCTTTGTGCGCAGAAATAGAAATTAGGGCATAATTTGTTAGGAAAGGAAAATAAAGAAGGAGATTATCAACTCTCAATAGTCTTGCAGCCATGAATGAAGAACTTTGTGTGGATGATTCAAGATAGGAAGAGCGCAAGGAGAGAGAGATTTCAGGTGTGAGATTCGAAATTTGGTACGCAAGAAGAGAAAAGAGAGAACGAGACTGAGGGTTTCGGAGAGAGAACGCGATAAAGGGGAAGGAATCAGAATAAAATCCGGATCTAAATTACTTATATATGATGTGTCAAAATTTTAATAAGGTAGGATTGACCTAATTGCACCTTAAAAATTGGTGTACATTAGTATTTGCCATTAATTTTAATATATACTCCCTCCGTCCCGCACCAAGGGTGCATTTTGCTTTTTTACACGTAGATTAAAAAGTATTATTATTTAATGTGTAGTGGGTAGTTGTATTAGTGGGAGTGTGGACCTCATATTTTAATTGTATTATTGAGTGAGTGTGAGACCCATGTGTATAAAAAAGGAAAGGGAACCCTTTGGGTTGGACGACCAAAATGGAAAAAAGAGACCCTTGGTGCGGAACGAAGGGAGTATATTATTCCCTCCTCTTTTTTTTCCATACATTTTCTTTTCTCATTTGCTTCCTCCCCTAAATATAATTTGAATTAATTTAAAAAATTTTATTCAATTCAAATTGATATTAATTGACTTTTAAAATGGCATATTAATGTATATGATTGTATTTATAATTGTATTAACTTTTTAAAGTAGTGTAAAAAACTAAAAATGTTAAAATAACGTAATACACTTATTAAAAAAAACTTGTACACTATTGAAATACAAAAAATACAATATCTAATAACGAAAATTTAAAGTAATAGAGGGATAACAGATCTAAAGTATAATAACAAATTCACCTGAGATATTTTTTCAACGTTAATTTCACAAAAAATATTTTTCTTTGATTATTCTTTCTCTCATCTCCACTACTTTAACATATAGTCCCTCCGTCCCACGTTAAGATTGACGGTTGCTTTTTGCACAGAGATTAAGGAGTATAATATTTTAATGTATAGTGAGGTGAGAGAAATAATATATAATGTAAAGTGGGTAGTTGTATTAGTGTTGTGTGTGGGTCCTATATGGAATAATTAATTATTTTGTGTGGGCCCAACTTGATAAAAAGGAAATGTAAACCTTAACTTGAGACAGTCCAAAATGGAAGTGTAAACCTTTACGTGGGAAGGAGGGAGTATACATTAATTTATAATAAGTAATACAGTAATATAAAAAAAAGTAATACATTTTAATACTCCCTCCGTCCACTGAAAAGAGGGTCTTTTTTCTATTTTGGTTGTCCATCACAAAGAGAGTTATTTCCTTTTTTACACACATGAGACCCCCACACAACCCTAGTACAAATAAAATATGGGGCTCATGATGAAAGTGAAAATAAGCGTGTTTTAGTGTCCAATTTAATACCTTTTTTATGGGAGTTATGTACGAAACGGTGAGACTGCGCATGCAGCTGACCAGTAGTTCGACCAAGGCTTTTCCATTCGATCAGAACCACTTTGGTCGAATGGGGATGCGGAATTCTGATTTCAACAGTTTTTACAAACCCTTTTTCGTGTATTTTAATATTTTCCAAGGAAAAGCCCATTCAATGTCCATAAGGAGAGCTTACAAATATAAAAGGGGATGTAGATCACGTCATTATTCATTGTAGAGGACCTCAACACATCCATCCCTACACCCCACAAGGGGGATCACCCCCAACCATCATCCATATCCTTTCCTCCATCCATCTATCACTTCGAAGATTCGTCTGTGGAATCAAGAGGAGAACCAAGAGGAAGATTCAAGACGGAGAAGGATGTGACGACTCTCGCATCTAGGGTTTTATTCGTTTACTAATTTATTTTTTATTTCCAGCCATATGAGTAAGATCTATCTAACCCCATGATTGTTCTTCGAAACATCATAGGCTAGAACCGTTTTGGTAGATCTAGGATTTTGAAAGCTTTATGAATTAATTAAACTCTCTTATGTGTCCTCCGTACAATACTACTTGTGCAATTATTTTATATATGATTATGCATTTTTAATTCATATTCATGGTCGTTTTGTGCATCTTCAATTGATATATAGAGTTTGAATATATACTTGGTTGTAGATTAAGTGCGTTCACCACTGAACAGGATTCTATGTTATGATTCTAAGTGAGAGGACTCCGAAGTTTCATTAGAACTATCATATATGAATGTTTATTAATTGAATTGAATTCGGGTTAATAAGCAGGATAAAGAGGGTAATTTTATACTACTTATAAAGGGAGATCATATCGGGTTAGATTCCAAACATGGAAAATAATTGATACTGATAGTACCTAGAAAGGGGGTGAAGTTATATCTCTCGCTCCAAGGTTTCACACTTGTTATATGCATGTTTTCTTGTGTCTATAGAGTAAATATGCATGATTTAGTGATGCGTCTATAGTCCACAAGGCAGAGTCGGCCTGCACTTGAGAGGGAAGTTAAGTAGTAAAACTGGATTACCCTAGAGCTACCTATTCTACTACTTGATCCACTTTCGTATTCTTCTAATGCTATTTTATTTTATTTGTTATTTAATTTTAGTATTTTAGTTGAAAATTAATTCCACAAATCTTATTGTCTTGTCTTAATTAATTTAGTAAATAATTAAATTGATAATATGCCGTCCTTTGGGTTCATTTAACTTGGTCATTAACTTGGGTTCATTTAACTTGGTCATTTGCTTAAGCTGCAAAGAAAACACGCATCATGTTTTTGGCGTTGTTGCCGGGGACAGCAGTTATTATAGATTTTTATTATTTCTAGTTGATTAAAACTTTTATTTGTGATTATTTATTTCTATCTAACCTTGAATTTTTCTGAGGTACTTGTGTACTAAGAAAAGGAGACGAAGGAAAGGAACGAATAACACACTGAGTTAAACATGGCCGGAGCAAAGCAGAATCCGGATGATGTTGCCATACGTGAAATTTTCACGAACTATGGGATTGACAACATGGGGTTGATAGGAGCAAAGGGGGAAGATGAAGATTTAGAGATACATCCCGCTCTTATTAACATGGTGGAAAAGAATCCATTTTTTGGAGGTTGCTTTGAAGATCCATATCAACATCTCAGAAGATTTCTTGGTTATGCAAAGACTCAAAAGTATGCTGGAGCTAATTATAATGTTAGGCGTATTGCGCTATTAAAGTTCTCTTTGATTGATAGAGTAGAAGCATGGTATGAGACGCTTAATACTACATATTACACTACATGGGACCAAGTACAGTAGAAATTTTTAGAGAGATACATGACACCCTCAAGGATCTTTGGAATAAAGCAAGACATCAATCAGTTTGCTCAAAACCAAAGTGAGAAGTTCTATGAGGCGTGAAATAGGTTTAAAGACATGCTCAGGAGGTGCCCACAGCATGGGATGTCTAAGGCTCAGTACATAAGTATCTTCTACTATGGATTGGACTGTGAGTCGTGTATTCCTATTGATGCATCATCAGGAGGAGCACTGTTATCTAAGAGAGCTCTTGAAGCAGAAAAGTTATTTAAAGACATCTCTATGAATTCACGTGACTGGCCTACGGAAAAAGTAAGAGAATTATATGTACTTAGCAAGGTGGCGCAGGTTGAACATCAAGTGGTGAAGCCGAATAGGTATGATGAGATCGTCTCTAGTCTTGTTAATCTCATCAAGCTGCTAGAATCCCAGTAAAGGCAGATTGTAGAGTTGACACAAAGGGGGGCCTAGTAGGCAGCAATAAGAAGCGAAGAGTGTTGAAGTTACCTTCAATCGATATATGGCAAGGAATGATACATGGGTTGACAGCATCGAAGCGAGTATAAATGCTAATCATGCAGATTTATCTAAGCAGTTAAAGGACATTACCTTTATAATGGGACAGATGGCCGGGAACCTGAATCAATTGACACAAGCGTTGGAGAAAAGAATATTCCCGTCTCAAGGCATAATGAACCCGAATGAGTGCAAAGCCATCACATTGAGGTCCAGGACACAGTATGAAGGTCCAATGAAGTATGTGAATGAAAAAAAAGAGAGCAGAGCTCCTTTTCGACCAGCCACACTTAGTTCGACCAGACCTAATGGTCTAACTGTGGTCGAACAGTTTTTGGAAAAAATAGAGAAACGATACTCTATTTTCTGGCTCGCCATTCGACCAAGGCACTCCCGTTCTATCAAATCACTCTAGTTGAACCATGGTCGAACCGACATCTGTGGAGAAGAAAGATCGAGTTCAGTTTACAGAGCCTCCGTTCGACCAGACTTATCCCGTTCGACCAGACCTCTCTAGTCGAACTGTGATCGAACCAGCACCCTCTGGACTGGACAGACTGATACTGTTTTTAGACACCCAGTTTGACCAAACTTATGCCGTTTGACCTGACCATTCTGGTCGAACCATGATCGAACTGCGGTATTCGAGCCCCATTTTCGTGCTGAATGCTATACCTGATGTTCAGAATGTTCAGGAAGGAAATCTTAGACTGCAGATGGATAATGAAGATGTGGTTTTCTTTCTTGATCAAGCAATGAAGATGTCCATAAAGACTCAATCATGCAATGACATAGATGTGGTTTCTAACTTGTTTAATCTTGATTTTAATAGGACAGAAGATTCTGAATTTGAGTGGAAGATTGACAAGGAGGAGTCTAGACAGCCATGGGAGGAAGAAAATTCTGAGGATCATATTTTTGTGACCAAGAAAGGTGAGGAGCTGAGTGTAGATAAGAAGAGGGAAATGAAGTATTGAAGGTGAAGATGCGAGAAGACTGCCCTCTGATCCAGAAGTTTAAAATGCGGTATACCATCGTGAATCTCCGACGCTAATTTTCATACTCTCTTTCTCTTTATTTTTATTTTGTTGCCTCGGGGCGAGCAACGAGTAAGTTTGGGGGATTGATGAGAGTGAAAATAAGTGTATTTTAGTGTCCAATTTAATACCTCTTTGATGGGAATTGTTGTCATATATTAGCATAACTCTCTTATATTCCATATATTTGAGTAAAAGGTGCGTTTGAGCTGTTTTATTAAGTTTTAGATGGAAAAAGGATCAAAAGAGCAAATTTGATAAAAGGTGCAACTTGGTGCAAGAATGCTGAAAAACGCACGTCCAACTTGTGTAATTCTTCTATGTTCTTGTGGATTTCTGAACTGGAAGTGTGATACATTTTTGGAAAGACATAGATGAGAGAGTTGTTTTGGCATAATGAACACCCCAATCGAAGTCCAAACGAGAAAGTTATGGTCAAAATGGTGACATCGCGCATGCTGTGCCGAATAGAACGGATGTGCCACTTTGCATGACTTGTTACACATTATATAGTTGGATTTTTTGTGAGTTCTTTATATTTATAGAAAGACAAGGAAAAAAGTATCGCGTGAGTGTAAGAATCACTCAAATTGGATGTCGGATGTGGAAGTTATGCACGAAACGGTGAGACTGCGCATGCAGCTCGACTAGTAGTTCGACCAAGACCTTCCCATTCGACCAGAACCACTTTGGTCGAACGATGTGGAATTCTGATTTCGACGGGTTTTACAACCCCTGTGCGTGTATTTTCGTATTTTCCAAGGAAAAGCCGATCCAAGGTCCATAAGGAGAGCTTACAAGTATAAAAGGGGATATAGATCACATCATTATACATTGTAGAGGACCGCAACACATCCATCCCCACACCCCACAAGGGGGGATCACCCCCAACCATCATCCACATCCTTTCCTCCATCCATCCATCACTTTGAAGATTCGTCTGTGGAATCAAGAGGAGAACCAAGAGGAGGATTCAAGACGGAGAAGGATGCGACGACTCCCGCATCTAGGGTTTTATTCGTTTACTAATTTATCTTGTATTTTTCAGACATATGGACAAGATCTATCGAACCCCCATGATTGTTCTTCGAAGCATCATGGGCTAGAACCGTTTTGGTAGATCTAGGATTTGAAATTTTTATGAATTAATTAAACTCTCTTGTGTGTCCTCCGTAAAACACTACTTCTGGAATTATTTTATATATGATTATACATTTTTAATTCATATTCACGATCGTTTTGTGCATCTTTAATTGATATATAGAGTCTGAATATATACCTTGGTTATAGATTGAGTGCGTTCACTACTGAACAAGATTCCATGCTATGATTCTAAGTGAGGGGATTTCGAAGCTTCATTAGAACTATCATATATGAATGTTTATTAATTGAATTGAATTCGGGTTAATAAGCAGGATAAAGAGGGTAATTTTATAGTACCTATAAAGGGAGATCATATCGGGTTAGATTCCAGACGTGGAAAATAATTGATACTGATAGTACCTAGAAGGGGGGTAAAGTTATATCTCTCGCTCTAAGGTTATTCACACGTGTTATGCACATATTTGTTTGTGTCTATAGAGTAAATATGCATGGCTTAGTGATGAGTCCATAGTCCACAAGGCTGAGTCGGACTGCACTTGAGAGGGAAGTTAAGTAGTAAAACTGGATTACCCTAGAGCTACCTATTCTCCTACTTTATCCACTTTATTATTCTTCTAGTGCTATTTTATTTTATTTGTTATTTTACTTAGTATTTTAGCTGATAATTAATTCTACAAATCTTATTGCCTTGTCTTAATTAATTTAGTAAATGATTAAATTGATAATACGCCGTCCTTTGGATTCAATATTTAATTTGATCGCTGGCTTAAGCTGCAACTGATATCCTTAATACTTGGGGATTAATTTTGCGTGCAAAGAAAATGCGCATCAGCCTATATTCCCACTAACACAACTACCCACTACACATTAAATAATAACACTCCTTAATCAATGTGCACAAAAGTAAAATATCGTCTTTTGGGCGGACAGAAGAAGTATTACATTAGTGCTTAATAGCGAGATTGGAAATTTTCAATTTGCTTCTCAATAGTGATCTGCCACGAGCTCACCGGAAACAATCACTACACCGCGTCGTATTTACATCTCTTCATTACTCTGCTCCCCACACGCCGTCGTTTGCCCTTGCCGTACCACGTCGTCGATGCCACATTGGAGGATGAATGGATTCCACCACCCTCACCAAATCTGTTTGAAGTCGAACCCCTACCGGATCTACTTCTCCACCAGATTTGATTCGACAATAAGAGAGAGTTGTCGATGCCACATTGGAGGATGAATGGATGCCACCGCCGCTCGTCAGATATGTTCGAAGTTGAACTGCCACTGGATCTACTTTCCTTTCTAGTTCTGATTCCACATTAGGAGAGATCGATAGATGAAAAACATTTATAGGAAGAGAGCAGATTGGGAGAGAAGAGGGGAATAAGAGAGAGAGGACGCAGAAGATAAACAGACCGGTAGACTTGAACCTTGTTCCTACATGACCTGATCAATTCGATCAGGCACTCGCCATCTATTTTCATTGTTCAAATCTTTGACAACATGAAAAATTATTTTTAAACTCTTTGACAACATGAAAAAAAACCAAAAGCTCTCCCCTCTTTATCCATCCAAGGTATGGAAGGGCAGAGGCCTTTGATGTCCCTTCGATCCAGTCAAGAATTGGGGCCTCACAATCACTAGCCAATAGGGTTTTCTCTTATGCCCTTCTTCGTTCATGGTTTGACAATTCAACCCCAACTTAGTAGTTAAATTCTACTGTAGTGACGATACTGTAGGGGAGGTCCTACGAGAGAGTGAAAATTATTTAGAGAGAGAGCAGATTGGGAGAGAAGAGGGGGAGAAGAGAGAGAGGACGCAGGGGAAAAGAGAGAGAAATGAATGGATGATCAGGAGAATGAATGATGTTAATTGGATTTTCTTGCCTTTTATATGTTTGTCCCGTTTCCAAATACAAGTTATGTTTTAAAGGTGCACTTGTTGCACAATAAACCTACTCTAATAAGTTTAGGCCCCGACTATTAATACCCCAATTTCCACTATACCCCGATAACTAAATATACCCAAAATTAATTCTTTCAATTATAATTTTTCACTTTATACACCCTATAAATTACAATTTTACCCTTCTTACGAAATATCCCCTTTGGAGCCTTAATCCCCAATCTTCACTTCATACAACACATACCATTTGTCATTTCTTAAATATTTCAAGAGAAGAATTATATATTTGTATTTTTATTTATGGTTAATTGCATTAAAATACATGACCTTTTCCTCAATTTTCAATTTAATCACGAACTTATTTTTTTATCAAAAAAAAATATTATCTTTCTATCCTTTCTTAATTTAATCACGAAATTTTTTTAATCAATTAAATACACAATCTTTTAATATTTTCTCAACCTAATCATAAATATTTTTTTAGAAAAATATATGATTTGAAAATTTTAGAATTTAATCACAAATTATTTATTAAAAAAGTATAACTATCTTAATTAATAAAATCAAGATACATTAAATATTTAAAATATAATATATAAATCTACATAATATAAATATTAAAAAATTATACAACAATTCATAAAAATTCATTGTGGTTTAAAATTAAAGCAACTCTATTATAATAATCATTTTAATTTTGAAATTAATAATTCTGCATTGCAACACAGTGTATTTTAAATAAATTCATAATGATTAAAATAATAATAAATTTTAAAAAATAAAAAAATTAAACACATTGTAAGTTTAACCTTTAATTCGTTTCATATAATTGAATTGCGTAACGCCTTACTAAAACAATTTTAATGAATTGTTTTTTAATATTTATAACGTATAATTTATTTATTTTTAATATTCTTTATTTAATGAGTCTTAATTTTTATTAATTAAAATAGTTATATATATCTATTACTATATATAAAGAGATTTTTACCGGTCACACGTTCAGTAATTGTACGGTTGCAAGTAATCCATATCACATGTGTTGTTGCTATGTGTCATTTTCACTCTTTCAATTTGGGTATTCTACACCTTTCTTCAACCTTGCCTTAGTTGACGTTGATTTTTCAATTTTTGAACTCTAATTTCTCCTCGGCCCTCACAATTGTTCTTTGTTTCAGTTTTTCCATCTACGTCGCACTGCTTTCAATTTCAGTCATTCTCTAGTTATTAAATTTAAGCTTTTTGATCTCTGCCACTGCCTGTGTGTTCTTGCTTTCTAAATCCGACTTCCCTCCAAGCCTGTACAGTTTAGTTGCCCCTATTTGTGGCTGTAAGCAATTTCTACATAAAATCCTAATCTTGTTTCGTTCTTTGTTTTCCTCCGACGAGGCTTCCTCCGCTTATTTATTTCGATTATTACGGCGGCTGTGGACATATCATGTGCTTGCCCTCCATCTCACCATCAGGTATGAATTAGTAATTTCATTAGGTTGATAATTTCAGGGGTTTTGGACTGATTGTTCATGCTTTTAGCTGTTGCGACTCTTTTATCCTTTCAAATTCATGATTATCAATGCATCATAAGTAACTTACTATTAAATGTACAAGAAATGTTTGAAATTCTGAGTTATGAGTTCAAGTTTTAGTAGCCAGTGGATAGTCATATGACATGCATTTATAGTAAATCTTTCTCTCAATCTTTGTTAATCTGGATTCAAATGCAGGTATCTTTTCTTATAATTTACTATTTACTTTTGGAACCCTGTCCTCTTTGTGAATTTTCAAAATTTCTTATAGTTTCCCCAATTTTGGGCATTGATCACCCAAGTTGTTAGAGTCATAATTTGTTGTGGTTGTCTCCATGTGTTCTTGGCTAAGCTTGGGGGAATGAGTCATTGCTTCTTTGTTGTGGTTGTCTCCGTGTGTTCTTGGCCAAGCCTGGCCCATGGGGGAATGGTTGTGCCCTGAATTTTTCATCGTACAGATGTTTAGTGGTCTAAGGTGCAAGACCAATTTTCTCTAAGTTGAGCTGTTGTTCATGGGGATGAATAGATGCTATCTTTTCTGAAATTTATTGCTTACAAATGAACTGATGAATGTGCAAGATGTCCTACATTCAATATTCATGAAGTTTTGATATTTTTGTTTAAAGTTGAGTGTTGCATGCTATGAAATTGTAAATAGTTGATGTGAAAAATCCATTTCCCTTATACTCCCTCTGTCCCACAACAAGGAGCATTTTACCATTTTCGTCTGTCCGAATGCAAAAGGTGCATTTCCCTTTTTAGTAAATGAGACCCATATACCATACTAATACACCTACCCACTATACATTAAAATATTATTTCTCTCACCTCAACTACCCCCAACTACTCATTAAATATTATATCCCTTAATCTACGTGCAAAAAAGTTTCGCCACTCTTATTGTGGGACGGAGGGAGTATTACAGTGACTTAACAAACCAGGATTTCTTGTCTCTAATCAGTAATACTTGCAAAATCACCAGGAAAACATAGTCTAAAGCTTGCTGGCTTAAATGGTTAAATTACGTACTTCTTACATTATACAGGATTGCACTTTTAATCTTTTCACATCAAGAAAATATTGCTCCATTATACACTTCAGAATCCTTGTTGTGGGAAGGAGGGAGTATAAGGGAAATGGATTTTTCACATCAACTATTTACAATTTCATAGCATGCAAAACAGAAATATCAAAACTTCATGAATGTTGCTTGTAGGACATCTTGCACATTCATCAGTTCATTTGTAAGCAATAAATTTCAGAAAAGATAGCATCTATTCATCCCCATGAACAACAGCTCAACTTAGAGAAAATTGGTCTTGCACCTTAGACCACTAAACACCTGTACGATGAAAAATTCAGGGCACAACCATCCACCCATGGGCCAGGCTTGCCAAGAACAAATGGAGACAACCACAACAAAGAAGCAATGACTCATTCCCCCAAGCTTAGCCAAGAACACATGGAGATAACCACAACAAATTATGACTCTAACAACTTGGGTGATCAAAGCCCAAAATTGGGGAAACTATAAGAAATTTTGAAAATTCACAAAGAGGACAGGGTTCCAAAAGTAAATAGTAAATTATAAGCAAAGATACCTCCATTTGAATCCAGATTAACAAAGATTGAGAGAAAGATTTACTATAAATGCATGTCGTATGACTATCCACTGGCTACTAAAACTTGAACTCATAACTCAGAATTTCAAACATTTCTTGTACATTTAATAGTAAGTTACTTATGATGCATTGATAATCGTGAATTTGAAAGGATAAAAGAGTCGCAACAGCTAAAAGCATGAACAATCAGTCCAAAACCCCTGAAATTATCAACCTAATGAAATTACTAATTCATACCTGATGGTGAGATGGAGGGCAAGCACATGATATGTCCGAAGCCGCCGTAATAATCGAAATAAATAAGCTGAGGATGCCTCGTCGGAGGAAAACAAAGAACGAAACAAGATTAGGATTTTATGTAGCAATTGCTTACGGCCACAAATAGGGGCAACTAAACTGTTCAGGCATGGAGGGAAGTTGGATTTAGAGAGCAAGAACACACAGGCAGTGGCAGAGATCAAAAAGCTTAAATTTAATAACTGGAGAATGACTGGAATTGAAAGCAGTGCGATGTAGATGGAAAAACTGAAACAAAGAACAATTGTGAGGGCCGAGGAGAAATTAGAGTTCAAAAATTGAAACACAACGTCGACTACGGCAAGGTTGAAGAAAGGTGTAGAATACCCAAATTGAAAGAGTGGAAATGACACATAGCAACAACACGTGTGATATGGATTACTTGCAACCGTACAATTACCGAACGTGTGACCGGTAAAAATCTCTTTATATATAGTAATAGATATATAACTATTTTAATTAATAAAAATTAAGACTCATTAAATAAAGAATATTAAAAATACATAAATTATACATTATAAATATTAAAAAACTAATTCATTAAAATTGTTTTAGTAAGGCGTTACACAATTCAACTATATGAAATGAATTAAAGGTTAAACTTACAATGTGTTTAATTTTTTTTTATTTTTTTAAAATTTATTATTATTTTAATAATTATGAATTTATTTAAAATACAATGTGTTACAATGCAGAATTATTAATTTCAAAATTAAAACAATTATTATAATAGAGTTGCTTTAATTTTAAACCACAATGAATTTTTATGAATTGTTGTATAATTTTTTAATATTTATATTATGTAGATTTATATATTATATTTTAAATATTTAATGTATCTTGATTTTATTAATTAAGATAGTTATATTTTTTTAATAAATAATTTGTGATTAAATTCTAAAATTTTCAAATCATATATTTTTCTAAAAAAATATTTATGATTAGGTTGAGAAAATATTAAAAGATTGTGTATTTAATTGATTAAAAAAATTTAAGAAAGGATAGAAAGATAATATATTTTTTTTGATAAAAAAATAAGTTCGTGATTAAATTGAAAATTGAGGAAAAGGTCATGTATTTTAATGCAATTAACCATAAATAAAAATACAAATATATAATTCTTCTCTTGAAATATTTAAGAAATGACAAATGATATGTGTTGTATGAAGTGAAGATTGGGGATTAAGGCTCCAAAGGGGATATTTCGTAAGAAGGGTAAAATTGTAATTTATAGGGTGTATAAAGTGAAAAATTAGAATTGAAAGAATTAATTTTGGGTATATTTAGTTATCGGGGTATAGTGGAAATGGGGGTATTAATAGTCGGGGCCTAAACTTATTAGAGTAGGTTTATTGTGCAACAAGTGCACCTTTAAAACATAACTTGTATTTGGAAACGGGACAAACATATAAAAGGCAAGAAAATCCAATTAACATCATTCATTCTCGTGATCATCCACTCATTTCTCTCTCTTTTCCCCTGCGTCCTCTCTATCTTCTCCCCCTCTTCTCTCCCAATCTGCTCTCTCTCTAAATAATTTTCACTCTCTCGTAGGACCTCCCCTACAGTATCGTCACTACAGTAGAATTTAACCACTAAGTTGGGGTTGAATTGTAAAACCATGAACGAAGAAGGTCATAAGAGAAAACTCTATTGGCTAGTGATTGTAAGGCCCCAATTCTTGACTGGATCGAAGGGACATCAAAGGCCTCTGCCCTTCCATACCTTGGATGGATAAAGAGGGGAGAGCTTTTGGTTTTTTTTCATGTTGTCAAAGAGTTTAAAAATAGTTTTTCATGTTGTCAAATATTTGAACAATGAAAATAGATGGCGAGTGCCTGATCGAATTGATCAGGTCAATTAGGAACAAGGTTCAAGTCTACCGGTCTGTTTATCTTCTGCGTCCTCTCTCTTCTTCCCCTCTTCTCTCCCAATCTGCTCTCTTCCTATAAATATTTTTCATCGGCCGATCTCTCTTAATGTGGAATCAGAACTAGAAAGGAAAGCAAATCCAGTGGTAGTTCAACTTCGAACATATCTGACGAGCGGCGGTGGCATCCATTCATCCTCCAATGTGGCGTCGACAAATCTCTCTTATTGTCGAATCAAATCTGGTGGAGAAGTAGATCCGGTAGGGGTTCGACTTCAAACAGATTTGGTGAGGGGTGGTGGAATCCATTCATCCTCCAATGTGGCATCGACGACATGGTACGACAAGGGCAAACGACGGCGTGTGGGGAGCAGGGTAATGAAGAGATGTAAATACGACGCGGTGTAGTGGTTGTTTTCGGTGAGCACGTGGCGGATCACTATTGAGAAGCAAATTGAAAATTTCCAATCTCACTATTAAGCACTAATGTAATACTTTGTCTGTCCGCCCGAAAGAGAACATTTTACTTTTGTGCACATTGATTAAGAAGTATTATTATTTAATGTGTAGTGGGTAGTTGTGTTAGTGGGAATGTGGGTTGATGCGTGTTTTATTTGCACGCAAAATTAATCCCCAAGTATTAAGGATATCATATGCAGCTTAAGCCAGCGATCAAATTAAATATTGAACCCAAAGGACGGCGTATTATCAATTTAATCATTTACTAAATTAATTAAGACAAGGCAATAAGATTTGTGGAATTAATTATCAACTAAAACACTAAATTAAATAACAAATAAAATAAAATAGCACTAGAAGAATAACTTCACACCCCCTTCTAGGTACTATCAGTATCAATTATTTCCCACGTCTGGAATCTAACCCGATATGAACTCCCTTTATACGTACTATAAAATTACCCTCTTTTTCCTGCTTATTAACCCGAATTCAATTCAATTAATAAACATTCATATATGATAGTTCTAATGAAGCTTCGAAGTCCCCTCACTTAGAATAATAACATGGAATCTTGTTCACTGGTGAACACACTCAATCTATAACCAAGGTATATATTTAGGCTCTATATATCAATTAAAGATGCACAAAACGATCGTGAATATGAATTAAAAATGTATAATCATATATAAAATAATTCCAGAAGTAGTTTTGTACGGAGGACACACAAGAGAGTTTAATTACTTCATAAAACTTTCAAAATCCTAGATCTACCAAAAGGGTTCTAGCCCATGATGCTTCGAAGAACAATCATGGGGGTTGGATAGATCTTGCCCATATGTTTGAAAAATACAAGATAAATTAGTAAACGAATAAAATCCTAGATGCGGGAGTCGTCGCGTCCTTCTCCGTCTTGAATCCTCCTCTTGGTTCTCCTCTTGATTCCACAGACGAATCTTTAAAGTGATGGATGGATGGAGGAAATGATGTGGATGATGGTTGGGGGTGATCCCCCCTTGTGGGGTGTGGGGATGGATGTGTTGCGGTCCTCTACAATGTATAATGATGTGATCTATATCTCCTTTTATACTTGTAAGCTCTCCTTATGGACCTTGGATCGGCTTTTCCTTGGAAAACACAAAAATACACGCACAGGGGTTGTAAAACCTGTCGAAATCAGAATTTCGCATCATTCGACCAAAGTGGTTCTGGTCGAACGGGAAGGTCTTGGTCGAACTACTAGTCGAGCTGCATGCGCAGTCTCACCGTTTCGCGCATAACTTCCACATCTAAACTCCAATTTGAGTGATTTTTACACTCACGCGATACTTTCTTCCTTGGCATTCTAAAATATAAAGAATTCACAAAAACTCCAAATATATAATGTGTAACAAGTCATGCAAAGTGGCACATCCGTTCTATTCGGCACAGCTTGTGCGATGTCACCATTTTGACCATAACTTTCTCGTTTGGGCTTCGATTGGGGTGTTCTTTATGCCAAAACAACTCTCTCATCTGTGTCTTTCCAAAAATGTATCACACTTCCAGTTTAGAACTTCACAAGAACACAGAAGAATTACACAAGTTGGACGTGCGTTTTTCAGCATTCTTGCACCAAGTTGCACCTTTTATCCAATTTTCTCTTTTGATCCTTTTTCCATCTAAAACTTAATAAAGCACCTCAGACGCACCTTTTACTCAAATATATGGAATATAAGAGAGTTATGCTAATATATGACAACAATTCTCATCAAAGAAGTATTAAATTGGACACTAAAACATACTTATTTTCACTCTCATCAATCCCCCAAACTTACTCGTTGTTCGTCCCGAGGTAACAAAATAAAAATAAAGAGAAAGAGAGTATGAAATTAGCGGGGAAACAAGGACTATGACAAATGTCCATTCAAAATACAATTGTCCTCAATGTAGGTCATGCAACTCTAACTACATGTAATAATTAATTCATAGCATAAAAGTTAAGACAATCACCACCAATCAAATGCTCTATTGACATGTTCTCACGGAAGTATATATCACTCGCACTCAAGTGTAAAAGATGTACACTTATGGGTTATGGGTGTTTACGCTCAAATTCAATTTAAGTGCATGCGTAACCATAAGCTTGCCAAATGTCTCAAACTCTCCACCACTATAAGTATGATTCGACAATGAGATCAAAAAAGACTTTTCTTTTGGATGTAATGTTGGCTCTTTGGTTAAAGTAGGAAATATATGGATAAGTGACTCAAAACTCGGATCAATCAAGTGCGCATTCCATCATGGTCTTTCATTCTTCTTACTCACTTCAATTAAGCAAAACATCCTCCTCAACTCTTTCACTTTTTTTCTTTCAAGCACAACATTTTTCATTCTCCTTTCCTTTTGTTTTTCTTAAGGTACCAGTTTCAGGCACTACCTCACGCATCCTCCATAGGGTACTAGATTTAAGCACTACCCCAGGGTGTTTGATTCCATAGAGTACTAGATTTAAGCACTACTCCATGCTTTTCTTTATATGCATTTTCAAGTTTCAATCACTTTTTCAACACCAATTTCATTCCTTCCCAAACTATTATCAAACTCCATCAACACACTTTGAAAAGCCATTAATTCTCGTCATGATAGAATCACGGCTCAAAAAATTCAGAAGCTCAAAGTGGTTATTTCTCGTAGGCTGCCAAAGAATGAGGTTTTTAGGGTCAATGGGCTAACTACGGATAAACATCATTCAGTAGTAAATTATTTGGCTAAGTGACTCATAAATTCAATGATGGCCTAAAATCATCTCCCATTATCTAACACACATGTAGTTTCAAGTAAGACAAGAGACAAGTTCTAGAATACACATACAAGAACAATACTCACTAGAAAAGAAAAATCATGTGATTGTGTACATAATCATATGGCTCAAAATCTCACATGAGTTTTTAACAAGTAACAGAGCACTTTTCATGGTAAGTAATATCTCGCAAGTACACATAGATCTTCATATTACAATATAACTCAAGTACACTTCCTTCATCAATTTCAAAAATATATGAACTTCATGCACAATTTAAAAATATAAGCTCACATGGGTTACCACCATAAACTCAACCCTTCACTCCATGAATTAAAAGCACACATAAAAATTAGAATAAGGAAATGAGAGCACCTGATTTTTCTCCGTCAAAGTATGTACAAGCTCCTCAACTTGTCCAACTCGATCAGGTCAAAGCCTCAGTGTAGAAGTCATCTTTTCCCTCTTTTACCTTTTTCTATCATTAAAACTCAAGCACACCTCATCATCAAAGATTCATCAATAATAATATAAAAAAGACTCAATTGACTATCTAATCGACTCCACACACTAGACACACCAACACAACACACTAAACATTAGGTAAGCTGCAAAAAATCGATATATCAACACTGGTTAAAATGTTAATATAGCGTATTAAAATCAACCTCCTAATAAACAAACAACTAACAAAAGAAAAAATTATACCCTTAGTGCTCATAAGATAAGGTAAGTACCCCCCAAACTTAGTAAAAATGTAAGTCGAAACTAAGTTTGAAAAGAGACGTAATTGCCGAAATGTGAGCACCTCAAATATAATAGCTCCTCATTCACACGAAAAAAATAATAAAGTAATAAAAAGGAAGGACAAGCCCCAACAGGCGCTCATGTTTAGCGTTGGAGAGTCACGATGGTATACCGCATTTTAGACTACTGGATCAGATGGCAGTCTTCTCGCATCTTCACCTTCAAATACTTCATTTCCCTCTTCTTATCTACGCTCAGCACCTCACCTTTCTTGGTCACAAAAATATGATCCTCAAAATTTCCTTCCTCCCATGGCTGTCTAGACTCCTCTTTGTCAATCTTGCACTCAAATTCAGAATCATCTGTCCTATTAAAATCAAGATTAAACAAGTTAGAAACCACATCTATGTCTTTACATGATTGAGTCTTCATGGGCATCTTCATTGCTTGATCAAGAGAGAAAACTACATCTTCATTATCCATCTGCAGCCTAATCTTTCCTTCCTGAACATTTTAAACACCAGGTATAGCGTTCGGAACGAAAATGGGGCTCGATTACCGCAGTTTGATCATGGTTCGACTAGAATGATCAGGTCAAACGGCATAAGTTTGGTCAAACTGGGTGTCTGAAAACAGGGTGCTAGTTCGACTGCAGTTCGACTAGAGAGGTCTGGTCAAACGGGATAAGTCTGGTTGAACGGAGGCTCTGTAAACTGAACTCGATCTTTCTTCTCCACAGATGTCGGTTCAAGCATGGTTCGACCAGAGTGATTTGGTAGAACGGGAGTGCTTGGTCGAATGGCGAGCCAGAAAATAGAGTATCGTTTCTCTATTTTTTCCGAAAATTGTTCAACCACAGTTCGACCATCAGGTCTGGTCGAACTGAGTGTGGCTGGTCGAACAGGAGCTCTGCTTTCTTCTTTTTCATTCACAGACTTCATCGGACCTTCATACTATGTCCTGGACCTCAATGTGATGGCTTTGCACTCATTCGGGTTCATTATGCCTTGAGACGGGAATATTCTTTTCTCCAACCCTTTGTCAATTGATTCAGGTTCCCGACCATCTGTCCCATTATAAAGGTAATGTCCTTTAACTACTTAGATAAATCTGCATGATTAGCATTTATACTCGCTTCGATGTTGTCAACCCTTGTATCATTCCTTGCCATATATCGATTGAATGTAACTTCAACACTCTTCGCTTCTTATTGCTGCCTACAAGGCCCACTTTGTGTCAACTCTACAATCTGCCTTTGCTGGGATTCTAGTAACTTGTTGAGATTAGCAAGACTAGAGACACTCTCATCATCCATATTCGGCTTCACCACTTGATGTTCAACTTGCGCCACCTTGCTAAGTACATATAATTCTTTTACTTTTTTCGTAGGCCAGTCACGTGAATTCATAGAGATGTCTTCAAATAACTTTTCTACTTCAAGAGCTCTCTTAGATAATAGCGCTCCTCCTGATGATGCATCAATAGGAATACACGACTCACAGTCCAATCCATAGTAGAAAATACTTATGTACTGAGCCTTAGACATCCCATGCTGTGGGTACCTCCTAAGCATGTCTTTAAACCTATCTCACGCCTCATAGAACTTCTCACCTTGGTTTTGAGCTAACTGATTGATGTCTTGCTTTATTCCAAAGATCCTTGAGAGTGTCATGTATCTCTCTAAGAATTTCTGCTGTACTTGGTCCCATGTAGTGTAATATGTGGCATTAAGCGTCTCGTACCATGCTTCTACTCTATAAATCAAAGAGAACTTTAATAGGGCAATCCGCCTAACAGTATAATTAGCTCCAGCATACTTTTGAGTCTTTGCATAACCAAGGAATCTTCTGAGATGCTGATATGGATCTTCAAAGCAACCTCCAAAAAAGGGATTCTTTTCCGCCATGTTAATAAGAGCGGGATGTATCTCTAAATCTTCATCTTCCCCCTTTGCTCCTATCAACCCCATGTTGCCAATCTCATAGTTCGTGAAAATTTCACATATGGCAACATCATCCGGATTCTGCTTTGCTCCGGCCATGTTTAACTCAGTATGTTATTCGTTCCTTTCCTTCGTCTCCTTTTCTTAGTACACAAGTACCTCAGAAAAATTCAAGGTTAGATAGAAATAAATAATCACAAATAAAAGTTTTAATCAACTAGAAATAATAAAAATCTATAATAATTGTTGTCCCCCGGCAACGACGCAAAAAACATGATGCGCGTTTTCTTTGCACGCAAAATTAATCCTCAAGTATTAAGGATATCAGTTGCAGCTTAAGCAAATAACCAAGTTAAATATCGAACCCAAAGGACGACGTATTATCAATTTAATTATTTACTAAATTAATTAAGAGAAGACAATAAGATTTGTGGAATTAATTATCAACTAAAATACTAAAATTAAATAACAAATAAAATAAAATAGCATTAGAAGAATACGAAAGTGGTTCAAGTAGGAGAATAGATAACTCTAGGGTAATCCTGTTTTACTACTTAACTTCTCTCTCAAGTGCAGGCCGACTCTGCCTTGTGCACTATGGACGCATCACTAAACCATGCATATTTACTCTATAGACACAAGCAAACATGCATATAACACGTGTGAATAACCTTAGAGCGAGAGATATAACTTCACCCCCTTTCTAGGTACTATCAGTATCAATTATTTTCCATATTTGGAATCTAACCTGATATGATCTCCCTTTATAGGTAGTATAAAATTACCCTCTTTATCCTGCTTATTAACCCGAATTCAATTCAATTAATAAACATTCATATATGATAGTTCTAATGAAACTTCGGAGTTCCCTCACTTAAAATCATAACATAGAATCCTGTTCAGTGGTGAACGCACTCAATCTACAACCAAGATATATATTCAAACTCTATATATCAATTGAAGGTGCAGAAAACAACCGTGAATATGAATTAAAAATACTTGCACAAGTAGTGTTGTACGGAGGACACATAAGAGAGTTTAATTAATTCATAAAGCTTTCAAAATCCTAGATCTACCAAAACGGTTCAAGTCTATGATGCTTCGAAGAACAATCATGGGGTTAGATAGATCTTACCCATATGGATGGAAATAAAAAATAAATTAGTAAACGAATAAAACCCTAGATGCGAGGTCGTCACGTCCTTCTCCGTCTTGAATCCTCCTCTTGGTTCTACTCTTGATTCCACAGATGAATCTTCGAAGTGATAGATGGATGGAGGAAAGGATGTGGATGATGGTTGGGGGTTGGGGGTGATCCCCCCTTGTGGGGTGTAGGGATGGATGTGTTGAGGTCCTCGACAATGAATAATGATGTGATCTACAGCCCCTTTTATATTTGTAAGCTCTCCTTATGGACCTTGGATGAGTTTTTCCTTGGAAAATATGAAAATACACGAAAAAGGGGTTGTAAAACCTGTTGAAATCAGAATTCCGCATCTCCGTTCGACCAAAGTGGTTCTGATCGAATGGAAAAGCCTTGGTCGAACTACTGATCAGCTGCATGCGCAGTCTCATCGTTTCGTGCATAACTTCCACATTTGATTTCCCATTTTAGTGATTTTTGCACTCATGTCTTCCTTGAATTTATATCTATATAAAGAACTCACAGAAACTCAAAGTGTCTAATGTGTAGCAAGTCATGCAAAGGGGCACAGCCGTTCTGTTCGGCACAGCTTGCGCGATGTCACCATTTTGATCATAACTTTCTTGTTTGGACTCCAATTGAAGTGTTCCTTATGCCAAAACGATCCTCTCTTCTATGGCTTTCCAATCATGTATCACACTTCCAGTTCAAAGCTCCACACGAATATAAAAAATTTATACAAGTTGGATGTGCGTTTTTCAGCATTCCTACACAAGTTGCACCTTTTCTCCAACTTTGCACTTTTGATCATTTTTCCACCTAAAACACAATAAAATACCTCAAGTGCACCTTTTTCTTACATATATCGAATATAAGACATTTGTGCTAATATATAACAACAATTCCCATAAAAAAGGTATTAAATTGGACACTAAAACACGCTTATTTTCACTTTCATCATGAGCCCCATATTTTAATTGTACTAGGGTTGTGTGTGGGTCTTATGTGTGTAAAAAAGGAAATAACTCTCTTTGTGACAGACAACCAAAATAGAAAAAAGACCCTCTTTTCAGTGGACGGAGGGAGTATTAAACTGTATTACTTTTTTATATTACTGTATTACTTATTATAAATTAATGTATACTCCCTCCTTCCCACGTAAAGGTTTACACTTTCCATTTTGGATTGTCTCAAGTTAAGGTTTACATTTCCTTTTTTATCAAGTTGGGCCCACAAAAAATAGTTAATTATTCCATATAGGACCCACACACAACACTAATATAACTACCAACTTTACATTAAATATTATTTCTCTCACCTCACTATACATTAAAATATTATACTCCTTAATCTCCGTGCAAAAAGCAACCGTCAATCTTAACGTGGGACGGAGGGAGTATATGTTAAAGTAGTGGAGATGAGAGAAAAAATAATCAAAGAAAAATATTTTTTTGTGAAATTAACGTTGAAAAAATATCTCAGGTGAATTTGTTATTATGCTTTAGATCTGTTATCCCTCTATTACTTTAAATTTTCGTTATTAGATATTGTATTTTTTGTATTTCAATAGTGTACAAGTTTTTCTTAATAAGTGTATTACCTTTTTTTTAACATTTTTAGTTTTTTACACTACTTTAAAAAGTTAATACAATTATAAATACAATCATATTCATTAATATGTCATTTTAAAAGTCAATTAATATCAATTTGAATTGAATAAAATTTTTTAAATTAATTCAAATTATATTTAGGGGAGGAAGCAAATGAGAAAAGAAAATGTATGGAAAAAAAAGAGGAGGGAATAATATACTCCCTTCGTTCCGCACCAAGGGTCTCTTTTTTTTATTTTGGTTGTCCCACCTAAAGGGTTTCCTTTCCTTTTTTATACACATGGGTCCCACACTCACTCAATAATACAATTAAAATATGAGGTCCACACTCCCAGTAATACAGCTACCCACTACACATTAAATAATAATACTTCTTAATCTACGTGCAAAAATGCAAAATGCACCCTTGGTACGGGACGGAGGGAGTATATATTAAAATTAATAGCAAATACTAATGTACACCAATTTTTAAGGTGCAATTGGGTCAATCCTACCCAATTAAAATTTTGACACATCATATATAAGTAATTTAGATCCGGATTTTATTCTGATTCCTTCCCTTTTATCGCGTTCTATCTCCGAAACCCTCAGTCTCGTTCTCTCTTTTCTCTTCTTGCGTACCAAATTTCGAATCTCACACCTGGAATCTCTCTCTCCCTTGCGCTTTTCCTATCTTGAATCATCCACACAGAGTTCTTCATTCATGGCTGCAAGACTATTGAGAGTTGATAATCTCATTCTTTATTTCCCTTTCCTAACAAATTATGCCCTAATTTCTATTTCTGCGCCAGAAATTTCAAAATGAGAACTAATAATTGTGGTCTTCATACGGATTTCGATATATGATGTTCGATTTAAGGATTTTGTTAGTCTATTCACTTCACCCGGATGAAAATCTCTTGCCTGCTGACTCCAATTATCTCAATTCATACTGCGACTTTCTACTGCGACTTTTTTTAGGTTGGCTGCGACTTTTAATTTAATTTAATTTTTTTGTTGTTAGATGATTGCGGTTGTATTATAAGTTTTGAAGTTCACCAAACATTTATTGTGTTGAAGTTTTGAAGCTTATGAAAGTAATTGTAGAGAAATTATATGCTTTGTTGTAGATGTGTAGCTTCTTGTAATAGTGTATATGTGATTTGTAATATATGTATAATATTTGATTTCTAAATGTATAATTTTAGTCAGGTTGTAAATGGGTAGCCTCCATTAATAGTGTATATTGTGTTGAAGTTTTGAAGCTTATGAGAGTAATTATAGAGAAATTATGTGCTTTGTTGTAGATATGTAGCTTCCTAAAATAGTGTATATGTGGTTTGTTGGTGATTTTGAGATTCGTAACTAAGGCAAATAGCTTCTGGGTTGGAGATGGCAGGAGTTAACTTCATATGGATTATATGTTTCCAATGGAGGGAGAGAGAGGACATCAAGATTGAACAGAAAGAGTACGAGAGAGTGGGATGATGGTGGAGGGCTCTGAGAGAGAGGCTGAGGCAAGCCAAAACTGTAGCTCCGGATTATATAGCTGTAGAAGGAAGGATTAATTACGGTGAGCCTGAAGGTTCGAGCGATTAGGAGCCCAAATGCATGGGAAGGATTGGATTCTTTGGCTAGAATGTTGATGGATAGTTATAAGAAAGGGTTGTACGAGGACTTTGGGACGGAGCAATGCCAAAAGATAGGGTAATTTAATGGTTTGTGATAAAGAGGACGAGGAGGATAAGACGTGGAAGGAAGACCAAGTAAGAAAAAGGTTGGGGAGGAGGCTGGATAATGGTGTTGTAAGTTAAGGAGGGTACCTCAATTGTTGACCATGAGAAGGAATCTGATTCAAGTAAATCAAATGATGAAACACAATTGGAGAAGAGTTGTGCCCTGAAAGCAGTACAACTCCTGCGCATCATTTCAAAAATGTCGTGGCCATAGTTGATCCTCCCCGTGTTGTGTTTCATTCCACAGTAAGTAATTATGAAATTCTTATGTACACTTCCAGCGTTGTCTAATTTCTTCAGTAGTTGTTCCTGCTAAGATGATATCTTTGCAAAGGCACTGCTCCCTTTTCCTGTTATTAGTTAAAATGGATAATCTTAAGATAATTCCAATGTGATTACTTCATGTGGCTAAAATGGGTATAACCTTGATGTTCATCGAATGGTCAGTTATGTGATGTAAATGTTTGGTTATTTTGATAAGTTATCTGATCATATTGACAGGGTTCTTTGTTGCCTTATTTAGTGTTTGGTTAAAATTATTTTGATGAGAAGGGAGAAGAGGTTCATCATTCAAGGTGCAACTTTTGTGCAATAGGAAGCATGGGATTTAAGAATAATTTCACGTAATCATTCTAATTCATATAACATTAATCATGAGTTACTTAACTTTGTGAATGTGGGTATGACAAATACTTTGAACAATATGAACACACCTTCATTCTCATTGCGTTTTACTGTATCATTTTGGTTAAGGATCAACTCACCTGCATGATAACTGATAAGTATGCACGTATATGTGTACGGACTGTTTGCAGTGGGCCATGTAAATTAGTAATACAGCTGTGTGATCCTCTAAAATTCTCTATATTCTATATTTTCATGTAAACTACTTTGCGCGAGCCTAATCATTTTCGATTTTCACAACTAGAAATTTTTTAGTTGCATCTATGTTACTTTTGTTATCTATTGTAATGCTTAAAATTTATGGTTTAGGTTGTGATTTGCAATATAATAAAACTTCAGGCTTCAGCTTCCGGTATAATATTGCAATTTATGAGCTAAACTCTTAGTTTCATTTTAAAATTTTCTAGGTATAGAAACTCATGAACAATGGTAGGTGACCAAACAAATGAGAGTTTTCTGGCAGGAGTTTGGCAACAAAGGCCTAAGTGATAATTCATAATACATTATACACCTCTAGTTTTTGGATAAACTACTCCATATTCTTGTAGCAAATATATTTTTTCCATACTTTTTGAGTACTGACATAACGACCTTTGGTTTTACTCATATTGTAGCAAAAATATACAAATTTCTTAACATGCATCACCAAATCACAACCTTAAGTAGGAACAAGATTCGTAATCACAGTTGTCATTTTTTACTTATTATAGTGCAGTTCTGATTTTTATTTATTTTCCACTCACGTGTTCAATTAAACTTTTAATCATTTACTTATTATATCAGCTAAACGCTACTAAATATTTGTATTATCTGCGTCTGGCTCTAATATATTACTATGATTAATAAGTTAGTAGCTAATAGAGATACCTAGCTTATATTAGATGAATTGCTTTCACATCATGTTAAAATGAACTCTATCCTCTGTCATGTGTAAGTTTGATTATAATATTAGGGATGTAAACGAGCCGAGCCGAACATCTCTATGATCGAGCTCGGCTCGCATGTTTATTTCTGGGGCTCGAGCTCGATTCAAATTTTGTTTTTCAGGTTCAACCTCGGCTCGTAAATAAAATATAGAACTCGCGAACAGTTCGCGAGCTCGGCTCAAAATATTTTTATTTGAATAAATAAAATCGAGCTCGAGCTCGAGTTCGGTTCAATAAAAACTCGCCATTAGTTCGAGCTCGGGCTCATCGGGGTCGTTAACAAAAATTATTCATTTTTTAGCTTTTTTTATCAACAATAAATCAGTATAAACATCTTACATAACCAACTACAAAATATAATTAAAACATAATCTAATCCTACATACTTAAATTGATTAATGGTTCATAAAGACCAATCAACAATCCATAAGCCAAATACATTACAAACCATATAATCACCAACATCAAGTGCATAATTCTAATATAGACAGTACAAATCATTGTCAAAACACCTACTTGAACTCCACTTCTTGATTCCCGAAGTCACCTTTTACATGGAAAAATATATGATTGAGCTTCAAATTATTAATAACATGTTGCATAACAATTTAAAAAATTATAATAATTAACATGTTTACGTAAGTCTTAAATGGAGAGTTGAAATACTAAACACCATCATAGGAATAGATCTAACAAGTCAAGAAATAAAGTATCTTACCTTCAGATTTTATAAAAGTAATAGACCATTTAACTATCAACTAAACATAATGGACTAGCATTATGAAGGATGGATTGCAGATATAAAACCTGGAGTAGTTAAACTACATGAATAAATATGGTAGTTAAACTCATGCTTTTCTATTAGCATGGATTGCAAATATAAATGAAGCAAATCTCGAATATTAGGAATATGAGTACGCAAATGATAAGGTAGTTAAACTACATGAATAAATAAAAAGACATTTTGTGTTTTACATTTCCAAACCACCTACTTGAGCTCCACTTCTTGAATCTCCGGAGTCCCCTTTTCATGGGAAAAATATATGATCAAACTTAAAAGCAATTAAATGAGAAACTTGAGCACAACAAGATTGCAAGAACATATATATAAATAAATAAAAAGTAATATTCTTTGTTTTACTTTTTCATAGTTATTAAGGGCGCAAGGCGCACCAAGGCGCACCGAGGCATATCTGTGCCTGAGGCGCAAGGCGCATGCCTGAGGCGCGCCTCGGAATTAATTTATAATATAACACCATTATTTATTCTACACTAAATATAACACATATACAACATAATTACCCAATAAAATAAGTTTAAAAGGCATATAATATAACAATTTATATGAGTATGACATATGAGCTTGAACAGTCTCCACAAAGTAGAGCTTGAACAGTCTCCACTCCCAAATTAGCACGATGTGGATCAATAACCCTACCGCCAGCACTAAAAGCGGATTCAGAAGCCACTGTAGTTATTGGAATCGCTAATACATCACTCGCCATCTTCGACAAGATTTTAAACTTTGAGTCTTTCATCTTCCACCATGCCAAGGCATCAAAAGTTTCATCATCATCAGCAATAATACAACCTTCATCCAAGTACACATCTAATTCAGTCTTCACACTTTCAATGTTATCATTGTTCTTCAAAAATCTATTAGAATTAGCCCTAAAATAATCGTAGCTTTTTCCACCAGCATTATTACTCACAAGAGAAAAACTTTGAGTACTATCACCTTGGACTTCTTTTTCAGTATTAGATTTGTACGCCTCTACATATTCATTGAACAATGTACGTAGTGTCTCACGAACCAAGGTAATATTCACAATTGAATCACCTGGAGAATAAATCTCGGGGAAAGCCCATTCAATGAATGTAATCTTATTTCTTGGATCTAAAACTGCTGCCATTGATATTAGCATGTTACAATCACCTCCAATATTTATCAAAATTAGCTTTCATCCTCTTAATCATATCTGCCATTAAACTTGTATCACCACTAGCTACTTCATTCAATTCAATAACTTCTTTATCTTGCAGAGTTCGGTGAGAAACTGATTTGAAGTAGGATATTCTGTACCTGAAATAAATTAAGGATGGTAATAAATCGATCTTGTAATGTTTAATAAATAAAAAAGAAACAAAGTCGAAGGCAATACCTGAAATGAGACTAGTAACATCATTAAATCTTCAAGAAATGAGCAAACCAATTCAACCTTTTTCCAATCCTCAACACTTGGCAAATGCTTATATGAGTCATCTCTTTCTTTGTATCGTGGAAAGGCATCTTTGAATTCTAGGGCAATAGATAACATAAAATATATTGCATTCCACCTTGTGCAACAGTCTAACACGAGCTTCTTCGAAGATAAGTGCATTTGCTTTGCAATTTCACTAAATGTGTTGATACTTGACTCCGAAGTAGCTATGTGCTTTACACTCTCACGAACAATGATAATCACACTTTGGATCTCACTTAGCCCATCTTACACCAACAGATTCAATATATGAGGGCAGCATCTAACATGAAACAATGCTCCATTGACAGGAAGTGTGTTATTATATGAGAAATTCTATCTTAACATCCGAATAGCTGTATCGTTGTATGATGCATTATCAACTATAACAGTCCACACCTTATTTTCAATATCAAATTCAACTAAACACTTGTGCAACACATCACAGATGACAGCACCAGTATGAGGTGGAGGAACATCACAGAAACTTATATTTCTCTTTTGCAAATAGAAATTTGAGTCAACGTAGTGGCAAGTGACAACCATATATGAAATCTTCTGATCTGATTTCCATAAATCAGTAGTCATGCTGACCCTATTCACATCTTTCAATGCAGCCATCACCTTCTTCTTTTCAATTTCATATGAAGACATGCAATCTTTTTTTGCTGTGGCCCAACTAATGCTTTGATAATGTGGACTAGCTGTCTTCATTACTAAATTGAAGAGATTATACTCCACATAGGCAAATGGAAGCTCATGAACAATGATCATGTGGGAGATGACCTCTCTCATCTTTGTTTGATCATACTTAAAATTTTGAATTGCAGCGATAGTTTCAGACCCAGATATTATTGTACTGATATCCAAATTTTGCTGGCCTTTCATACTAAATATCTTCCTTGGACATTTCTTGCGTGTCTGAGTAGATGAGAAGTACAACCTGATGGGTTTTTACTTAACTGTTTTTGCAGTGATTACATTCTGCAATCGATACAGTCTCACTAATCTTTATCTCTTTAAAGTCATCCCACGCCTTTGATTTTTTTACTTTTCTTTGCAGCAAATGGTGAGTCTTCATCCATTTCGACCGGATCCGTTGATTCATTGATCTCAACATGATTGTCACTTGCTCCATTGGCATTACTATCTGTTGGTGGAGTACCTCCAGCCACAATTAAATTTGTTGGAACAATAGACGAGTCTTATGTTGACGGAGTCGGAATATTTGGCATTGACATCGTTCAAATGTATTCTGCAAATAAATAATGTATTTGAATCAACAATAATATCAGGCATATAAGTACTTAAGACCATATGAAAACTTCTTGCCCCAAGAGAACCACACAGATGGCAGCATATAAAATATTGAAAACATCAATTTCAAATCCAAGCAGTTCCAATTCAATTCAAAGTAATTCAGAACTGAAATATATAATCTTAGGACAGTTAAACTGCACTCATTCATAAACATAAACCCTAAGCTACACTGAGAGAAAGAAGTGCAGCAGGGCACATTAAATTGGTTAAAGGAAGTGCAGTAGGGCACATGAAATTCACACGAGTACACAAAAAATTTAAAAAAAATGATGCAAATAGATTAAACATCAAGAAGCCTAAAAATTTAACAAGCGCATTCTGAATTAAACCAATAACTCACCAGCAATAATGGCTACTGGGAGAGGAGCGGCAAGTCGGCGACCGGGACAGCGGCTCGGCAAATCGGTGATAGGGAGAAACTAGGGCTTCTGACTTTGAGCAATTGAAAATGAAATACGACAGAAAAGTGAAAAGTGGAAGCGGGAGAATCCCTAGATTTGGGCGTTTTTAGGGTTTAGGGAGAATCCTTCTTTCACTTGTGCGTTTGGTTTGGATATTTTAATGGGCCCTAAACAGATCTCTGTCCATTATGACTTTGCAATAGTGTAATTTAAAATGTTTACTTTAATGCATTTTATAAGAAATTATTAAGGTAATTTAAATTTTACCTTTTTATAATATTAATATTTCTTTTATATTACAATAATCAGTGAAAATTTATGGATTACTTAAAAATTAAGATGAAGTCTCTGGTGAGATGGTAATGATGTGAAACAGATCGATCGTTTGTTAAAGTATATCTGTTGTATGAGTAAAATATGATAATTCGTAGTTAAAGTATAATTTTTCTTAAAGTACAATGAATAATCATATTTTGCCTATAATTTTTCTTAAAGTACAATCATAGTTAAAGTATAATGGGTCGAGCCGCCTCACAATTCATCTTACTTTAAAATATCTCATAAATATATTGAAACGAAAGTTGAGACGAAGTCTTTGTTAGATGGTAATTATGTGAGACAAGTCAATCATTTGTTAAAGTATATCTGTTATATAAGTAAAATATGCTAATTCATAGTTAAAGTATAATTTTTCTTAAAGTGCGATGAATAATCATATTTTGCCTATAATTTTTCTTAAAGTACAATCATAATTAAAGTATAATGGGTCGAGCCGCCTCACAATCCATCTTACTTTAAAATATCTCATAAATATATTGGAACAAATAGGAAGAGAGTTATAAGGAGATTTGCAGAAATGAAAAATATAGTTACTTAGTGACTAACTACTAACTATACTAATAAATAACATTATCCAATAATATATATGTATATTCTAATATAATAAAATTATAGTAGTTTTGTTTGTTAACCACAATATTATTATAATGATTAAGAGCATTATATTTTTATATTTAAAAGCATTTAAGAGCATTATATTTTTATAACATTTAAATAACAATAGACTTGAGGCAAGACTTAAGTAAGATCGTCTCACAAATAATAAATTTTGTTATAATAATTTTTTTTTATAAAAAGCAGTATCTAGAGTTATTATCAATTTTTATTAATTATAAAAAATATTGATTATTAATTAAAATATATTTTTAATAATATAACAAAAAAATTATTTAACATTTATATGTATATCTATGTGGAGTATATATTTACTTTGAAATGTGAATGTATCTTAATGTTATCCCATTAATAACTACACTAATAATAATAAAAAAAGGCAAATACGTTGTATAATAAATTTGAAAAATTCTTTTCTAAGTTATAAATAAAATTATATTCAAATATAAATAAATAATTATAATAAATTAATTTATTTTAAATTATGATTTTACAACTAACGCACACCTCGTAATAAGCGGAATTTGTAATTATATATATATATATATATATATATATATATATATATATATATATATATATATATATAAGGCTAATTATAGTGTGCACCCGGGTACACCCTAATATAGGGTGCACCCATATACAAATATATAAAAAACATATACAATTATGAGCAAAATTTTATACAATTTAATTGTTAGTATTTTTAATGAAAAATTGAGTGTTAAAAAATATACTATTATTAAATAACATGTATATACTATTGAATAAAAAGTTATACACATATGAATGCTAATTTTTTTAATGAAAAACATGGAGTGAAAAAAATATACAATTATTACGAAACAAGTATACAAAATAGAATAACATGTATACAAAATAAAATAAAAAGTTATATACATATGGGTGCACCCAATATACACTCTTTATATAATACGCGGAATTCGTATTACTATTAATTTATTATAATTATTATTATTATTATTATTATTATTATATTCTTCCTTCGTCCGTAAAAGATTGCACCTCTCCTTTTTAAAAAAATAAAAGGAGGGGTGCAAACTGAAATGAGACAAAGGGAGTATATATTGATGAGGAGTCGACTTTAAAATTATTTACAATTTTATTAATCACTATTAGTTTAAATTTAATGTATATAAATACATATATCTATTTAAGATTTAAATATAAATAAATCAAAATTAAATCTTATATAGAGATATGAAAAAAACTTAAAAAATAAAACATTTACATCTTTAAACCCATTATAATTTTATAAATATAACTCTCAATTCACTATTTAGAATTATTAATAATATTGGTTTTTTTCTAATTTTATTTTTATTAATTACGTTATAATAATTTTATTATTTTCTTTGTTATACTTCAATTAATTTAAAGTATACTATATTTTTAAAATTATAAATTTATATTCCTAATAAATTATATGTGTACAAATAATATAATTTATTTATTTATATAAAGTTTCTTAAACTCTAAAATTACT